>JAYKQN010000006.1:18120000-19320000 GCA_036785175.1 Eupleurogrammus muticus | reverse complement strand
CTCATGTAAACTGAACTATTTAATGTTACCTGCTTTTTCAGGGTTAGGTTTAGGATTATTGAAATTCATAAGTAATGGTCCAGAGGCCTTTGGTTGGCAATATTGCATGGACAGCACTTTTTTTGCCTGTATGCTTTCTTTACATTGTTAGCACGATGTGTAGAATAATTCATCAAAGTCAACTAACTCAATTAAGCTTGTATTTAACTGATTGCATTAATGTACTTATCGGAGTGAGAACTGATTTCACTAATAAAACAATAAAGGTCAAACTTTTTAAACTTCTAGGGTGCTCTGAAAAAAATCAACCTTTTTGAAAAGCTTTAAATTAACAACCCACTGAAGGTTTCTGGTCTTGTAAAGTTTGTCGTGTGCAGAACTCTGCACTGTACTAGAAATAAAAAACTACATCAGAATGAGGTCGTCGGCTCCCCTCCCGCTCAGGAGAGCCGCCCGCTCCTTCCAGAATTAGACTGCTCCCTGCTGATGAATGAAGACATTAATTGAAAATGGTCACTATAGGAGATCCCAACATGAGGCAGAGGGCCGTGCCAGGCAGATAAAGTGCTGAAAGAAAAATGAGACACTGGGAGGAAAAATGGGGGAGAGGGGGACTACAGAAGGGAGGGAGGACAGGGACACAAAGGACAATGTGGGGATTGAAGGTGATCCCTCTCCCTCGCTCTCTGTTAACCGTGACTCTAAATTTTGAAATATTTCACTAAAATTAATTCAGCACAAATGCACCTTCTCTGCAAAAATGTTATTTATTCAATCCTTTAATATTCGGTCTTTATAAAGGCCATCATGAAAAAGAAAATTACAAAAGAAAAAAAACACTTAACAAATAATTAGTATTTCATGTTTTGGTTTAGTTTTGGAGGATTGTGAAAGATTGGTTTGGGTCCTCATCCCTCACAGTTGTCGCATGAAATTTCCTGACCACATCCATGCTTCTCATGGACGACATTTTTTAACTGCACTTCTGGTAAGACTCCAAGAATCGATATAATATCTTGTGTTTGTTGTGTAACACATTATTATTGTGGATGTAATAAGAACCACAGCCTCCAAGGACACTAGTAGAAGTTTGAACTGGTAGATTTTAGTTGGACCAGAAAGACGGACACACACATTCTTCCACGTATCATAATGATAGAAGCTAGAAACTAACAGAACAGTATGTCTCTGCTATGCCAGCAGCATACATCTTTTGTAAAAAAAAATTGTTGTTGTTGGACGATTATACAAATCCAAGATTGTGGTGACAACATTTTTCTGTCCAATTATGGTTGGTGAATTGCAGTCAACTTTGCTGACACTAGACTTTGTGCAATTACAATATCAGAAAAGTAAGATATATTGTGTAATTATAGGGTCATTGAGGGGCAAGTTAAAGTACACAATCTGTACTATAGGTACATGCTAAGTCGTGATAGGTCATGTCCAGAAGGAGAACACTGGCCTGTGTCTACTAGGGACAGAGCGGATGTCAGGCAGTTGGCATACCACGCAACTCTCCAACCCAACACCCCTACTACAGGAAATGTGAGGATTGTGTCTTTCCAGCCACCGTGGGCGCTGTGGAGGCATGCATGACTACAAAACATAGTTTCTGTGTCTTTACCCTGGAAGAGTGAGTGTGATGAAAATCTCGCTCTCTGGAAACTTACCGAGTGAGTTTCTATAGCTTGATCATGACGAAAGTGTTGAGAGGTGGTGAGAGGAATACTGGCTTGACAGGCCAAGGAGGAATCCAGCAATCTCACCACCACTCCTGAGTCAAGGTGCTGAGGCTCCTCTAGGGTCCAATCTTCTCGATTGGACCCTAGAGGAGCCTGATTGGGAACAGGCGACAGCATGTATGGCCGGGGGCAGGGTGATGACCAGACTCATTAGAACTCTTCTCACTTGTGAGTCTGATCTTTTGAGCAGGTTGGAAAGAGCCAGTCTTCCGATCCAGCTCCTCTACTGACTTAATTGCATAGGCTCCTCCTTGGTCTTGGGGCCTGGCAATGTCAAAGGTACAGGAACAGAGGTACTTTAAGTGGAACAGGTTTGGGTTGGCTGTTGTAGGTAGGGGTTCTAGAATGTTGAGCGTGCTCCAGGCAGCACTCCCCCAGCCATTCATTCATCAGGAGATTGAGCCCAATGACTGTGTGCAAGATGGTGAACCCAGTCCTCTTTAGTACATACTGTTAAGCACAGCGTCACCCAGTGTCTGCAAATGAGGACCTCCGGGGTGTAGTCCACCAACCTGGATCCTTGTTGGATGGAGTGGAGGTGGCTTGTTGCATCTTGATCATCAACTGGGCCATCAAACACCAACTTGACATCACAACAGAAAGGGTCCTAGTCTGATGAGAGTCAAATCTGATGACCTACCGCCTACCTGAGGGCACTATAGTGGTCCCTGTCCAGTACAAGGCTGGATGGAGCCTGAAGAGGAACTCACAATGACCCAGAAAGCCCCTAAAAAATTAAAGGTCACTCCTGTGAAAACGATTTGCAAAATCTACAAAAAACACATTTATTTGTTAAATGTTAAATTGCAACAACTACTTTCAAATGAATTGATTTTGCTTTGGTCAGGACTGATGTATTTTTGTCAATATTAAGCTTTAAATCTATCACTATAATACTCTGGCAATTTTTGTCTTGATGTGAAAGATTCAAAAAAGAAAATGAACACTGTTTTCAATTTTGATAAGGCAATTGAGTGAATTTCTATTTAAAACTAATTATTTGTGTAAATTCCAAACACTCTCTCTATTTAAAGTAATGCGGGTAACTTCCAGCCTGTCTCTTCCTCTCACACCTTCATCAGCTTCTGGAGGTAAATTAAGCAGAAACACATTGTTTAGCATGTTTTGTTTTCATGTAACAAGCTGGAATGTGCCACAATATGTTCTGTGTACCCAAAGGCAATGATTCATGATAACTTCTCTGCCCTCCAACCGTGTTTTAAGAAACTGGAAATGAGCGCCGATCGTCTCGTGCAGCCATCGTCGTGGTTGACTGCAGGCGGTGATCCGTGGACGCCACTGGCTCGTCCGTTTGTTTGTCAGAGAAACAATGCGGCTCGCCCCCTCCTCCTCCCCTCTCACATTAACTGCTGTTTAACATAATTAATGTGATCGGCCCACAGCAAGGCTCAGCGAGTCCGAGCCTCCTGCCACTGGGAATCACATCGTAACAACTCGCCGGTTTAACACTGGGACAACCATGGCCAAATCAAAATAAACGCTGTGGAGAGTCAGGGCAGATACTTTGACAACTGGCCACATTATACAAACACTGGTGTATATTTAACATTGATGTTTTGTATCTGACACTGATTCAGTTTTTAAAAAGATTTTTTAATTCTAAAACTGCTCATATTCCACCATATGAGCATGTTACCCAGTTTCTAGGAACCATGAGGTTCCTCTTGCGTTAATGACTATATTATACATTTATTGTGGAGCCAACAAACACTCTGTGGTGGAGTTAATTATCACCCAATACTAAGAGAAATGGCAGCTCTGTGAGGTAGAGTGTCTATAAAGTTACAGTACATGTTCACTCAATATTCCTGTTCCTTCACTACCAATATGCCCTTGTATCATAAACCAAACCTGTTTTTTGAAAAACATGTTATACTATCTATTGGGTGAAATCTGCATCTGAATGGTAACTAAAGCTGTAAGATAAATGTGGTGTAGTTGAAGTATAAAGTAGCATCAAATGGAAATACTCCAATCAAGTACCTAAGTAGTTAGTACCTTTTAAGTATGGAATAATTATATAGTTCCACGATTTCCCACCAACCTCAAAAACATAAGCCTGAAAGTGCACAAAGGTCAGAGGATAGTGTTCATTTGTTCTAGATGAAGAAAATGTGGAATCTTCCACAGCTGGAGAGACGTGATGGAGTCTGTCAGTGGTATAAATATAAGTCAGTGGAAACAGGACAACAGGCTGACCTCGGAGCTCACGCCAAACCTCCAACACGTCCAAACTCTAAACACCTCGAAATCAACACACTGAATTTTGTGGTTTGTTTTTTTCTGAGCCGCATTATTTCCAAGGTTTCTTTTTAATTGGAAGACAGCACGGTGGAAACATATGTTGACCAACCCCCCCAGCAGATGTCCAACTCCAGACTCCAACATGCCACTTCTGCTGCTGCTGTGATTCCAACCTTAGCCGGGTTCACAACACACAACTCACAGCTTATGAGCTTCTCACGTGCCTCTCGTCGCTCTCCCCTATCTTTATTTTATTATTTTCATTTATTCATAATTACAGATGTGAGTTGTAAAGGGACCTATAACATTCACAGTTTAAGTTCTTCTTCAGGGATGTTTAACTCTTTCTCTTACTAGAGTAATTTAGAAAAGTTGCTAGCCATCATCATCATTTTTTTACCAAACTCAATGATCTTTCAACACCCCTGGGATAATTAGTTATATGAATATGTAAACTGGGAATGTAGCCATAAAAAAGTGGGCTTTTAGTTTCAGATGTAAAAGAATATTTGTCCTATAGGTCATTTTCACCAAAAATTCAAATTTTATGACAAAGACCTGAGAAAACTGCATTTCTTTTTTACATTTTCAAGAAGAATGTCTACTTCAATATATTTTTAGATATTTCTCATTTCCATATAACAACTAAATGGTGTGTTCTGCTATTTCCAATTCACATTTTTTCATTTTAATTTTTGTCATCTTCATAAAAACTGACATTGTCCAAAAGCAGCTAAATAGACCTCTAGCAGCAATACAGTCTTCCTCCTCAAACATTCACTCTGAAAAAAACGTCTCTAATGAAAAGCCCATTGTGTTGTGATTGGCTGCCCAGTGTTGGACATGTCCCGCCCCTCAGACAGCTGGGGTCGATCAGAGTAACAAAGGTCAAGTACAAGCAGACTGGAAGGAGGGGGCAGCTACATGGATCCAAGGACTCCTATTAACTTCCACTCGTTGTGACATCATAACATTGACATGACATTTTAGATGGCATGTGTTCAGCACCACTACAGAGGAGGTCAGACCACAACCGAATGAGTGGGTGGGCTTACTTCACACTCTGTATTTACACACAAGCACTGAACAAGAGTTGTTTTTAATAATGGCCGCTTTCTAATATTTTTTCCCTTATTCATTATTTACATATTTTTACCACATTTTTTGCCATGTTGCCATTTCTGATATTTACATGTGTTGATTTGAGGAATGTTCTGGTCTCCTCAATGTTCCACAGAAAATTTCGGTTATTTAATGTGTAAGCAGGTCTAATCCTGTCCACGTCTTTTTTAAAGTATATACGTTTTTGTCCTCTTGCCTTCATTTGATAGCACAGTATAGATGACAGGGAAGGGGGAAAGGTCTGAAAAGGCCGATGCAGGATTCCAGCTGGGAGCACCTGGGATGAGCACTGTATCCTCTGTAAATGGAGGCCGCTCTACCCGCCGCTCCACTCGCTGCCCTAGCCAGGCCACGTCTTGAGCAGTGAAATGGGATTAAAACTATGTGCCAGTACCAAGAGAAAGTTCTCAAGATGTTCATTTTAGAAAGTAGGTAAAATGGGCTTCACGCATGTACTCCTCTTAGTAGATTTCTTTGCTTGTTAAAATAAAATTTGGCATCGTCCAAAATCTGTTGAAAGATTGTGCCGGTGTGAACTGAAAGCTTCACGTCTGCAAAGAAAACAAACACTGACAATGAGGGCGAAGGGATTCAGGAACAGAACAGAGGGTTGCAGCAGAAGAACACGGAGTGACGTGTGGCAGTGAAGTGTTGCCATCTGCAGCTTGCTGGCCCAGCCCTGGCATCGTGTCCGTCAGCCTTACCCTGTTTTGCAGCGAGCGCAGATTAACAGACAATATGAGCAGGCTGGCAGCGGCGGATGCCTCCCCCCCTGAGAGTGAATTATCCTGCCCCTCTGCAGGCCCCGATACCGCCGCCACTCCAACAAAACAGCTTTTCACACCCAAACACCCAGAGGAGGAAGGCTGCCTCCTAATAATACTGCAGCACAGAGGATGAGCAGCTCCGCCGGGGTCTCTGCTGCCAGAGAACTGGGGACAAATCCAACCCTCTACAAGGCCTATTGTAGCTCTTCATCTTTATCTCTCCTCTCCTGCTGCTCACTCGCCTGTCACCTCTCCAGTGTTTAAACCCCAACACAGAGAAACCTTCACTAGCAGCAGGGGACAATAAGGCCATGGCTGAGGCTCAAAGTGAGAGGGTCATCGCGCCGAGAACAAAGCTTGGTGCTCTGCTCTCTGTGTCCATCCCTGAGGTCAGAGTTCACCGCAGAGGTTACAGAGGCTGATAAGGAGCCGTCAGTGATGAGGTGAGCTGGGGGTGGTCTTCATTACCTGTTGGCTCTGGTCCTTCTTGCCCTTCCTCGGTTTAAATGATGAAATGCAGCAATGACGTCAGATGAAGAGGTTCGGAACCTGGTGGGTGACAAGGGAGAATTGTGTTTGATAAATTCTTCCAATAAGTTACTCATTTGAGCTTATGATCATCCACTCTGATTTATAAGTTGTGCTGCTAATTTGCTTTTTCATGCATTTATCTTTTTGTCATTGAATATTAATTGACTGCTGATTAAGAGTCAAAGAACCAAGTGACCATTTTTCCTCAAAAACAACAGCAGAATAAGCTTTATTGGATTTAATAGACTATCTACAGGAGAGACTTCAAAGATGGCCACCTGATCGTTCTTTGTTTTTCTCCACACACTTTTAAATAATTTGTCAAATACTACAAAGCCTGGGTGGATACTTTAATTTTGAGATCTGATTTACCCTCAAAATTTCAAGATTACAAGATTCAAGATTGGCTCCTGTTCTCCACAGAGTGGAAATTAATAGTAACCCAGCCTGGATCCAGTTTTCAGGAGGGAGGGATGGAGGGGGAAACAGGGTTTTTCAGTAGTGAGTGTGTGAGAAGGCAGACAGTATTGCTGCTACAGGTCTAACTATGTGCTTTTCGAACTAAAACATGCTATTATAAACAGACTTTGATAATAAATACCTAACAAGAAAAATGGCAAAATATGGAGAGCTAAAATTGATACCTGCAAAAACACAATAATCACAAAAAATCACAATAGGAAAATCAAATCAACAGTGAATATGACAGTCCATGTGGATTACTGGAGAATATGAAAAATGCCAGGTATAGATACATAATTTGGATGGACCTTGACATTTTTATCTACACAATATAAATGATTAAACTGAAAGAGCTCCCAGAGGAAATGGTTTGATGGAGATGTCAAACTAGTGAAAATGGGACGACCACAAAGTAAAAATGAGGATTTGATGGCAAAATTGAAAGAGTTATTGCAGGAATGGCTTGTCTGCCATCTCAACCTGTCTAGCCTTTATGCCACAGGTAGTAGGTGGCATAAAGGCTAGGTCTTAGGTAGTAACCTGAGATCCAGATGTTCAGGTGTTTTTTTCATCGGGAGCTGAATTATACTCTCTCTCTCCAAAACAACACTAGAGTAAATTAAATTTACCACAGTGTGTAGGAGAACCTACAATGGCTACAAAAAGTAAAGCCTGTAGTCAATGTTTGGATTGTCCATTTTCTGCTATTGTGGAAACATGGTAGCTTCATGGTATGAGACCTTCTCTATATGTTCTAAAAATAAAAATCTCTCAATCTAAAGGTATTCTAACATTTAAAAAAAAATTATATTAATCAAAACATTCTTATCAATATTACATTCTAATTCTGCCTGGTCTACTAAAGGCTGCGAAATCTTTCACAGTAGACCTTACATCTAGTCATTTTAATTGTAAAATTGTCAAAGTTAGTGAACTGAACAGAGCTGCCACTGTTGAATTAACCGAATGTCTGACCAAGAAATGAGTTTCCAATAAAGTGTAAAAAAACAATAAAAAATCATTAAAACAGGCCAAATGCCCTAATTTTTATTCATCCTTAATGTCAGAGCATGCATTGATAGTTTATATAAAAGCTGCTTGGAAAGCAGCTCAATAAAACAGATTTCATCCAGCCTGTTTTTTTCATTGTAGTATAGTGTAGTGCAGGATCATTGTAGTATAGGGTCTGGATCTGCTCATATTTCCTTGAGACATATTCTATTATGGGGTTGGGCACTATATAAATAAATTGACTGGCATATTTTCATAATCATAGTGTATTTAGTTGATTATTCTAATAAACCTCTGCTCCGCTTCACATGGAGGAAACAACTAAAATATGTCGAGTGTTAATGTTAAACAATTCCTGGCTGCAGGCTGCTCGGCCAACCTTGTATTTAAATTGAATCTGGAGCAGAGCCACGGGTGCTTGTTGTTTTTTTTTTTTTTTTAAATCGGTGTCACCGTGAGTGTTCAGCTTCCTCAGCTTCGGGTCGAATATTTTTCCATAAATGTAAAACTGGATGTAAATGGGGCCTATTTGACCACTTAAAGGCAGCGAAGCTCACTGCAACCCTGCCTGCAGGGCTCAACGTGCACACGAGAGTCATCAGTCATCACCTGTGACGAGCACCACCTGCTCACTGGGGACGACAATATGGCGGCCCTCCGTGATTAGCGCCCCATGCTAACTGCTGTGACAGAGGAGGTAGGGGGGGCGTCCTGCCAGGCGACAGGACTGATTAGCATAGATTAATAGTCGTTAATATCATCGGGGACTTTCCGCTGTGTCGCCAGAGAACACACACTCATTAATAAGTGCTTTTAATTACCGTCATTAGCCCGAGTTTGTCCTCTTCTAAACAGTTCAGTTTGTTTCCCCAGACCAACGTCTCAGTGACAGAATCGTCCCAGAGCAGAGGAAACTCTTGTCACAGGTTCAATTAACTCAAACTGTTAGTGTGAGCTCACTTTAACTCACTTTAAGAGGAATTGGAGTTGGAGAACGTTTATGTTATCCTTCCTCATATCCACAGTTCCTTGTTTTCTGCTGCTAAAGGTTCTCCAGGTGATATTGCTGCTAAAAGGTATATTGCTGCTAAAAGGAAGTTTCTACTGAGGATGGTCCTGCTGCTGAACATTCTCCTGCTGAAAGTTCTTCTGCTGAGAGTTCTATTAATGAAGGTTCCCAACGAGGTACAGCTTAACTTAACTAAACACTTAACTCTTCTGTCCACATGTTGAAATGCTGTTTGGTGTTGGAACTTCTCACAACACGATTAGCTTGAGTTACCAGGGGGCTGTTGCACAGAAGCATAAATCATAAATCCAGGATAACATATAAAGTCAGTCTTGACCTAGTCTAATCTGTGCATCCTGACTTAATCTGTTGCATGATTGTCAAACCTAGGATGAGGAGGCACGGCTCTGTCAAACCAGGTGTAATTAATTAAAGAAGTGAATCGTCACAGATTGTGCATTCTTTTTAACACATGAACAGCAGCTTTCATGGAAGATTATAAGGAAGTATAACACAATAATAAACATAATAATTAAAAAAAAAACCATGGCCCTATGTTTCAAATGTATGTTTCTGTCTCTTTGAGCACTGTGTTCCTACAGTTCAGCTATAATGAAGGGAAGGTAGACATCTCTAGAGCCAATATCCCTAAAACTCACCAACTCACCAAATCCATCTACAATAGGTGGATAATCAGCTCTACAGATGATAGACGAAACATCTGCATTTTTATTTTAGGGTGAACACTCTGTTTAAGTGTGATTTCAGTACATTTATACAATAAAAATCAAACAAGTGGAATTTTAAAGTATAAAAACCCAGGTTTGAGATACTAAAAGTCCCCTTCAAACGTTTGATATACAAGAAATATACAAATATTCTGAAGGGAACAGTATTATATATTATAGAAACTAAAGATAGAGAAGGTTAGAATCCTCATTCAAAATATAAAAATGTAATCTGTTTCCTCTCTTGTCATGTAAGAATCCAGAATCTGTAAATCTGTAAATATTGTTGAATTTGGAATTCTTAGCCTGCTGGACACCAGATGTCTCCGGCGTCACTGGAGTGTTCATTCTCTCCGTTTGTCCACTCCAAGCATCCACATCACAGCTGAGTTGAATACTGGACCCTCATCAACTCCAAACTGATGTCATAAATCTTACTCACATACATCCAGTTATTAAACAGAGATTTAAGGCGAGAAAAGAACAACCAAAGATTTTTTTAGAGAACGATCAGAAGTCTGTAGACACATCAGGAAACTATGATGAAGAAAGTTATGAATATGACGCCAGTGTGTGATTTAAATCTGCCACGTCACAGCCTCATCAAATCCAACATAGATCCATATGCACGTTCAACAAAAAAAAGAAATGTAGTATTTTTATTTTTCGAGAGTTAAAATAAAATATCTAAGTATTGTTCTGCACACACAAAAGGATATTTTCTCTCCAACTTTCCCCCCCAAATAAGTTTTAATCCGGGTTAGTGAGAACTTCTCCTTTTTCCGAGATAATCCATCGTCCTGACAGCTGTAGCAGATCAAGATGTGGATTATTGGAGCTGTCACAATAAAAGGCTTTGAAATTGTTCATAATAAAGAGGTTTACGAGGCACTGAACTGTGGGTTTCACAGCTCTGGGCTACAGATTCGCATTTTTTTTTTTCATTTTGAGACAAGGCTGAAAACCAGTCAGTACAGGGTGTAACCACCATTTGCGTCACACAGTGTGACACGTGGCCTTCTTATAGAGTCGATCAGCTTGTTGATTGTTGCTGTGGAATGTTGGCCCACTGCTCTTCAGTGATTGTGTGACGTAGCTTGATATCATAAGGAAGTGGAACACGCTGTCGTCACGCTGATCCAGATCATCCCAAACAGGCTCAGGGCGACGTGTCTGAGTCTGCAGGACATGAAGAACTAAACAGATCTTTGCAACGTGGAGCCGTGAATCATCCTGCTGCAACATGAGCTGATGAACAATGAGCCTCAGGATCTCATCATAGAATCTGTGCATTTAAACTGACGTCTGTACCTTATACCTGCTCAGACTATAACAACGACATAAAAGCAGTCTGCAATCTGCACGGTACAGTAAATACCAACATTCATCCGTGAAGAAAACATTTTTCCAAAAATCCAGACACCATTGAACGTGAACTTTTGGCCACCATGTTGGCTCTGGTGATCTGCAGTTCAGTCAAAAGCCTGGTGAGGACGATGAGTAGATGAGCTTTACTGAGATTGTTTCTCACAGTTTATCACGATGTTGTGATAAATCAGCACATTTCAAAGTGTTTTATTATAACACATTAAAAGTACAACCTGTGCAATAATCTTGCTGTTTAACCAGCATCCTCTCAGGAGGATGGATCGTCATGGGGAAAAAAAGTTCTCACTTACTCAGTTAAACTGATTTGTAAAAAATACCTTTTGGCTCCCTAGAACCAGTCTCAGATCTTTTATGTCATTTAATGAAAAATAGGGGGCAAAACAAGTCTCCTTCAAACTTCAATACAGCCCAGCTAACATAAAATTGCCTTCCTACAACATTCTAAGAGTATTGTGCATATGTTTTACTTTACCATAATATTCCTAAAACATTCTGAAAGCATGAAGTTAGTTCCTTTAGGGTCATTTTGTAACGTTTTTAAGTTCCCCTCCTGACAGAACGTTGCATAAACCTCCCACAAACTTCTGAGAACGTATCACTTTTACTTTTTACATCCCAACTTCCTTTAGGGCAAACCAGAATCATGGTTTGGGTATGGTAGGCACATTTTTAGTTTTAAATAGGGCTGTTAACGTCCACTTCTTTTTAACATCACTTGCATTACTCAGCAGTATTAAATGTAACAGGTAGATATGACAACTTTAGCTGGACTGGTTTGTCTTTGCCACATTTGAACATTTTAAAAGCAGAACTGAGGTTTGAGGTTATTATTGAAACATTTTTTTTCAGTCTTCCAATAACAATCAAACATTTGCCTAAATGTTCACATGTTAAGAGTAGCTCAATCTGTATGCTTGTATTATGCATTGTTTATTATTATACAGCTCTAGCTTCTTGATTTTGCTCTCAAATCGCACTGGATTATTTTCTTTTTAGTGACCCTCAACATTCTTTTCCTTAAACTGAAATGACAGCACTGGGACAAACATTTAATTAATCTTCTAGGAACATTCAGCCCTCTCCTCTCAGAACGTCTGGCGGCGTAACAATAATGTTAGTTTAGCATCGGGAGAAGTGGGAAAGCTGGAACCTCCTTCGGATTTACGGCGGCCCTGCCCGTGCTTCCTGCCTTCTGTCTGACAGCCTCTGGGTTGGGGGGGAACTTGTGAGGCTCGCAGAGATCCAGAGCAGCAGACTCTTTGTTCTCTCAGCCCCCTGTTGCTCATATAAGTTGACAGCTGCCGGGTAATAAGTGTTTAAATGAGATAATTAACGAGCCCTGTCAAGCGAGCGCAGTCAGCTCTATTAGGGCCACGCACCTCCTCTTCCTCCCGCTGTTAGCCGCTGCCGATCACTACGCTAACCCTTCATGTCTCATACCTGATCAGTCCAACAGGGATCACATGTTGTTTTTTTGTTGGGATTTTTGTGATCAGAGTAACTCCCATATTCGAAAGGAATTTTACACCCTTTTTAATCTAATTGTAAACCCCATCAGGGGCTTAAGACATAAAAATCAATGTCCTAAATCACGTATTTATCAACTCACACCTAATAATTTAAGTTTATACTGCAAGTGCTTTCACATTATGCAGCGTAGGAAAACACACACTGTGCACAATTAATTGGGCATGTTGAATGTAGATCCTATGACATAGCGTAGCAGGAGATAGCAAAAGTTACCTTTAATGGAGCAGCAATAATGGAGGCAGATCTGAGATGATACTGACTCACATGTCCTGAAAAAACACTTAATGTAGCACAAAAAACACACAGTAAAAAACATGGTAAAACACATTGTTTTTCGATTGGCTACCAAGCATGCACGCCAGCTTGGACGCTAACACTGCTCAGACAACCCATTTGGAGAACCACGAGAGCTTTATTACTTGTTGAAATTAATGATTTGAAAAAGAAAGGGAATTCTATTGTACCTCCATTGAATTGCATTAGTCATTCAAAATTAGCGATTTGCAGCTGAAAAGTTAAAGCAGTGGCTGGATCTGACTGTGCATGCACGACTCCTATTGATTGCTACAAACAGAAATCACATGATGTATATTCCAAAAAATTAGCTGACTGGTCCTATAAGAAACCATTACTTGAAAAGGTAATGTGAATATGCACAAATTGGTATTGGGTGAATGAATGTTGTGTGAATTTAAGATATATATGGGAAATTTGTGATGGTCAGTCTCAAAGTTATTAGATTATTCTGACACCACATCTCAAATGTTAAATTGACATTTTCCACATGAAAGATAAAGTCGATGCAGGTAAAGAAAGCGGAACTCTAAGATAAGACCTTATTGGTCAGCAGTGCCAGAAACAGAATTGTAATAGTAGAACTACAAACATTATTTATAGAAGTAATAAGTATAAGTCAGTAAATGACATTCAGTCTGTATACAGTATATAGTTATAAATATTATAATGTACATGAAGTGTCAGGTATGTGTATAAAAGTACTGTAAAACTTTTTGAGATCAGATGTTCCTAAAAGCATATATATAGCATAATTTTAAATGTATTTTGACATAAATGCAGATTAGTCTGCACTTGTACACCTCATAAAGCAGAATCTCAGTAGTACTGAATGCATAAAGAGGTAAACGAGATGTACAAGGTGCAGACGCTGTTTTATTTACTTGCTGCGCCGTCTCTCCTCTCTTTTTTCTCTTCTCATCTTGTGTGGTGTGTTTTCTCACAGTCGCAGCGGGTGGCAGAGACGCTACAGAGGCTCCTGAGGGGCCCCGGGGGCCCCCTGCTGGGAGCCACTTGGACCGGGACAACGCCTTTGGTCACGCTTCCAAATGTTTCCATTGATGGGCAAGAAACATGTTGGACGGCGTTCCCAGAAGAGGATCCTCCCAAACACACCCGCAGCCAAAACTCAATCAGGCCGGGACCGGCGGTCTGTTGGCAGGCGAGCGTCCCGCGTTGTGAAAGTGATTCGGCCGTGGCGGTACGAGTGCAAATTACTGAAGGATTAGTAATGATGATGATGATGATGATGATGATGATGCTGGTGATGGCCTAGCGTTTTTATTTGCTCCTTCCTGTCAAGAGACAACACAGATGCTTCTGTCCAGCTGGGGATGAGGATGATACAAGTGCCAGTGGTGTAAAGTAACTAAGCACATTTACTCAAGTACTGTACTTAAGTACAGATTTGAGTTACTTGCACTTTACTTGTGTATTTCCATGTAAAGCTATGTTATACTTGCATTTAGCATGTAGATTTGACTCAATGGAAACCAGTGGTTTCAACAGTTTTTTTAGTGATCTAATGATATCAAATAGATAATAAATACAAAAAAATAAATAAAATAAATAAAGGTTATTGCAATACTGTGATACTTGTGTATCTTACTGCAATACTTATGTCAACTCCTAATATTGCAACACATGAACTACATTGACTCATAATACTCATGTATTATACTTTAATGCTTTAAATACATCAGCTTGCAATACTTGTATACTTTATTGCAATACATTGACTTATAATGCCTATGTCCTTTATGTACTTTAAGTACATCAACTCATAAAATGTATGTGCTTTACTGCAATATATAAACTACACAAACTCATAATACTTTTGTTTTGATATATGCATATATTTAATGTACTGCAACACAGTGCATTAAATGCACCAACTCATAATACGTATGTGCTTATTTCTCATGAAGGACTTTTACTCGTAGTTATGTATTTTTTCCTTGCTGTATTTGTAATGTGAGTACGTCTTCCGCCGCTGTAAAGCAGTGACATCATGACAAACCTGCTGATGATTGTTTGTATTTAAATATGCGTCCAGGGTTTGTATTAAATATCTTCCCCACTCACTGCAGCTTGTTTTCTTGACCGTCAGCAGTGTTTATGAGCTGAAACCAGATCATTGCTGCTGCATTATGTCAAGTTGAGTGGAGGAGGACTGACCACCATGATGAATTTAACCTCTCACCTTACCTGCTGCCTCGAGAGGAGGAGGAGAAGGAGGAGGAGGAGGGGTGTTGTTAAGGTGGAGGTTTAGGCTGTTAGGATCTGACAGTGTTTTTGGTTAAAGTCTTACTATTTTGAAAAAATGTCAGCTGTTTTTTTTTTATATTGTGCCAAATCAAAATCCTTATATTATATATATACTATATATAAACTTAACTCATGACACTTTTCAAGACATACTCTTTATAATTCACATATAAATACATTTACAAATGAAAGATGATATACACATAAAGGTTATTGTGTATATTTATTTATAATAATCTGGTGTACTCTAGTTAAAGTTAAGTCAACTACTCATTTTTAAAAAAGACTGTCATCACTCACTAAAAAGGCTGTGCAGAAACATGGATGGATATTGTTCTGTTTAGGTCTAGTAGGCTTTCCCTTTATTTGCCCCACCTTTCTGTTTTGAGCTCTGACTGGTAGAGTTGCTGTCACCTGGTTGAGGTTCACCTTTTCTTGATTTGGCTGCTTGTAGAGTAGTTTTGAGTCATACAGGCCGTTTTCTCAATTGGACACTATTTGTTTTTTGTCTTTTTCCCCTCTGCAGACACATTTTGTTAAAGAGTGTGTTTCTTTTTGTTGCAGAATGTGCATTCCTTTTAATGTTCATTTCCTGTATTACTGTTGACCTCTCATTCCCTGCCCTGATTGGAACACAAAAATCCACCTGCCCAACCCATCCACACCCTGCAGTAGCATGGTTGCCTCACAGCAAGAAGGTCATAGGTTCAGGTCCTTGTCCATGTTCCTCCCTGTATCGGCATAGATTTTCTCCAGGTTCCCCAGCTTCCTCCCACAGTCTGAAAACATGCTGAGGTTAATTGGAGATTCTAAATTTTCTGTAGGTATGAGTGTGTGAGTGAATAGTGTTTGTTTCCCTGACTGATTAAGATATAGGAAGGAGTATATGCTATAAAGGTTGGTTGGACCCACATAATTTGTAACTATTGAACAGAAATCCACAAGGTGGTTGGCGTTTAGTGAAAATCAGCTTTTTTTGTATTTTGTTATAATTTGCTAATAAACACCTACATCTAACGTTGAAAGTCCTCCGTCTGCTTTGTGTGTCCAGGGACCAGGTTCTCAGATTCACTGTTAGTTAAGAATTAATTCCAGTATGTAACCCCCTCTAAAACCACAACTGTATTTTTAAAGTTTATGATAATGAGCAGATAAAAAAAAATAAAAGAGAGTTCTTAAACAGAACTGGATGCAAAAATAACTTTCAGTGCAAACTGACATAAAGTGGTCTAATATCATGTGTATCTTTTTATATGTATTTTTTTACAGGTGTAGGCAGACACATCTTAGATCGTTACACAGAATCAAACATTGAAACAGACAATTCCTGCTACACAAGCTCTATGAAGACACAGGTATTACCAGCTTGTGTGTGTGGAGGCAAAACAGCACAGTGAAGCTTTAAAAGGCCTCACAGCTCACAACTAAGACATCACACTGAGACCAGTAGATAAATAAGTTGCTGCTGTCTCTATGGGACACAGATTGCATACAGTCGGATCGAGCTTTACTTTATCTTTGAGGACTCAAACATGTGCTGTGAACTTGTTATTGAATGGGAAAGAGCAGATAAACTCTTTCTGTTGTTGTGTGACAGTGTTTTGCTAATACACGTCCTCTGGAAACTCCTGCCAGGGTGATTGTTCTATCACCGCGGTGTTTGCCGTGTAAAGTTGTTTTTCTCATCCTGTCCTCTGTGCCTCGTCTGGTTCTTGTTGGACATTTTCTCTAACACGCTCGACAGAGACTGAAGGACCACGAAACAACACCTGGGACGATGACTCATGGTGAAGAACTCACTTCACATCTGTGAGACTAAAGGACATCTGGACCACACTACAGTGGCCTAATTCCCCCACTTGTGGCGATTTACCTGACGGACAGAAAAATATTGATATGTGGACATTATTTACTATTATTAAGTATTAACTATTGACAATATTACCACCACCTGGCAACGATGCAGATGGGTGTTATTGTAAAATGGTGAGGGATAGGCATATATATATATATATATATATATATATATATATATAGGGGCGACACGGTGGAGCAGTGGGTAGCACTGTTGCCTCACAGCAAGAAGGTCGCAGGTTCAAGACCGCCTTGGGGCCTGGGTCTGGGACCTTTCTGTGTGGAGTTTGCATGTTCTCCCCGTGTCTGCGTGGGTTTTCACCGGGTACTCCGGCTTCCTCCCACAATACAAAACATGCTCAGGTTAATTGGCAAATCTAAATTGCCCATAGGTGTGAGTGTGTGTGTGAATGGTGTGTGAATGGTGTGTGTGCCCCACGATTGGCTGGCGACCATCTGGGGTGTATCCCTGCCTCTCGCCATAAAATGCGCTGGGATAGGCTCCAGCAGACCCCTGCGACCCTGAAAAAGGAATAAGCGGGATAGAAAATGGATGGATGGATATATATATATATATGAGTATATTTTGAATCACAAGGTTTAGACTTGTTGGATGAGACCTGTTGACTAGTGACTGTCCCACTAGCGCCACCATCATGACGTCTGCTTTGCACATAACATGCTCCTGTTCATGAGGTATTGGAAATGTATTTATCACAAATCAATGAGAAACTGTAAAATGATGTGTCTAAACACTCTGACAATTCTTTTCACTTCCTCCTGCTGTTCTTTCTTCCTTTCGTCCTTCCTGCCCCCAGTTGATCCTCTATATATGGTTTTATATTCGTAGTGAAAGTGTGTAATGGTATAAGTTATAGTGGCCTGTGATACATTCTCTGCTAACTCTTTTAACCCTACTGGGTTTCACACTTTGTTAAACTTTTAGTGTGTAGGGTACTTTCATGTACTTTAATGGTCTCAGTTTTTCTTTATTCTACCAGTAGTCCATTTTGCTCAAAATGAAAGAGAAGCGTGACTCTCATCCAATGAGTTGAATTTCAGAAGCATGAGAAAATGGTCTAAAGCTCATATTGATGTTAACCTATGCTCAGTAATGTCTGGGAGAGGTAACCTCTGGGTGGAGCTGCTCTACTCCAGCTAACTTTGCTCCACACCCCCACATTCTGTTACGCTTCAAACCTGTCTTCAGCCCCACGCTGACTCCATAATGAGCGAGGCAGGGGACAGCAGGTCACAGACACGCCTCGGCTGCACTGTCGGACTCTGACTGTCTCGCTGCAGACATGAACAGGGTGAGTGACGGATGTGTGTGTCAGGGGAGGACGGTGGCGCTGAGATAAAAGAGGATAACAGAGTCTTTTTACTCCAGACAGCTCCCAGACACGGCCCATGTTCTCCAGCCAGTCTAAGTCAAAGAGAGGTGCTGGGAAGATGGCTGACCCTCAGCCTGTGAGTGTGGACGACCTTTCTCCCCATCCCTACTCATATGTGAATGATGGAAGAAACAAACAAAATGGATATCAGCAGTCTGGTTGGCAGCTGTGAGCTACTGGCACTTGGCACTGTGTGTGTATATATATCTATGTATATACAGTGTGTGTGTATGTGAACAATGTATAAAGTATGAGTGGAAATGGATGTACTGTAAGTACTATGTGTACCTAGTATGTGTATGAATATGCACACATATATATGTATGTATATAAACATACATACAGTAAGTTTAGCAGCTCTATAGTACAAACTTGAACAACATGTGTGCAACTGTGCCTCTTACAAATTGAATCTTCATGATACTTTACATTAGATAAGCAGTTTTAAATTGAAACAATAAAACACAAAGTTTACAATTTCTTTGCAAATATCCACAAATGCATCATATGTTCATCCAGATGTATCTCTATGTTTGTGTGTATGAATGTGTGTATGTGTGTGTGTGTGTGTGTGAGTGCGTGAGTGAGTGTGTGTGTTTGCATGCTATCTTCTTCACCAGTAGATCAATTAAAAATGAAAGCACAGTTGTCCATTCCAGTGTCAACAGCAACCAGACTCTTTGGCAACATCTGGACCCCCCCCCCCCAACACACACACACACACACATGCATCCATGTATGTATAATAGATGTGTTGGCAACCTAAATGGCTGGTGTGTCTGGAGGCCTCAGGTGAGAACAGTCAGCTCTGCAACACTCTGCAGGTTTCCAATCCTCACAGCATCTGAACTGACCTCCGTCTATGAGTCCTGAGACATTAACACACCAAGAGAGGACTTTATATTACATATAAGCAAGGAAGGGAGGAATGTACAAATGTATTAATGAATGAAGAGAAGTAGTAAGGAAATAAGGAAGGAAATAAGCCAAAAAGAAGAAGAAAAGAACAAAGGGAGGAAAAAAGGAAGGAAGGAAGGAAGGACATAAAGAATGAAGTAAAGCAAGAAGGAATGATGGTAGGGCACAAAAAAGAAGGAAAGAAAGCAAGGCAGGTAAATATTAATTCAGAATTATGAGGCAAGGAGCTCTCGAGAGGAACCTAAGCGATCTGAAGAATATATATCCAGCAGCAACTGATCAACTGCAGTGTTTAAGTCATATGAAAAGAGTGGGTTTCCTTCTTGTCATGCGTTTGTTTACAGTTTTATGCAGCTGTGATAAAAAACAACCAGCAGCTGTAAACACAGGTCACATGTACTGACAGGAAAGTCATTCACTCATTCACAGTTTTAGTGATTGGTCACCCAGCAAAATGACACCATCACACCATGATCCCATGAATACCACCATCACAGCATCCCACCATGACTCAATGAAGGACACTAGGAATAACACCATGACACCATGAAACCATGATACCATCACAGCATGAATGACATGACGTCATGAATGACACCATGAATGACACCATGAATAGCACCATGAATGACACCATGAATGACACCATGAATAGCACCATGAATGACACCATGAATGACACCATGAATAGCACCATGAATGACACCATGAATGACACCATGAATAGCACCATGAATGACACCATGAATAGCACCATGAATGACACCATGAATGACACCATGAATAACACCATGAATGATACCATGAATAGCACCATGAATGACACCATGAATGATACCATGAATAGCACCAGAAATCATGGCACCATGACTCCATAAGAACAGCATGACACCATCATAAATTTGTTCTTTTTTCCTTTTCTTTCCTGATATTTTTGAAATTTTCATTGTACGATGTCAGGGTCTATGGACAAGAAGTTCTGTGTTGCTGTTATACAAACTGTATAACCGATTGAGGCCAATCTGTGATTTGTAAATTTTGGCTATACAAATAACGTTGACTTGACTTGACATGACACCATGAAGCTGTGACACCATCACACCATGATAGCGTGAATGACACCATGAATGGCACTATGACATCTTGATGCCATCATGACGCCATGACAACAGGACTCCATCACACCATGACGTTATGACTACATGACATCAATTCAATTAAATTCAATTTATTTGTATAGCCCAGAATCACAAATCACAGATTTGCCCCAACAGGCTTTACAGTTTGTACAAAAGCAACACAACATCCCCTGTCCTTAGACCCTCACATTGTACAAGGTAAAACTCCCTAAAAAAACCCTTTAACAGGGAGAAAAATGGAAGAACCCTCAGGAAGAGAAACAGAGGAGGGATCCCTGTTCCAGGACAGACAGGCTGCAGTAGATGATGTGTGCAGGTGAAAACAATACATGCACATTATCATGACACTTTGTTACCATTCCCGCCTCACACTTTTTATGACACAACTTTACTTCTGAAATCAGTTGAAAGGATAAAGAACATTTGACTACTAGTTTAGTTCAAGGAGTGGGGCAGTTTGGCCCCTGAAACTGGGCCCTGATGCCAGGGTGGAGAGTCCGTGTGCAGAGACAGACATATATATATATATATAATCATTTTCCTTTTTACCTCTAAATAATTTCTAGAAATGTATAGACTAAATGATGCTGCTAAAAGATTTACTGTTTTTTCTAACGTATTGTGTAAATGATATGATTTTGTTGACTGTTGTGAGCTGAAGATGAATTTCTCCTTATTATCAACAAAGGAAAATAATAAAGTGATTTGTTATTTTATTTCATTTGATCAAATGTTCAGATGCTACACGTTGTGACTAGTCACAGTTAAGGGTTAAAAAAAAAAAAAAAAAAAAAACACCCAGACTGTGAACCTTTTCCAACTAATTATAAACTGTAATTATAAGGGCATTTATCTGTGTATGACTGCAGAGCCGTGTGTGTGTGTGTGTGTGTGTGTGTGTGTGTTTGTGTGTGTGTGTGTGTGTGTTTACAGGCCTCCAGCAGTGACAAATGATCAGACTGTCAGATGTTGTGGTGACTGTGAGCTGGTCCCAGGTCTGTTTCTATACATGTTACAGCAGAGCTGAGCTGCTGTGCCACATGGCAGTTGTTCAACATACCCTCCCAATTATTTCACATCAGTTCTGCAGTCTTTTTTTCTCTCTTTTTTTGTTTTTCTTTTTATTAGGATCTGGATTAAAGTGCCTCAGGCTGATTTGTGACCTAAATTAACACACATGAAACCACCAGGATCATAGGCTGGTTTATAATCGATGTGATAAATCTGACTCTAAAATATGAATGTTGACACAAATTTAACTTACAAATGAAAAGGGAGGCTCTGACTAACTCATGCATGTTAACTATGTGTGCGCGTGAATGTGTGTGTGTGTGTGTGTGTGTGTGTGTGTGTGTGTGTGTGTGTGTGTGTGTGTCCTCACTGTCATCTGAGGCTACACCAGCAGGAGGAGCTCTTCTCATAATGCTGCAGGGCATCAGACACACACACACACACACACACACACACACACACACACACACAAACACACTACTGAATTAAAGACAAGAAAGTGAACTGGTGAGTCTTTAATCCAGTTTGTCTGAACTCTTTTGTGTCCGTTTATGTGTCTATTTATTATTAGTTTTTTGTTGGCACCTTGCCCAGATTTCTTAAAATAAAGAGAGCTTTTAGATCTCAGACTTACATAAAAGAGATGACCTAAAGAATAAACAAAGCGACGCTGCTCGGGGTCATGAAGCTGCTTCTGATGAACACCCCACCAGTAATTGATTAAATTAACAAACACATTAACATAATCAAGTGTTTTTATATTCGTATCTGTGGGGGCGAGTGAGGCCCAGAGCTACCCCCCCCACCCCCCGCCCCCCCTCTCTCGCTGCACACCATCCATCCATCCATCCGTCAGTTGGGCCGTTCGCCCTGTCAGTCCCCATCAGTCTCCATGGTGACAGGATGCTGGTGGTAACCCGCGGTGATGGGAGGCCACTCTCATATGTAAAGCAGGCCGTCTGGACGCGGGCCGAGCTGTCAGGCATCCTGGCTGCCCGTAGCTGTGAGGGCGGCCGCCGCTTGGGTCAACCCAAATCTATGCTAATTTGACATTTCCAAACTCATTTACATATGTACACATCAAAGTTTTTTCCTTGATTCCTGTAATCTCCTTTTTTATTTAACCTCCTTCTGCTGCTGCTACTTCTGCTGCTGCTGCAACCACTCTAAAGAAATTTATGCATTTACACATCCAAAAAACAAAACAGGTTGTAGCTGTTCAGACTTACTGGCGGCTAAAAGGAATTCAGCATCACATTGCGTTACCTGCTGTTTGAACACAGATATAATTATCATTTATAGCGTGAAGTCACATTGGAAGACAAACTGCATATTTATATCATGTTAAACAAATTACAACTGTTAGTTTGTGGCTGTCTCTTCCCTTAATGATAATGTCTGGTTTCAGACATCACTTTTACAACTTGAAGTTTTCACCTGCTGTTTAAAAAAATATAATCACCATTTACTGTATAGTGTGATTTTAGGTTAGGAAACTGGAAATTTATGTCATGTTTTTTCACAAAACATATTAAGTTGTTCTCTGTAAAATATGTAGAGAAATAAATAAAAAACACACCCATAGCTGAGGACTGCAGATTCCAGGATGGGTAAGATTGGAAGAGGTCAGATAGGTACTGAAGGGGCCAGGGCATGTAGGCTTTTGGGGAGAAATAAGCAAAGGAATAACACAAAAAAAATCCTGACCTTATAAAGAATGAACACCTATAGAAATGGCTTATGTCAAAAAGCAGAGGATGTAAGGTCAGCTATGAAACCTTTAACACTCATTAGGAGGAAAACAACCATGAGGGGAGTTAGTATTTTCAAAACAAAACTGGACGGAGATGGAGGGGGTGCAGCTGAGTCCTACGAAAAGCAGTGCTCGGGTACAGGGTACACACTACTAGTGTTATTTTTGTAGTACAGGATGGAGGAGGTGAGGTGAGTGAGGGCCTGAATCTAAAGATGTTTTTTAGGTGGTAGAAAAAAGACTTAATAGTAAGTTTGTGACTGGAGCATGTAGGGTGGAGTCCAGACTTCTGCGCATGGACAGATGGCACAGCCAAGGAGAAAACCACATTTGGTCTTTTTTATTGTTATTGCATTTGAGCAGGTTGGCTGGTATCCAGCTGCAGCAGTGTGGTCAGATACATGGTTGAGGAGGACTAATGTCAAAGAGAGGTCCACAGGAGGATGAGGAGGATGTTGCCAGAATCAGCAGAGATTCTGGCAACATCATCATTGGTGAGTATGATTGGTGAGGTCATTGGTGAGTAGGATGAGGCAGGTCTCTTTCCTGTAGGGTGCTCTGAAGCCAGATTGGAGGGGTTCACGGAGCTCTTGGTTGGACATGATGCTGATTAACTTGGGTAGCAACTGCTCTTCCTAGGATTTTGCTGAGGAAAGAAAGGTTGGAGGTTGGTAATTATAGCGGTTGAATGAGGGAGCTGGATTATTATGAGGAGTTCATAATGCCCACCATGATGTAACAGGCTGTGGGAATGGGGTCCAGAGAACAGGTGGAAGCCTTGGTGTTGGAGGCCAGCTTGGTTTCTTGATGAATATCCACAGGGGTGGGGCGGAGTGGCCTTTTGATGGTGGAGAGCTACATTCCCTGGTTTTCGTGCTGATGAGGGTTGAGTCTTAATGAGTTTTGGTTGTGGAGAGGGCGTCTATGTAGAATTTCATGTGATCCTTAAAGGCCTTGAGGTAGACAAGTGAGGCCAGATCCTCCAGATGACAACCAGAGGACCACCAGAAATGTGCAGACCCACACAAATGAGGAGGAATTTAAACAATTAGCACATTTTATTTGGGCCACAAACGTTAAAATAACAGAGCTTCACAGTAAGAAAATGAAATCAATTTAAGGACATGAGAACATGGAATCCAATACAAAAATGAAGTATGAATAAAATGCCAACAAACAAGGCAAAACAAGTTTTTTTTTAAATATAATAACCAAATCTTTCTCTTAATAAGAACTAAATCCTCCTTGTAGCTTCCTCATTTAACAGCGTGCTTCCCTTCACAGTAAAAACCAAACGATTTGAATATGACCTGAAAACATCCTCATAATGTTTCTTTTAACCTCTGCTGTGATGTGGTGCGCTACAGTGGACAGTGCTGCATAAATACATAATGCATGTGTAGTAACCAGAAGGGGGTTTGCTCTTAATCCCGCATGCTCATGTTCAACCTCCGCCACCGCAGCTCCGATTAGAAACATGATCGGCCTATTTGCCTGTTTGACATTCAGAGGTTTTTATTCAGCCACGCTCCACCGCGGGGCGACCGCAACATCACACTCCGTACGCACGTTAGCATTCATTAAGATCAGGATCCAGTGTGGATAACTGAAGTTCACTGTGTAACCCGTCCTTTCTGCAGCAACATTTTGACTGCACAGGTATTACCGATAACATGAATGAAAGGCTCCGGGCCACTCTATTAAATCCCCCATAAAAATGAAAAGTGAGCCAGCACGCAACAAAAAAGACCCTCAAACTAAAGCAGAAAAATGTGAGTCAGACGTCACTTCATGATTCACTGTGTTTTTCCTTCTGACAACACAGAAATTTTATCTGGTGAACTTGTTTTTTTATTCCCAGATCCATAACAGTTATGCAGCAAGATGATCCTTCATGTGCAGTTTCTGTCCAACTGGACAATATAAGTCCAGTACTTTCGCAGCTTGGTTTCTGCTCCTGAGGGAACTATCTGCTCCTCAGCTGCTAAATGCTCCGATAGTTTGTCCAGCTAGTCTGGATCTAAGTGTGTGTGGGGGATGCTGAGCAGGTAGCTGCCTGCAGCGGCCCAAAACAACAGCGTGAGAGTGAACCAGACCAATAAAGGTGCAGGCAGACAGATAAAGAATGCAGAAATATTCACTTTTTAGCTGTGTAAATCGAAACACACACACACACACACACACACACACAGATCAGACAGTGGACATATCACTTACATGATGAAAGTCAGACAGCATGAAACAGTGAAAAGTATTTAATATTCCAGTTTTAAGTGAGACAGTTTTTTTCAAATCATGCAAACCATAGTTATCAGATTTTATGCACAGATATTATAGAAAAACATCCATTAAAGCTCTTTTAAAGCTGTCATGCAGAAAAGAAAATTAAACATGTAAGTCATTACATGTACAGCATTAATAAAAACACTCTGTAGTGTCTGTAGAGAACACTTCATCAGTTATGAGGAAAAATGACAAGAACAATAAAAGCATCTTTATATCACACCTTTACTAAAAGGTGCTGCATAACACACTCAGTCAAACTATTCTAGTCATTGTAACCATTTTTACCATTCCAGCCATTTTAACCTGTAAAACTTATAAGCATCACAACCATTATAACCATTGCATCAATTTGAACTATTATAAGCATTTTAACTATCAGAACCATAACACCATTTAATCATTAACACCAGTCTGCACTGTGTTCTGCAGGGATGTAAATGTAATGCTGTGCAGCCGTTGCATTTTACAGCCAAACTGTCATCATGTGATGTTTTCACACCCTAAAGATCCCCCCCTGCTACACACACACACACACACACAGCCACTTGGCCGCTGTTAGCGGCTGCAGAGCGTCTGGGGAGAAGCGGCGGACGGACGGGTCACCCAGCGCAGTTGGCAGCCGCCTGCATGCACTCATGGTGTTGGCAGGTCACACTCGAACCCCCCACCCCCTAACACACACACACACACACACACACACACACACACACACACACACACACATTGGTCCACAGCAGCCCAGTATAATCCTCCTCCTGGCTGAGGATTACACACCTACATGCTGGATGGGAGGTGAGGGTGGTGAAGGGGGGCAAAACCCCATCAACACACACACATACACACACACACACACACACACACACACACACTGTCCTGATGTCAGCTGGCTGTGAAAGGTGGAGGCTGACCGCTCGCTGTGATTAAGCACCAACTGGGCTCCGGCCAGGAGACTGGAGCCTCGCCATGCTGCCCTGTCCCGCTCCTCCACCAGCCAACATCCTCCTTCTTCATCCCCTCCTCCTCCTCCTCCTCCTCTCCCGTTTCATCTAGTGCCCCAAAACATGTGTTTATGTCGCTCCTGGTCCCAGAGCACAGTCACAGAGGAAAGAAGAAAATCAGGTGACGTTATTATAAATGTGACAAAAGAACAGATGGGTAAGGCTTACAAAGCATGAACAAACATTGTCATTGATTGTTTTTTTTTAGTTTGATTTGTTACCGATTTTCATTTATTTACAAAACAATATGCATGTAGCATCAACAAAATTGTCAGAGAATACAAAGCAAAAGACTTTTCATTTTCATAAGTGACTAGCAGCCCGATATTTTGGGAAAGATACATATGCAAGTGACTGCTTTGCTGTCATTTTCTAAAAAAAATCCATAACTTGTTTCACAATAGCGTATAAGAACATATGAATTAAATAGTGGTGTGTAGTTTCTGGAAGCATCTATCGACCTGGTTGCATGCTGAAATAACTCAATACCCTAATGTGTAGGAGAACACAAAAGGTCATTGCCCCAGTCCGAAAGTGCACTCACTATGTTCCTTTAAATTTGACACACTGATCCTTTAATGTCTGTCATCTTATAAATAATGAAACTATGAAACTGTTATCTTTACTGTTTACTGTCATATCACTAACCTTTAACTCACAGCTGTTCACCAGCACCTTTGCACCTACGTACAGACATGAAACCTTTGTGTGAATGACAGCGAGGCCTCATCTAAACATACAGTCCGCATGTTCTGTGTATGAAAAGGACTGGATTGAGTGTGTCAGTGTGTCGCGTCATCAGAGACTCTTTCTTTGAGTCGCACTTCTGTCGTTCTCTGATGAAAGTTCATCCCAGTCGGCCGACGCTTCTCCTCTTATCAGATTCCGGCAGCAGCTGCTCTGTCCCTCTCAGCCCCGGCAACAAACAATAGTCGTCATCTAGATGTCATATAACACCATTATAATAAACAATATAGACAAAACAACAAACAAAATGTCAGGATGAATGGAAGAGCAAATCCATTCTATCAACCACTCACCTTGATATACAGGTTGATGTAATAATAAAATTAGTTAAAATTGTTCTGAGCCACATGACAAAAGTCATGTGTCTTTTATGAACAAAATGTGAATTTAGATTTGTTTAATATATATTTTGGCAAATATAGATAGTGACCAATTTGATGAGGGATATGTTACGATGAAAATACTATGGCCATAATGAGGAAAGATGTAGCAGACATTGCGAATTTTAGTTAGAAGATTAAAATAAATATTTATGATAATAAACTCAATATTTATGATTCATGATATTCTGTTGATTCTGTCTGATAACTGTTGCTTTTAGAGCAATGCCCTCATTTAACAAGTGTAGATTGATAGAGGATTTTGTTGAGTTGTTATTTAGATTGGGTTTCCCTTGATAAACACGCAATTAATAAAGTAAAAAAAAAATGCTGGGATTGTTTTAGACAGAGAAAACTAACCAAACAAAAAAGCAAGTGAAGAGTCACCATGGTGACGGAGCAATGAAACTCATCAGTCACCAAAACACTGATCTCCATCCTTGTGCAGGTTGATGACATGTTGCAGAATCTGATCAGTTTCAGGTTCAGGGCTTCACCCTCACAACAGTCATTGATCTATTATTCAATCAATACATCATCAAACAACCTGCATCCTCTCAGATCAGAGGACTGACACACACAGAAGTCAGATATCAGTGAATATAGAGACAAATAGGAAAAGATAGCTTCCTGTTCAAGCAGAAACAAACACACACACACACACACACACACACACGGACAGGAGCCTGGCTGATGATGCATGAAGGCCGGACCGTAGCCAGCTCCTCTCCAGCCTCGGCGGGCTAATCTGAAGCTACTGCTCGCCTGCTGCTTCACTGAGCGTGCTCCGTGGGACACGCGCTCGTCTCATCCAGCCTGCTGCTGCCTGGCCCAACCCGTAGCCTCCGGTCCATCCATCCATCCCTCCGTCTCTCCAGCTCTCCATCCAGTCCAGGTTAGCCGGAGCCCATGCCGACTGCGGCACGCATCGATGGCACGTTTTTTTTAGCGGGAGCCCCGGGGACACGTGGAAAGCAGGGAGATGTCACGTCACAAGCGTTTAAAGAAGTTTATGGGGAAGTATTGCTGAGGCTGACATGGGACAGATGAATATGTCACAGATGGGAGGTGACACAAGGTGATGAGAAAGTCTTATTTCTTATTTCAGGATATTTTAATTTAAAGATTAATTTTAATTTAAAGTTGAAACACTGCATAAATGCAATGCATAAAAAAGTCTTTGAGGTAACAGGTCATGAGCTCAAACTGGGAGGACTTTACTGTCTTTAACTTCCCTTCTGTGGTCTATGGCTCCACACTCCAAATGAAGACGCATTTAAAGCATGTATGATTTATATTTTCTGCACACTCTGATACTGTCAGTGTGTGTGTCAGTCAGATTTATGGAGCTTTAAAGTGAGTTTCAATCTGTCTGCAACTTAACTGTTCTGATTCCATCTCAGCACTCTCATAGCATCAGTGTGGGCCTCAGCAGCAGCTTATTTACAGATAAAAACCTCTAAAAACCCAGTACCAGACAAGCAGATGGAAACACAACCAGTGTTAACCAGCAGCCTTGAACACGCAGATAGCTGTAGACTAGCTGGTTAGTGTAGTGGAGCGTTTAGCAGGCCTCACACCCTGCAGCTACAACCCAAAACCACCTTAGTATCATGTGTGTTTGGTTGTGTGCCCAGGTTACTCTGCAGGCTTCTGTTAACTCTCACTAATGGCTCCTGTTCACATATTAATCACATTGTGATTACACATTGCTTACCAGCTGATGAAGTGCGTGTGTTTGTGTTTGGGAAGGGATAGCGGGTCGATGACGTGAGAGGAAAGGTCGGAGGCTGTGTACAATGGAGCAGGGTAGGCCCGCTGTCCTCGCAGCAGTGAACGCGCTGTCGAGCCGCCTCCTCATTTCATGTGGAAAAACCAACTAATTACGTGTAAATATGATAATGTATAACGCTGGGGGAGCTGCCCACACAGCCCCACTTATTACCCAGACTCCCGTGCTCCCGCCTGCCTCCCCCCCCCTCTGCTGGTATTTCTCCCAGGGAGTCTCGCCCTTTCACGACTGGAGAAACATTAGCGGCCAGTCCGGCTTGTTTTGCATCAAAACAACGCCTCATTTGCATAATCTGAGGGTGAGCTCCTCCCTCCTCTTTTTGCTGCCAGGGAAGGTCAGACTGCCCCTCCTCATCCTCAGGAGGTGATAACATGTACTGTACTTCTTCTCACTCTATGTCTCCCAGGTGTGTGTGTGTTTCTGTGTGTGTCTGTGATCCATTTCCCCTTGTTGACCCCACCACTGACATTACTGCATCGCCTCCTGGGGGAGGGGGGGGGGGGGGGGTGTCAGTCAGTCAGTGATTCTGATGTATCAAAGATGACAAATTCCCAGTGTGACTCTTTAATGGGACTAATGGGCCTGAGAGAAGATCAAACTCCATGAGGACAGACATACATTTATACAACACACACAGACACACACACACACACACACACACACATTCACACAAATAATCTGCTGATCATTTTCTAGATTGTTTTTTTTTTGTTGTCTATGGAAAGTTAGAACATGGTAAAACTATCTGCTGATATTCTATTTCTCATGTTACTTTTGACACAGAAACGCTTCAAATCATCACATTGCTGAATCACAAACATCACAAACTGAAACCAGTGAGTCTTCATTTTTATTATTTACAATTCTCATGTAAAATGACTCAAAATTTTCCTGCTGATATCACTATTTGTCTTTTTTTGTGAATTGGCTTCCATTGTGCTGCCAGTTGCCATCAATCAAGCTGACATATATAACTACAAGTAGTAGAAATCGAACAATCAGTGTTATAATACAATTTCACCCAGAAACAGCAAGTTTTTTTTGTTCCTAGCAAGTAGCTTTATTTTAAATACTGTAAATGTTTAGATGTGAGTAATTATTGTTCATTATGTTTTACTTCACTTGTGATGTTTCCCTCTGTGATTCAGCTCTGAAATATGGGTTTATACGGACAGACACTGAAGGAATAGTCAAGGTTTCACTCTGAATCTTTAAATAAAGTTGTCCTCCTGCAGCCTGCGTCGGCTCATTGTGGGCCGGTGCCACCGAGCTGAACCGGTGCCACGAGGCTGGCAGCGGCCCGCTGCTCTGATTCTCCTGCCAACACGTCGCCGGTGGAGAGGCCTCAGCTGACGGCTCCTAGCTCCAGAGCTGCTTTAATCTCTTACTTTATTTGTGGCTGCAAAGTGGCTCTGTTGAAAGTTCCGACCGGAGGGGTGTCGCCGCTTACCTGTTAATTGCTGTATTCCTGAAAACTGCCTTGCAAAGCGTCCACAGGCCTGGTCCCTACGTTTCCCCCCCAAAAGAAGCTATTAGAACGAGCTGGCCGCCAGCAGAGGGAAGGCCCGCAGGCGCGTTTCCCCCAACACGCGGCTCAACCTCTGCAGATTCAACAGCCAGGAAGCCCTCCGCTCCATGAACACAACACAAAAACCTTCACCAAGTTCAGGGCCAGCAACAACACGACTCATTCTTGCCCCGCTAGCCGGCACAGGCTGTTCCAGAATTTAATTATGGGTCAGCGAGGAAGGGAAATTAATTTCAGGCGGTGGAGTCACAACGTCAGGCTGACAGGGGCCCCGGGGTCCCGGGGGCGGGCACGGGGCCAAACGCTGCGGATATCTCTGAAGTCACCACGCAAAGGGTAGCAGTCAGAAGTGATCAGAGAGCGGCGGACAGCCGACTGGAAGTCAGTCAGAGCTCCGGTGATGTTTCTGGCACCGAAGCCTCCGAATGAAGCTAAACACAGTCTGACAGACGAGCTTCAACTTCAGCACAACTTCCTGCAGCTGACCGCTCACCGCGAGGTCACGTCATGGAAACCTGGGCTCATTTATGTTTCTATGAGGAAATGTCTCTGTACAATAACAGATAATAAAGCCAGTGTTAGAGACATCAAAGGAAACAGTTGTAAATAATCTTGCTGTATTTGAGTCATTAAAGATATGCTGCAGTTCCATTGCAGCATAAATAATGAGGACCAACAATGAGTGCACTCAGCCACAGCTTGTGATTAGATTAAATAGCAACACGCTGCACATGTTAGATAGCTAGGTGAAGCAATGGGGCCTTTATTTTTTCCTTTTTTAACTTTTAAGACTGAAGAGTATTAGGGAGATGCACAAAAAGAATTGTTCTTAGTAACAAGAAAATACTACTACTACATGATTTTGATTATGTCTGTGCCTTAATTCATTTGTGGACCTTGAAAATTGTCGTGGTTCAAGTCCAATTCACACGTAATTCCAGCTTCTGTGTTGTGTTTCTGAAAAATAATTATTGTAATCCTTTTTTTCTGGTGATCAAGTTAGCATCATCAAGATTCAAAGTGTATCTGCAGAATTCATATCGAAATGCCAGACAGCTTCAAAACAAATCAACTGTGGAATATCTGCAATGACCATGTGTGTGGAAGCTGTGTGTGTAAGATTCTCAGTTAAATACCGTCCATGTGTGGGGATATTTTCTGCTGTGATGTTTTGGGGTCATATGGTTTATCAGTGGGCTTCACTGTTTACTTCACAAAGCCACACAGTCAATAAAGACCCACTTCTATCACCAAACACTAAAATCCGACCTCACTATGAAGTTACTCTGCCTACTAATTTGTCATCCCACCACATACTGTACAATATGCAGTCTGTAATACTGCCAATACAATCTGAATTAAAACAGGCTTTTCTTTAATAACTTAATGAGTAGAAGCAGGTAGCATTATTTTTTACTCACTTGGTGTATTTCTTCTGATTTTATACTGTCTTTGAAGTTGGTTGCTGTAATCTTCCTAAATGATGCAGCTGATTATTATTGCTGTAAACACATTTCTATTCATTAGCTTACACCTGTATTGTGATCCTAATTCATATTTGTTGATGTATCGTTGATGCATTTTGTACTTCTAATATTTGATGTGTATCTCTGTAATTCTCACCGAATTATCCGTGGCATTGGAACCACTCTCCTGATTGGTTGCGGAGCTGATGGCGACTGACGGCCTTGTCCAGTCAGCTCAGGCAGGTTTATCTCTGTCATTTTAAATCTTCAGGTTAGAACTTCATGCCCCCAACTGAAAAGAGAGATGACAGGAAAGACAGGAAGCCTTAATCAGCGTTGTTCTGTCCAAGATTTCCTTCCTGCTGGATGGTTTTCCCAGCGATCAGACCCTCCACAGGCCGAGCTGCTTCTCTGACAACATGTGTTTAAACGCTTAGACTCGGAGGAGGCTCTGAATCAGCAGCACAGCCGAGAGGACGAGTTTTAGACTGAGGACAAAACCATCCGCACTGTTTATCAAATGCCAGTGGTGGAAAATAACTACATGTATTCAAGTACTGTACAATTCTAAGGTCCCAGGTGCGGTCTGAGGTGCAGATTTACCTCAACGGATAGAATACACAAATCCTTTAAAATACAACACATATTCCAAGATAAAACCAGTGGTTTCAACCTTTGAGTCTTTGATATCTTACTAACAGCAGCGTGTCATTTCACATGTGAGCTGTTAACAGCTACAACAAATCTTTCCTTCTTATCTTTTCATATGGTTTCATTTCAATAGATGTTTAAATGATCTTATATTACACAAAAAATCCAAATACAGATTAGTGAATCAGAATTGTGTTTGTTCTTCTTTCTTCTCCCATTAATAATCTCTTGACCCCTTTCATATATCTGCTGGCCCTCTGTAGGGGCCCAACCCTTATTTTGGGAACCACTGACTGGACTAAACTCTCTAACTGTGTATAGTAGTTGAGTTATTATTAGTAGTAGTAGCTAAACTACCTCTATCTCCAGCAGCTGCAACATGCTGATAAACACTGATGCTGCATATTAATACTCTAAGGATTCATATAGAATAATATATCAGTCAGATACCAAACCAACACTTTACATTGACTTATAATTCGTTGCAATTTACCTCAATAATTTAACTACCTGAAGGTCATAATACTTTTAGTTGTAATTATTTACTACATTACTGTATTGGTACTTTTACTGCAGTAAAGAATCTGGGTACTTCTCAGATTCCAACAAGCATTCTATTGGAAACTGTGGGCGTTGTAAGTAAATGTGGATCCGCTCACATGATGTTTGGTAGATTTATTACTTTATTAAGTGGTTGTTTTTTTCTGTTATTGTGGAATCTGAAAATCAGGACAAGTTGATCTTCAGCTGCTGTTTCTTCCATTAAACTATATTTCTTCACAGCACCTGCAGAAGCAATCAGCCTCTGTCCAGTGGGGGTAAGAAAGGTGAACAGGTCATGTATTCTCTGCTTCTTTCACTCAACTTGTCTTACTCTGACATCACCTGTTGCTTTGTGGATTCGTGTTTTGATGCTTAAACACAGGCAGTGCCACCTTGTTTCTTTTTTTTTTTTTTGCCAGGAGTGTGTTTCCTGTGAATATATTAGGAGGGTAAAGGTGGGATGGAGCTGGGCCTAGCAGATAACGTGCTGCAGCCCCTCCTATAAAGTAAGCCTTTATAAAATAGGTAACATGAGCATTGTAGGGCAAGTTACTTAAAAAAGTAATTAGTTGCAGTAATGCACTTGTTATTTCTCCGAAAATGTATACAAAGTTACTGAGATACAAATTATTAAAGTAAATTAATTTAAGAAGTAAATTTCAAAAATGCTCATATTTGTATTAGTATTTGGTCCTCTCCTTTCTCAGGAATTAAAATCCATGTACATGTTAAATGTTTTATTAAGAATCTGAATATGATGATGAAATAAACACTCAAAACAATTAATGATTATTGGCGACAGTGAACACAAATCTAAATTATTTTAATGTCGCTGTCGGACAGAGTGAGACCAAGCTTACACTGACATTTCCCCCGCCTACATGAACCCGGTTTTTCATGTCTACGCTCCCTCCCACTAACTATGCTCTGCCAATAAGAGGTACCTCTTCTGACCTCCCTTGCGGCGGCCATATTTTGTAATCTAGTAGTCTAACCACCATAAAGTGAGGAAACTAAATACTCATAACTCCCTGTAATATGACCAGTTTCCAGTTTGTTACATGTTATTGGTGTAGCTGAGATGACATTTATAACAAACCAAGCAGTTTAAAATTGGTTGAACATTGAGTATGAATATTTCATATCCATCATCGACACAATGATGTGAGTGTGTGAGTGTGGCTCATTGGGTGAGTCAGCTACTGTTATACACACTGTTTTTCCAAAGGTATTCGCTCACCCATCCAAATAAACAGAATCAAGGCAGGAGAGTGAATACTTTTGGCAATACCTACACCATATTACCAAAAGTATCGTTCTCCTGGATATCGTCAAATGCCGGATAAAGAAAGGTGATTCGTTACTCCAGAGAGTCCAGTGGCCATGCATTTTATGTAGCTGCTTGGCCATGGATGGAAACCCATCCCATGAATCTCTCTGCACTGATCTTGAACTAATCTGAAGGCCACATGAAGTTTGGAAGACATGGGAGGGATCGAAGTGACACCTGATTCTGATTATTCGGATGGGTGAGCAAACACTTTTGGCAGTATAGTACTCTTCTGTAGTGACCTGGTGGTGACTGCTCTGGATAAACACTTCCTTTAAAAAAAAAAGAAAAAACGCTGAATGGAAACACACATTTATTTGGTTTTTACACTAACTGGGAATCCAGTTAAAATAGTGTAGTGACACAGATCGTAAACCAGTAGGACCGGGGGAGTTGTGTGTTTCTTTGATCAGTAGCGCTGAGAATATTGTGCAGATAAACACTTGAAATGATAATAGAAAGTGGGAAAAACACAACTTCTAAATCATGTGAGGCCTCCAGGTAATTGTAGTCTAGTGCAAAAGGTGGAATTTCACATATAACCATAGAGGGGGTGAGAGGCAGAGAGACGGGGGGCTGTGAAAATAAAAGTCTTGGAAAGCTCTCCGCACATTTCCTGTCTGCGCTCTCTCTCTCTCTCTCTCTCTCTCTGGTTTTGGCTTTAAGACAGACTTAACCAGCCAAGGAGACTCGCTCGCCCTTTGTTCCCCCTATCTCACACTTTACCCCCTCTCTCTTTCTCTTTCTGTTGGGGGATGCCAGACATCGTAGGCTGTGGGGGTGGCGGTGGTAGCAAACCAAGTGAGTGTGTGAAGTGTGTGAAGTGTGTGTGTGTGTGTGTGTGTGTGCGTGCGTGTGTGTGAGATAGCATTTCTCTTCCTCTAACTGTGTGCAAAGGTGAAGAAGACGGACAACGCTCACAACAACTGGAGGTAATTGCCAACCAGCAAACACACACACGCACAAATGCACGCACTTTCACACACTCATGCCAACACACACACCTCCAACAGGCCGCAAAGCGAAAAAAAAAAACACAGATTAGAGAAAACCACATTTGCTTCCTTTTCATTCTCTCGACTCACTGTTTCTCTGGCTTCTTTCTAATCTCTACACTCACACACTCGTCAACACACATTTTTATGATCCCTCCAGGATTACAGGCCAAGGATGTGATTAGAGCGGCAGACATTTGGTGGAAACTTTCTCTGCGCTGTGTTTTGCTGCAGCTCTACCTGTTGCACAACGTCACGAAGCTTCTATGTTCAAGAGAACACAATCAACAGATAAACTCACACATAGGAAAAGAAACATAGAAACAGACACATAAACTCATGTACAGGCAGATAAAGTCACATAATCACAGAGAAACTCACATACAGGGGAAGAAATGCGCAGATAGACCAATAGAAGTATTCACTGACAAATAAACTCTCATACTAACAGATAAACTCAGGTATTGATGAAAAACTCATGTATGAACAGATAAGCTCGTGATTGTCAGCTTCTTGATTGGCTGATTAAATTCTAATTTCTTAAAATAATTTGCAATTTTTTCCTGTATTACCTCAAACTAGGACTTTCTTTACTTGCAGAATTATCTTTTAAATTGACAAACACCATGTGTGATTCATGGCACAAATGGGATCAAAAGTTTTTTTTCAGGCACAGTGTTACAGGGCAGAGGGGGAAGTACTGAGGCTGTCTATGTAGAGAGATAAAGAGAGAAAAGCAATAACACCATGCATATGAAAACTAGCATGTAGCATAATCTAGTGACTTTTCAACCATTACTAGACTAATAATAGTAATGTTATGAATTAATTATAGTAGTAATTGCTGTAGTGGAATGAGTAGTGTTGCCTTTTAGCAGAGAGTTTTAGTATCTTTGTGGTGCTTCAAAGCTTAGAATATGGAATTATGAAGGTGAAACTAACCAGTTCTGACATTTGGATTTGGAAAAATCCAATTTAAAGCTTTTGAATGTAGGCACACTCACAGCTACAGGAAGCCTGGGTCCACAAACTGTCAGCATCAGTGTTCAAAGGGGCTGCGTGGGTCTGACTGTGGTCAGATCTGAAGTTAATTATCATGTTTCATTGAGAACCCATCCAGTTCACCTCAGAGCAGCAGGATGTGTTTCCCATTCAGCGGCGGGTTACATGCAGCCATCGCAGCAGCTGGCGGATCAGTTAGCAGAGCCCGCGCCTCAGTCAAAAAATCCTGCTGCTGGGACCCAGGGCTCAGTCATTTCGGCAGAGACAACAGACCAGTCCACAGGCTGCGCAGGTGAGATTAGAAAATAAATTACTCCCAGGGAAATGACAGGGCAGCGGAATCACTCCGCTCTGGAGTGAAGGGATTATTAACTCCGGAGGGGAGGAACTCTTAAAATTAGAACTGGTGTAAAAACTTATTGTTTATTTTATAGTTACAGCAGAACAATACTAACAGCCGTGTTGCTATATAGTTGGGAGATAAATGAAAGTCATCCTCTTAGGACCATGAATCTAGTCAGAATGTTGTAGTGGTCGACATCCTGGAGCCATGCTTTGACTAAATTTCATTCATTCATTCTGAAGCAGATCCAGCTTTAACATGTATGTGTTTTTTTGTTGTTCAAAAAGAAATGTTTCATTACATTTAATGCTACTTTATACGTCTACTCCGCTGTGTTTCAGAGCTCCACATTTTCTGCCAGGATCCCAGATGAACTGTAAAACATGTTTTTCTCTTTTGATACTGACCATTAGAAGATACTTCATAGTCATTCCTCTGTCTGTGTAAAAATGGATTTAAAAGTTGAAATGAAGCCAGCATCCAAATGAGTCGGTTGAAGTAGAAATGTTTCAGCGTGTGCGTGTTTTTAGGGCCAAAGTCTTTAGTTACAGCTGCAACAGAAACTCTCTCTAAGGAAACACAAAGAGGGAATGTGGCGCTGAAAGACAGTAAATCTGTCAGATAACCGCTGAGATAATAACTCAGACTGCTGAAGCTTCATAGAGGCTTCAAATGTACTTTGAATGACTGTGTGGAAACTGTGGATCTTGTCCTTTATCACTGACATTAAAGCACATCTGAATGATCTTTAATGTCAGTAAGAGCAGGAGGGATGATAGCAGAGGAAAAGCTCTCTCACTGCTCATATTGACAGCTGACACACTGGACACATTGTGGACTTTAATTACCAGTAAGTTCTCACAGTTTTTTTTTTGCTGTGTTATTACAACAAAAACAAGACAATATAAAATCCTGAAGAGCAGCTTAAGGAGAAGTTTTCCATTAAAGCGATGTGGACTCAGCATCATGAAGCGGTCCCGTCCCCAGCTGCCCTGTCAGAGCTCCACATCGGAGCCAGAGGTTAACACACACGCCGCTGAAAGCTCAAACTAACGAAGCGTCGCTTGTCTGGCTGGATGGGAAGTGACACGCCGGCTCCAGTTGGTGCCCTGCTTTGATCCCCCCCCCCCTCCGCTCCACCCGGCCCACGCCACTTCCAGCACCTCTGCGGGGTCACGCAGATTAACCCCTTGTTTCCTGCAGTGGGCTCTGGTTTGAAGTGAAATGGAGGGTGAAAGCGTTTTCCGGCCGGGAGTGTGGAGCAGTGGGGGGAAATAAGCTGGGGCACGGCCAGCTGCATGCTGGGATTTTTTTCTTTTCTTTTAAGGGTTTGGAAGATTTAGAGGAGTTTTGGTGTGTGCTAAAGGCAGTCGAAGAGGTTTAGAGCTGCCTACATGATTGTTTTAAGCAGCAAAGAGGTGGTTTGGTTTGGAGCTGTTCGGCATTTGTACTGTAAGTATTTTTATCATCAACACTTTTAACAATATCGTTAGATTCAATCGTGAAGTTGGGAAAGGTCAAGGGTCAGATTTACACCTCATGATTTGTTGAGGTTTTAATATTATTTTAAAGGTTGCATATTGTCACCTTTTATGCTGTTTTTTTAAGTTGTGATGTCACTAACAACATTTATTTGTGGTTTTAAGAACCAAAAATCTCAGTACATTTCTCTCAAATTCTCTCTGCAGCTTTAGAAAGAACAGGTCGCTTTGTGTCTCAATGAACCTTTCCTCTGATTGGTTGATTTGAATCGAGGGGGCCCTGTGTATAGTTGTGTATTCACATAAATCCTGACAGCTGGCTTCAAGGCTCAGTTTATAAAATATGCCATGTGATTTCTCTGTGGATTGAGAGTTTTGTATTTGTATACTATTGGAATGTTGCAGGTTCAATGTGAAAGCTCCAAAACGTTTGCTTCAACCTGCTCTGTGAAAGCTTCATGGCACTCCCTCTCTGTGAAGACTGTTCATGCACGCCCACAAACGGCTGTCACTTACTGAGGTCATTTATGTTGCCCACTCTCACACTCTCTTCCTGAAGACTCCTGAAGCGGGCCAATCAGAACAGAGCAATTGCATCAGGAGGCGGGCCTTAAAGAGACAGGAGGAGATGAACCAGCCTGTTTTAGAAAGACGCTTAAGACACAGTTTTTAACTGAAAGTCATGCAGAGATATTCCAGTAGAGCCCCAGCTTATAAATATAGAGCTGATAGGATAAGCAAATGGTGCCTTCAATTGTGAGGCAGCTGTTTGCAGAACAGATAAGGGATGGCAAAAGAGACGCACTTGATTGTTTTCAGCTCAGTGAGTGGGACTTATTCTCACAGACCCACGTACCTGCAAACTCACAGACATTCCCCACAGCCATCAGGATACTTAACATGAACACTTGAACAGCAGCTCTCATTTATTTATTCATCATGGAACATACACACTTCCTGCATTTGTGAGGAAGTGCTGTCTGTCATCTCCTCTCCTCTGCAGGTTGCAGGCTGCAGTGACGCTAAAGAGCAGGATGTGGGCCGCAGCAGACTGAAACGGGAAAACGCTGACAGACACAGGAACACACTGGAACACAGCCTCATCTGTGGAACTGTGAAACAAGGAGGTGACCTGAAGATGTCCGCTGCCGGCGTGTTGCTGTTGCTGGCGGTGGCCGGGGTCTGCAGGGGGAGCCTGGTTGTCGTGACCTCGGGCGTGGAGGTCACCAGGGGTCGCTCCGTGTTCATCAGTGACAAGGAGCTGAACATCAGCTACGACCCCGCTGCCGACTGCAAAGTGGAGGTGGTGATGAACGAACCCGTCACCCAACGAGTGGGCAGGCTGACTCCACAGGTGAGTTGGAGTCACTCAGTAGAGTTGCACAGTGTAGAAATCCTTATGACAGTCAGCACAAGTGAAATCACAGCCTTCTGTAACGCGTTGGTCTGCAGGTGTTTGACTGCAGTTTCCTAGAGGACGAGGTGAAGTACGTCCACAACGGCAGTCCCCTATTGGACGAGGACTCTGTTATGCTGAGAGTCTACAGGTGAGTCAGCAGCAGCAGCATCAGTCCATCAAGCCCTGAATGAATGAATGATGTGTGCCATAATAATGCTGTTTGATATACGAACGAATAATCTCCACTGCTTCAAGCTTGTTGATGTGAGCGAGCGTTGTGTTTGTATCGTATCTGTAGACTGAGAGGTAAAGTACATTCAAAAGCAAGATTTCTCAATGCTTTGAGTATCAATAAACAGGAACGTTATGTTCTTCAATAGCAGCAGTAAAACGAGCAGTTCAGCAACCATTGTATGCTATCTATTGCACAACAGTCAAAGTTATAATATTTGCCAAAAAAAGTAAAACTACAAGTTTACAGGCAATGTCCAAATACTGATAGGTTGATCTTCAACCTCGATGGTTCAGTTTAACTCAGGCGACACTATCCTGTTCCAACCAGGCAGGAACACACCTGATTCTACTAATTAACCACTAGAGTCTTGCTAAGGACCTTCATTAGTAGAAACAGGTGTGTTCCTGCCTGGTTGGAACAAAAACCTGCACCCACAGTAGTCCTCCCAGGACCAGGGTTGGTGACCCCTGGTTTAACTGGTCTTCATCTGACATGTGGCGTCTGTGTGCAGGTTTTCCTCCTCTGATACGCTGCTGCAGACGGTGGTTCTGCCGGTGCGGGTGGTGGACTCTGTGTCCCCTGTGGTGGAGCTGGGCACCGTTCCGCTGGTGGTCGCTCAGTTCTACGGTTTGTCCAACGCCATCGACAGCTCCGTGGTGAACATCCGAACTACAGCCAACCTGCTCTGTACGATCAGAATGATGACCTCTGACACCAACATGCCTGCTCTGGGACAGCTGGTCATGGAGGAGGACTCCACACAGAGGAAGGGTGCGTTTTACGCATACACACATAGGTCTAAAGTTAATGGAAAATACCAAGTTGTGATTGAAGCTTACCTATCCATGGAGGTGAAATGACAAATTTTATAAATATTGATTAAATACAACATCTGTCATTTCTTGAAACACCACACAGTAACATCACTGAGAGAAATCAGACAGATAAATGAATATAAACAGTAAAACCATTAGTTTTTCAGAAGAGATTACCATAAAGAACCTATTTACAGTGTTCCTTTTCTGTACAGTAATAAAATACTGCAAAAAAGGAAAATAATAAAAACTCAAAACCTACTGAAATGAGCATCTTACAGGGGACGAATATTAAAGAAGAGGAAAATTTAAAAAAAAATGTAAAAATGATTTTAAATACAAATATTAAAAGATAAACAAATATATATACACAATATATATATATATATATATATATATATATATATATATATATATAATATATGAATTTATAAATTTATTACCAGTGCTGTGCAGAGAGAGGGGGAAACAGAGAACCTGGGGATTGAAATTAAATTATAAAAAAAAATATTAAACAAATATTTATAAAGGGCGACACGGTGGTGCGGTGGGTAGCACTGTTGCCTCACAGCAAGAAGGTCGCAGGTTCAAGACCCGCCTTGGGCCTGGGTCTGGGGCCTTTCTGTGTGGAGTTTGCATGTTCTCCCCGTGTCTGCGTGGGTTTTCCCCGGGTACTCCGGTTTCCTCCCACAATACAAAAAACATGCTCAGGTTAATTGGTAAACTCTAAATTGCCCATAGGTGTGAGTGTGAGAGTGAATGGTGTGTGAATGGTGTGTGTGCCCCACGATTGGCTGGCGACCATCTGGGGTGTATCCCTGCCTCTCGCCTTAACGCGCTGGGATAGGCTCCAGCAGACCCCTGCGACCCCGAAAGGGAATAAGCGGGATAGACAATGGATGGATGGATGGAAATATTTATAAAATATAAATATCAAATCAAAAATGTAAAGTAATGGTATCAAAACAAGTAGAAAAATACTAAAAAATAAACCATCAACAAAAAGTTAGTTAAAGTTGTAATATTATTAAATTAATAGCAAAATGAAGTTTAAAGTTGAATATACAAAATAAATATCCAGACTTTTTTATATACATTTTTATCCACTGCTTTGTCCTCCTCCAGGCAGAGAGACCATAGAGCTCTGCCCAGGAAACAAACCCTGTCTTCATGACACCAAGGAGGTTCGTTTCCTCAAAACCAGCTGCCAGGACTTCCTGAGATCCGGACTGAAGTACCAGCACCTCAGTCCTCCATCACCAGAGATCGACTACATCCCCATCAGGGTGGAGCTGAGGGAGCAGGCCACCAGGAGCCTGATGGAGGTACGGACGACATCCACAAATTCACCCTGAAACCGGTAAACTGGTAAAAGAGAGCAATTGATATCTATATTACCGTATTCCTGTGTGTTTAGTTATAATCTTTCTCTCTCCCTTTCTCAAAATTATTCCCTATGTTTTGTGCAAAACATGTGATATATTGACTCCATCAATGGTTGTGGCAAATTGTTTTTTATTTTTTTTTAAATTGAGCCCCTCATCCTAGATTGACATAGACAAACAGAAATCGCAACACATGCTCAACATGTAAAGATGCACCCAGAAGCCTGATGGACAAATATCTTGACACCGACAGGAAGTCAAGATGAGAGGTAATGTTCACTTCCTCTAGCTAGAGGACACAGCAAGTGACCGACACTGTCCACTGTGCAAAAGGCGCAAAAATTCAGAGCCGCGTGGGTCGATCAGAGTCTTACTACTGGGCTGGAGCTGCATCACACTCACAAAAAACATTTGTCTGAACCATCAGACAGTAACATGCATGTAGATCTGAGGTCAATTATTAGGAAAAATAAAGCTGAAAGATGTTCAACATTCCAAAGTTATGGAAAAACCAATCGATGTGGACAAGCATAACAGCTTATAGAGCAGGGTGTAAATCAATCTGGAAAACATCCTCCAGCATGAACTCATGCTTATTTCTGCTGCTCTAATGCTCTCCATTCCATCATTAAACCTCTAATGGTCAACATTTTTACAAAACAAATCCAAACCCACAAAGACGTCACCCTAGTTAAAGACAGCTGCTTGCTAGACGGCCAAGCGCATTTATCTTTGCTAACCACCTGACCTCACAACAAAAACATGTTTTCCAACATAAGTGAGCAAGATGGGAGGAAAGTTTCAGAGAGTTTATGCACCAAAAACATTCAACTGAAGCAGGTACAAACCAGAAAACTGAAATCGAGTCAGTGGATTTACCAACAGGTTGGTCCAACTTCATGGCACAAGAGAAGACTTATGATCAAATATCTGCAATAGTTGGAACAACTTTGGAAGCAAAGTGGACTTAGGTTTTGCCTTCATTCCCAGACGGAGGCACTGTGGTTGCCGGTTCTAATCCATGGGGCCATGCAGAACCAGCTGCCTCAGGCCGCCTTCATGGCCTCCTTCATCCTGGAGGTGGACCAGTTCATCCTCACCCCGCTCACCACCGCCGCCCTGGATGCCAAGGACCAGGAGACGCCGCAGGGGAGGCTGGTGTTCAAAGTGACCGTCCCGCCTGCTGAGGGCTACATCACCCACCTGGACGATCACACCAAGCCCGTGGGCTCCTTCAGCTGGCTGGACCTCAATGACATGAAGGTGGCCTACCAGCCACCCAACAGCAGCCAACTAACCCGCAGCAACTACGAGGTATGGTGGAAGTGGTGGAAGAATGCAGTAACTATCAATGCATACTGTAAAAATATCTAATTATAGCAGTGGTAAAAATAACTAAGTAAATTTCAAGTACTGTTTAGTAGTCCCTTGTTTACCACAGGAGATATGTTCTAAAAGTGGGTAAAATCTGCAAAGTAGTCATCTATATTTTTTCTCAGGCATTGACATTTTATCAGTTCTCTCTTGATTAAACACTCTCAACGTTAAAACTCTGTCAACCTTATGTCAATTTGTTTCTCCATTATGTAATGAACTGAAGATGGATTCATTCTGTAATGGCATCCAACAGCTGTGTAACTTCTACCTTCCTTCAGCATGTCCAGAAGTCCACCTTTTTCCACGATGGTTAGCATCTTGCTCTGCCTTTTGGGTGTGACCACAGGTGCATTCATTTCTGCAGGTCGTTCATGGACATTATGTTTTTGGAGTCACACTGCTAGCGATCCTTCATGTAAATCTGCCTAGCCGAACACATTCTGCTCCGTACAGGGGACACTGCATGAAGGAGAATGATTGACAATAGTGTACACAGTCCCTTAGATAATGTACAATCTTACTGTACATTGTAAAAGAAAGCATGCAAAATTACACAAAAACAATCCAGGACACAGTGAGGCCACAAAAGGTGAACTACATCATAGAGAGGGACAAGTACAATTTTGAGGTACTTTTCTACTCCCCTGCATTTCAGAGAGAAATATTGACAGCTTTCATTACTTTTTAGATTAGGATTTAAATATTTTCCACAAAATAATATACACACACTTGAAATGCAGAATACTGTTTTGTAGACTGTGCTGAGTGAAATGTGGTTTATCGTTATCTTCTGTCTGTACATAGTGACAGCTGTTATTCATCAGTCTGTTTGAAGGAGTTGTTCTCTGGCGTGGATAGTTTTCTGTCAGCTGTGGTACTGTGTAGTTGCTGGGTTAGATTTATTAGCTTGTAGTGTGGCACACAGTTGGTCTCCTCCTGCTAGATTAACACTTAGATTCAATTAAAGCTTTTGCATCACATGACAAGCATATTTATAGTCAAAGATGTCATTTTCAGTCCCAATTTTGCAATATGCTCTCCATCTTTTCTCTGCAAGGTGGAGTTCCAGGTGATCGATGGTTCTTATATGACCAGCCCTCCCATTGTGGTCCACATCTCCATCAGGGTAGCTGAAACAAACGCACCTAGAGTCTCCTGGAACATGGGTACTGTATGTAAAACATCGGAACAGAATACATTGTAAATTAAGTTGCTTTATTAGATGTAAAAGTAACTGAAACTCTGCCTATAGTTAGATAGTGACACATCCTGTTAGAATTAATTATATAGATATAATATTCTCAGTTTTTTTTCTGTGTCTGTGGGGTGTCAGGTCTGGACCTGTTGGAGGGTCAGTCCCGACCAATCACGTGGGAGGAGCTGCAGATAGTCGACAATGACAACATCAACGCTGTCTACCTGGTGGCTGTGGACGGACCGCTTCATGGGCGCCTCAGTGTCAGAGGTGAGGGGTCAAAGCTGCTCTGTATTTAACCACAGTCTGTAAAATATTTGTGAAAATGGTATGCCAAAGTTTCTGCATGTCTCATGTCGTTTGAAAGCCCTGGCTATTGGTTATCAGATCTGGATGGTCTGCTGTACATCAAATCAAAGGTGGTCAAAATGTTATACTCCTCAGTGGCTTTCAAGCTGGCTATCTCCCAACCACATGCTTACACTGGTTTGTGCATGGTGTCAATCGATGCAAAACAAGTTTGAGACCATAATTCTTCTATTTGCAGTAGAAACCGACGACTGAACTGTTGTATTGCCGTAAATGACCCCATGCTACCCCGTAATGCTCAAGTGTCTTCAATAGGTTAATGCGTTAGCAGTTTTTACACATGGATTCACTGCAGCCTGGTTACTTCAGGAGAATAAATGCACTGTTGATGTCACATGACCATGTGACAACCACAACACATGTACACGGTGGACATTGGGGGCAGACCAGTGTTGGGATCAATTTCATTAAAGGTTCTATATGTAACAAATCAATGATCTAATTTTAATTAGAAAATCCAGTAAGGATTTCAAAAAATTAGAAATCATATCAATCATTTCATTTAATATCAACAACTTAGTAGATTGGTAAACTAATATCATATTTTTTCTCTTCTGTTAATGTGCATTATTTTCACTCAAGGCCTTAGCCTTCTTTGTTTATTAGCATTTTATCACTTCACTGATAGGAATGTAATGCATTATTTCAAATGTAATCTATCGCGTATCAATTTGAGAAATTTTAACGTCACCATATAAACTACATCGAGCAATGAGGAATACTATTCCAGTGCTATGTGTCCAATGCTATGTGCTTTAGCTTCTCTTCAGCTGTATCTAACTCATTCTTTCTGATTTGGCTGCAATTTTCCAGCCGAGGTGAAAGGGTTTACAGTGTTATTGCTTTGCAATTGATGTAAATAAGCAAAGATTTGACTAGGATATATAACCTAAGAGCCATGGTCATGACAACTCTTGTCGTGTTGAAAATGTTCAAAAGTTACAAATGCAACTTTGAAAGTAAAATATAACTCTAGCGATTCTCAGTCCTTTTATTTCGTGCTGGTATTCCAACACACACACACACACACACACAGCCTTGGGAATTCGCGGAGAACGTCGTCTGGCCTTTTCCGCCCTTTTTCCTCCATGTGTTGCCCATCCGTCGGGGACTGTGGTGTGGCTGGGGAAGCATATGTCTAGTTGCCCTGCATGTGTTTCCTAATCAGGTGTAAAATGGGGCCGCGGCCACTTCGCCAGGGGCCGTGGCAGTGCCGGGGCCGCCGCTGCCTCCTTTCCAGCCCAGCGCATAGGGAGACGAGCTCTTTGTCTCCGACGGGGAGCGGGGCGCAGCAGATTGAAGGGACTTATGCCATTTCATGCCGCCGTGCACAGGGAGCAGATGCACTGTCCCCAAACAGGTTTTCATGCTACCAGCTAGGAGGAAGCAGCGAGGGGGAGCGAGGTGGCAGGAGCGCTGGCACCCCGGGGGATTCAGGGCAGGGACCTAACCTTTTACGGCGGCTTTAGACGTCTGGAAACGCATAGGGACGCTCAGAGGGAGACAACAGTGTGTTTTTCAGCTGATTCTCTGCCCTGTCTCATAAATCGAGATAAATCCATCAAAAAATCATCATCTGCAGACACTTAACAGGGATCTAAAAGCCTTTAAAAAAACTTCAGTTTTCCCAGGAAAAAGTCCTTTCAAGGTAATTAAAGCCGTAGTATTAAGAGCAACTGTCAAATTCAACAAGTCCCTGATATATAGAGCTGCACTGACATGCAATTTATCTCAGAGTGCATTAACAGAAAATGAATCTGCATTCATTTTTTTTTTCTTTTACACAAAAATGGCAAATATCAGCTAATTTGAAACAAAACAAGACCATGTCACCTGTGAATATAGATAAGGGACATTATGAATATTTCAGACATTATAAAAGAAATCATAATTTAAGATATTATTTAAAATAGGGGCAGCGAGTGGACGCCCCATGTAGAAAGGCTATGGTCCTCACCACAGGTGATACAAAGTAATAAAAATGAACTAAAAGTAATAAAACTATAACAAATAGGAAACTAAACCAAAAAAAATAAATGAAACTGGTAAAACCACTTGAAGTGGAACTTAAAACAAAATGGTGAAATAATACATACATTTGAACCCTAAAAAACAGTGACATTTGCCTTAGTTTTCTGAATAAAAAAATGAATGACGGAAAATAACCAGATTCTTCTTCTTCTACTGTTGACAGAACATTCCTGTCCTGCTGACACCATCATGGTGAAGGTCATTCATCCAGAAAAAGAACAGGTCACTGATGTCAGGTGGACACCTTGCAATTGTACCAGAGCTGAATATTTTTTGTTTCTGTGGTGTGCTGCTTTCACTCTCCTCTTGTAGATCCTGTCTCTGTTTTTACCACACACATCCAAAAATCGTCCAGAGGAATATGTTTTCATTGGATGGATGTTCAAATTTTTGTCCCACTGGGCAAACTTCCACCACCACCACCTCCTCCTCCTCCTCCTATTCCTCCATGTTGGACAGCAGCACCTGCTCCAGCGTCTCTTTTGGATCGTTACTTGTTTTTCTGCCACCGTCGTTCAGAAGGAAACAAACGAGTAATACGAACTCCACTCGACATGTGTGCGTCACATGTCCTGCAGGAAGTAGTTAGCGTATCCTCTGGTGGAGGCGTGTCTCTGTGGAGGACGCCGCTGACCCTCGACGCGGCGACTCCAGGGCGGTGCAGTCACTGCAGGCTCGGTCCAACGCCTTCAGCCAAATGGATGGCTGCCTGTCCTGCTGCACACTCTCTCGCTCTCCGTCACACACACACACACATGCACAGAGCCCTCCCATCCCAGTTTCTCCTTTATGGGCCTGTTGCCCAACGACACCTTTGGGCCCAATTACCAAGTTGTTTCCATCACTTGGACCAGTAGCAGGGTTCCCCTTGGTAAAGTTGCTAATGAGGTTCGAGCTCGCAACCGTTCGTCTCTCAATCTGTCTGCTGACCTTGCCCTTCTGTCTCTCTGGCATACGCATGGAGACAGGAAGCCCCCGTCCTGGCACCGGGGCGGCCACCGGGAAGGACGCCATGTTTTACCCCACCGGTGCTCGCAGCGCAGGCCCCAGCCAGCGTGACGCGGTGCCTTCAGGCGCTGAGAGAAACTTGTTATTTCCAAGTGACAATGGGAGGAAACAGTGGATATGTCGGAGCTGGTAATTGAATCAAAGTGCGGCGAAGCTTTGGCTGTAAACCGAGCCGTCCGCCGACGACAACACATGTCCGCTAGTAGGCTGGCAGTCATGTGACGCTGTGCTGTTAGCATTAGCATGATGTACGGAGTGAGCAGCGCCAGCCCGCAGCAGAGGCCTGGCAGATGGACACGGCCTACATTTCATCAATGTAGGACACAAGAAGTTTCTCATGTTCAGTCCTACTCCCCATAGTGTCAAACACTGAAGCCCAGTAGCAAAAAACAACACATTTTTATGACACTTTGTACATACAAAAAATGTTTAGAATATACAAAAAAATGACTATATTAAGGATTTATCCGAATAGTTCTTCACATAAACTATGGTTTTTTTTTGTGTACATTGTAAGATAATCATTTTATTGACTCAATGATATATATAATGAAGTGTAAAATTGTGTCTCGTATGTCAACACAATCAAAGTTTAACTTCTTCCCAGGCATTCAGATCATTATTGGACTTGGATTGAACCACTCAATTGTGAAAGTACAGAAGAAATACTCTAGACCAGGTTTGTCCAATCCTTGTCCAGAAGGGCTGCTGTGAGTGCAGGTTTCATCCAAGCAGTAACACAACTGATTCTACTAATGAAGGTCCTCAGCCATGCTTTAACAGTTGATTATTAGAATCAGGTGTGTTACTGCTTGGTTGGAACAAAAACCTGCAGCCACACCGGCCCTCAAGGAGCAGGATTGCCCACCCCTGCTCTAGACTCTGGATTAAACATAGATCATTCAAATCACTACACCAGGGGTTTCCTACCCTGATCCTGGAGGGCTACAGGGTTTGTGACCCCTGCTCTACACTGAGGAAACAAAGTAGTGTGAGAACAAAAAATAATGATTTTAAGGGACTGAAATGTTGCTTGAGAACATGAATTACTAATTGGAAGGAATAAGGCATTATAAGGACTCTACAGTCACTGTAGTCCCCTCTAAGTTTTCTTGTGTCTCCCTTGTTTCCTATGTTCCAGGTGGGAAGGCCTTTATGTTCCGAGTCCAGGACCTGAGGGAGGGCGTGGTCGTTTACCATCATTCTGACAGCGACACCACCCGCGACCACATCGTCTTCCGCATCAGCGACGGCCGCCACAGCATCCGCCACAAGTTCCCTATCAACATCCTGCCCAAGGACGACTCGCCGCCGTTCCTCATCAACAACGTGGCAGTGGAGGTGCAGGAGGGCGGCGCCGTGCGGCTGGAGGAGTACATGCTGCTGGCCTCCGACCTGGACTCGAGCGACGACTACATCATCTACCAGATAGGCTCCGCCCCCCGGGTAGGGCAGCTGGTCAGGAAGAGCTCCGCCCACGAGACAGGTGAGGGATGCAAAATCATTTCCTGTAAATGTGACAAGTCGGTTTAAAGGTCTTTTTTATGGTGGAGGCATACTGCTGTTCTTTGGATGTTTTAGTGGGGTCTTTTGTGGCTTTTGGATGAGTTGTTGCTGAGCTCTTGATGCAATTTCAGGGGAGGTTCACCCACATTTTTTTTTGTTTTGTTTTTGCCATTTGTAAAAAATAGCGCTTCTTCACGCAGGGCTATTTACACAGTGACATCACCAGTTAATCAGCAGTTAATTTTAACACTACTAGTTCTAAAAATTGACAATTTTTAATTGTTCAAGTTAACATTGGCAATTTTAGTAATTTTTTTTCTCCCTTAATAATCCAAAACTGTATTTTAAAACTGTGGTTTGTCTTCACTTGTGGTGTCTTTGACTAAGAAATTCATTGCCATAAAATAAAATAATAAAATACATGCCATAAAAATAAGAAATCTGGAAAGGGGGAAACACTTTTTCGCCCCCGTGTATAATGAAGCTTAAAGCTGCTGTGCTCCTCACCATGCAGGACAGCCTGTAGACAGTTTCCTGCAGAGAGACCTGATCCAGGGTCAGATCTTCTACCAGCACTCAGGAGAGGAACAGTTTGAAGACTCCTTCGACTTCACGCTGTCTGACAGCCACCAGCCGCCTAATCTCTCCCAGACATATGTGAGTCAAAAGTCCAGCGACAGAAACCCTTCTTCTGATCAGGGCATAGCAATCCTCTCACACTGCCCCCCCCCCCCCCCCTGACTTTTGTGTTCAGACGGTGGTAGTCCAGGTTTTCCCGGTGAAGGACCAGCTTCCTGTGGAAGTCTCCGGCAGCGTCCGCTCGCTGACGGTGAAGGAGACGGAGGTGGTTCACATCACTCAGGCCCTGCTCCACTTCACAGACAGAGAGCACCCAGACACCGACCTGACCTACGTCATCACCCAGCCCTGCTTTAGCCCACTGGATCCTGGGTAATCACGCAATCCTTTATCTTTGCACAAACACTGGATGCAAGGGGGGAACTGTTACCCTAGCTCTGTCTGATTTACACTTATTTATTGTTATGTGTGTGAAAAAAACAAATCGCACCTATCAAACATGTTTTTATGTGTTTAACTATCAGGCTGATGGATGCAGGCCGACTGTTCTACACAGACAGCACCAACACCATGAAGAGAGACCCCATGGTGCCAGTGCTGAAGTCCTTCACACAGGTTCAGACACACACTAACACATCCGCTCTATCCTGGAAGAGAACAGCAATCAGCAGCTAAAGTGGACTTCAAGTCACTTACTGTGCTTTCTGAGAACAATCACTAGTATACATATGCATGCATGTTTTCATAGTGATGGCAAGGCAAATATTTTTTGCCCTGCTGTGAGTGCAAGCTTCATTTCTCTGCTTTGCTTACTCCACAGTGAACATGGTGGGTGGTGATAAAAGACATATCTGAACAAACTCAAAAACTTGCAGGTCTGCTCCAGCCCTTCACCTCTTAAAATCAAGACCTCATGAGAAAAAAAAAATGAATCTTGAAATTCTAACAATTCCATTGCTTGTTTTTTCATTTTTTTTTTAACTGTATTAGATTCAATTAAAAAATCCCCGCCAAGATAATGTTACGCTGTGAAATGTGGTAGGGGGATTGCTAAGAAATTGCTGGGATGTTTAGGGCATGTGTTGAAGGTTTGGTATTTTTGACATCTAGCCCCATTTCTTACTTTCCTGGCATAGCTGTGCATGAGGTACATGTTAGGAACATGCCAGGAACATGGGAAATGTCCAAAAGAGCGAACCATCCCTTTAAAGCTGTTACTACAATGCAGGTTACTCAATTCACTCCTATTCCTGCTCACAGCATGCAGTCAACCACATGAAAGTGGCCTTCATGCCTCCTGTGGAGGACATCGGTCCGGAGGCGCTGTTCGTCCAGTTCGTCTTCTCCGTCAGCGATCACCACGGTGGCACCGTTTCCGGTCTGCTCTTCAACATCACCGTCACGCCTGTGGATGACCAGGCACCAGAGGTCAGAGGTCAAACAGAGTGGACGTTCAGGCGGTCTAACATGCAAAGGTCTGAGTGTCGTGTCCTCTGTGTGGCTCCCAGGCCTTCACCAACCTGCTGCAGGTGGAGGAGGGAGGCGGGGCCTTTGTGACAGAGGAGCACCTCCTGGTCCGGGACCGGGACAGCCTGGAGGAGGACCTGAGGGTGGAAGTCCTGGGGCCGGCTCGCCACGGCCGACTGGAGCTGCAGGGCCGCACGCTGCTGCAAGGAGACACGTTCACCCTGCAGGATCTGAGAGGACTGAGAGTCAGGTCAGAGGCTGCTGGGCCTTCACTTTTACTTTGAAAGTCTTCACTTCCTCCCTTATTATTAATTAATTCATTTATTTTTATTTTTATTTATTTATTAATATTTTAAATAAACTTAGTTTTGAATGATGTAATATACTGACCATATGAGAGGAGGCTTTATTTGTCATCTGCTGATGATTTTTTGCCTAATAATTTACTTAATAAATTGACAAAAATACCAAAACAGAGTCCACGGTGCCATCCTGTGAGGTCTTGTTTCATCCAGAAATGCCACAAATATTTGTTTCACAGTGATATAAAATCAGGGATAACAGAATAAACCTCAAATTGGACAAGCTGGAAACTGCCAATAATTTATCATTTCTTTTGCTTGAAAATGATTCAGATGAATAATCAGATCAGTTTTATTGATGAATCAGCAGAACTGCCTAAGTTAGTTTATTTTGGTTAGTCTCCAGCTTCATTTTGCTGCAGCAGTAGTGATATAATAGAAAACATGTGTTTTTTGGATCAGTAGCTGCATTTACTTAAAGACCAGACACGATCAAAGCTGTTGAATATTCCAATCATGAGACGGTTATATACTCCGGTTACATGATTACATGGTGTCGCCACGTAAACGTCGACCCACACAATGTCTCCTCTTTAAACTGTTAGGCTGTGCCTTCTTTCATCCAAATTGAGGGGATTTTTGTGTTTACAGCATCTCGTGTCACCACACTCACTCACTCACAGCAGCTGAACCACAGAAACATAAACTAAAACCTGAGGAGGAAACAGTCCATCAAGCCTGAGGTTTCAAATGTTTAAGTTGATCGTTCTCAGTGTTCTGTTCTAGTGTTAAGTCATAGTAGCACCTATCTAATCTAATCTAATCAAAAAGTGGTATTATTTTACACAACAATGACAAAACTTTAAGAATTCTATATTTAATCCCACCTGGTGGTAGCAACAATGTAAATCTAAAAGCTGCATAAAATTTGTGTAGCCTAGGTAAAAACAAAAAAAGAAAAACATGAATAGACTTGCAATAGAAGATGCATGTACAGGATGGAATATACCTTGGAATATACCTTAGAACAGTAAAAGAATTGGGTAGGACATGAAATAGACTAACAAAAGTAAGTAAGAGTGTCTTTCTGTGTCGCAGGTACATCCATGATGACTCTGAAACCACTGAGGATGAAGTCGGTCTGAAGGTGACGGACGGCCTAAACTCTGCTGAAGTCATCCTGGCTGTACGGGTGAGTTTCAGACGCCATTAATGTGAGAGAATGAGATGGTGTACATATAGTACATCAATCAACTGGAGCTCATGATTACAGCTGAATCTTACATGTGAGGAGTCTTATTTCCAGCCCAAAAGTCTCCTTATCAGTCCCCTCCCTGTGTGTCTCTCTGGCTCATGGAGACCTGGTGTTTGTCATGTTTCTGGCCCGGAAGAGAAAACAGATGTTTAACTTTTTTTTTAGAATCATGTGAGATATTTTTAAAATGTGTAAATATGTGGCGAGCACCACCTCCCCCGGCTGTCCTCAGGTCCTGCCGATGAATGATGAGCCTCCCCAGTTGGGCGGGGGACTGCGGGGCGAGCTGAGCTGTCAGGAAGGGGGGCAGGTCCAGCTGACGGTGGACTACCTGTCGGCTACGGACCGGGACAGCGACGACTCCAGGCTGACCTACATGCTGGCCCGGACTCCAGGCAGGGGGGAGCTGCAGAGGGCGGGGCTGCCTGTGGACAAGTTCTCCCAGCAGGACCTGCTGCAGGGACACATCTACTATGTCCACACAGGTGAGGACACCTCACACTGTGTTCAGGGTGTGTGGGAAAAAAAAAACAACCTGATCCAGTGTTCAAAACATTCTCACTGTGACCTCTGGTGTCAGATACTGGTGTGAAATAGTTCAGATCAGAACCTGAGCTGCCATTGTGGTGGGATGTGATTTTGATGTTGTGGTAACAACTTCAGGGTTCATCACATGACACACTCACAGGTCCAAAAAAACATTTTACCCACATACACAATCTCGAATGCATGTGCAAATAAATGCACCGATTGTTTTACTAAGAGTGCGCACTGAAGACTGCATCTTTCAAATGTGTGAAATAGCACATCCTGGTCGGTCTGTAGTATTATCACCTTAATGGATATGCAAGATTGTTTAACTTGACCCCCTAGTCCCAGGTCACTCACTCCCCTCCTTCAAACACCCCGCTCATTATCAACATTATCAACTCCTCTCTGTACTTGGTCTTTTTCCATCTGCCCTCAAGCTTGCTGCTATTACCTTTTATTCTAAAAAAAAAAAAAAATCTGGTCTTGATCCTGACATTCTCAACAACTAACCCATATCTAATTCACTGTCCTGTGCAAAATCCATAAAAGTACTGTTGCCGCCCAACTCAAATCCCACATCAATTACAATGATCTCTATGAACCATTCCAATCCAGCTTTACAGTACTTGGCCCACTACTGGTCTTTAAAGAGCTGTATCTTGTAGTTTAATAATCCATGATGAAGCATTGAATCCACAGCACTTGGCTGAAACATAGCAGCCTAGCTATCACATATCAATGCACATTGATATCGCCGGTCTGGGAACCAGCCGTTCACTTGTTCCTATTAGAGATGTGTATGAAATCACAGAGATTTATTGGGCACTACCAAAGTCTGTTCAATGTGTTCGTACGTAGCTTATATAGAATCATTAAAAGCATACCAATGATATCAGTTAAATAGATTAGCACTAAAATTTGCTCATTTTTTAATATAAAATTGTAGTCTAAGCTACTTAGACCAATTTCTATGGCTGCAATGAAAGGTAAATTACTGTCTACCACCATGTTGGACTTCAGTTTTGTCATCATTTTGCTGCACTCTACTATTTCGATGAGGGAAAATTTGGGTCCTTTGTGTTCAGACTGAATTCCACAGTGAAGCGAATTCACGTAGCTAAAAATATGGTGAATGTCAATGAGGAAACAACAAAGATATATTTGACATAATTTAGAAATTTGGAGTCTCTCCCATAGTTGTCCACCAGAGTTACTTTTATCCATCCATCCATCCATTGTCTATCCCGCTTATTCCCTTTCGGGGTCGCAGGGGTCTGCTGGAGCCTATCCCAGCGCGTTAAGGCGAGAGGCAGGGATACACCCCAGATGGTCGCCAGCCAATCGTGGGGCACACACACCATTCACACACCATTCACTCTCACACTCACACCTATGGGCAATTTTAGAGTTTACCAATTAACCTGAGCATGTTTTTTGTATTGTGGGAGGAAACCGGAGTACCCGGTGAAAACCCACGCAGACACGGGGAGAACATGCAAACTCCACACAGAAAGGCCCCAGACCCAGGCCCAAGGCGGTCTTGAACCTGCGACCTTCTTGCTGTGAGGCAACAGTGCTACCCACCGCACCACCGTGTCGCCCTGAGTTACTTTTATATTCTTTACAAATGTCTGATTCACTACATACAGTGTATTGACAGATAATGATAATAATATTATATTAATGGAATGAATAGAAAAAAAACTATTCATGTCTGTGTTCAGGAGGAGAGATCGGACCCGAGCCGGTGTTTGACACCATTACCCTTATCATCTCTGACGGCGAGGCCGGTATGACGGATGGCTGTTGCCACGGAGACGCCCCGCCCCCGCCCGTCCCCCTGCACGGGACGCTTCCTGTTTACGACCTCAACATCACCGTCCTCCCCATCAACAACAAAGTCCCTGTCATCACCCTGGGTAAGAGGCTGAACAGCTGACGAGTTAGAATATTAAAGCAGCTCAGCTCATGTTTACTTTGAGCAGCAACATGGCTGAAACCACCAAAATAAAAGCCCAGCTATGATAAACTGCGAGAAAATAAGAGCGGAGTTATGATAAACTGGGAGGATTGGTGGACCAGAAGGAAGACAGAGATGTGTGTGTGTGTGTGTGTGTGTGTGTGTGTGTGTGTGTGTGTGTGTGTGTGTGTGTGTGTGTGTGTGTGTGTGTGTGTGTGTGTGTGTGTGTGTGTGTTGGGTTGTTGTGCCAACACCTCCTGGTATTCACCGCTGACAAATCCTCTTAATGCAGTGGAGCAGCTCTGACCTCAACTACACACCAACACCTATCAGTCCAACACACACTCTGCAGTGGGAGGGGTGAGGGGGTAACACACACACACACACACACACACACACACACTCCTGTGGGGGGTGATGGTTCTCACCAGAGTCAGAGCCAAGAAGAGGGATTGAAGGAGATCTGTGTTTATCAATGGAGACCAGTGACCATTGGGACACACACTGGGATGACTGGGAGATGTTGTGTGTTTGTGTTTTGGCATATTTACACACTGCAAAAAAATCCATCTCCATCTTTAATTTTTATTTTGCTCCTGAGTTCTAAAAACCCAGTCTCAAGTATATATATAAAAAAGTGTTTTTCTTCCTACATTTTGACATTTCATTGACTAAATGATCAGCAGAGTTGAATCAGTGGTTAGTGGTTAGTCATTAGTGTCTAGCCTCCATCATGGCCTCATATTCTCATGTAGAAGCTCAAAATGTCCTTGAAACAAAAATAAAGCATTTAACAGTTATATTAAAGCACAGAAGAACCAACAATTATTACAAAATCACTGAACTAAATTGAACTATTTTTGCAAACATCATCTCACAAATCTTTTTTTTTTTTTAACAAAATACATTTGAATGTACTGTGCGTGTCAGTCTCTATAATTCATACTACATTAGCTAAAACAGAATGTTCTATATTGATAAGATAAATGCGGATAAATCCAACAACAATCCTTCTTAAGCAGAGTCGTTGTCCAACAATAAGTCTATAATGAGTCTATATCGTTTTTACTGACCCATTGCTGTGATGTACCTGTTTCTCTTTTGCTTTAAAGGCCAAATATGTAACTTACAGAACTATATGTCAAAAAATGACCATCCTATATGTGTGGTTGATGTTTTTCCTTCTCCGTGCTCCCTGAAAGGACAAAGACGTTCCACCAAAACTTCCTGGAACAAGTTTAATATCAGAGTCAGCCAGGAAAGTTGAATTTAAGACCTGCATGTATGTAAAGACGGATGGTTTTTTTGCAGTGTGTGCGTTGTCTCATTGTTTGCACTTTGCATTGTGGGAGATTTTGGCGTGTTTGTGTCTGTACGGTGTGTGTGTGTGTGTGTTGTTCTCAGTGGGGTCGGCCAAGCTAACGAGGTTGGCACTGATGTGTTTTAGGTGGAATCTGTGTATTGTCTCTTGTTATTACATGGTGCACACACACACACACACACACACACACACAGTGTTCCCCCCAGGAGAGAGCGGACAGCGGACAATGAACGTCTTTGCGAAACAAAAGCGTGAAGAAGTGAATCCCTGGTTCACAATAGCCGGCGTGTACTCGCCATCTCGCTCGCCAGATTACGGCGGCGTGGCCAGCAGCGGGATAGCGCTCTAATCCTGCCAACGTATCTCGCCATTCATTCCACAACTACCGCCAAGCAGTTCAGGGTTTAGGGGATGTACGTGGTGTTTCTTGGTCTAATTAATTAGCAGTGAATAAAGACGTGGAGTAAGAGCATTAGTGCGGCGAAAACAAGAGGAATCCGGCTTTACCTTGTTTCTTATTTTTGGGAGAGACGCTTGTTTATCACGGAGATCCAGAGCTGTCCGTCAGTAATGCTTTCACGCACATACACACACATACCCCCACAATGTATACACACACCCACACACACACACACACACACACACACACACACAGGTTCAGCGATGCCTGTGTTTGTTAATTAACAGGAGGCCGAAGAGTGACAGATTAATTAGCAGCTGAGAAAGAGATGGATGCGTGTTTGGATTATAAAACAGGACTGGAGTTTGCTGATTGTTTCTTTAACGTTCATTTGATGGTGTCAGCGACGCTTGCTGAAAATCAGGTGGTGGACATGCGTCAAACCATCAGCCCAAAGACTGCAAACGTGTCAGATATCCGCTGACGTGAGGAACTCGTGTGGTTGTCCAGGTCAGTCCATGCTGGTGGTGGACGAGGGCTCCTACGCCTGTCTGTGTGGGGGGGTCCTGGGCGCCTCAGACCCTGACAGCCATCCTGACCAGCTGACCTTTCACCTGGACACCCCGCCTCTGCACGGCTTCCTGGAGAACACGCTGCCGACGCCCGGCTCCGAGAAGAGCAACGCCGGAGTCCGAGTCGGTGAGTGTTTGTGTGCACTTGTTTGTGTTTGTGTATGTTGTTTTTTGCGAGTTATTTCTTGCTTTCCAGAATCCTTCAGTCTCCACCACCTGACCTCCGGCTTCGTGAACTACGTTCAGTCGGAGCACAAAGGGGCGGAGCCGACCGTGGACCAGCTGACCATCAGCGTGAGTGACGGGCTGCACCACTCGGCCCCCGTCCCCGTCTACATCATCATCAATCCGACCAATGATGAGAGGCCGTCCCTGCTGCTCGCCAACTTCACTGTATGTTCTTTTAGCCGCCATGTTTAAGAAAATGTAAGAATCAGGAGTTGACTTTGATTAATGAAATCTTGACAATCACACATCAATGAATAAAAAAACACAGACTAATAATGAAAACAACAGTAAACATCCACTCCTCCACCAATTAAACTATCATATCAAATTTCCATTTATCTTTTCATCCAAAGATTAGAAGTAAATCAACACCAGACTCCTCCTCGCCCCACCCATCAGGTGTTCATGTGCTCCTCCTGCAGGTGAAGGAGGGCGGGATGATGGAGCTGACTCCGTCCATCCTGGACGCGCTCGACCTGGACGCCCCGCCGGACACGCTGACCTTCACGGTGGCGGTGCCGCCGGCTCACGGAGGCCTGATAAGCGGCGTCCACGGCGCACAGATGAGCCGATACGAGGAGACGGGAGGCGAGCTCCTGCAGAGGAGCCTTGCTGTCACCTCCTTCACCCTGCAGGAGCTCCGACAAGGTGAGACTCCGACTGAGGGATCCACGCCTGGACACTCAGAAACAGTCTGCTGTTCCAGTGTAGAAGAAAAAAGAGAAAGTATAAAGATTGGATTCTCCAGATAACTCTCTCCCTGAACTGTGCCACACGCTTTAAAGGAACAGTTCACAGTTTTTTAATACACTAGTTTTATTCTAAAAATCCAAAGAGAATTTTTTTTTTTTTTTAAATATGTATTAAAAAAAACATTAGCTACTAATCAATTAATCACGTTCATATTAACTCTATTATTAAGCTGGATGTTTCCATGTAAATGATGTTCTGCGTGTCCATGACAGCATCTTTCACTTCTTTCACGAGAAGATAGCATAGATAAATAAAGCTTCTACTCCAAGTCCTACAAAAAACAGGTAGGTAAATAGGTAAATGTCAGAGCTGCTTTTGATGCCTGGAGAAATCTTTATTGGTTTTTAGGGATAAAAAACAACCTGGATATGGCCTTTTTGTTGTTGGACAGTTTGTAGCTTTGCTGTTGGTGTGCATTATTTTAACTCAGTAGCATATGCTTATGTTTATAATTTCACTGATATAAATGTATGGTGATATATATCTTTTTCCATGTTTTCAACCTTACAAGTAACTCCTTTGACACTTTTGTCAAGTATAATCTGTCATGTATTAGTTTGTCACCACAGAAACTGCATTGAGCAGAAAGGATTAGTTTGTACAACAGCAACATTATACCTTCCAATCATTAGAGCCTCACATCATGCAAGGTAATTTCAGGAAGGGGTAACTGTCCAGAACAGACAGAGGATGGAGTACAATACCCCATCCTGTGTACACGATACATTTACAACAAACTGAGTAGCTTCTACTCAGTTTGATGTTGAAGCTATATCCAGAGCAAATGCTACATTAAAAAAAAAAGTTAAAATTATGAATAAAAAAAATGATGACAAAAAGCTAATTTAACAAATTCCCCTTCTTGGTTTTTCTTTGGTGGAAACAGAGAGATTTTGTCCCCAAAAACTCTTAAAACAACAGTCAACTTGCATCTTTGAAGGAATTCTAATGGTCAGTATGATTACAGCGCGTTTCACTGCTCATTTTCACAGCTGTTGTTTTTAGACACTTGAGAAACTCTTTCTTTAAACTATGGGAATACTATTTAGTGAACCTAGCAAATTACATTTTTACACTATAATGAAATTGGACGTTTTACCTCTAAGATCTGATAAAATAATAATACGCATGGCAAAAATTCCAGTTTTAACAAATCACAGAAACTGAAAATTGCTATGTTGTTTCTTTTTCCTGCAGCTCATTGCCAAGTCTCCCTGCCCTCAAGTTCACCTGCTCTCCTCTTCCTCCCTCTTCCTCCTCCTCCTCTTCCTCCCCCCACCGCCCCCCCTCTGCAGGCATGAAGATCGTGTACATGCATGATGACACGGAAACCCTGAAGGACGCCGTGCTGCTGCAGCTGACAGATGGCGTCCACACAGTCCAGGGGACGGCACAGGTCACCGTGCTGCCGGTCAACGATGAGAAACCACGACTGCTCAAGTACACACACACACACGCACACACACGTGCGCGCGCACACACAGATTTTTCATCTCATTTGAGGATTTAGTGTTTAATACTTGTTCATGTGACATGTCCGGAATGACGTGACTGTGAAGGTTTGAGGTCAGGGTCGGTGGAGGTTTATGAAAAGCTGCAGATATGTTGGTTTTGTAGTGGCTCATAGGAATTATCTGACAATTTACATGAGAGATCAAATTACTCCAACGGAAAAATAAATCTGAACCTATTTACAGATTTGATTCATAGTCCAATGATTATTAAGGGAAACTTGCAGAACCTTAACTGTAGAAATTAGAAGATGTGCAGCTTTTCTGTCTCACATTTTGTGACTTTAATGCATTTGGGTTTTGGATTGTTGTTGTTGCACCAAAGATTTAAAGACATCACATTGGAATTTTTCATGACTATGTTTTTATTGTCAATTAATTGATTCATTGTTGGGTCAGCAAAACATCAAAAAAGCTTTGACCTGTCAACCACAGTTGTCTCAAAGCTAGGTTCATTTGTCTTGTATCAAAGATAGATATTTTACTGTCAATCAGGAGTTAAAAAAAACATAACATTTTCACCCTTTAAAAGCTGTGTTAAAAGAATTTAGACTTTTTTAACCCTAAAAGGTACAGCATGTAGTTTCTGGTAGCATTCAGTAGTCAGGTTGCAGATTTTAACCAACTGAGAACCCCAATGTAGAAACATGGTGTGCTTCACGGCGACCTGCTCCCTATGTAGATAAAGACAGCTCTTTCTAAGATAACAAAAACAATGATACTTATTTTAATTGAAATAAAAACTTATTATAATACTCAACATCTTAATATTATATTCCTTGTCTGCTAAGTTTGTTCCGCCAGATGCTGATAAATCGGACACACTGCGCCTTTAAGAATGATTAAAATCAAATTTGAAAATTGCAGTTGCAGATTGATTTTAATAGGCAACCAAATAAATTATTTCACTAGGTGTTGTTGTAAATTGTTTACATTTTAGTTGGTTAAATTCAATTATTTAAACTATTAATTAGCAGTTGAGTTGATGTGTTGATTGTTGCTAACAGGGATCAACAGGAATTTAATGTAATTAGCAGCAATGTGGGGTGGGCTGGTGCCCCTTACCCCACCCTTAATATTTTCATTTGAACGAATGATTTGGAATTTGCATCCATGACTGGTTCTTCATTCTGTCCCATCACCCCCTCTCCCACACACACACACACACACACACACACACACCCTTGCTCGCTGTCCCCGAATGGGTGGTGCAGCTGTGGGTGTGCGTGGGTGCGCTGGCACAGGCCCGGCTGGTACTGTAAAGGCCACCGAGGCGGCAGTAACGCGGAGACTTGGCAGATGCCGCCTCCTTGTTTCTGCGTTCCTGCAGGACGGACGTGGCAGCTCCTCTCCTGCGTGGATTTTAGTTCCGAGTGAAGAAGCAGCCAGACGGTTTTTGATGTTCCCCTGCCCACCACCACCATCCCACATCCCCATGATCCCACTGGAAAAGGCTGCTGGCACACAAACTTTCTTCCCACTTGTGTCCCATTACAGCTTGATTTCCAGAATCTTCCCTTCACTTGAGTTAGAAACTGTGTCCAGACTTTTGACTGCTACCATAGACTGAATAAAAGAAGTGGACATGGCCACTATTGGTTAGTTGGAAGTCCAGAATCGCCTTATATGGTAGGTGTCGTCTTCTAGATTTGGAGAAAAGATCTTCTTGCAGTGTGTTTCCTCTCACGCTCTGGAAACATGCCCCTGCTAACTAACGGGGCAGGGATCAAGAAACCTTAAACTTACCCAAATATTGAGACAATAGTCTGACTCAGTGTGAGTCCCAGGGCCGGGGGCCCGACTGTCAATCACTGCTGTCAATCAATGACAATACGGCAGACATCAAAGCTATTAGTTGTCTTTATATATCTTCAAAATTGACCACAGGAAACATGGGAAATAACAGAAAAGAACTAACTTCCTAGCAACCAGCAGGATTGTGATCCAACCTTATCTGACCGGCTGCAAGGATTAGCTCCTGTAGCCAGAGACGCTTTTCAAGCTTCATAAAAGAAAACAGAACAAGAATCAACCACTATTCTATATAAGTCTTTTCATTATTCAGGTCAGCTCTAATAAATCTTTATTCTGCAAGCCTGATGCACATTGAACTTCTCCACAATCTGCTCTATGTTCACTTGCACTACGTCATATAAGCACAAACTCTCAAGGATCTCAAGGATATCACAGGACAAAAAGAGGAGGAGCTTCATCACGTGTCGTTCCCGAACATAAAACATTCATGTGTTTTCTGTTTCAGGAACGCAGGATTAGAGGTGGACTCTGGAGCACGCCGGGTCATCTCCAGTGTGGTTCTGGAGGCTGAGGACCTGGACACGCCGCCCCACCAAGTGTACTACTTCCTCAATGTGGCGCCGCAGTTTGGCAAACTGCTGCTGAGGGTGTGTAATGTGTGTGTGTGCACAGTGTTCTCTGTGAGCTATAAAACAATCTTATATTAATAAAAAACTGCAAAAATCATATTGTATATGGAATAAATTGCATGCGACCAAATGCTACTTAAAAAAAAAATTTAAGTATATAGAATATATATATAATTAATCAATAAAGAAAAAGTAACATTGAGTATTAAAACTCTAATCCCTTGCATCTATTAATCTTGTGATCAAAAACATTTATCTGAAACTCAATTCTGAAGCTGTAATAGTCGTTATTAGTTAATAGTTTCTAATAAACAATAAATATACAAACTTTTGACTAACTTCAATCACTCTAGTGTTAAACATCACCCAAGTCACCCCCAGTATAGAGTCAAATAACTTTGTTGGTTGAACTTCATTGGTTTCTTTTATTTAAGAAAGCTGCTTTCTCTACCAACAACATGCGGTAGAACATTTTAGCAACACAGATTAAAGGGACGAGTTCGGGCGACATTTCTAAAAGTATGTACTTATACAATATGACCTTCAATTAACTTCCTGCCAGCATCTACCTCTGTTTGTTGCATTTTTCTGCATTTTAATTTGTTATATTGGAAATGGATTTTCTATATCTTATTACAACAGTAAAATGCAGCAGGTTTAAACCAGAATACACAGCACTGTTCTATCGTCTGCAGACGGGAGCAGGTTGGACGGAGCTGTCACCCGCTCAGAACTTCACTCAGGACGACGTGGAGATGAACCGTCTGTGGTACGTGCACACCACCAACGCCCCGGGGTTCAAAGGTCACGACAGCTTCCGCTTCACCCTCAGCGACCTGGACAACGAGACTCCCGCACAGAGCTTCTTCATCTCCGTCCACACAGTGCAGAAAGGTCAGAGGTCACAACACAGGTAGACTGACACTGAAGTTTGGGCACGTTACTTCGTTCAGAAATGACCCCAGTGGCAAACACAAGAAGAAAAATATAGAAAATCAGCAGATTAATCATTAGCACAAGAGATTGAACATGAGTAGTTTTTATCATATTTTCCTCAGTTAATATTCTGATCATGAATCTCTAGATTTGTATTTATATTCTAATGCTCTACTTTAATATCTTTGCATGATTTCTCCGACTGGTCCTGTCTGCCGCCCCTCAGTCTAGCCTCTGTCTGAAACAGGCTGCTTTATGAGCCTGCTCTGTTCTGATGGGTCAGAAATGTCCTTCAGGTTCAGAGGCTTTATAAGGAAACTAAAGTACTTACATCTGAGATACTGGAAAACGTAGACAACACATGAGGATACCTTAGCAACCCCCTTAGAAATAGAATGGATCTTTATGCAAACATCAGTTTGTCATAAAGGCTGATGAATTGTCATACATTTTATTTTGTTGAGAGCAGGTTGATGCTCTGACTTGAACTTGCAGGTCTACAAACTTTCATTTCCAGCTTTGAAACTGTATTATGTGACTTTATCACCTAACATAAATAACAGGTTTTGTCCTTTAAAAAATAGCAGCTAAATGTCACAGGAGTATTAATAAAAAAAGGGTCAAATAAAAACAGCACAATCCATTTAAGTTAATTTAGAACCTGAAGATTTAACATGACAAAAACAATAAGCAGCCAAACACACACACACACATGGACACTCTGACTATGCACCTTTACACACCTTCAGCCCTCCGTGGTCCCGCTTGTTCATACATTATTGAGCGTCCCCTCCCCGCTGCTCGCCGTGCCAGCTTTGCCAGTCGGGTGAACACGGCGCGGCGAGGCCTCGGCCCTTCTGGCTCCGCGCCCTCTGATCCTGCAGGAGCCGAGGTGAGAAACGGCCGACCTCCTCAGCCGGTGAATAATTAACGGAGGGAAGGTGGAGCAGCTGCGGAGTGGCATTGGCTCATCTCCTCTGGGTGCTCCTGGCTCCTCTGGGCTCTCCTCCTCCTCCTCCTCCTTTAACAACGCTCCAAACAACTGAGACTCTTGAGCCTGTTTAGCTGTGGCAGTTTGCCAAGTTAAACTTAAATCTTTTTTTGTTCCCGTGACTATTTTACTTTGTCAGTTTTTTTTCCAGATTGACTAACAGTTTTTTAAAAAATGTTTAAATGTTTAATAATTTTCTCATTTCATAGGTGCTTTAATATTTTACTTATTTCCAAGAAAATTCCAGGTGCCCTTTTAGCACATTTTACAGGCAGTTAATTCTACATGGGTTCATATGCAGTTTTTATTGAGCAAAAATCGTAATAAATGAAAAGCTTAGAGCACCCATATCATAGAAGGTAAATGTAATGTAAATGATGTAAATATGTGCTTGAATTTAAGAAGTGCTCAATGTTTCATAAATACTGCCCCATATTTCAAAACTCTCAGTCCACATAGAAATACACACAGCAAATATTCAGGAACTGACCTAAAAGCAGCCGACACCTGTGAAGTTGTGATGTCACAACTATACAGGACTTTTACATCTCTTCTAAAAGTTTGTACCACATTGCGGCATCTGTGTAAAAAGTGCGGATGCAAACCAGCAAATTACACAGAACATTTACAAGAAAACAAAGTGTCACCCACAGTATAAGTACAGTAAATAACAATAAATTCCCAGATTTATTTCATTATTCAAATCTTTCATTATTTGATTTTTCAAAATTTGAATAATCAAATCCTCTTTGTCCAGATTTATTCAAATAATCAAAAAAATCTCACTGTAATTGCAGTAAACAGTGGTCCAACCCTTCAGAAAACATAGAGTTCAGTTTAGTTTTTTTTTTTTTAAAAAGACATTAAAGCAGAAAAATATTCATTGTAAGATGAGAAAACAGTCTCTTAAAAACAAAGAAACAAACAATAATATCTCAAAATAAAGTTAATAAAAACTTGCAGAAGAAAGAAAGTAAAGTACAAGAGTAAACAAGATGAACACAGGCTGTCAGCTGCGTGACCTTTGCCCTCCAGGTGACATCATGCTGCTGACCAGGGCCGTGCATCTGATGGAGGGGCAGCGCGTCGTCCTAAACACCGACATCCTGCTGGCCTCCGACCTGGCCGGCCGTCCGGAGGAGCTGGTCTACACGCTGTCCGTCGCGCCACGCCACGGCCTCGTCCACGCCGTCCAGCAGCCCGGCGTGCCACTGACGACGTTCACACAGCTGGACGTGGCCGCGCACCGCGTGTGTTACACACACGACAACAGCCACGACGCCCAGACTGACTCCTTCAGGTGAGACGTGTTTTTATCAGTACTGACCCGATTAGGAACCACAAATTTGTTTTCATTTAGTCTATTTAAAGGCTCCCTGGAACACCAACACTCACACTTACTGTGTTCAAATATTTTTCAGCATCTCTCAGATACCTGCAAGCAAGTAATGGAACTCATATCAAATGCTCTACACCTCAATCAGCAACCAAACTAACAACAAACGTATAAAAGCAAAACTTTTATCCAAGTAAAGTGACAACTTTTGAGGTAAATGTGCAAGATTTGCCCAGAATTTTAGTCTACAACATTATAGAAATGAATGAAAATCATCAGCAGAATTTGCATGCATTGGGGGACAGAGCTGAAGCAGGGATTAGATTCTCTTCCCAAACTTGACAATATTTCCCATCACTATCACACATCACTCCTTCCACTGCTGCTGAAGAACTGTGCATGTATTAAAAAGTCATCAGGAATAAAATGGGCTCAGGCTCATAATTACAGTTAATGTGTTTTGTGGATTTGGGAACAACAGTCAGGTTTGATTTTCTGGGCTTTCTATTCTAGGATCAATGTCCTTATCTCCTGAGGATTTTCTAAATAAAAATCGTAATAATCATCTATTAAACCTCAATATTTAGGCCACATCTATCTATCTTTACAACCCTGTGGTATGAAATTTATGCAATATTTTAAACTTTTTTAAGAAATAAAATTATTATATCCCCACAACTCATGATAAATAATAAATAAATAATGGATGGTGCAATGTACAATACGTTTATTTTATTTTTTGTACAACAGAAAGAAAGAAAACAAAAAAGAGGGAATCAGCAGTGCATATATATGGCATTAAAGAATAAGCTGCTTTTAAAAAACAAAAAAAGAGGTCTTGTTTCAGAAAAGTCAAATAAAAATACATTAAGTAAAAAATAGTAATATTTGATGTGACTTTAATAACAAAGACCATGGACACAAACCAGAGTAACATGTGTTCAGTTGTTACTGCTGCTGTTCAGCAGCTGTTCTGTTTGACTTTGACCCTTGTACCCGAGTGAAGCTATTTTGCAGCACAGCATGAAATTATGCACACATCCTAGAATAAGAGCGAAATGATCAGCCTACATATCATAGGAGGAGGATATATCTGTCAACACATGCACCCCAAAAATGCATCGCACACAAAATTTGGCCAACAAGAGAAAACTGGGCACCAAGTCGGCCTGAGAAAAAAGAAAAAGCGTCAGCATCAGGAGGGCTTTTTCTTCTGCAGTATGTTTATCTGCTTTTCCAGCCAATTTGGCAGGAGGACAGGGTTTTTTTAAGTGGAGGAAGTGTGTGTGTGTGTGTGTGTGTGTGTGTGTGTGTGTGTGTGTGTGTGTGTGTGTGTGTGTGTGTGTGTGTGGTGTCCTGGAGTGTGTGCAGACCCCTGGTTTGTCACCCAGACCTCTGCTGCCCTGACCGGCTGGCTGTCTGGCTCTGAAAGACATCTGATCACAGCCAAGACAGACAGACAGGGATTCAGACAGACCAGTTCCGGTTGGGCTGAGCCATCTAGATTTAATCAATTACCTTACCGCAAAATCACCAATATATATACACATATATATATATATATATATATATATATATATATATATATATATATATATATATATATATATATATATATATATATATATATATATATATATGCAAAAAGTAAAGAATCAACTGGAAAAGACTTTAAGAAATTAACTTAATAGGATACCCTCAATAATTAAAATAATATGCACTAGTACATTTAGAAAACATATATATACATTTGTAAAATGATTTACAAAATAAGAATTACAATTTTATTTTATTCAGAGATAAGACAATAAGACAGATTTATATTTTTTTGATTTCAAAGAAATATGACAGCTGATTTGGACAGATTTGGTGTCATGGTAAGTTACATAATTAAGTGGAAACCTCTTACTTAAACACTTCAATCTTCAAACACCGTGATATGTTTTAAATCAATATTAGCTCAATAAAATTATATGACAAGTTGTATTGGGACAGAGACTCGAGTGGCTATGCTGTGTGTGTGTGTGTGTGTGTGTGTGTGTGTGTGTGTGTGTGTGTGTGTGTGTGTGTGTGTGTCTGTGTGTGTGTGTGTGTGTGTGCATGTGCATTGCTGTGACAGCAGATGATGAATGGGCATTATTAGGAGAATAACAACAGTGTTGGCAAGGCAGCGGCCAGAGTGGTGGGCAAATGTGGCCACCACCAGAGCCAGATGTTACACCAGGACCTGCCTCTAAGTGTGTGTGTGTGTGTGTGTGTGTGTGTGTGTGTGTGTGTGTGTGTGTGGTATGCTGAGGCCCGGGGCAGTTCGTCAGCTGCAGGGCTGAGAGGCAGATTGTGTTGGCAGAGGGCTGAGAGGAGGACAAAATCTCCAACACACACACACACACACACACACACCTTATTTTTCAAGTCCACTGCACTGTCAGTTGTCAACACTGTGTGTGTGTGTGTATGTGTGTGTGAGTGTGTGTGTGCATGGTCTTTATGTGAGTGATTGATGACTGAAGCTGCTGTCAGTGTTACTGAAGGAAAGTCACAAGATGAGTTATGTTAACATGTAACACGTCTGCTTCTGTACGGATGATTTACTGTTCATGGCTGCTCTATGAATGTGACCAAACACATCATTTAAACGAATAAAACAAAAGGGTGAACTATATTTAATTACTCAGAATTTGTTATTCTAATACAATAAAAAAGATAAATTAGTGTCTTCTCTGTGATGTCGGACACATCTATAGACAATTCTTAACAACAGATTTATATTTTTAGAAGTTTAAATGTGATTTTGATGATCCAGTAAATGTTTGAAACTAATAATCACTAACAGCACCTTAAAGACTTCAGTTATAAACTCTACTGATGGATTTTTAAACAGTTGGTCTGACAGCAGATTAAATGTCTCCTCTCAGTTTCATCGTGACCAATGGTGACTCGTCCCGCTTCGGGAGCCTCCACTTCACCATCGAGCACGGCGATCGCATCCCGCCCACCCTCAACCTCAACACCGGCATCCGGCTACAGGACGGCGCCACGGAGACCATCACCGCAGCCCAGCTGCAGCTCACCGACCCCGACACCGCCGTGGCCAACCTGAGCTACGTTGTCACTCAGGTGCCCCGCTACGGAAAACTCCTACTCAGAGGGGTCCCTCTGTCTCCGCCGATGAGGTTCACCCAGTCGGACGTCGACGACATGAACCTGGCTTACCGGCATGACCCGAGCAGCCCAGCAGAGATTGACAGGTTCTACTTCCTGCCGACTGACGGAAACAACAAAGGATACCTGGAGTTTGGACAGCTGACAGAGGAGCCGGCTGTCTTCAACATCCAGGTGAACCACACACACACACACACACACACACACACACACATGAATCAACCAAAACCATGTGGAGTTCTGCAGGACTCCACCACAGCATTGACGTTACCCTCTGACAACATTGATTTCTTCATCAGAGGGTGCAACTTATCTCTAATTTCTATCTTAAAAATTGTGTCCATAAGTAACTACACATCAGAACATAGAGACATAACCTGTGGTGTCCCCCAAGGTTAAATTCTGGGGCCTCTACTGTTCAACTAGTTTACATTGTCCTATTTATCTCTTATATGAAAAAGAGAAAATCTTTTGATTGTGAATGTTATTGGTGACAAAAACAGCATTTTGGCTCATTGTAAATATTTTGTGTGATTTTGGTCGATGGTAATGGCGGGGCGCGATGGAATGTGTGGACTGAATTATATCCTTCTATAGTGGTATAAATGGTTTTCTTGCTGTAGGTAGTCTCCTTATCAAATTCTTATTCAGAATTTTTGTTGCAGCGCCAACGTTACATTATCTACAGACGTGGAAGAGGACACAGATCTTGCTTTCATGCCTTCTTCACAATCTAGGACATGTTTGTAACGGAGGTGGTAAAACTAATTTCTCAGGTTGCCTCCTGCAGCTACAACTTTAGCTCGACAATATTCACAGGTTTGATTAACGTCCATAGTTCCTCTGACACGGCTCAACATACACAGGCTGTGCTCATGGAGCTTGTTTGGTTAGTATACTGCCCAACCATAATGATAAAAAATGTATTGCAAAAAAAATCATCTTATTCGCACTCATGGGAGACAGTTTTGTTTAAAAAAAAAACTCCTCAGCAGGTGTTTTCACTTGTTAAATATATGTAGAGGAGGGGTACTGTATGTGCCAGGCTCTCCACAAGAGGAGAATAAAAGAGAGGATGGTTCTGCTAAATTAATTTTCATCCTTTAAATAGTCCACATTTTGTAGACATGCAATGGAAATCTGTGAGTGTTAACACTTTGAAGCTGCATTTTTTTCCCCATGAAGCTATCAAACAGATAATAGTGGAGTAGAAGCATAATATATAGTGTTGTTAAATATAAGTGCAAGGCTTGAGTAAATGTTACCTTCCAGCACTGTGGCTATGTTAGATTTGTCTAATTAAAGGGAAGAAGTCACGCAGGCAAGAACTTGTCTGCACATTTAGCAGATCTCACGTTAGTGAGCGTGGCCTGTTCCTGCTGGTTGACGTTAGAGCTGAAGCTGCTGACTGAAGTACACTGATAAATATTTGAAGCAAAGAGCAGCAGGTGAGCCAAGAACGAGCCCCCCCCCCACCTCACCCCCTCTGCTCACACACACTCTCACACACGCAGCCAGGTGGCTAACACGCTGGCCAGGCCGACCGTCCTGAGCCTCTGAGAGACTGGAGGCTGTTTCTGACGGGATGGTGTGTGTGTGTGTGTGTGTGTGTGTGTGTGTGTGTGTGTGACCTCATGAATATTGCACACTGAGGAGCAAAGGGATCCAATCTGCTTTTTTTTCAAATTTTGAGAAGAAAAATAACAGGATGTTTTAAAACTACTGCAGGGGATCAAAAACTGTCATGAAATAAAGAGTAACGAATGAAGGATTGCTGTTTACACACACACAAACACACACACACACACACCTTATTTTTCAAGTCCACTGCACTGTCAGTTGTCAACACTGTGTGTGTGTGTGTGTGTGTGTGTGTGTGTGTGTGTGTGTGTGTGTGTGTGTGTGTGTGTGTGTGTGTGTGTGAGTGTGTGTGTGCATGGTCTTTATGTGAGTGATTGATGACTGAAGCTGCTGTCAGTGTTACAAATATATATTTATATAGATATATGTATATATGTGTGTATATTATATGTATGTATTTCTTACAATGAACTTACAATGAACTTGTCAAACAGCTACACAAAAGTTTTAATGGTTGAATGGTTTAAATAATCAATTAATCCTCTTGTCAATGAAAGTCGGAAAACAGAATCTTCAAAAGAACAATGTTTTTGTCCAATAAATTGATAGACACACACACACACCTTTCACATTAATGATGCTCTATAATCATCCAGCAACATTTTAAATTAAAACTGTATGAAGACAGAAGGAATTAAAAGTTTAATGAAATAAAAATGTAAAAAAAAAAAAGTATACAAAAGAAAATTACAAAAAGAAATAAAAAATCGATTGGAACACTTGTAATAACAGGACAGGCTCCTGTCTGTGTCTTACTCTGACGTGATTATTTTAATGACAGGAGCGACATCTAGTGGCGGAAAGCAGAACTGCACATCTGTCAGAGCCACACAATCACTGACCTCAGTCATATAGGAAACACATCATTTTCTGTTTCCTCACTTTCTGTCAAATTTTATAGAAACCTGTTCAGTGTTTTGGGACACTTTTTTTCTAACTAACTAACTTGGACTGACTCACTGTGTCAGTGACCTAAAGTAAGTCAAATCAGTCCATATTAATGATTATAAATAGTTGTTATGACGTTTCAAGGTAAAGTGTTTATATTACTACATCTCATTACACCATGTTAATAAAATAAAGGAATAACATTTATTATTTAAAATAAAATGAAAGCAGTGATAAAGATAAAGTTCTATAGTTCTTTTCATACTTGTCATATATTTATTGAGCCAGTTTAACATGGATTCATGCATTGCTGTCACTGGCTATCCTGGCTTCTCACGGCTCCTCTGTTCTTATACTCCTAAATATTTTAGTAAATGTCCCCTGCTGTCTTCAGGTGGATAGAGTGGACCGGACTCCTCCCAGTCTGACCACCAGGCGGAGTCCCAGCACAGTGGTGGATCTGGGCGGCGGACGCTACGGCATCTTCATCACATCCAAACACTTGCAGGCCTCTGACCCAGACAGCCCCACCGAGGAGCTGGAGTTCTCCATCACCAGGGCGCCGCACTTCGGCTACCTGGAGAACGCGCTCACAGGTCTGCCTCCTAGTTTGTTGCCTTTAGGGCGTGAGCGGGTCGACGTTGTCTGGCACCCGAATAAGAATCCGCCCTGTCGTCCCGCCAGGCGCCTACATCAAAGGTCGTTTCACCCAGCGGGACGTGGATCAGCGAGCCGTGCTGTTTGTGCTCCCGGTCGACATGGAGGTGACGGCAGACAGCTTCCAGTTCCGCCTCACCGACCCAGCAGGAAACACTATGCTGCCCGAAATGTAGGTTTTTTCAACCCAAGGTTTAAAGGGGTCATTCCGGCTCCATATTTATTCCTGAGTCTCTACTGGAATATCTCCAATTAAAAACTCCCCATTAACTGTCCACTGGTCTTTTATGCAGCCCCTCAGTCCAGCCTCTGCCTGAAACAGGCTATGTCTGCTCCTGTGTCATTAAGGCCCGCCTACTAAAGAGGCCGCTCTGTTCTGATTGGTCAAATTATCTAGTCCATTCATACATGTTGGAACTGAATCCCATCTCTTCGGTAAACAAATCAACGTCTCGAACCGAGCACCTGTGCAGAGCAGGTTAAAATCCTGAATGTTGGCTTGCAGACACCATTTATACACATTTAAGTTTTGTAACTTTGACCGTGTTAAACATCCAACATCATAACAGACACATACAACGCAGACGGTTGTCACTGAGTCAGAGAAAAATGAAAATGACCCAACCTGAAGATGCAGAAAAGAGGAAAAAACCCAAAGTCATTTTAAAAACTTCCCCCAGGGTGAAAATTGTTCAGCTAATTGTTCAGTTTTAGAGTAAAGAAACATAAGCAACAGTGTTAACATCTTAAAAGTTCAAATAGAGTAACTCTTACAGGTTTAATTGATGGTATTTTTAATTCAGTTACCATTATTCACAGGGTCAACAGTCAGGGTCAGTTCACCCAAATGACTTAAAATGGCATATTTTCTCATGTTACGGAAGTGTTAAGATTTTTTTTGTCTTTCACATTTGTTCACATGTGTCTTAGAGGAGGTGAGCGAACAGTGAATCTTTGCTCCAGCCTGTCTGACTCTGTATAACAGTGAGACGCAGCGTTGCGTTCAGTACTTGAAGGACTCAGCTGAGTGTCTCCTGCAGGCTGGAGCTGTCCTGGTCTCGGGTGGAGCTGTCGGCGACCTGCTACAGGACCTGTGAGACGGCGGGGACGCTGCAGATCCAGATCCAATGCAGCGGGAGGAGCATTGACCCGGCTTACGTCGCTATCCAGGTCCAACTGTGACGCCTTTCTTCCTGTTTTTGTGTGTGTGTGTGTGTGTGTGTGTGAAGAAGCCATTACTAATGATTCTGTGGTTTCTGCAGGTGGAGGAAGGCTCAGCTAAACCCGGCAGAGATTTCACCCACAGCACTGCCACTCTCATCCAGTTTGATCCAGGTCTAACCCTAATAGATGCAGCCTCAGCAGCTGTGGTTCAAGGTTTGAATGAAAGGCAATTTTATTTGTTGTTTTTTTTCTTTTTCCCAGGAGTCAGTGTGAAAACCTGGAACATCTACCTGATAGACGACGGTCTGGAGGAAAACCACGAGGTCTTCACGGTCACCCTGAAGAACCCGAGGAACGCCGTGCTGGGACAGAGGAGCTCCGCTACCGTGGAGATCATCGACCCCAGAGGAGGTGAGAAGAAGCAGGGTCATGTTTTTAGTTGAGGATGAGGTGTTTCCCTATCTACACTTTTCTGGGTTTTATTTCAAATTTTGATACCCCTCACATGCGATATTGCAATTTTTACAGTAGAAAAATTCAACTCTGGTGGTTTTACAGAGTGCCATGCTGGAGATAATCAGAAAACCCAGGTCATTTTTGGTCTGTCTCATAAATATTTATGCGTGACATCGCAAAGACAAAGAAGCACAAACTAGCTGTGAAAGGGCAAAGTTTCTCCATCCAGGCTTTGAGTGTTTCTCAGTTTGTTTTTATTCGAAATGTTTGCATGGGAAAGTTTTTATAAAACCTCTAGACCTTATCTAGAATAAATAATAATAATGAGAAAGTTTCCTCTCTTCCGTCCATCAGGAAGGTGTGACCCAGATGACCTGAGGGTGGAGGAGGATGAGAAGCGACTCCCTCCCCCTCCTCCTCCTCCTCCTCCTCCTCCTCGCCTCCCCTCACCTCCCCCGCCGGAGGAGGAGGACCCCATCACCGACATCGAGGCGGAGTTGCTGTGGGAGAACCGGCCTCACCCTCCCCGAGGCGACGTGCCAAATCGCCGGCCCTACCTGGACTACACTGAGGGGGAGCCGCAGGACCAGGCGGCCTCCAGCTACAGCCACATCCACTACCACAGCAGGCAGCTGCCAGCAGGGGGCGCCGGGACCACCAGGCACAGGGTTATACCTGCGGGAGCCAAGGTAAGAAATACATTAATTTCTGCTGTTTTCATGAAGTATTTCAAATTCAATTCAATCTGAAAGCTTCTGTAATAAATATCAGTTGTTTTTTTATTTAACCAACCCCCGAGTTATGTGTTTTCTCTCTGAATAAACATTTAAATGATTATTAACAATAATAACTTAGTTTTTTAAGCACAAAGTGCTTTACATGTTTTAAAAACAACCACCATCCCACCACAGCACACACACACACACACACACACACTTCCCACCACAGACACACACAGACTAACATGGACCAAATGATTATACATTCATTATTTTTATTTTTTTTTAACAGTTTATTTTCTTAATTTCATTCCCATGGTTATTTAAACTGTGAAATAATGTTTCCTGATCAATTGAAACAACATACAGGACAAGGAGACAGAAGAGGACAACCACATGTTCAGTTTTCTCATCAGATTTTTTTTTTTCACATTTAATTTTAACAAGATTTTACTTTAGTTTGAGGTTGTTGTTTTTTTCTGGCATTTCCACTCAGGTTTCTCTATGATCTCTATCTCTAGGTTTCTCTATATATTCTATCTCTTTCTCTATGTATATATTTGAGTTAAAAACAAAAAAAGATTCATTTTAATTACTTTATATGGGGCGCCAAAAACTGCTGATTAATGATTAATGCATTATAATTTATTTATTGCTTATGTTTTGTATTTTTAATCTGAATCTGCAGAGCAACTAGTGCAGTAAAGTGCAATATTTCCCTCTGACGTGTAACGTACCTGCAGTATAGTACACAGAGTGTGTACCGTAATTTCCGGACTATGAAGCCATTACTTTTTTCACATGCTTTGAAACCCTGCGGCCTATAATCTATTGATCGACTTACATTAATGTTCCTGTTTTCTTTCCCCTTGGAAGTGAAACGCTGAGCCATTAAACGCTGACACAGCAGGACCATTTGAGCTTGCGATTGACTAGCCTGTATATGTACACATTTGATTTTCTCACTAAATTAAGTTTGTGTGGCTTAAAATTCAGGTGAGCTCAATAGTCTGGAAATTACGGTATTTGTCCTGTGAGTTCATGAGTTTATGAGCCTTATTCTGCTGTTCAGGTCCAACTATCAGCAGAGAAGAGGACAGAGGAGAAGGTTTGGACGGTAAGAATCCCTGTGACTTTATCCACGTCACGCACACACACACACACACACACACACTCTCACACACACCCCGTGCTGACGTGTGGTCCTCCTCCTCCATCAGTTCCACAGTATGACTCCTCTCAGGCTGGAGGAGCTGAATCCGGGCAGCGTTGTGTGGGACTGGTCGCCTCAGGAGCTCCGGGTCAGAGACACTCCTCAGATGGATCATCCAGCACCCAGACACCAGCCAGAGCTACGCCAGCGCAAGGTGTGTGTGCACACACACACACATGCACAGAAAGTTCTCTTTCTATTTCTGCTTTATTCTAATGTTGCACATTAGCTTACAAACTTTTTTGAAAGTTTTGTTCATTAAAGTTCACAATGTTTCACTGGTGGATTTTGTCCCCTATCACTTCAGATATTGAGTATTAAGATCTTCTGAATCAAGAGCACAGCAAGAAAAGCATTTGAAAACTTCTCTGTTCAAAATTTTGGAACCGTTTCTGTCCTTTCAGATCTGCTTAAATAACAGTATGTCCACATAGTATGTCCAGATTTAAAAAAGTAAAAAAAAAAAAAAAAAAAAAAAAAGGGTTTTCCTCCAAACTTAATTTTTCTCGCCCAGAAACTGCTTAAAAAACAATCCTCTTCCCCACAAAACACCTTGGAAGACCTGAAAAGCAGTTACTTTGTTTCAATGTTTTAAGGCTGCATTTATTTAGGAATCTTGAAGATATTTTTAACAGATACCTGAGAATAAAATGACATTTATTCAACAAGAGAATTCACTCACACAAAGCAGGTGTTACTCTCTCATACTAAATAAAACTTTAAAGTCCGTCCGTAATGACCTTGACCTTGATGTTCGATAAAATTGCATTGATGAGGCAATGCAATCTTTACTCTGCAGCATACATAGTCCAGTGTGGTATTATTTCACACCTGCAAACTGATGTTGATCGATGCTTCATCACTGTTTATCTTCCGGTAGAAATAAGCACCAATTCTGACACTTTTGTACATTGCTACATGTTCTTATCTTCATGTATTACATCCTCTGGAGAAATATATTCCAAATTGAGCAGTTGGTGCATCTGGAGAATAATCTGCGGATGCACTAGAGTTGTAGGAGATGCTGTATAACACTCATTAAAAATGTACAGTAGCATGGTTTTAAAATCAGAATGTGGATCCAGTTGTCTCTGCTAAATGTGTGTGTGTGTGTGTGTGTGTGTGTGTGTGTGTGTGTGTGTGTGTGTGTTCAGACGGGGAAGTCAGTCAGCAGCTCCTGTCCTGATGGGTGGACTCACTACAGGAGACGCTGTTACATCCTCAGCTCGTCTGTGGCCAGCTGGGCCAGCGCCGAGCAAACCTGCTTACTGCTGTAAGTCTCTCACACACACACACACACACACACACACACGTACACACATGCTTGCCTACTCGAAGGTTCTTCTAAAATAACACAAATGGAATTGTGTAATAAGCAGGCACATTTTGCAGTGAACAAACTCTCGTTTCCTGCACCAGACTATCTGTCCTACACTGGTGTTTGTGCCGTTTCATCGTTTGCATGTCTTCAGTATCGTTCTACAGTGTAGAAGACGTGGAAATCATTAATGGAGATAATGTTCTAAAGCATCTTTCTCAGGTCACAATTATGACTGAACAAAACTAATCTGTGGCTTATGATGCTTGGTCTTAATATAATAATACAATTCATTTCTAGAGCACAACATGAAACACAAGTCACACAAAAACACGCAATGATACAGCCATATTAGTTAGTGTATGTGATTCCAGTGTACTGTAGTTGTCTCAGAACATGTGTAACGTCCGCTGATCTTTGGCAGGTTTAACAGCAGCCTGACCAGCGTGCGCTCCAGGAGAGACATGACCTGGCTGTGGAGGTTCGCAGGCAGGAAGCCGTTTTGGATCGGTGAGTGACTGATGAGCGAAGCGTTCGTTTTATTCTTTTTAACACAATGTCCGTCAGAGCCGATCTCAAACCCCAACCCGAACACTGACCAGAAATGAGGTGGAAAGAATACTTAGATTCCTAACTGCAGTGTATCAGGCTCCTCCAAAGGATCAGCAGAAAATGTATTGGGGTCTTGATGTGATGGATGGAAGAAGAAAGAAATACAAAGTTCTGATTCAATAATCTGCTTTCACTTCGATATGTAATATGTGTTTTCTATCATTTTTGATTTTGGGTGAAGTAAAATGTGACAAGTTTAGATGGAACAAATCTCTATTTTGTGCAGCTGTGAACAACTCAGAGACATGTGAATCAAAGACTAAAAGGTTGAAACCATTGGTTTTGTCTTTAACTGTGTGTTGTATTTTAAAAGCGTCTTATATTTTCCAGGGGAGTAAAGGAATGTACAAGTTCCGTACGGTGCGTTTAATCCCCCCTCCGTGTTTGCAGGTCTGTCTGGAGGTCCGGGCGGCTGGATGTGGGCTGACGGTCGGTCTTTGTCCTACTCCAGACTGAGAGGAGCTCCGCCGGGCCGTGGCGGGCCTGACGTCGGCTCAGGCTGCGTGCTGGTCCAAAATCCCACGAGCTGGATTTCCACGAGCTGCTCCGCCGAGACTCAACACACATTCATCTGTTCGTCGCCGGCTCACACTCACTGAGATATTTACCGCTATCAGCCCCGTCGTAACAGAACGTTGTTTATAAGTCATATTTAATGTCATGCAATGATGCTGCTCTGTACATTAGTTTTCATATTTTTGTCATAATAAAGATCAATGCACAAATTTGAAACATGAGTCTACACAGAAAAAAAAAATGAAGAAACTTGTTGACTGTTGAAAACACATTGCTGGCAAATCATTCTTGGGTTCATAAAAAACCTCAGTTCACTTCCAGAAGATCGGATTAAACCTACTAATATACACTTATTGTAAAAATCCAAAAGAGGCCCTGGATTTTATAATCACCTGTCAACTGTATCAAGACATCAGGGATATACATTACATAACCACCCAAAACCACTCTGAAAACATGGTCAATCACAAAAGACGTACATACCTGCTGGGACAAAATACAATAATGTGCAAAACCAGCAAAAAGATTTCTGAGCTGTTGTGATAAAAAACAGCATTCAGTGGGACACAGCCAGCATAAAGACTGTGTGTGTTCCTGCACTGACCATGTTCACTGCACTGATCTCTGGCCACATACTGTGATTGCAGTGTTTATATACGTAGATCTCACACAATGAAGTTTTTTTTTTCAACAATCTTTGTACACACATCTATCTATAAAAGCAGGAAACATCTCGTATTTCAATGACTGTTTGTCAGATCATCCTCTGCTTTCAGATATAAGTTGCACATGGCACAATAATGAATCCTTTTTTGTGGAATTAGAGTGGATAGATATTAAAACATCATTATTATCTCATTTATTTATAAACACACACAACAGCAACATGCTCAGGTCCTTACACTATACAAGAAAAAGTATGAGATGTTTCATCAGTGTGGTTTTACTTGGCCTATCAACGCAATTTCACGACTGATATGTAGATTGACATCCAAATTTTCAACATAAATTATAAGCTTTTGGTTTTACAATAAATGTTTTTGCATGTCTCTTGTTATCTCAGTGTATGCCCATGTCTTACCTCATGTGCAATTTCTCTCTAAACGCTATGAAATAGTCCAACACATCCTCATTTGGCCAAATACAAAATAAATCTACTTAATAAATCACTTTTCTATAGGAATACACACACTTGCTATGGCCACTGCACGAGTACTTCTAACAGCACAACCATATTTTTTCTCTTCATGTATAATTTTCTTGTTTTTACCCACACTTGCATTGCCAGTATCAATTTCTCATTTCCATGCCAATGAAGCCCTTCTGAATTTGAATTTAGGAGACAGATTGAGAGAGACAGAAAAAAAATGCGATTGATCTGTGAAATTGTGGAACACTTCCTTCTCTGCTGTTCTCGGTAACAACACATCCCGCATTTCTCCCAAAAAAGCACAGAGGATAAAAAAATGTCAAAACCTAAGTGTGGATGGTAAAATCAGTGCCTCCCTTCGAGAAAATGTTGAAACTATGCCACTGTATTTTATGTTATATGTAATGTGAATGTGACGACCACAAGGGTGTCACATTTGTGATACATAAAGACAAAGTAAAGAAAACTTTTTGTCTCTTATTTCGAATCCAAGTTTTTTTGATCTCGAAAAGCTACCCTGAAGAGTTTTGTATTTCTTCCTGCTTTGGTTTGGTTTCCCTATTTAATGTGTACGCTGTAATGTTTGTGGTCGTGGGTTCAGCGTCTTGCGTTGCCTATTTTCGTCATTAAGATATAATACATGTAAATTTAGGTTAATTTATGTAAATGTACCGATATGCCTTGAAATTAGCAACCAGCCATGCTGGAATGTATCTGGGTTGTTAATGAACCGTTTTCATGTAATCTTTGATGGAGACTTTCTGTGATTTTGTTCGAAGAAAGTTTGAATCACGGAGGCCAACTCCAGCAGAGCAACAGCGCGCTGTGCATGATGACAGAATGCAAGTCAGTTAAAACATGCTTGTCCCTCGTGAACAAACAATTGTGTAACATTCTATTATTTGGCCGTCTGTAAGGTCCCAAAAAGGTGACTGTTTAAAAGAGAGTTTTGTTTGCATTAAGCACTTAACAGTGTGAAGGTGAAATGCAGTACAATAAATACTTTTATAAGAGGTTTATCGTAACCTTAACAAAAAGCTGGATAAGATTACCATTGTCTATGTTTTATTTATTATTTTTTTTTTTTTACAAATGTTATCTGTGCTGATCTAGATTAGATTAGATTAGATTAGATAGCTCCTTTATTGTCCCACAGTGGGGAAATTTACAGTGCTACCTTATCCTTTAAATCAGACATGTCCAAAGTCCGGCCCGGGGGCCAAATGCGGCCCGTGGTCAATTTTCATCCGGCCCGCAGCCTCTGTCATAAAATCAATAACGCCTGGCCCGCGTGTAGAATTACGTAATAAATTGGGCAGCAGCGCTCTTATCTGCGTGTTCTAAGTGCTGCCATCTAGAGGCTCAAATAGGAACAGCAAACTAGTATGTGAGACCGGCGATAAATTCAATTAACTATATCCGCTCCAGAGCGCTGTGCCACCGTCAGTTCCAACTTCTACTGACAGCTGAATAAGGACAGGTTTCCAGAGATTCGAGCATTTGGTAAGAAAATGCTAAGCTTGTTTGGGTCGACGTATTTGTGCTACACCGCTAGTGCGCACATCACCACTGCGCGTCCTGTCCCCGGGTCGCATAGTGAGAGAGAGAGGAGAAAGGTGTGCCAATCAACATTTATAGTTAGTCATATTTTAAATGAGCCCTGCACTTGTTGATATGACAATTTCTCTGCTATTGTGTTTAAAAATTCTGTAAATAATAAACTGCCATGGTGACATATTTTTTAATGTTTCAAACTGTTCCAAAAATTAATTAAAAAGTGTTAAGTAAAGTTAAGTAAATAATTTCAATTTTCAATGTCAATTGAATTTTGATATGCATGTTTCAAATGAACCAAAACATATGCTTAAGATAGCTGAAATTAAAATAAAACAGCAAATGTGAAGCACAGAACGGCTCACTGAAATGTATTTATATTAATTACTGTTATATGTAAAGAACGTCCGCCAAGGTTGGCCCCCCTACGTTTTTAACACACCAAATCTGGCCCCCTTTGCAAAAAGTTTGGACACCCCTGCTTTAAATGATAAACGTACAGCCACCACAGTAAAATTACCTCCTGGTGACTAGTCAAATCCACAGCCAAATAAAAAAAGGGAACTGGCTTTATACATCACCTGGACTGGCAAACTTTTAGGTTGCTGCAGAACATGCAACCATGCAAGCAGGAAAAATGCATGTTTTCTACCAACCAACAGCTTCAGCAGTCAGGGTGCGTGTGGTATCCTGTCCTGGGTTCCTCCAACCACAACACTTTTCCATAGATGGCAGGATAATCTGGAATAAATCGAACCCTGTCACCACCACCATCATATAGGATCTGTGTGGAAGAACTACTAAACTGAACTAGGGCTTATATTCTGACTTTCTAAGGCTCATATATTCTTTTAGTTTTGTTTGTCTGTATGTTTAATATTTTGCACAATAAAATACTAGAGCCTTACTTTAGATCTGTGTCCTCATCTCTGGCATTCATCCAACTCAGGCTCTGCAAAGCTAATCTGTCTTCTGTTTATCACTAGTCTAACTTTCCCATATCTAACCTATCAAAATTATACTTAATGAATAGATACACAATAGTAAAATATACAAAAAATAGTATATCTTTTAAGATATATGAATAACGAATGATATTTTACAAATTAAATGTAGGAGGTCCTTATTTACACAATATAAACAATTTATATGATTAAGTGGATAATAAACATATTTACCCGGTGGACATAGAGAATGTAAATTACCTGCTATGAATTGTTTCTACACTTATACATGACAGGAGGGAAACAAACTCACAGCTCAGTCAAAGTGAGCTCGATGATGGATTCATTGAGCGTGCTGGGTCTGTGATGAGAAGGCTTTATTTTTCAAGGCAGATAAACATTGAACAAAACAATTAATTGATTGGAACCATATTTAAAAACAATGTTGTTACAATATCATATTTGGTCTACTGTATATATATCAACATATGGAATTCTTTGAATGGAAAAATGTCTCTTGCACAGCCAACAAATTTCTTTCAAAATAAATCAAGCTTTCTCCATCTCATGGTCATATTATGAAAAGATTGAAAAGGGTCCTGAACTATGCTTTCTGTTCTTTAAATGCTGAAACAGTTTCTCGTTCAGTTCCCTTTGTGAAAAGCCTCTGGATTGATATCTGCTACTTTGCTGCTAATCATATTATAAAAGAATCTTTGACTTTAATAGAAAAAATCCAAATATTACAGAAACATGTATTATTTCAGGTTGAATATGTATAATTGTTCTTATTAAAAGCTATATCTTAACAAATATATATATATATATATATATATAGTAAATAGTAATGTAAATTAACTAATTAAATAATGGCCGATGGGTGTGACAGTACAAGTTCCAGGGCGCTTTGTGTCACAGAGAAGAGCCACGGTGTGAAAAGGATCCTCCGCTCTGCCTGTAACAAGTTATGAGTCATTTATCCACCGGCTGATGGTAAAAATGATAAAGTGTCTCCTCTACATTCATTTAGTGGCAGCCCGGGTTGTTATGCAGTTGCCAGGCATGTCAATCACCTAGCAACAGGTCAGACAGTCAGAGGGAGGGATGGGGATCGATGGGAACCTAACAATTTGATTACGATTTTGGGCCTACGTTTCAACTATAACTATACCTCATCTATATTATTGTCACATCTTTATCTCATGTATATGGATGCAATTTTTCACACATATTCTTTGTATGAAATAATAATAAAAATACAGCAATATAAGTCAATATGCAATTATACATAGTAAATGGATTAACTATATATTTTTGTATCTAATTTTTTTCATTTATGAGGGCAATCAAGCAATAATATAATATTTATACATATTTAGTTTTAGTCCTTAAAAGCTTTCACAAGTGTAGTGATGCGAGAAATTCTGAAGCATCTGAATAATTTTGAGCTGTTGATGGAGCGAACGTGACATCTGCAACTTTGGCAAAAAAAAAAACAGTGGATTAGTCTATGTTGTAAACAGGGTAATTATTGACAATAAGCCTAGTTTGAGAAATAGGTTTGAGAAAATCCTTCCATACAACACAATTCAACATGCACTCCAGTGTGATGTAACAACGCTCCGTGTGGAGCCGGCATGTGATATTTGATGCTTCTCGCCACCATATGACATCTTTGAAAGTCTGGTACCGTGTTGAGCATAACCACATTACAATAATTTCTTATTTTTATAGCCAGTGTTTCTGAAAACAACTAAATAAATAATTCTCAACATCCTTATCTATCCCTTTTAATAAGTTTAATCATGTCAGTAATATACCCATTGTATATAATTCTACTTAAATGATTTTGATAAAGGGACATGAACCTATTTGATGAAACAATCACCAAAGTTGTAGCGCTGTAAACATACTTTTACAATAAAACATTCAAACAATCTTGAAGCAAAACTCCTTATATAGAGCAACAAAAACTCTGATGTAGGGTTGTGATTTGCTTCTTTGAGGACGACGGTAGCTTTCGTCTCTTTGGACTCACAACAGAAAAGTTGGTGCAGGTCTGAAACCTCCTCTCCTCTTCTTTTCTATCCTGGCGTGTCCTCATCATGTTCTTAACATTCAATATTGCAGCCAAAACTTTGACAGTTAGCATGATTCCCCAGCTGCATATTAAACCATATTTTGATTAAAATATGCTCTTTTAGAACCTAAAAGTAGCTTTGATTATGAACATATACCGCATATAAGTAATAAAATATAACAAATAGTAGTTGGTTCTATATTCTAGAGTTTAAACTGAACAACTGAATGTTGTGAAATATATTAATATGCAATGTTTGTATAGTTGAACCATGAATCCTGATGATGATACAACTAATGAATGAAGTGAAAAAGATGTCTTGTTTTGTTCTAAAGTGTGTTGACACCCCTGCGGCCTCTACAGTATGAGACAAGCTGAGGAGGGTTTGGCGTCGAGCATGCTCACGAGGTTCAGGTCCAACTTGGCCGGGTTGAAGTCCTGGATGTCTGGCGTGACGGCCCGCTGTCCGCCCTGGGTCTTCTGCCTGGAGGTGACCCGGTACTGGGCCTTGACGTTCTTAAGAGGGTTGAAGTCCAGGCCGATGTGCTCTGGACAGTGGAACACCTCTCTGATGACGGAACCCTGCTGCGATATCGCCACAAAGCCGTTCCTGTAGGTCACCATCCGGACGACGGGCGAGTAGACGAACTGCACGTACAGAAGTTTCCCTGAGACAAGAAACGCCAAAAAATGAAGTTTTCCTCTCATGTCAGTGTTCAATCTGACATTCATCATTCATGTCATGATGGCAACATACTAAATCGAGTTTATTTTAACTGTACAGCCCAATTAAAGTTCTTTTGATTTCTCCTGATATCTTTGCTTCAAGTGTAGCTCGCTAACTTGCTCGATCGAGTTAGTCATTTTTGACGAAACCGTGCAGCTTGGCACACACAACTCTGACACACCTATGTTTTGCACTTTAAATATATATTGCTAAACGCAGATCTGTGGACTTAGAAAAGATTATTTGTGTCTGTGTGCTCTATAATAACCTTTAAAAAAGGCAGGAGAGAAAGAAAAATTCCACAGTTTGATGTCTCAGTTATTCCATATTCAGTCAGTCCACTGTTGCAGTGCAATGCAAAACATTTAGTCATTGACCAATATTTACCTTTTTAAGATGGATATTTTATCTATAAAATATTTACAAAGTGAGAAAAAGGAAATGGGCCATTTTTGTCTCGCTGTGTGCATTCATCTAGGGGGTTGGATTGGACCCTTTAGCAGGCCAGTTCTGGTCCCCGGGCCACATGTTTGACACCCCTGCAGTAGGGCATCTATAGACCGCCTCCAGCTGCTGCAGAATGCTGCCACTAGGTTACAGACTAGATCCAGCAAATATACTCACATCATTCCAGTCTGAGCTTCTTTCCACCACTGTACCTATACATATTTTGGGTGAACATGAACAACAGGTGCTGTCTATTAAAATGTATTCAATAGGGCACCAGATTTCTTTAGCTATCCAAGTAAGAAACCTGGTTTAACATGCTCTAAAGATCCCTTAAAATTTAGTGGGCAAACATTCAAACTGGCAACAGTCTGTGACAATGGAAATAAAGTTTGAAGCTTTTTCAAGAAGAAAATTTGCAATTGAAACAGTTAATTTTTTGCAACTATGAATAAATTAGTTCATTTTGAGACCTGAAGGTTCCCTACACTGCCTTCCACTGGCCTCCTGTCAGTTTCAGGTTCTTGTGTTGATATATAGAGTGCTGCGTTGCTAGGCCATTTGATGATAGGAAAAAAAAGTAGAAAAATACATCCGGACAGTCTAAAGGACAAAAACTTTCTCAGTGACCTTTCTCTGCTGGGGTAAATCACACACACACAAATTGTACATACCTGTGATGACATCCCAGACTTTTACACTCCTGTCCTGAGATCCTGTGAAGACGAACCTGTCGCTTTCAGAGAAGGTAGCGGAGAGGACGCCCTCAAAGAAGAAACCCTGAACATCAACCAAAGTCTTTAAGCAACTGTGCTAAGATAGCGATGTACAATTCATGATGAGAACACATCGCATGCCTGCAACTGAAAAACAAAGGTAACAAGATTTTTTGTTGTTGTCAGGATTGTTAGTTCCAAGTTTCAGATACAGTGGTGTAAAGCACGACACCACTGTCCAACACTGACTCTAGAATGACATAGTATAGTATGAAGTATTTTGAGCAACACAGTATAGTATGACCTATTTTAAAGAGATATAATATAGTATGATGTTTTTTGAGCGACATAGCATAATATGACCTATTTGGAGCGATATACTATAGTATGATGTATTTCAGGCAACATAGTACAGTATGATATTTTTTGAGCGACATACTATAATATGACCGATTTTGGGCAACATAGTATAGTATGACCTATTTTGAGTGGTTTACTATAGTATGATGTATTTTAGGCGACATAGTATAGTAAGACCTACTTTGAGCAACATACCATAGTAGGACCTATTTTGGGCAACATAGTATAGTATGATGTTTTTGGAGTGACATCCCATAATATGACTTATTTTGAGAGACATACCATAGTATGACCTATTTTGAGCGACATAGCATATAGTATGATGTATTTTGGGCAACATAGTATAGTGTGACATTTTTTTAGCAACATAGTATAGGATGACCTATTTTGAGTGACATAATATAGTAGGATGTATTTAGGGTGACATAGTATAGTATGACGTTTTTTGAGCAACATACATGATCTATTTTGAGTGACATACTATAGCATAATGTATTTTTGAGATATTATAGTATGACGTATTTTGGGTAACATAGCATAGTATGACATACTATACTATATCCTAGAATGTTGCATAGATTTTTAAATCTACCTGATAAAGGAAGCAGTTCTGGCAACATAGTGTACGTGGTATCTCAGATGTAAAAGCCCCAACCAAAAAGCCCTGACCTTGTACTCCATCGTGTGGTCCAGTGCCAGCGGGTTGAGGGCCCACAGCCTCTGCACGGCGTCTTCAGAGCCCACCAGGGCATGGGTCTCCCAGTTACTGACCGTCACACAGGTCACTCTGTTGCCATGGGACTCCAGCTCAGAGCTGTTGCCGCTGGCGAAGTCGTGGAGTTTCACCTCCCCGCAGCTTGTCCCATACAGCACCCTGCGGTCACACAGCAGCGCCATGGAGGACACCGGGGCCTGGAGGAGGGAGAGGGAGATCCTCTCCAGGGGCCCTTCCACTGTGGGGAAGCTGTCTCTGGTGGTGATCTCGAACAGACTCACAGCGTCCTCGTAGGCCACCGCCATGTGCTTCTCTTTGGAGCTGACAGCCAGGCAGAGCACCCTGGGGAAGTTCTCTGGAGGGGGGATGCAGAGGGTCTCCTGGGGCAGATCCAATGGGTAGATGAGGACGGTGCCGGTCTGCAGGCCACAGAGCAGCAGACGTTTGTGGTGCACTAGCTCCAAACAGCACACCTGGGCAGACGCCGCCATGTAGTCTGATATAGCACCTGAAAGGAAATCAAGAGTGCAATCAGCCATCAAAAAGCTAAAGAATTATGATTTATTGTCACATGATCCAAAAAATAACATTGAGGAAGTATAACCAGAGAAATATTAAACTTTTTTGAATAATATCGAAGCTGCAGATGAATTTGGGCTCCAGCACCGACCTGTGTGGTTGTTCCAGCTGATGACCTCGTGCTGGCTCTGCTGACGGACGTAGAAAACCCTGTCTGCATCCCTGGTGATGGCGACGAGGGCGGAGCCCGCGGGGATGTGGCTCACGGGTTTGTGGCGGGTGTCGTATTTCAGACTCCACAGTTGGATACAGGAGGCGGCCGTCGAGGCCGAAACCACAAAGCCGCGGTACAGAAGCAGCGAGGTGACGGGAGCGTCCGAACCGCACAGAGTGTCCAACAAGGCACCAGTTTTCACTGACCACATCTGTCACACACAGGAGTCATGAACAATAATGGAACACAACGTAGTTCCTCGAGTGTTTTTCTGCTTGTTCTTTCACTTACATGTATGAACTTTCATAGTGCACAATGAAGATCAAATTTGGAGGGTTGGGCCTACGAGCAGGATTAGTGACGATGCCAATTCTTTTTCAATAACGCAATGTTTGAAACTTGACAGAGCACACAGTCAGACAGAGGGGAAGGAGATCTCTTCTGTGAAGTTGTAAATGTTTGTTAACCAAACCTAATATTTGCATATTGATAGATTCTGATAGGCATCTGTGTAGGTGTGTTGGGGCTGTGGTGAGCTGTGTTTATATGAGTAACTCATACCCGTATGAGCTGGTCAGCAGCCCCCGTGGCGAGCAGCCGGCCTTCAGAGGAGACACAGGCGGACAAAACGTTGTCTTCATGTTGGAGGTTTAGGATTTCATCCACGGAGTCTGCGTTGATGCTGAAGAGGCTCAGAGTCTGCTCACTGCCTGTAGAGGACAGACACAGATCAGATGTATGGGGTCTCTATAATGTCAAGTAGTCACACTTATTTTTAATAATCAAATCTGCCTGAGAAAAATTAGTTAGAGCTCAAAGTCGTACCTGCCAATAGCATTTTTTCATTATCAGTAACTGAAAGCAAAGAAGGAACAAAAGGAAATTCCTTAGCTGTGTGTTTCCCAGTCCTGGAAACCTGAAAACAGGAAGGACAATGTAATCGTTTGAGTTTTAATGATGTGTAATAGATAAACAGTCTCAAAATTAACGTGGAACAATCAAAATTATCAAATGGCCGCTTATACATCTGTGCACATTAAACAAAAATAAACTCAACTTTTTAAATATATACAGTATCAGATGATTCAAATCCAAGACCGTTGGATCATTTTTTTAATCTACCTGATAAAGGAAGCCTTGTTTAGAAACTACAAACACTTTTGCACACTTTGGTAACATAATAGAGCTCGCGAGGCTCAGGCGTCTCGATGAGTTTTCCAGCTGCAGTTCCAGAGGCTGATTCCCGTTAACAGGATGAGACAATCTGACCCGGCCGGACATAGACAGGGAAACAACAGAATCCTCCAGAATTCCCAGAATCACGGATCCTTCATCACTGCTGCTGCTGCTGCTGAGGAGCAACTGATCTCTGTCCAGCTTCCACACCTTCACCTGGAAAAACAGACAGATGAACCTGAACCTGAAAACACAGAGTGACTAAAGTAACCCTGTCTATAAAAGGAGTTAATTTCCTTGATGATATCATCGTCCATTTGGATCAATGACCCGACCCGGTCATTTTTTTCATCTAACTGTACTTTACTATATTTAGTATGTATTTTCTGACTTGCCTGAAATCAGACTTTCATGAACCATTCTCTAATTTAAGATAAAATACTAAAGACTGCCATTCCATAGACCAAAGTTACAGACAAATGTGCAGAATCTTCCAGCTGTCTACATTTTAGGCAATGAGTTATTTGTGTGATGGAAGCAACATCATTTTTGGCCATGATGTTGATGATGCTGATAGATGTTTTTCTGTTGTAATGTTAAAGCACACACACACTCTCTTGGTTATGGATTTGAGCTACAATATTGATGACTATTAAAGAGTGAATCAGCTCTGTGTTCAAATCTTATCTTAGATTCTGCAGCAATGTGACATTCTTTATTACAATAGCCCACAAACACACAAATCTGGTAACTTGATTGTTAGAGATCTGTAAAGAAAATATATAAGGTAGTATTTAATTCATCAGTACCCTGATGTTGGCAGACATATGTCCCTGCTCTCATCATGTACCTGACTTGTTGCTGGATGTGGTCTCACCTGCATCCTGCTGTAAACAAACAGCTGATCCCCAGACAGGTGGAGGTGCACTGACAAAGGGGCGGAGTCAACAGGCACCGCATCCTGTATGCAGAGCAGCTGTTGGCCGCTCACCAGGCTCCACCTCCGCAGAGAGCCATCAGCAGCCAATGAGAGACAGTGGGCGGAGCTGTGCATCACCTTGACAGACAGAACCGCAGCTACAGAACACAGATTACATGGTTATTCATTCATTCAAATAGTGTTTTTTATGATGATAATATTTATTGTTGTTTTTATTGTTGTTTTTATATTTTGCATTACACATACATACATGTTTTTCAACATGATATTATTTTATTACATAATAATACTGTGATAATTATATTGTTTTATATGTCATGGGATGTGTTACGAACACAAACTGACCTGTGTGTCCCTGCAGAGTGTGTATGAGCTGCTTGTCTGCGAGGCTCCACACCGCCATCACACCTTCGTCTGAACCCGCAACCAGAAGCTCCGCCTCCAGACTCAGGTCCACACAGAGAACACCTGAAGACACACGAGAGGTACGGCCTTCGTGAGTCTGCTGCACCGGCAACAAAGTTCACCTCAGGACAGAATGATTGAAGAAAATGTACAATTTAAAGGTCAATACCACAAGATATATACATTTTCTGACATTCTCTTTCTTTGAACATGTGACTTATCGGACCTCAAATCATTCAGTCACTCAGATGTTCAAGTTTGCATCTCTTAAGTTTTGATGTCTTAATTTATAGATTTTCTGTTTTTTTCCCTAATAAGAAATTGCACAACCTAAAAGCACAAATCACATTGATTCATTGATTGAGATAATTGATTGTTTTTTAGAGTAAAATAAGCCAAAGATATATAAATGCAGCAGAAAAAAAAATCATCATTAATTATTCAATTGTAACTTTGACTGCAAGATATTCAAATAATTACAGCCGTTATTTTCTTCCATACTGTTGTCATAACCAGTGAAATATGTCATCACTTACAACTACGTTGTAAAAATTAAATAATTTAAAGACAGACTTCAAGTTATATATAAAAAAAAAACATTGTTCATAATGATGTTGCTCCTGACCTCCCTGCAGTCCATGCAGTACGTGCTGCAGCGGCCCTCCTGGTGGCTGCAGGAAACTGCATTTGGGAATGAGGACCGGCTCCGGACAGGTCAGCAACCACTCCTCGCATTGGCTGCACAGCTGACCAATCACAGAGGGGAAATGCCCAACCAGCGAGCACAGTCTGCCTAACAGCTCCGTGTAGAACAGAGACATATCTGGGAGAAAAGGCTTTTTGTTAATTCACTTATTATTATTATAATTTCTAAATAAATCCTCTCAGTTTTGTACAGAATGCATTGCATTCACCAATAAAGTGATGGATGCAGAAATTCAGTTTTTTCCCCTCTAAAAGAATATGTTGGAGAGCTTGGAGATAAACATAGAGCACACTAACTGACCCATGCGACCGTCCAGAAAGTCCAGGCTGGGTTTGATCAGAACCATAGTGTCCCGGACCAGTCTGGTCTCTATGCAGTCCATGTACTGGGAGCACTGGTCCAGGTCATATATCACACTGGACACCCCACACACTCTGCTCTTACAGTACAGCCACTCAGCGTTGCCTGAAAACACAACAGCAATTCCACAGATGAGAAAAATGAATAAAATGAGCAGACAGATCACAGCTTCAAACATGTAAACACCAAGTCAAGAAAAAAGTTGTTACATATTTGTTAGATATTATTTTTCTTTCCTGTCATATACAATGGTACATTTGCAAAAATTAAATATATTCTATATATACATTATTATCCTGCAAAGGAAAATTTGTTTTGATTTTTTTAATATGAGTAATATCATACTGATTGTATAGTAAAACTATGAGAAAGACACTGCTACCTCTTATACCTCTTGCAAATTTTCAACAGTCATTACCTTTTTTGATCCACAGTGACTTCCTTATGCTCACTGATATAAAACTAAGGAAAACTCAGCATCTTAAGCATCTCAGTATCTATACTGTATCTATATCTGTAATTTATGTTACATAAATTAACTGTACAGATACAGTTACTTTATGTAAGTGTATCTGTACTCTACCCCTTTCCTGTCTAGCTGTACTTATTTGTATCTGTACATTATGTTGGTCTGTCTGTCTCTATATCTGTGCTTTATGTATCTGTATTTGAATGTAAATCGTTACTGTATGAATCTATACTGTAGCTAAAGCTGTACTCTATGTATCTGTACTCTATCTGTATCATATTTCTATCTGTACTGTCATAGATCAAACTTGCTCCTCGGAGCACATAATAAGATATAAGTTGGAGCAGCCGTCAAAATGGTGGACCAGTGCAAGCAAGTCAATGATCAAAGGTCAATGGTCAAATAAGAATTGAGAAGCACCTCAGGTGTGTCAGTGGGCGGGCCTTTTAAACCTTACCAATAACCTCCTGTCGTAGTTCTTCCCACAGGCCGGCATGCAGCAGGTGATAGGGCAGCTCCTGCAGCTTCCTGACGTTAGCCATTCCTGGAGTGAACCACAGCGGCTGGGGCGGGACCTGTGACACCCCAGGACCAATAAGAATACAACCTGAACCACTAGGAAACCCAAGTGTTGTGTTTGACATCTCCCTGTATTGTTTTATTCTGTTCATTCATTTAGATATAATTTTAGTTTCTTCAACAGGGTGGCTGGGCTCTTAGAGTAGAACCACTCCTCCTTCTCATCGAGCCAGAAGAGGTGGCTCAAGTATCTAGTTAGGATGCCCCCTGGACCCCCCCTGGTGAGGTGTTGCAGGCATGTCCCTCCAGGAGGCGGCCCGGGGGAAGATCCAAGACACGCTGGAGGGACTACATCTCTCAGCAGGCCTGATAACGCCATGGGGTTTCCCCGGAAGAGCTGGATAAAGGGGCCAGGAAGAGGGAATTCTGGGCTTCCCCCTGCTGAAGCTGCCACCCTGGCATTGGCTACATGCAGTGCATTTGATAGACATTTGTAGTGCCCAATAAACAGCTCTGGGCTTTTATAACCCACACCTCCAATACGGACAAATAAATGGATGGATTTCAGACCAAATATCAATGTACATTGATATGGGGTCTGGTGTCACGCTACAAAATGACTTCAATTTGCCTGAAATTAACGTTGCTGCGCAGCAGCTATAATGTTGACTTGATTGTGAATCAAAGTCCAACAACAGCAGAACAAACCAAACGTTACAATATATACACACAGCCACAGAGGCTGTTATATAAAATCAATACATTAAAGGAGATATTTTGTTCATATCCCTCTCAGAAGAGTTTGTGGTACCTTTCTATCAGAGAGGAGCAGCGACAGACCTGGCAGAGATGCCAGCTTCAGTTTCCCCGACCAGCGACCCTGAAAGTACTCTGCCAGGATCTTAAGGCTCCGCCCCCGTCGCTCTGCCGTCAGATACCGAGTTAAAACCTCTTCATACAGACGCCTGAAAAAAAAAGCAGAAGAGAGAAACTAAGAGTCAGTTTAATATGATATACAGGTTGGATTCACAGTCTTTTCAGTGTGTCATAAAACAGAAGTCATGTGCCCAAAGCCTAGTCACCATGACTTAGAGCAGCATGACTTGGTTTGGTTTCAGGTGTGTTGTGTTTCCATCAAGAATTACTGAGAACAGAGTTGGCATACAATGCATGACACATTGCAGTGACTTATTTATATAGGTGATGCATTTGTGTTTGCATCAGGGCGGCTTTGGGCGATCACTAGTGTTGAGCTAACTGTGGTGATTGTTATTTAAAGATCTGGTCAATCAGCAACCAGCAGCCTGGTAACGTCAAATAAAGTGACTAAATAAAATAGTACCACCTACCAGAAGAACAACATGATCCAGGCCAATTAGGGACCGTGTTCTAGTCTGTTGCAAAAACCAATGGTGGTGGTAACAATAATACAAAAATGTGATGCAACAGAAATGTACATATAATTATGATGGTTATAACTAGGCTACCAAAAAAATGTACCAAAATTGAGAATTCGCCCTTTAAGTTAAGGTAATGTTCATTGTTTTAATGTTTATCACTGTTTCCTTCACCGATTATTGAAGGCGATAGTGGCAACTCCTCCCACCCAACGCTCCTCCAGAAGGTCCTCTAGGTCCCATCTGAGCCGAGCCCAAAGGAGTGGGGGCATCCGGATCAAAGAGGGTGTAGGAGGAAGGGTGTACCTGTACACCTCTCTGATGACATCATCATCCAGGGACATGACATCCCGAAGTTCAGCCTCCAACAAGCCATTCCTGTGGAGTCAATGAACTGCTGATCACTGACCTCCCATACCCATTCAAAACATCACAATCAAGAGTGTAATTGCAGTTATGTGCATCTCTATTTTATGTGCACTATTTTCTTTTTTTGTAACTTTCTGAATTTTATTTAATTTTTATTTACACAACATTTAAATGGTCCCATAAATATAAAGGGAGAAAATCTTTACATTGACCAGAGAACAATTTTTGTAAACAACCTTTAAATGAATGAATAAAGAAAATAGTTAAGTTATCAATTGTTGACTTATTAACTAATTTTTACAGAATGTAGATGTGGTTTACACTGAACTGTAGTATGAGAGTGGTCCTGCTTCTAACCCCTAAAACAACTGTAGTATTCAGCACATAAACATCACTTTACTTTTAGGGATCTTGGTGTTCCTCACCTTGCTAATGCGATGTACCCCAAGGCCCCGCCCACCAGCTCCCTCCCATGTTTCTTCTCTAGCGTCAGGAAGAGCTGTGACATCATATCCTGTGCATTGGTGCCCAGATGTAGCTCAGTCAGTGGAGTGAAGGATGTCCAGTGTTTCGCTGCAGACAGAATCAGCTTGAGGTGAAGAGGACAGCCCGTTGCCTCGAAGCTCTTCAGCACAGCGGCACTCTGCTCTGGGGTCAGAGTTCGCTGTGATGCTCGCAGATACGACTCCATGATCTGTTTTCCTTCATCATGAGACAAACGCTCCACTTCATAAAAGTTCTTCAAAGAGTCCAACTTCAGCCTCATGTTAGCAAAAGCTTCGCTGGTGGTGTCCATGGAAACCACTAGGTGAACATTTGGCGGGAGGTCAGTGGGCAGCCAGCAGAGTTTGTGTGCATTGTGTTGATCGGACAACTGTTCCAGGGTGTCCAGGATAATGAGCAGATTGTTCCCCTGCTGGGAAACACTTTCAAGAACATTTCTGAAGAACCTCACCAGTTCCATGTGAGTGTTGGTGGTCAGTGGAGTGGGTGGAGCCAAACCACATGCCAGGCAGATCTGGATGCACACGCTGTGGAGGAGCTCATCAAGGTCTGGCCTATGAGGATGACGACAGGACAGCAGCCTGATTACCACCACTGCCCCAGCCTCCAGGACATTCCACATCTCCTGCACCAGTTTGCACAACAAGGCTGTCTTACCCATGCCAGCGCCGCCGTGAACCACCAGTGGGCCATGGCGGGTGTTGGTGGACTCCCACATGAGGAGACAGAGCTTACCAAGAAGACCCTCTCTCCCATGAAGACCTCTGCACAAGTCTGCACTCATGGCGACATGGTGCCTGACTTCATCTGCCACCCAGTCTGAGAGATCTTCTTTTTCTTCTCCAATGTTTCCCCAAATCAGTCTGCGCTTCCCCTCCATCAGAGAATCAACTGCCATAACAATCCTGGCCTTCATCTGCGAGGCAAACTGCTCACAGATGCTGTCCAGGTACTGAGTGTGATCTTTGCGCTTCAGATCAATGTTTCCCCTGGTCAGCTCCACGTTGTGCAGGTTAAGGATCTTCTGCGATGCAGAATTGATGCGGGACTTGAGGGCAGTGAGAAGGCCCTGCGCTTCTGCATCCAGCAGGCCTTCAACATTCAGATCCATGAACTTGGCAAAACGTTTCGGACCATCCTTCACCTTCTGGCGGGGACTCTCTCGGACGAAAAGCAGAGCTGATGCTTCGCCTTCACCCTTCCACAAACCCTGGTCGAATTCTCGCTCTGTGACTGTGGACAAGAAGTAGGAAACACTTTAATACACTCTGAGAAAACATAAAACAAAGCATTTGAAGCATCTCCATATTCTGACCCGATGAGTAGAACAGTTGCTTCTGCTCAGCTGTGATGTCACCAGCTGCCTCAGCATCCGTGGCGGCTGAGCGTAGGAGCTGCAACAGTTGGGTCTCTATGAGACGCCAGGAAAGGACATCTTTGTCGTGCTGCGGCCCACTCTCAGGTCGAAGATCGCTGTAGTGGGGGAAGTGAGCCGTGATTGGCTGGAGGACATAAGTGGGTGGGACGGCATTGTTGTCCTTCAAGAACCACTGTTGCAGCTGTTTGACACCTTTGGGGTTTTTGGACAGTTTGGACAGAAGAATTTCAAACTGTTTCTCTGAGACGTGACGAGGGAGAGCTCGGTGGCCATATCGGTTCCCCAGCAGAGCCTTTGAAGTCCAGAAAATATATTGGAAATTAATTAGCTGGATTCCGAGAGAATCATGGCTAAAACTATTAAAGAAGGCTACCAATTTTACATTCCTTAACTCTGGAAACTCTTGCCTGGAAAAGGAATTTAAAAATTGCTATTTCTTAATTGGACGTAATATGTATCAGCATCAGCAATATCATAGCTGCTAGAGGTTGACCTAGTTTAACTACTTTATATACAGTTAACCAGATCAGTGGTTCCCAACCTAGGAATCAGACCCCTCCAAACAGTCACCAGACAAATGTGAGAGGCCATGGAATGATTATTGGGAGAAGAAAGAAGAATAAACATCCTGTATCACTTTCTAGACATCATTTTTGGTCTTTTTGGTGGAGCTATTAACAACTCTTCTTTACAACTTCTTACTTTATCCATTGAGTCAAAACTGCATCGGACAAATAACTAAAGCTGTAGCATTACATGAAAATAATCAGTGAAATACAAATTACAATGTATGTATATAGTTAAACAACAGAATGTAGTTAAAGAAGGAAAAAGAACTTACAATAAAAGCTGGACCAGCTGAAATCCTCTTACAGGCCTCAATCTCCCGCAGGAGTAGTTCGCAGGGCTCCAGCTCTACAGATGTGATGTTTCGAAATCCCCAACGCAGATCCACCACCTGAACAGGACAGGGCATGATAACACTGCAAATATCTACACATTATACACTATGGGCCATTATTTCAACAGTGCAAGTGCAACAACAAGCACAGTGGTGATAAGTCTTATATCCTAAGAGGCACACTACTTAATTAAACTTAGACATAAAAACGGGAAACATGTTGAACTCATTGAACTGACCTCGAACACCAACCCCAGACTGCGGCAGAAAGCAAGGACTTCTGGGTAAGCTTTCTCCAGCAGGACTTTCCTCTCACTGCTCATATCTGACGAGACAACAAAAACACTCAGTGAAGCAAAAAATCAATAAGTTAAAAAAAAAAAAGTGAACACATAACAACTAGCTGCTTTTAAATCGTGTAATGTGTTTTTATAAATAGACAAACAAAAATTAAGATACTAAAGTGGAAAAATAGCTAAATAAAGCATCATTAAAGATCCTATCAGTGGTTTTGCAACAATTAACCTGTTAATTACCAAAGAGTCTACAACATGGAGGTTTTAGGCTTTGAGGAGCTTAATTGCCATTTCACTACAGTTATATACTGTACTTCTTTATTTCAAATGCATTCTATAAAATTGCATTTCATCAGTCACTAGACAAACAGGTATCATAAATTTAAGTATTTAAAATATTGGAAGGTAAATTTTAAAATTGAGAGAATACAGAGGGTATAAGAATAAAGTGTACAAGGTTGCACAGGCTTTAAAAACTGTAGCAGCATTCATGAACATGGCTTATATCTATATGTAAATATATATACTGTATATATAGGTAATAAGGTATGTGATATAGTAAAAAGAGCTTATATTTTTCACATATTTTTACAATATTTTCTGAAATAAATTACTATAAAGAAATAATTTATGTGTATTTTTTAAATCAAAATCTGAACAAAACTAAATCACATTTATCACATCGATCACATTTTATGCGACACTCATCACCTTGTCCAGAGCAATTTCAACCAATAGTATTATTACAGCCACCTCTCAATCAAAATGAGTGGTCTGTTTGGTTTAGACAAACTATACCTTATCAGTCATGTTTGTTAGTTTGCGGTATTGTTTTACTTTTTCATTCATTTATAAACAGACATGCATTAAAATAATAGAAGTGGCATGTTCATCAAGTATTCAAAATTAAAATGAAAAGAAAGAAAATCTGTACATTTTACAAAATTTGTCCACGTAGACATGAGACATGAGACTTGCAAATCGTCATGGTTTTCTCTTAATGTGAAATAATGCGTGAAAGTGCTCTGACCTGAGAACGCAGAGCTGATGAACACACGGATCATGTTGGAGCTGGTCTTCTGAGCACCATCGATCCCGATCCGTCCTCTCAGGACGTCCAGCAGTCCGTCATCTTTTCCTCCTCCTCCATCTTCTCCTTCTTTTCCCTCTGTCCTTGCTGGACTTGCCATCATCTTCGCCCTGTGAACAGAAACTTCTCCTCCTTGGAGCGATCCAGCTGTGTGATGCTTTAGCTGCTCCTCAGTCTCCAGCCTCTTTGTTTCCCCCAGAGATTCTCCTCCAGGGCAACCAGCTCCCCCACAAGACCTGCTGTTACCTGTAGTGCACCTGTCAGAGCTACTGTGGCTAATGTTAATCTGGAATAATTGTGTGAAACTCAAGAAGAATGCTGGTTTACTATCAACCAGTCCTCACTGCAATTTATATTTTGAAATACAGAATTCTGCATGATATTACACATTTACTGCAAAAATCATGATATAATAATATAACATTTTATCTATTTTCTTGTTGTTACAGAATATTATACCATACCTAGTCATTATTCATAATCTATTTTAAAAATATTCTGCTTTCATAAGAAATGTTTCATGATAACATATAATCTTATCTTGTTACATTCCTCACTGTAATACATTAATATTCTGTATATTGTCAAAACAAAAGTTTGAAGTTAAAAAATGAATGAACTGCTTCCAGTCGTCCAAGATAGGCGGAGCTTGTCCTGAACCCCCCCTCCGTGCTTGAAACAGCGGTGGTGAAACTGAGCTCCATCTGCAACATGTGACTACTGTACCAAGCAGAAGGAAACCTGCTGAGCTGTAACAAGCTCTCTAAAGAGGTCGTTAAAGTGAATTGACAAAGACCATCAGCAGCCGAACTGGTGACTCACCCCGCTGGAGCCTCGACCTGCTCAGAGCTAAACTCTGAGTGTTTACCTGACTGCAGGTGGTAGGCGGGGCTCCCAGGGGCCTCCTCCAAGCCGCAGCAAAGGGCTAATTACACCGAAGACGATGCTGCTGCTGCTGCTGCTGCTGATGATGATGATGATGATGATGATGATAATGAGCTACTGTTGCTCTGGAAGACACAAAAACAGCAGGAAAGACTATACAGAAATGCCTGTCAGTTACATTTCTATGAAGAATATTTATTTTACTATTATTTATCTATTATTGACAATAAACAAATACAATTCAATGCACCATAAAAAATATGACACATGCTCCCTATTTATTATTAGTAGTATATAAATCTATATATTGTATAACTCACTACAACATAGCTGTTACCAGATATTTGTTATATTAAACTATTGAGTTATAGTGGACACTCAGATATATTTGCTGCTATACAAACATGAATAAAGGAATTTATGAAATTTATGAAATTTTAATAATAATAATATAAAATGTCTTCATGAGAGACTATTTAACATTAATAAACACTTATATTTGCTTATTACCATAATATGTTATATGGTTTATAGTCTGATTAATAAATACTAAATAAACTGTCAGTATTCAGGCTAAATGAACTTTGATTGAGCACATTTGGCAGAAGTTGTATTATTATGAGTGTTACAGCAGAAACAGCAGATAAAAATACTTTTTCATTGTGCCCTCTCTACTGCGAGTGTGTAGTGTGTTTGTTCTGCAGATTTACCCTCAAGCTGTTTTTTTTCGGCGCTGCAGCTCTCCGAGGACGATAAGGATGGTTCACTGCAGCTGGGGGACGGCACCTGGTACAAACCCTGCACACTCCACGGTGGCACCTGGCCAATGTGACCCTGCCTGTAGAGTGACTTCAATGACTTTTGACGGATGCAAAAGAGCTGGTCAAATTCCTTGAATTTAATAGAGTGACTCGAAATATATTGAATAATAGATCTTCTGTTCAGTGAGTAATAGAATTTATCATCTACAGTTTAAATCAGAAAAGGGTTTCATTCATCAAAGGCTGGGTTTCCGGTTCTAGGTGACAAGTGTGACAGGTGTTCTTCAGCAACCACATGTTCTACTCCTGTCCAAAATTAAAGGAATATTGGTGTTTTTTGTGTGTGTTTCTAGAGCTCTTAATATTGACCTACAACAATGCCCCTTGCTGAATATTTTTTGGGATGTCTGACCTAGAGATGCATCTACTCATCTGTGTTTTTTCTCCCGGATCTAAAATCTTTTTTACAATTAGAACAATGTAAATACTCTTTAAGATGCAGCTGACAAATTTTATCAAAAATGTGACCTTTTCTTGTTATATATTTTCATGCTGATTTTGCTCGGGACTTAAGAAACTGAAAGATTTAACTGTGATTTATTCTGTATTTGTCATCATGTTTTAATTGTTATTTCATTTGTTTATAACTAATAATGTGTATATGTGTATAAAATATATTTGGTGTAAGGGATGGCATGGGAAGAGAGTAATTCTAAGGTGGATGGGAAAAAACAGCGTAAAAATTTAAATATGCTTTTCATAATTATGTCTTTGTTTACTTGAATGTGTCTTTTTTGTATATGCCTAATTAAAACATAAATAAAAAATGAAAAATATAATTACTATACACTTCTTATTATTATCATATAAGTGTTGGACATACTGCTTTTACTGACACAGATCTATTTTGTTCTCACACAATTTCCATAATCAAATCATCAAAAAATAGGGTAAAATTTGACCCACATGTTTGCTAATAGTGCAGTACAGTTTGCAGCAATACAATTTGCAGATCAAATCAAACAAGAGTTTGAGCCAAGTTTAGCAGCTCAACACTTTAATATTCTATGTAACTGAAAAAACAGAAAACACTATATCTTTAAAGAATTTAAAAATTAAAATGAATATATTAAGCACTCATATGTGTCATTGCATTCAATCCATTCATTGAATTTGAACACAAGGATTTTTATTAAACACATTCAGTTTGGCCTTTCAAAGAAAAAAAAATCTCATACTTTTTGAGCGCTTGAGGAGTACAGCTTCTGATGCTTGGTTTTAGGTGCATACAAATCAGTTGTTTTTTTCATAATTTGTCCTTATTCTTAAAATACTTTTACATCAAAGGTTTATAACCTAATGAGCAGAGTCCAGCAGATGGCAACAAAGTTACAGCACATTGGATGGGGAAGACATGCTCGACAAATTATAAAAAAAATAGTTTTGGAGAAAAATATAATACTATATTGATAAATATTAACATGATGCTTTTAGCATATCAAATCACCACGTTACTGTGATTCTTTGTCATTTGAATAAAGTAATGTAGATGTAACCTATCTACATCCATATTACAAATACAGCATTAAACTAACAGGGTGAGAAAAAGACGTGTTTGGGTGTTTTTGAAAGCAGAACACAGAAAAAGAAAAATTTGTATATATTAACTTTTATAAAAATGTTTACTTGCGACAAGGTTCACATGTTTGACATCCTGTTTTTTTCTGAATCCTAATTTGACTTTAAAGGTAAAATGGTTGGGAAAAAAAAGGTTGATTACTATTATAACATCATCTTAGCAAGTCACATTGAGTTCCTACAAATGAAGCTCTTCTTGCTTGCGTAAGACACATCATTAAAGTCATTTATTTGAGCAGAAGTGCCACAAATACTGATTTTATAAGTGTGAACTGTGGAAGTAACTTAAAACAGTAACCAGTAAAAAATAATCAGCTATTTATCCCCCTTATATATTTATCTGTGTCGTGCTTCAGATGTGGTTAAATTATATGTACTGTATTAACAGATACCTATAAAGCATCTGTCAGTCTGTATCTCAACTTTGGGATACAGCTTGCACAAATCATTTTTTGTGAAATTTGAAAGCCAATTTTCCCCCCCGTGAATAAAGTGTGCTGAATGTTGTGAATCAGTTTTATCAGTCAGAATTTTGTTGTTGTCTCTTGAAGTTTTTAGAATTGTGTGTAAATTTTAATTTTGTGTGTTTACAATGGAGAAAAAAAAACCTACTTGCTCAGACTTGTCATTGCTGTAATGCAATGGTGAACTAGTATATGCTCCCCCACACCTCCATATTTACAATATCCCCTCCCAGAAAATAGGTCCATGGTCCCTGGTTTGTACAGGAGTGGGCATAAAGGCTGAGAAGATTTAATTATAATAGTGATAATAAAATAGGACCACTAAAACGTTGAAATTATAACATCAGCATTAATGGATTCTGACAGCTCTGCAGCAGGAAAGGTGTTGCTTGTATCTTGCAACATTGTGGGTAATCAGCGTTGGTTCCCCATGCTGTGACCTTCTTTTTTTTCAGAACAGGAAAACCTCATATCTATCGTGTGTGGTTGAGGCAAAATAATATTATCACTGCTGAGTTAAATCTGTTAAATTCAGGGCAACCCAATAGCCCAGTGGTTAGGGCACATGCCACTTCCCCTTTCCCTGTCCCTCTCTACTTATAAAGAAAACATACAGAAATGGCCGAACATATAATTATATCAGTTAAGTATCTAACAATCATTTTATGAATGTAATTTTTTTTTCATTTTGTATTCTGCTTTGAAATAAAAAAAAAAATGCATTTTAATGAATGACAACGCTTGCAAAGCAAAACAGTTTATTCCATGCACAATATCTTTTGGGGAGTTATTCTAGAGACTTAATAATTTCCTTTTACCACTTTACCAATAATAATTTGAATAAAATGACAAAACAAAATGAAATAAAAAGGATTTTTTTGTCACTTTACCTTACTGTGTTCTAAATGGGTTTTACTAAAGTACCATAATACAAACGTGTTATTGCCTCTTACTTGTTTGTTTCATGTATTTCATTTAGGCATGTTAAACCACAGGAGCTGTATGGTGATGATCAGGTCTGCGAGGAGGAAACATACATTAAGTCACTTCAGACTTGATTTTACAGTCAACAGAGCAAAAGTAGGACAACAGCACGTACGAGGATTGGTGAGTGTAAATGCCACATTGCTACTTAAGTCCCTACACTATTGCAAAAATTGTATGTAAATCTTTCTTTTGACATTTCTACTTTGTGCTTCACGTTAGAGTGAAGAAGCATAGCATAGATGTGTCAAGTTGGCAAAGTTTACAGTTTTTTTTCTGAATGCTTACACACTGACAGTGACTCTTGAAGCACTACATGACAAAATGGATCTAAACTCAATCAGTGTTAGTGTTTGAAGTGTTCAGAAAATGACCGACTGCATGCATCAGACTCTTCAAACAAGCTGAGATTATAAGAGATGAACATCATCTTTCTTCAGCTTTGCTATTTCGTTTTCTAAGTTTTTTAAGAAAATGTTGTAATTTAAAATTCAATTTATAAGCAAGGTGCCATGATGACAAAGGAGTTACTTTATGCCTTATTGAGCTGAGAGGAAACCCCTTTTCTTTCTTTCTTTCTTTCTTTCTTTCTGTCTTTCTTTCTTTCTTTCTTTCTTTCTTTCTTTCTTTCTTTCTTTCTTTCTTTGTGTGGAATAAAAGTGTGTATGTATTTATTCCAATACATTTCTGAGTTGAATAGTGTTCTTTCTGTTGCACTAAATATACCAGTTAAGGTAACTACTGACTTCTGAAAACTACCAAAAGTTGACTAAGCATACAATATTTATATAGATAAAAATAGCACAATTGAATTAAATCATTTCTATATAAGATAAGATAAGATAAGATAAGATAAGATAAGATAAGATAAGATAAGATAAGATAAGATAAGATAAGACTTTATTGATCCCACAACGGGGAAATTTGTCTGTTACTGCAGCGTACAGAGTAAAGAAAAGAAAAGAAAATAAAAGCTAAAGAAGATAAAAGCAATAAAAAATAAAAATACACAACACTATGTACAAAATTCATAGAATTTGTTGATGATCCGCATACACAGTATGTATTATAGATAGATAGATAGATAGATAGCTCCTTTATTGTCCCACAGTGGGGAAATTTAAAGTGCTACAGCAGCAGTTAGAAAGTTAGAAAGTTACAAGAATGTTTTTTTTTTTTTTTTTAAATTTAAAAAGGAAAAGAAAAATTAAAAAAATTAAATTAAAAACACAATATACAGATATATACAGGTATATATAAATATGAATTAAAAATGTAAAGCACTGGTATATACAGGTATATATAGATATGAATTATGAATGTATTGCACTGTCCATTTTTTCTGTTGGGTGGGGGGGGGTTACTGAGAGCTGTACTTGTTGTACAGTCTGACAGCTGTAGGAAGGAAGGACTTCCGATATCGCTCCCTCAGACACCTTGGATGGATGAGTCTGTTGCTGAGGGAGCTCGTCAGTCCAGACAGTGTGTCCTGCATGGGGTGGAGGTGGTTTTCCATCATTGATGATATCTTTCTTATCATCCTTTCCTCTCCCACCACCTCCACTGGGTCAAGGGAGCACCCCAGGACAGAGCCGGCCTTCCTGATAATCTTGTTTAGTCTCTTCCTGTCTGCAGCTGTTATGCTGCCTCCCCAGCAGACCACCCCATAATGTATGACTGATGCCACAACTGAGTCATAGAATGTCTTAAGGAGTGTCCCCTGCACTCCAAAAGACCTCAACCGCCTGAGCAGGTAGAGCCTGCTCTGGCCCCTCTTGTATAGCGCAGTTGTATTATCAGTCCAGTCCAATTTTTTGTTCAGATGAACACCCAGGTACTTGTAAGATGTCACCATCTCAATGTCCATTCCCTGGATGTTCACTGGTGCCGGGGGATTGCATACCCGCCTACGGAAGTCCACCACCAGTTCCTTGGTTTTCCCCGTGTTGATGTGGAGATGGTTCCGCTGGCACCAGTTGACAAAATCCTGCGTAAGTTCTCTGTATTCCCTGTCGTCATCATCCTCAATGAGGCCAACGATGGCAGAGTCATCGGAGAACTTCTGCAGGTGGCAGGTTGGTGACTTGTAGGTGAAGTCTGCAGGACCGTTCCCTGTGGGGCCCCCGTACTGCAGACGACTGTGTTGGATACACAGTCCCGTGTCCTCACATACTGTGGACGGTTGGTGAGGTAGTCCAGAATCCAGGATGTGAGGTGACGGTCCACCCCAGTGTTCTCCAGCTTGTTCCCCAGGAGTGCTGGTTGAATCGTATTGAAGGCACTGGAGAAATCAAGGAACATGATTCTCACAGTGCCTCCAGGCTTCTCCAGGTGGGAAAGAGCACGGTGGAGGAGAAAGATGATGGCATCGTCCACCCCGATGTCAGGCTGGTAAGCAAACTGGAGGGGATCCATCAGTGGGCTCACCAGGGGGCGGAGATGGTCGAGGACCAGGCGCTCCAGTGTCTTCATCAGGTGGGACGTTAGTGCCACCGGCCTGTAGTCACTGAGGTCCTTGGGGTGTGGCATTTTGGGGATGGGTACCACGCAGGATGTTTTCCACAGTTGTGGCACCTTCCCCAGCTTCAACTCCTTATGGACATAGAATGGGGAAAAAATACTAATGAATAGCAAGAAGAAAGAAAAAAGAAAAAGATAGCAGCATAAGCAAAGCATATATACATACATACATGCACGTACACACCTACGTACATACGCATATTTACATATTTGCATATATATACGCACATACATATCCACGCACATACACACATGTACATATACATAGCTAATGCATACTTAAGGTGTAGGATGTGTGTGTAGAGTAAAGTGACGAGTGGAGGAAAAGTGACTACAGTGGAATTCATGTTTATGTTATGTTATAAAGTCTTATTGCTGTCGGGATGAATGTTATAAAGATATAAAAAATAAAAAATATATGGTCAATTACATGTTTATGAATCAGCCATAGTTTAATATATAAATGATATAATGAATTGCCTAAATTATAGCCAAACTAAACTTTTATGTCAAACAGTTTGATCCAGTAAAAGACAATGAGTTTGTACTTGCAGACACAGAAAAATGACCTTTCACTTATCCGTGTTGTCCTCCTTTACCAGGGAGCCAAGATGGCGGCGCGGCACCTCCTCAACTTCCTGGATGATTTAAAAGAAGATCAGTTTGAAGAGTTCCACTGGTACCTGAAGTATGAAACGGTGGGTGACATCCCTCCCATCAAAGAGAGCCATCTGTCGAACGCAAAGAGGGCGCGTGTGGTGGACCTGATGCTGCAGAACTATGGATTTGTTGGAACAGTGGGGGTGATGAAGAACATTTTCAAGCACATGCACAGGAATGATCTGGTGAAGGAAATAACAGAGATCTGCTTGGAAGCGGAAGGTCGGTCGCTGGATAAAACATCACATCATGTCCAGACAGCAGCATCTTTAATTTGTGTAGGTTTACCACATAGAAATAATTATGCAGGAGAGGCATATTGCCTAAACTGCAGGGTTCAAAAGTATAGTAATGCAGACATAACTAGATGAACTGTTGCCCTCAGTAAATGTGGTAATATCTCTGAAAAAGTCTGGACCTAAAACATAGCTGTTTCACTGTGAAACCTCAGTTTCACACACACAGGTGTCAAAGGGGTATTTTTCAACATTTTGATATATCAAAATTCCAAACCTATCAAGTAGCAGGAAGAGACAGCCCATCCCATAGTCCCAAAGAAAAAAAGACAGGTCAACAAAAACACCACTTCTGTTCTTAAGTGATAGATCAACCCCCTCAAACCAAGTTTATAATGTTAAATAATGATAAATAGTGGGATGTAGCATTGACAGCTGTCTGTAGTCGCTTTGTTGCTCTGACTTCACATTTTAATTTGAACCTTGTGTCTGCATGTACTCTTAAAATCACTCTGCTCACTATGTGCTGTTGTTCCTAACAGTTGTTGTTATGTGTATTATGATTAATGTGTAATGGATTTGTGGGTTCAAATAGGTCAAAAGAGGGATTTGATGACTAAGTTTGGGGGAGGCCTCTCTGGGCTCTTCAGTAATCAATATATCTCAGTTCTTAAAAGAGACATGTCCAGAATTGATATTGTTGATCATGTTCCAGAGAGCAAAGAATAGTCCATTCGACAATTTCCAGATTTTTGGCAGAAATAAATATTTTTACCCTTTACATTTTTCAAAAATGATTAAAGTAGGTTCGAACTATTGACTCCCACTGTCCCCGCAGCAATAACCACTCCATTGAGTTGTGGTTATCAATGCACACCTTCTGCTGGAGGGTCTTCCAGTTGTGGTTCTGGTAGTTGTGGTGCTGAGCCCTCCTCTTACTCCACTCCAAACAGGCAGCAGGCCAGTTCAGCCACAGACAGATTGGCTCCATCTACACCTGATCACCAACGGCCAGGTAATCGGCTCTCCTCTCGACCTTCACATAGATAGTTAAGCGCTGCCACAGCAGACCCGAGAAAAGGAATCTTCCTTACAAAAAATTATATAAAATGATAAATTGTGGAAACCTTAGAAGGAGCAACACAGGAGGGATTCCCTTTCTAGGGTACCCAAAGTGCATGTAAATACACTGATAGATATTCAGATCTATATTTATCTTCTCTTTCAGCAGATGGTGGACTGCAGAAGATTTTACATTCATATAAACTCGTTCTGAAGATAAAATGTCAACATGGGCCTGAAGCACCTGGTAAACCAGGAATTAGACCGCTCCTGAACAGTATATACACTGTGCTTTACATCACACTGGGAAAGAGTAAAAAGGTTAACAACCAACATGAGGTGTGGCAGCTTCAAAAAGCTTCCAAGATGGAGGCCATCTGTGACACTTCAATTGAGTGCCACAATATCTTTAATGTCTTACCTGGCCAAGTGGAGCACATCATCAGAGTTGTACTGACGGTCGGTGTTGCTGGTGTTGGAAAAACCTTCTCAGTGCAGAAGTTTACTCTGGACTGGGCAGAGGGGAAGGAAAACCAACATCTTGATCTAGTGATTGAGCTTACGTTCAGGGAGCTGAACTTGATCAAAGACAAGAGGTACAGTCTCCTCATGCTTATTCATCAGTTCTATCCAACATTACAGAAGCTCACAGCAGAGGATCTCACTGACAGCGTTTTGTTCATCTTTGACGGCCTAGATGAAAGCAGACTCTCACTGGATTTTAGGGACATTGAGGTTGTGTCTGAGGTAACACAGAAGTCATCAGTCAACATGCTGTTGATAAACCTCATCAAGGGGAATCTCCTTCCTTTGGCTCTTGTCTGGATAACTTCCCGACCTGTAGTTGCCAATAAGATCCCTCCCGAATATGTTAATAGGGTCACAGAAGTACGAGGCTTCACTGACGACCAGAAGGAGGAATACTTCAGGAAGAGATTTAGTGATGAACAACTGTCCAGTAGAGTCTTTTCACACATCAAGACCTCCAGGAGCCTCCACATCATGTGTCACATCCCAGTCTTCTGCTGGATCACTGCTTCAGTTCTGGAGCCCATGCTGACTACAAACCACATAGGAGAGCTGCCCAAGACCCTGACAGGCATGTACTCACACTTCCTGCTGGTTCAGACAAAGAATAAGGAACATAAGTATGACAAGAGACATGAGTTGAGTACACAGGAGCTAACAAAGAGAAAGAAAAAGTATGACAAGAGGCAAAAGAGTTCACAGAAACTGAAGAAGGCCGACACAAAAGTTCTTCTGAAGCTGGGGAGGCTGGCGTTTGAACAACTGGAGAGAGGAAATTTCATATTCTACCAAAAAGACTTGGAGCAGTGCGGTCTTGATGTCACAGAGGCCTTGGTGTCGTCAGGAGTTTGTACTGAGATTTTCAAAAGAGAAAGTGTGAGCTTCCAGGAAACGACTGGCGTCTACTGCTTTGTTCACTTGAGCGTTCAGGAGTTTCTGGCTGCAGTCTACCTGCAGCAGTGCTATACCAGCAGAAAGACAGAGGTACTGGTGGACTTCCTGGGAGAAGAATACAGAAGCAGGGAATTTAAACCAAAGCCTTTCCTCAAGAAGCTTTCTTCTCATTTTAGTCGTGATCCGACTGGCAATAACCCCATTTACCCATCTCTAGATGTCTTCCTGATGGGAGCCATGGCAAAATCTCTCAGAAGTGAAAATGGCCACCTGGACCTGTTCGTCCGCTTCCTTCATGGCCTCTCTCTGGAGTCCAATCAAAGACTTTTAGGAGGTCTGCTGGGTGAGACAGAGGACAATCCAGAAACAATCCAGAGAGTAACAAACAACCTTAAGATGATGAACACAGAGAATATCTCTCCTGACAGAAGCATCAACATCTTCCACTCTCTGATGGAGGTAAACGATAGCTCAGTTCATGAAGAGATTCAAGAGTTTCTCAAGTCTGAGAACAGATCGGAGAAAGAACTTTCTGAGATCCACTGCTCAGCTCTGGCCGACATGCTGCAGATGTCAGAGGTTTTGGAAGTGTTGGACCTGATGAAATACAACACATCACAGGAGGGTCGGCTGAGACTGATCCCAGCTGTGAGGAACTGCAGAAAGGCTGTGTAAGTCTAGATGTGATTAACAATATAAAGCAGTATAGATTAATAGTTGCATTTCCCATTTTTAAATCTTAAGTTAATATTGTTACATACATGAACATTTTTTCATATGTTGTGAGTGTAAATGTAGATTTGTCAGTTGTTTGTGTAGCCTAACACAGTTATTTTATTTATAATAATTACAGGATTTGCCCATTTTTCTTCTATTCATCTTTAGGGATCAGAGGTGTTATTCAAACCGGATAAAACAAAATCATGACTTTAGAGTTTGTGTTTAGGTTTTATCATATCACAAAATACATCAGTATTTTAAAACTATCTGTGAATGTAGTCAATTTATTATTAAGAGTGGGTTCTGAAAGTAATATATAATCACACAGACAGTGGTTTACCACTATGGTGAAGAGTTTAAAATAAGATATGTACCGTATCAGTTTCCAAAGATATCAGAGAATTGTTTATTAACATTAACAAATTAGCCTCCATGAACTACTGGTCATGCCAGACAAAAAAAGAAAAGGTGTCTTTCATTTCTCCATAATTCTACTTTTCTTTTTGGAGGGATGTTACAAAGTCTTGTATTCTCTTAAACGGGCTAGTGGACTGGTTATTAGAGATGACCTGCCATATGGATGTCATACAGTCATCTGTCATGCAGACATAAACAATTACAATCATATTTTGTACAAGTCTAATAATATTGTCAAGCCATTTGTTTAAATTGTGTTTGTCAACAGCACTGAGTTGAACTGAGGAACTATATCCAGACTCAATTTATAATAGCAGGCAGTAAAAATGTTTTTATAATCAAGATGGCTTCACGCTATAGCAACCGGCTTTGCATTTCTTTTCAATTTCCCAAAACAGTAGAATCGGTAAATATACTAAATACTAGTTTGGGAGATTACGTCACCGAATCACTAACCCAATGAACTGAAACACAGCTAAACGGTTTATAAAACAGACAATGATCCTGCCCAGCTTCTAGAGGTTGCGGGCCCTTCGACAGAATGCCTAAGTCTCTTTAAGAATCTTTATATCTCTAAATCACTGAATGTCAGAGTTAAATGTATTCCTTAGTAAATATTACTATTTTTAAGTGACCTGTCATTCGGCATGCTGCAGATGATTGAGGACTTACATTCACCGTGTGGTATGATCTCAATTTATATTCAGTATAAAAATCACTAAGGATCTGAGATCTCACATTCACTATGTAACAGTGTGTTCAGTGAACAATTGTCTAAACATGCATCCCTCGCTTACAAAGGATCTAAGACAGTATTGAAGTACCGGTATTATATTTCACCACCTATTGTAAACTACAAACAGAGGTGAGAGGGGAAAAAAGACTTGCCAAGTAGTGTCAGAGAGTAACACACAAAACCTTACATTAAAATGAAGAATTCAGCTGTTACCACTGATGTAAATAGCGAATGTCAGCATATGGAATATCTCCCTGTTTTATCATTAATGTACAAGGTAAATGAATAGTGTCTTGTTTCGTGATAATATACTATGTTGCATTATATGTGTCCGAACAGGCTTTCTAGGTGTGGGCTCTCAGAGACTCACTGTGAAGTTGTGGCCTCAGCGCTAATGTCTAGTCCCTCCCATCTCAGAGAGCTCATCCTGAGTGAAAACAGCGGGCTGCAGGATTCAGGAGTGAAGCTTCTGTGTGATGGACTTGAGAGTCCAAATTGTAAACTGAAGACATTGAGGTCAGTTAAATGGCTGTAGGTCTGGTACAGTTGTTTTCTTTCCTATATATTCAATTCAGGTCCTTCGCTAAAGTTTGCATAGGTGGTTCACACATTTTCTACTTTTGCCTAAGCACAAATCTATAGAATTCATATTTTTTCTGGAAATTAGAAGCAGGTCTTGACAAGAAATCTAAGTCCAAGATTTCCAAACTTTAATGACTTTAATAATGTAACTATACTAATATTAAATCACTAGCTATTAAATCAGCAAAATGATGATAATCCAAAATAACACAATGACCAAGTCACTTCATCGATAAGGACATAGTAATGTTGAACTACACATTTCAAACCTGAACACATCTGAACGGATTATAAATGGATGTTATCGACATAATTTGTTCTTTACTCAGGTTGAATCTCTGCAGCTTGTCACAGATGAGCTGTGCTTCTCTGGCCTTAGCTCTGAAGTCCAACCCCTCCCATCTGAAACAGTTGGATCTGGACAACAACAATGAGCTGCAGGATTCTGGAGTTGAGCGTCTGTGTGATTTTCTAAAGAGTCCACACTGTAGACTCGAGAGTCTGGGGTCAGTTATATATATATATATATATATATATATATATATATATATATATATATATATATATAATATATATATATATATATATATATATATATATATATATATATATATATATATATATATATATATATATATATATATATATATATATATATATATATATATATATATATATATATAGTAATCAGCTTTCTGATTGAGAGGGATGTTGAACTACATGTTTACAACCTGAACACATCTGATGATTATGAATGGTTTCTAATCATAATCTATTCTTCAATATTTACTATTTAGATTAAGGGACTGCAGTTTGTCGTACATCAGCTGTGGGTCTCTGGCGTTAACTCTGAAGTCCAACCACTGCCATCTCAGGGAGCTGGAGATGAGTGACAACAAGCTGCAGGATTCAGGAGTGAAGCTGTTGTGTGGGTTTTTGGAGAGTACACACTGCAGACTGGAGACCCTGAAGTCAGTTCATTGACTGTCTGTTTCTATTGTTGAGCTTAATATAGTTTATTGCTTTTACTATACAAAGTTTAATCTTTAGATCACTTACAGAGGCTGGAGAAAATTCAATTCAATTCAATTCAATTCAATTCAATTCAATTCAATTCAATTCAATTCAATTCAATTCAATTTATTTGTATAGCCCAGAATCACAAATCAGATTTGCCCCAAAGGGCTTTGCATTGTGTACAAAAGCAACACAACATCCCCTGTCCTTAGACCCTCACATCATACAAGGTAAAACTCCCTAAAAAAACCCTTTAACAGGGAGAAAAATGGAAGAACCCTCAGGAAGAGTAACAGAGGAGGAATCCCTCTTCCAGGACGGACAGGCGTGCAGTAGATGATGTGTGCAGGTGGAGAAAATTACAGAGAAATTTGAATATTACAAACAAACAGAAATGTAATGAATGTTGGTAGAAGTGGAGGATGAGGAGCAGGATCCATCACAGCTTCCAGGTTTCCCCAGGACAGCATCAGACCCTCCAACATCCGTAGATCCCTCAGTGGCTGCACTGCAGCATGCTCTGTGAAAGAGAAAACACAGGGCAGGACTCCGGGAACACAGCAGATTTAAAAGTACAGTAGTGGTACAACAGTATCACAGATAGAAGAAGAAAAAGAAGCCCAGAGCATCTCATGAGGACCCGGCAGACTAACCTATCACAGCATAACTATAACTAGGCCATCCAGGGCCGGCCCTAACTTTACGCTTCATCGAACAGGAAAGTTTTTAACCTATTCTTAAATATAGGAAGGGTGTCTGCCCCCCGGACTGAGACTGGAAGACGGTTCCACAGGAGAGGAGCCTGGAAGTTGAAGGCTCTGCCTCCTGTTTTATTTTTGGAAATTCTGGGAACCTCCAATAAGCTTGGATATTGGGAGCGTAATGTTCTTGATGGGTGATATGGGACTAAGAGATCCCTAAGGTAGGATGGCGCCTGATCGTTGAGTGCTTTATAGGTGAGGAGCAGGATTTTGAATTGTATACGAGATTTTACAGGAAGCCAGTGTAGAGCGGCTAATACAGGTGAGATATGCTCTCTCCTTCTAGTGCCAGTTAATAAACGAGCAGCTGCATTCTGGATCAACTGGAGAGTCCTTAGAGACTTTTTGGTGCAACCCGACAGTAAAGAGTTGCAGTAGTCAAGCCTGGAAGTAATAAATGCATGGATAAGTTTTTCCACATCTTTCAGAGACAGGAAGTGTCTGACCTTTGCTATGTTGCGTAGGTGAATGAAGGCAGTCCTAGAAATATGTGTAATGTGGGCAGAGAATGACAAGTCTTTGTCGAAGAAGATGACTCCCAGGTTTTTCACCGTGGAGCTAGAGGCCAGGGAGATGTCATCCAGGATAGCTGTATCACTGGATATTGAGTTCCTCAGGATTTCGGACCCGAATACAATAATTTCTGTTTTGTCTGAATTCAGTAGAAGGAAATTGCAGGTCATCCAGGATTTTATATCCTTAAGACAGGCTTGAAGTTTAGCTAGCTGATTGGTTTCATTTGGCTTAATTGATAGATAGAGTTGTGTATCGTCAGCATAACAGTGGAAATTAATAGAATGTTTTCTAATGATTTTACCCAATGGGAGCATATAGATAGTGAAAAGTATTGGTCCAAGCACAGAACCTTGTGGAACCCCATGATTAAAATGTCCACTTTTTGCTGTTAAAGATTGGTTGGTAGAAAGTCACATCTCTATGCGATCTAATATCAAGTAGATCAAGATTGCTTGATGAAGAAGAAATAATTCTTCATCATATAATATATGTGTTTTAATTAATAATGACAAACACACATTAACACACACATATTTTATTTTCTTTAGGCCAGTGCTGGCAGAGTTAAGGACCTTTGGTGGTGGTGGTGTTAAACAACATTGTGAAATTCTCACCATTATGAAATTGTGGTAGAAGGTTGAAGCCCATCCCATTGAATGTCTTCTAGATTATCCTGATGTGATATTAAATGGATTTTTTATCTGCATCATTTGTTTGTTATTCAGTTTGGTGCGCTGCAGTTTGTCAGCGATGGGCTGTGATTTTCTGGCCTCAGCCCTGAAGTCCAACTCATCCTATCTGAGACAACTGAAACTGGGTAACGATGAGCTGCAGGATTCAGGAGTGAAGTTACTGTGTGGTTTTCTGGAGAGTCCACACTGTAGACTGAAGGATCTGAAGTCAGTTCACTGAACATCTGTTACTACTGTTGATCTTAATGTTTAACTTCATTTCTGTGTATACATAACGTATGTCTATGAAGTTCATTTTCTTTTTTCCATTTTAATTTACAAAGTAATTTCCATTTTTTTTATTGTATGTAAATGTTTGTAAAGTCACTGATTCTTAAAGAAACTAGATAAACGTTTACAGTAGTTAAAGTTAATTAATGTTTATAATGTTTGGTAGAGAGACACATCTTTATACAGCTGAATATTGTTGAATTCAAACATTTCGATGTGAGGAAAAATTCCTCTCTGACTGTCCTCATCTCTACTCTGACAAGCCAGCAAAACCACTAAACAAAAAGTCAGAAAGCAGCATCTACTCCTACTAATAGAATTTGGTCTTTTACTCAGATTGGAATGCTGCAGTTTGTCAGAGATCAGCTGTGCTTCTCTCGCCTCAGCTCTGAAGTCAAACCCCTCCCATCTGAGGGTGCTGTGGCTGAATAAAAATAAGCTTCAGGATTCAGGAGTGAAGCTGCTGTGTGATTTTCTGGAGAATCCACACTGTAGACTGGAAAATTTGAGGTAAGTTCACTGACTGTTATGACTGTTGATCTTAATATTTAATAACAGCCTAATTTATGTTCATGTTGTTTAGTCTGTGATAGTGAAAAATAACTGATTCTTAATTTCTCTATCTTAACTATATTTTTGCTTCTCTTGTATTAACTGTAGTGGTGACATTTGGTTGATGTTGGCAGAAGGCTAATATTATGTGATCCACAACAACACAATAATGAAGACACTACTCGTTTTAGAGAAAAGCTCAGTGATGAGGACAAAGTATTGTTGGACTTGTTAGAACTCAGACATCGAGTTGGACTAAACAATGCAGAGAGACAGAGTTAGCCGGCAGGAAATCCAAACCAGTCCTACCAAAATCAATGAACGAAAGCAACCCTGGGGTGAAAAGGGGGCAAGAGATCTACTGTCTGTGTTCAGGCCAAAGCAGGCAGCAGGGAGGAAGAAAAAAACATCATGAGTAAACACTAAACAGAAACTTCAAGGCACATCTGATTGGACTATGAATGGATTTTAATTCATTCATCATTTATTCTTTATTCAGATTGTTTCGCTGCAGTTTGTCAGAGTTCAGCTGTGCTTCTTTGGTCTCAGCTCTGAAGTCTAACTCCTCCCATCTGAAACTGCTGGATTTGAGTGAAAACAAACTACATGATTCAGGAGTGAAGTTGTTGTCTTGTTTTCTGGAGAGTCCACACTGTGGACTGGAGACTCTGAGGTCAGAAACTCTTAAATCTTTTTTACATTTTTTAATTGACTGTATCATTTCACAACTTTTTTTTTTTAAGTAGTGGAGATAATGGGAGGCATTGTCTTGAAAAAGCAGAAGGTCATTTTCACAGAAAGATTGTTACTTATATGTGGTGAACATCTTGCAAATCCAAGAGGTGCATCAAACCATCTGTCTATCATCTTCATGAAGCAGTCAACCAACTATTGGAAAATATGGTGATAGAGAACATATATAAAAGATTTTGTGCTTTCTGTCGTTGTGTCCCCATCATGTTGCTAAACTGCCTGAATAATACTGCATACACTAGATAGATCAATCTGAACCTTTTGCATTAAATTTCACCTTCAGATACAATTTTGTTCTTTGAATTTAAACCAAAAAAGCTCAGACAGTAACAAACATCCAATATTGTAATATATATTTGTTCCAACATTTTTGAAGCTGTGCAGAGTTATTACTGGCAATGAACAATACATTAAATGTAATCATGTAGATATATTGAACATAATCTATACCTCTATCTACACTGACATATTGGGTTACTTTGTCAACAGTGGATTCACTAGTTGAGCTGCAAACTAAGTCACTGCTTTTCCTGGAGTAGCTGTATTTTGCCATTGTTCTAAACCTCGACATTCTGAACACATTATGAAGCACTGATTTCTGGCAGAACCTTTGTTTTCTGAAGTGATTTTTTCTTTATTCAGGTTGAAACACTGCATTTTATCAAAGATCAGCTGTGCTGCTCTGGCCTCAGCTCTGAAGTCAAATCCCTCCGGTTTGAAGGAGCTGGATCTGAGAGGAAATGACCTGCACGACTCAGACATCGAGATGCTGTCTGATCTCAAGCAGGATCCACACTGTAAAATAAAGACTCTGAGGTCAGTAGTCAGTCAGTAGTATTTTCAGCAGTAACAAACACATTTAGCATTAAAGCATAGAACCAGTATTTGCTTGTGAACCTAGTGAGGGGGAAATTGCAGGATTACGCACCTCTGTTGCTTGTTCTTCTCTCATCAGATGGAAGGGCAGGTGGTACCAGTAAGATTGTGACTGAACATCCAGTCCAGGAATGTTGAGAGGATCCACTAGGACCAGAGGATGAATCTGGATTTTGTCATCTTCAAGACTCATAGATGCCTATAAAATGGACAAATATCTCTGGATTTTGTTGATGTCAGGACTTTACAGGCAAAAAAAAAACTACAAGGAATAATTTTCTTCCTGCTGCAGTCCGTTATTTTCTGCTTCATTAATTAGATTTAGTCCCTGGTAACTAAATAGTTATTGTCTCATACCCTCAGGGAACAAATCTAATTAGGAGAGAGAGAGCAGAAATAAAGATGGCCTGTTGTAGTTTTCTCACAGTCGCTGCTGAAATTATTAAAAAGTGGTAATGAGGTGAATAATGTGTGCAGACAGGTAGCAAAACTATGATATCAAAACTTTACTTTAATGTAAATGAAGCCCGAAAGATAAATGTAGCTTATACGTTCATTGTACATCATGTGACTTACCAGTGTGATTTGATCTTGTTTTAGCCACATGGTTTCACTGCATGTAAAACTAACGTGTAACATGTTGCACATAGTACAGATGCATGTTGAACTTCTCTTTGACCATCCCCCTTAAGATAACTTTTGCACAAGAACTAAACACTAACATTATAGACATTTATTGTTCAGGTGTTTTTAGATGTCAAATATTTGACTTGCAATAAAGATCTGCCATTATGCAGATGACACAATGGTGTTTAAATCATAGTTTAAGATAATCTTCATGGTCATAATCTGAATGCTGTGCATTAAAATAAAAGCCATTTCTGGCAAAAAACTGATGTGACCCTGAATGGGTCAGTTGAGGCTTTAGAAGTGAGTCACTCTCTACAGACCTTCACGGTAAAATGCGAGCTTTACAGCAGAAATAAACAATTGTACAGGCGGGTGCAAAAAGGTTTTATTTACTTCTATAGATAATTTCCCCATTCATCAGGCATGCAGCTTGCTTTCTAATGGGTGTAGCATCCACTCTTGTCCAACTATGTTCCCAAAAAAGACGCTATGCCACATCCATTATATAGAGTCTATGCATATTGCATAATCACTTCAGTAGGTATTTCCGGAAATACAATGCACAAGAGGTTTGTGACATAATATCCGCATTGTTCATCTTCTGTTAATATTTTTAGATGTTTTAAACTTGAGTTGTGGTTAAATCTTACACATTATACCTTTAGGGACAGGGGCAGGAGGAAATGTTTCAGACCTGTGAAGAAGTTCACAGCACATACTCACACACACAGCAAGTCACCTCAAATCATTTTATTAACCAGGTCAGTTTTTCCATGTCTTGTAACATTTTGCTGCTTTTTTTTTTTTTTTTAATTCTAGAAAACTCAGTCCTTTGTTCTCCGTGAACTCAGTAAACTGTTGGGTAACTGCAGGTAGAGGATCCGGCTGCTGTGATTGGTCAGCAAGGACACGGCGTGCCGACGTCCTGCTCCACCGTCAGTCCTTTGCTCAGCAGGAACGCTTCCTGTTTGGGTTCCCGCCCGAGGAACTTCCTCAGCATCTCGGAGGCGTCCTCAGAGCCACCGGGTCGCAGGATGAACTTCCTGTAGTCCAGACCAACCTGAAGGACCAATCAGGGGACAACGATTCGAAATCAGTCAAGATCTACTCACTTTCAGTGTAGTTTGTCTATTGTCACTGTGACAGATTATGTAGGTAGCAGGTAGTTTGTAGTTTTTGTAATTTTACTTTAAACAATTATATATTCAGGCAATAGTATCCAACTGTAACTGATCTTGTAACTTTCATGCCAAAATGATGAATATTGATGAATAATGAATATTGTATTAAATATTGAGTATTTGCTGCTACAACAGATGAACACCCCCAGCCCCTGTGATGAATAGACCCTCCTGAGCAGCTGACCTGAGGGTTCATGATTCCCTCCTGTTTGAAGCGAGCGTAGAACATGTCCATGGAGAACACCTCACTCCAAAGGTAACCGTAGTACTGAGCGTCGTAGCCGCCGGCCAAATGCCCGAAGGTTGCTGGCATGTTGGTTCCTGTAGGGGAAGATGGAAAGGTCAGAGATCAGAGACCGATATTTATTAAAATGAATCAGGAAAGGACATAATATCCAATTATTTTTCCCCTTTAAATGTTGCTTTCATCAAAGAATGCCCCATCTAGGCAGCAAAACCGTTTGAACTGTTTTAACATAATTACACAAGGGTTTTCTAATCATCCATTAGCTTCTAATGCAAATAGCAAACACAATGTACCATTAGAACACTGGAGTGGTGGTTGCTGGAAATGTGCCTTTACACCCTTATGTATATAATGTGTTAAATACTGGACATTTGCAACTAGAAAATATAATTTTCCACATTACCAATGTATAGAGCAGACATGTCCAAAGTCCGGCCCGGGGGCCAAATGCGGCCCGTGGTCAATTTTCATCCGGCCCGCAGCCTCCGTCATTAAATCAATAACGCCTGGCCCGCGTGTAGAATTACGTAATACATTGGGCAGCAGCGCTGTTACCTGCGTGTTCTAAGTGCTGCCATCTAGAGGCTCAAATAGGAACAGCAAACTAGTATGTGAGACCGGCGATAAATTCAATTAACTATATCCGCTCCAGAGCGCTGTGCCACCGTCAGTTCCAACTTTTACTGACAGCTGAATAAGGACAGGTTTCCAGAGATTCGAGCATTTGGTAAGAAAATGCTAAGCTTGTTTGGGTCGGCGTATTTGTGCTACACCGCTAGTGCGCACATCACCAGCGCGCGTCCTGTCCCCGGGTCGCATAGTGAGAGAGAGAGGAGAAAGGTGTGCCAATCAACATTTATAGTTAGTCATATTTTAAATGAGCCCTGCACTTGTTGATATGACAATTTCTCTGCTATTGTGTTTAAAAATTCTGTAAATAATAAACTGCCATGGTGACATATTTTTTAATGTTTCAAACTGTTCCAAAAATTAATTAAAAAGTGTTAAGTAAAGTTAAGTAAATAATTTCAATTTTCAATGTCAATTGAATTTTGATAGGCATGTTTCAAATGAACCAAAACATATGCTTAAGATAGCTGAAATTAAAATAAAACAGCAAATGTGAAGCACAGAACGGCTCACTGAAATGTATTTATATTAATTACTGTTATATGTAAAGAACGTCCGCCAAGGTTGGCCCCCCTACATTTTTAACACACCAAATCTGGCCCCCTTTGCAAAAAGTTTGGACACCCCTGGTATAGAGTGTATTTCTGATTAGTTCAATGTTATCCTCATTAAAAAACAATGTTTTTCTTTCAACATTTCGAAGCAACCCCAAACTTTTGAACGGTACTGTAGAAATAAATATAGAAACTGTCACAGCCCACACCCTCATTTAGAACAGCCAATCAGAGAAAAGTTTCATTACTATTAATAAGACAGACACAAATTGTCCTGTTCTTTCTACAGATGCAGAGATAAGCTTGAGAGGAGATGTGAAGCTACACTGAGATGATTTTTTGTTCTTAAAACCAGTATTATGGTGACATCACAACTGCACACAAAACCAAGGAAAAGTGTCAAATATTAGACCTAAAGAAAACAACAGGACTAAAAATGTACCCTGCCATCATCGTAACTGAACAATATCACATTATTATTATAATTACAAACCAGTAACCTGGCTTTCAGGCATTCTGTTCTGTATTTTGGTGTTTCAGGCCAGGGTAATGGGCTGGGGAGTGGCATTTTACGGATGTTGGTACAACCATGTACCACCTTTGTGTGTGTGTGTGTGTGTGTGTGTGTATACCTGGTGAAGCAGGGATTCCCAGGATGTCCTGACAGAGGCGTCCGTACTCCTCGGCGGCGTCGAGGCCGCTCCTGGTGTGCAGAGCCTGGTCTACTTTAGCCAGAACGATCTGCCTCAGATTGAACAGACCTGCAGCAGAGTCACAGTCCGTACGTTCACAAGAAGCTGACACCAACTGTTGTCATGGCAACGGAAAATGTAACTGATTATTAAACCCAATAATTATGAAGGAACATCGAGTTGCATTGTGTATCAAGAGCACCCAAGTGTCTCATGTTTACTTATCATCATCACCTATCATATTATATTTTAATGTATATAAAGCATTATTTGTTTTTAGTAGTGCTCTCAAAATGAGCTTTTTCAATTAATTTTAAATCATAAAAAAATGAAAAAGATTATTAAAGTACTGTCTTTCAGAAGCTGGAATTTCAAAACATTTTTCAATTTATTATTTCTTTTAATCGATTAACAGTATTTAATGTGTTTTTTGCCCATATGTATGTTTAATTTGCACTGGATCCTGCAGAGATGTTTATTTAACAAAATGTGTGAATTCTGTGACATGAACTTGAATTTAAATAATTTTTTGATTAAATGCTCCTTTGAGACATAAGTCAGCTCTCTATAAATTAGATGCCAATGAGGCTGCTCACCACTTCTAACAATGCTAGCCTAGACAGTTTTCAAAATAAAATATGAAAAAATATATCTGTTGTAAGATAAAATCTCTGATAATTTTCTATCAAATTGTAATCAGTGTGTAAAAGGTATTTGCTCCCACCCGTGTTAGCTAGGCGGGATTTGATGAGTTTGTCGAGCAGCTCGTCGGGGATGGGCTGGCCGGTCTTGTAGTGGCGAGACATCCTCTGCAGCGGCTCCTTCTCCCAAACCCAGTTCTCCAGCATCTGAGAGGGAGCCTCGACGAAGTCCCGCTCCACATGAGTCCCACTGAACATGGCGTAGTCCGCCTGCAAGCACAGAGTATTGAGACCCGGCTGACCCCAAACCCGCTAACGGCTCGCACAATTCTTGTATTTCCTTGATGTATTTGACTCATTTTGCAACACCTCCGCTAACCTATCAGTTTGAATATAAAGGACATGTTAACCCTTTCTGGCTTTCTGCAAGGTTAATGGCAACAGTCTTTGTAACTGTCTGGATTCAGCCTGATGAACGTCAGTGTTCATTAAGAAGCTGAATGTTTCATTCGTAGAAATGTTTTTCAAAAGGAAGAATTTGTTTGTTTCGGTCAGTAATCACAGCTGATATCAACAGCTGACATTCATTGTCAGGCTGAAACCACAGAATTTTATGTCCTTACGAGTTTGTTAAAACACAGAAGAGCCAGGAGAAGGCAAATGAAAATATTCTTCCTTAAGGCTTGTGATGCAGAGTTTTTCCACCAGAGAGCGCTGACAAGTTGGCTTTACACTAATATCTCACTCTACAGAGTCCCAGTTCTTTAACAACCACATTTAAGACTAAACTGGCCTCATTAAGTATGAAGATCGGTTCACTGCCACCGGTGTGTATCAGCTGACCTCAGCGCAGAGCTGGTGCATGACGTGGCCAAACTCGTGGAAGTACGTCTCCACCTCGTCGTGCTGCAGGAGCGACGGGGCGTCGGCTGTCGGCTTGCTGAAGTTGGCCACCATAGCCGCCACAGACATCTGGCGCGTGCCGTCGGGCAGCAGGCAGCCGGGCTGCAGGCCGAAGCAGGCGGCGTGACCATACTTCCCCTCCCTGCACACGCCATTCAATCAATCAATCAATCAATCAATCAAAGAGGATGGATTCAGACATTACTGCACACCAAAATAATGACATCATGAATTAATTGAATAAGACAGGGTTAGGGTTAAGGCATAAAATGTCAAACAAAATAGTAAAAAAATAAATCAAATTATGAATGAATACACAAAAAACTATGTCACTACATTACTAAGTTATTAGATTACCATGTTATGTTAGTAGTAGGTTATATTAATAAGACGATACGATACTACTACAACAACTTTTACTAATAAGTTAACTACTTATATAGAATCACTATTATTATGTTACCACTCTTACAACTACAACTCAGTATAGGGATGCACCAAGTTTACATTGATCAGTTTTTCCCCTTAAAACTATAGTGGGGGTGTTTTAAATGAATTTATATTCCCCTAACAAGTGTCAATGCAACCTCACCGTGTGTGTGTGTGTGTGTGTGTGTGTACTAACTCACCTGGGGTACAGGTCCAGGTAAAACTGACCCACCATCTGTCCTCTGCTGCGGTCCTTCACGCAGTACAGCGTGACGTCCGGGTGCCAGACGGCGGCTCCGTCTACCAGCTCAAAGGACAAGCCCAGCAGATCCTGGTAGATGTCCAGCAGACCCTGGGTCACCACCTCCATCGGGAAATACTCCTTCAGCAAGTTCTGGTCCACCGCGTACTGAGTCTCCTCCACCTGAGAGGAGGGAGGGAGGAAGGAATTGTCTCATTTTCAGTTTCTCATTATCATACACCACTAATTTTATGTTTTTTGAATCTCAAAATTTTCAATCATTATCGAGATTTTAACCCTTCAAATGTTGGTTCATCTACTGAATTATTTCATTATTTATAGCAAAAATAAAAAATAAATGATTAAACTGATGCAAACTGTTTTACATAAAAGTTAAGAATCATAACAATTATAGTACTACAACAAATAGGATACATTTCAAATAAAAAGGCCAGAATGAATAAAAGATGCTTCTGAAAATCACATTTATAATTACCAGGAGAGGTCCACGATTTCTTAGGGTCTTAGAACAACTTTCAAGTGTCCAAAATATGCAGTGTTTGGATGCTTAAGTTTCATTTTAGCTTCACATTAACTTTTAGACAGACCGTCAGTGGATTATGAAAAATGTGGTGTCAGAGCGAACAGGAAGAATTACAGCCAGAAATGTTTATTCGGGCTCCTGGCTGTTGTTTTAATACACATTTGGAAAAAAAAAACAAAGTTCAAATTAACATGGACTGGCAGGTGTTTTGTCTCTTACCTGGGTCATGAAGTAGCGGGTGTCCCAGGCGTGCAGCTCTCCATTGAAAGGCAGATTCCTCTTCTTGCACTCCTTCTCCTTCAGTTGGAGGATGACTGCCCGCTCTTCTTCACCCAGAGGCTTCAGCTTGCGTGAGAGCTCCTCTGAAAGAAGAAACTAAAGATTCAGAAGAAGCTCCTCTCTGTAGGTGAAAACCCACGAGCATCGGAGTTCCTGTTTCTGATCTCATTTCTCTGCTTGACTTGTGGATGCCTCGCAGTGCAAACCAAACACGGAAGGTTTTGAAACCAGCAACCAATTAAACAAAACATAACTAAAGGAGGGCAGGATGAAATGTGAAGCGATTTGTTTCAACGTGTTAACACCAGCAGGTTATGTTCTCACCCAGGAATGCGGCCACCTTCTTCCCAGACTTGGCCATGTTCATCTCCAGGACGAAGTCAGCGTGCGTGTTGAAGCCGAGCAGAGAACATTTCCGCGCCCGCAGCTCCACCAGCTCCTTCAGGATGGCCGAGTTCTCCTGCAGACAAACACCAAGCGTGGTTACTGTATACTGGTACACATCTTGACCTCTGAGCAACGGGGATGCAACATCTTTGACCAGTTTTTGAGGTAATTAATACCACAAGATACCGGCTCCTTACATATCTTTTTTTATAACCTTATTGGCCAAAGTCTATTATGTGTCATCATTTACTGCTGAGCACTGAACCTTGATTAGAAATAAATCACGAACAAATAATTAAATCGCAATATCTGCTAGAAAAAAAATGCAATTCAATTTTTCTTAAAACCAGCCTTAGTGTTCAGTATTAACATCTGTTTGTTGGTCTTTTCTATCATATGACAAAAATCTGTTCTGTACTCATTACAGTGAGGGAAGGGAGGACAGCCAGCGGAGAGTTGAACTGGAGCCTGGCTGTTTACCCATATGGTAGCTGTCAGGTGCACCTCCTTTTACATATTATAATGGAAATTTTACAGACATAATAATTAATTAGAGAGTAATCCTCTGATTGACTGATAAAAAATGTATATTATTTTTGGAAATTGGTGCCTGTTGAATCTGTCTGTGGAGCCTCACCTCTCTGCAGCGGGAGTTGAACGCCTCCTCCAGCTTCCGGCGGGTTTCTGGGACGAAGCACTTCTTCATGGTGGGGAAGTAGTGAGGATACTTCAGCGTGACCTTCAGCTTCTCTCCGTCCTTCTCCAGAGAGCTCAGGAAGTCCTCGGGAAGGCCGCCTGCAACAAACACGCCGAACATGTTAACCTGGCAGAGAGAACCAGGCGTGAATGACTGAGCGCGCTCAGAGGGCGGCGGCCTCACCGAGCTCCTCCCGGCTGAAGGAGAGGCTGGTCGTGTCCTCGTTCAGGTTCTTATTGAAATCGATGCACAGGTTGCTCAGCTTCTTCTTGATGGTTTTGATTTCCTGTTACAGTGATAGAGAAGGTTAGTTTATATAACAGGATGCCGTCAAACAGCAGCTGCTTTCCTGATAAAATGCAGCACAGTGCTCACCTCTTGTGTCTCTTTGGGCAGATGGAGCCCGTTCCTCTTCCCCAGCTTGATCAGACGCTCCATGTAACGCGTAGCTTCTGCAGTGAGGCTGTCGGCATCGATCTTCTTCTGCAGACATGAACAGAAACACGGAATGAGAAATAGAAACCTTTTTGAGTCCAAGACACAGGGAGCAGAATGGAGACAGGCACAGATGTCAGCAGAGGGGCTGCAGGTCCTGCATTTAAAAACGAAATAGGACAGAATGTCACCAGTGTCTGGTTGGTCTGCTGCCAACTACAGCTGCAACCTACGATTATTGTGTGACCAACAATCCAAAACAAAGATATTCTGCACAACAAATCGATTTGGATCTTTAAATGTAAATGTGTCTTTTTTGTACACAAAACAAGGACAAAAAAGTTTTGGTTCTGTTTTGGTGGGTCTAAGCGTGTTAAATGGCCTCCATTACTGTTTCAATGTTTTTAATTTTTCACTTTTTTCCATGCTTCTATTTAGCAGTAAGAAAGCTAAGTTGCAAATGCAACATGAGCTTAGCAGAATTATCTGGTTGCCCAGGCTGCTAAAAGAACATAATTTTATTCCATTATAAAAACATACACACACATGCACAGACATATACATGTGAAGCAGCTACAGCAGCATCAAAAGTCAAAGTGGCTTTTATTGCTGCTGTTTGACAAACACGAAGACGACCTAGAGACAATCTGAAGCATGATGGGCTTCACTTTACTACTGCCTCAAGACAACTGCACATCTTTTATTGCTAATACTGGGTGGGAAGAATTAGGCATGAGAAATGGGTGGTGATCAGATGCCATATGTTGCATGTGAATGGACTGAAAGAAGGAACGACCAAGAAAAAAGGGACAAACCCATCGACCAGTCAGCCTGTCCCTATCTGTCTGCTGATTGGTCAGCAGGACTGTGAGGTCATCTCACCTCCAGTGCGACGATCATGCGGTAGACATCCTCCCTCATGCTCATCTCCACGTCGAACTCCGAAAGACGCTTGTCGGCCTCAGTGCTCGCCGCTCGGACCTCCTTGCTGGGAGAGACGTGCTGCGGGAAGTCCAACATGTTCCTCTGGACTGAAACACAGGGGGCGGGGCCATTGAGGAGAGGGGCGGAGTTAGACAGGCGAGGCTCACAAAGTCAGAAACAAAGTCAGCGTCTCTTCAGTTGAAGTCCAACAGGCTCTAAGGTGAATAGAGCTATTACTGAAGTTGTTCTTTCTTTATTGAATTTAAGATTTTATGATTTTGCACTTTAAAATGTTAAAAGAAAAAAAAATAAAGAAATGTTTCACTGTATTCAGAACTTGAAATGTAGTTACTGTAAAAATAATTTCTAACAGCTGGGGTGTTTATTTGTTTCAGTTTACTTAACAGATCAGGCGTTTATTTGAAACCAGGTGACAGTTTGGGACAAGTGATTATTAATGAATATGTTCCTGACAAAAATCATGCTCAGCAAAACTGGAGAAATAGAATGTTAATATACTCAAATTCTTTTATTAAACCAGCATATAAATTATATTTTTCAAAAATCCGATTTTGGTATTGTAGATTTTGGTACATCTCACAGCTGTTTCTTCTGACTTTTCCTCTGCATACTTTACCACAGAAAGTTTGAACTTTGTGTAATGCTTTATCCTCCAGAGCCATGGGGTTCAGCAATCATCAATATTACCAGAATGGTTGTTCATTAACATCATTGAAGCATGATGGTGATGTGTCAGGTCTTTTTCTGAAGAAAAATTTGTAATTGGTGGGTATTTATCTACATATACACCTGCAGCTGGTGTTTAAAGGGGGCCAAGCAGTTAATAGAAACTCAGCTATTATATAATGTAAGATTTAATGTATGTAATTATTACACCGTAGTATAGAGACAGGTATCCAAGAATGCATTTCACACCAATCAGTGCCTAACCATATTCTGAAATGGAATAATTGAAATTATTTTTGTCAAAATTGTACACACAATACCCCATAATGACAAAGACAAAATATATTGTCTGAAATTTATTAAAAATAAAACACAAATATAACATGTACATAAATATTCACAGCCTATGAGTGCTGTGTACAAGGAACAGCACTCAAGTCTATTTGAGTAAGATGCCTCAACCTCATCTGTTTTTGGGCAGTTTCCTTCCATTCTGAAGCTCCATCAGGTTGGATGGGGAGCGACGGTGTGCAGCCATTTTCAGGTGCCTCCAGAGTTCAATCGGGGTTCAAGTCTCAGCTCTGGTGGAGCCACTGAAGGACATGATCTCCTTTGCTATCTTGGCTCTCTGTGCTTAGGGCCGTTGAGGTTTCGGGAAGATGAACCCTGCGTTCATCTTTCCGTCGACCTTGAAAGGTCTTTCAGTGAAAATCATCCCCACAGAGTGATGCCGCCGCCACCATGCTTCACTGTAGAGATGGCGGGGAGTGTCTGGTTTCTTCCAGATTTGACACATCCTTCAGGCAAAAGGGTTGAAATATTTGTTTCATCAGACTGGAGATTTGTGTTTCTCTGAGTTTTTCCTCTACCACACAGTGCTGTGGAGATAATTTGCCCTTCTGAAGGTTCTCCAAAGAAACACTGGAGATCTATCAGAGTGACCCTCTGACTGGCCTTCAGTATAAGAGTCATGCTGGTTCCAAAATTCCTCATCTTACAGATGGTGAGGGCCATGGTGCTCATTGGAAACTTCATTCAACTTACTTCATTATAGGGTATTTATCCATTTTTGAATAAGGCTGTAACATAACAAGATGTGGAAAAAGTGGAGCACTGTTAATATTTATCAGATGCACTGCATACTACCAATATGTGGTCAGTTTATTCTAATAACACTTATTTAAATTTACTTGAGACATGAAGAGTCGCCTGTAAAAATGGTGAAAGGAAATCTTTTAAATAGAGATAAGTAGTAGATTTTAACATTTAAATATATTTAAAAAGGTGTAATGGAATATAATCAGACATTTTAAGGTATTTCCGTCAAAAAACTGTTATTAATTATGTAAAATGATCCTTGAGATTAATGTTAAAATTAAACTTGTTAGTTGAGTTGTCATTATTCTATTATTTAACAAATTATTGATCATTTAGACGTTTTATCAAATCAATTCATAGGATTGTTTCATATTTCTTTAATAGGAAATTAGCTTTGGTCCTCCAATCATCAAAGCGTTATTTCAGTTGTCTTGGTTCCTATTACACACACTTGGTTTGTCTATTAATGAGTAATAACGACGTCAGGAAAAAGTTTCTCACTACAGCAAATTATCTTATGAAAACCCTGACGAAACATTCACAAACTAAATATGTTTCACACGTAAACTCAATAATGAATGGGTTTGGGAAACATGGATTTAAATTGGCGTTAAACTGTTGACGGTTTCGTGTGGCCCTGCAGAAAGCGGTGCGTCGTCCTGCAGCAGCTTCAGCAGCAGTTTCAGGTGTTTTCAGGTTTTCCAGCTGCCTGCGAACAAAGCCTCCGTCTGTATTGTAGCGGCAGCAGCTGCTGGTTCAGCTGCTTTCTCTGCAAACTGCTGATGGGCCTTTACCATCACAGTACCGGTTCTGCTGACTCACCGCTTTGCTGCAGCGTGCACAATGAACCTCTGACCTGCCTGTTCTGTCAGGTTCATTCTTTACATTCAGGTTCATCATGTGTATCAACTGTACAGACTGCAGAAGAATCTGGAGGGAGCATTAAAACCATCAAACGTTAGCGCCTGTGACTTTGTTTCTGTAGTTTTTATCTTAATCTACTTGCTAAAAATTATCAACAAATTAAAAAATAATTTTGTAAGTATCATGTAACTGATGAATTTATTTAGTTTATTTTTGAGAAAATTCTGTGATTGCAGGCTCTTCATCATGAATACTTTCTGCTCTCTTTAGTCCTCTGATGGTAAACTGAATCTTTTGGGGTTGTGGTCAGATATAAGACATTTGAGGATTTGATCTTTGGTCACATTCCATATTTTTTTTTCCCCAATTTCCAGAAACGCCTGGTTTCATATTCCCATATTGGAAATAGGTTGCGATTGTCTGCCCTATATTTATTTAGTAATTTAATCCTTTTTAGTATTTTTTCTTCCGAAAACTTTATACGCTAAATATAATTTCCAACATTAAGCTTCAAACTTTGCAGCAATCTCACCAGCAGATCATCAGATTTCATATGTCAGATTGTCCTTGAACGAGAGCTGCAACAATTAGTCAATCAACAACAAAAAAAAAACATCTGCAAACATTTTGATTCTGGTAATGCCAAACATTTGTTCTTGTTAATGTAGATAATAATTGGTAGATTAAATTATTATTAAAATAATAGAAGCTCTACCTCGGACACTTTTTTTCCCAAATGAACCCAGAGATCATGAATCAGGAGTAATGTGTTAACTTTGGAGTTTGTGTTCAGGCTTGTGGATCAAACACCTGCTCATTGTTCACATGGATGGAAATTGAATTGAGTCGTCCTTCCCACGGCATCCCAGACTGGACAAAACACCGTCGTCTTTGGTCATCTGTGAACCACCATGAGCTGCTCTCACATGTGTAACAGCTGCTGTACTGATCAGACTGGTTGATTCCTTATACATCTCCACCTGACAGACTGATTGCCTCGATTTCTTTCCTCCACAGGTCAAGATTCTTGTATCGATCCATCAATCAGCTGCTGATCTGAATGAGAGTGCGGTAAGTGTAGCTACAGATGACCGAGTTAAACCTTTATCATGCAGAAACAAGTTATGGAGAGTTTATAGGCTTATGGTGAATGTTGGTCCAGGCTTAGCCAGAGGATGTTCCTCCACGATACTCAGGGTCAGAGTGAACTCAGCCATGGCCCTTTTCCTCCACACGTTCGGTATAGTACTTGCTATTTCTTGTACCGCTTTGTCATTTTTGTAAACTCTGCACATTTGGTTTCTTCACCAGAAATAACTATTCGCTTCCATGTTGTCATTCACTAACCTTCACTAGTCTTCTCCTTCTGACTCATTGATGACACAGACCCACTGACATGAATCCCAAGGAAAACAATGTATTTTTTTTTTTTTTTTTTAACTGGGTTGGGGAGCTGGAACCAGTGGGGGGTCCTGCCGGTGTGAAATCCCTCTGTGTTTGTTTGGTGCTGAGCAGGTAGTGTTCAGTGACTTTTTAGAGCTTTTTCTTTGCGTGCTGCAGCCCAAAAACAATGAGTGAAACTCACATTTAATCTGCAGAGACCATTCTCACTGCAAGCCACAAACAACTCATCATCATTGTCTTTTTACTGCTGTAATTGTAATTTACTCATTTTAGGAATTAATTATTTCATCACATTTTATTAAATAAACTGCTGTTCTCTGTGATTGATTGGTTGTTATAAGCTTTTAAATTGAGCTTTTGTTGACGACTAAATCAGTGTCTCTGACACAGAGCTTCTCTTTAGAAAGACGGAAAACATCTAATTGATTTTTTGGACACCTAGATCCAGTTCTCACATTTCTGACATGTATCTGAAGCATAGACACCATAATTTCCCAGATATTTCCTGTATTGAACTTTGTACTGATTTCCCTTCCGACCCGATTATTAACATAATGAATGTGCACAAGGCAGATTTATATCCTCGTAGAAAAACCTATACAACTTAAAAACTGAATAAATATACTGAATAAGCATAATTTATGTATACTTCCTATTTGCAATAGAGCAGCAGATGTTTAGTAGACCCATTCTTAACCATATGTTTTTTCAAAATAGTTATGAACAATTCTAGCTTGGATTTCAATATTCAGTTAGCAAGTCACCAATAAATTGCAGGACAACATATTGACAACAAGTAGGACTTATCCTGCACTTCCTTTTAAGGGAAGAGCTGCAAAATTCTGCATCCGGTCAGAGGGAAATCACTATCAAGTTCAACACTGAAGGTATCAGTGGAAATATGTCCCTCTGCTTTGGATACATAGAGATACTTGATACTTAACAATCTCTTTTAGGGGTGGGACGGTTCCAACGTTTATCATAAACCGTTTCATCCCTAATCCCTTTATATATATATATATATATATAAATATATATATATATATAAAAAAAATATAAAACCCTTTGCTGATTTGGGGGTACTGACCGGTGTACTCCACCTCCACGTCGGCGAGGGCCTTCAGGGTGTTCTCGTAGGTGACGCCGTCCAGCTCCAGGGCACCGACGCGGTCGTACACCTGCTTGGTGCTGGCGATGAGCTCGTCGGTGAGCTGCTGGATCTGCTCGGGGCTCAGGTCCCAACGCAGCCGGTTGTCCGGGCAGACCGGCACCTGGCTGCCAAACACCACCTCACCTGGGTCACAAGCAACAGCAACAACATAGAATCTATTTCAACATTTGTAATATTATTTTTAAACACATCACATGGGCCATCTTTTATTTGTATTGTCTGCAGAAACAGCAAATAGCCATATTTTAAGTCAGAAAATGCAAGTAAATGTGGAAACTCCTGGTTCAACAGCTGCTCTAGGGCAGGTTATGCTCAAGATGAGAAATATACAACATCTTGACCACTGACCAATCAATTTACTGGAAAAAAAAAGTTTGCAATAAAGCAACATGTATAAAAGGTATATATTTCATAGGTCTGAAGAAACATTTGATTGCTTCAGCTTTCAGAGCTTCTAACAAACAGATCATTCATTATACCAAACACATGAAGATGATTTTAGCTTCATGTTCAACTGTGCAGTATGCCAACTAAAAGCAATAATTAGCCTTCTTTAAATATTATAAACCTATTTCTATTTCTGTTGTGTGATTACAGGTCATGTTTTTATGTTTTACTTCGTATGACTTTTTTGTTGTTCGAAGTTTTTCACCTTCTCATATCAAATATGGTTCCCGTTTTTTTTCCTTAATTAACAAACCCGCCTCATTCACATGAACATGCTCGTTGCAAGATATGAAAACCCAGAGCGGACAGAGCTCAGTGACAACCAGCTGTGTAGTTCTGGTTCTGTGAAATTTTTGGAACATTTACTCTATTAGTAAAAACAAACAACAGGGTTGATTTTACTGATAAATGTTCATCCAGACTACATCAGACCAGTATTGTGAGGGTGAATCAGTGGATGTTTGCTGAACTTATTGTTAAACAAGGCGGCATATTCACCAGCAAGTGGCAGAACATTGAACTGATTAATGTGGAGATGTGGACATTGCTCTTTACTTCCACATGTAAAGTTGATAGAAGCTCCATTGTGAAAATGTTAGAGTGAAAAGTTACTATCATTTATCATGATGAATAACTTTCCATTCCATACTGGCCATAATGAATAACTTTGTAGAATAAAACAACAATTAGGTACTCAGACTTAAACCTAAATATTATCAGCAAAATGTAACTCAAGTATCAAAAGTAAACGTACTCATTATACAGATTCTGTACGTGTAATACCTCTAACTACTTGAATATACCAGCTGAATGCTGGTGAAACATGCAGAAGGCTGCAGGTTTGTTTCACTCCAGCCAAAAACAACAATGGTTGTGTATTGAGTGATTGAGCAATTTGGTTGGACAAAAAATTTCATTTTGCACATGGTGCACACTTCTATAATATGGATTAGGTATTCCATTTGAGACTTATATGACATTATAAATAGTAAAAAAAAAACCAATTACCATAATACAAATCTATTTACTATTTTGGGCTGGAAAACTGGAAGTGAGAGTTGGAATAAATGATGATTAAACAAAGTACATTTTGTACCCTGTATCTGCATAATGACTATTTTTATTTTGATACTTTAACTTCATTTTGCTGATAGTACTTGTGTAATTTTAATACAGCAATATTTTCAAAGCATGACTTTTAATTGTTTTAGGTATTTCTATGATGACAGTATTATTAATTTCACTCAACTACTTCATCTGTCACTGTTATTTTATTCTACAACGCAGCCTGGTCATTGTAGAATAGAAAATCATGCTGATCTTTATAGAATAGAGAGGTTATTCCTTGTTTATAGCGCCAGGACTTCAGATTGACAGATGGAGTGTTAGCTCAGTGATTAAGCAGCTAACTTGGTAAATGCTAAACCGCAGAACAGGAAAAGCATTCACAAACACACAGAGACCATCAGCCAGAGATCATTTCCAAACCACACTGCCTTTTTTCTTCATTATCATTAACAGATATGCAGGTTAAACAACGTGCATTACCTAATATACTTAATGTGTAATTGATGGACTGCAGCTAGCCTCTGTTAGCGATAAAACACATAAAAGCTAAATCCGTTCAAAGCGGCGCAGTGAGAAAACCTGCCGATTATAAAACATTCATTTACATTTAATTGATTCGGTCCCATTAAAACATTCCGCACGTTAACGCGACTCACCTGTCGGCCCCATAGTTCAGATATTGAATGAAGGTTGATTGGAATGTGTGTGGTGACTGTCAAGCAGACCAGAGAAAGGGCAATAAACCTGCTGCACGAGCGGGAAGCGTCTTCCCGGCGCACATTTCAAAATAAAATACTTGCATGATTGACTTGTAGCAAAACTAAACAATGGAATACTGAAATCTGTCGGGCATGTATACAATTTTAATCAGTGGTTGTATTATTACTCAGCTCCTTTATAGCAATATCGCAATATAAAAATACTTCATTACAAGTATGAAATCTGAGGATCCACAGTAAATGTAAAGTATCATAAGCCCAATGTAGTTAAAGGGTCCTATTTTGCCATTTTCCCAGTGTAATAGTTCAATTTTCGAGGTCTATTTATACAAATTAGTATCCTTTTGTAGTCTAAAAGTAGCTCGTTGGACCTGTAGCAGCAATGCAGTCTACCTGCACACACAAGGTTCATTCACAGGCAGAGTCACATCACAACTAGACATCACCAGGCCAGGCCACACAAGTGGGTGGTCTTATTTTAGAGTATATGTGTTTTTTTATTTATTAGAGTCAATTTAAGTATCCTACAGGAGGAAGGACATGACTTGAAACCCAGAGTCTCTTGCTGAAATCCGATTATGATTTCTTTTTTCTTGGACACACGTTGCGGCTCCTTTAAGGGAAGTGGCCTAGAGGGAATCTGTTACCAGCTGCCACTCACTATTATACATCCATTATAGAACTGTATTACATCCATGCTGCCACCTGTCTGATTTAAGATATTCTTCTAATTCTTCTTCTTCTTCTTCTTCTTCTTCTTATTATTATTATTATTATATTAATCCAAAATGGAAATATAAAGTGGGCTGGACCGGGCTACGTGCCGACGTCGCGGCCATATTGTGACGGTCCAGCTCCGGTTGTAATCTGGGTCTTTAACCGCAATAAATGAGCGGTTGGCACAGACAAAAATACTCATAACTCGCTAAAATGATGACCGATTGCCAAACAGTTTATTTTGTTTAGACATTTTAGCGTAGCTATGATAGAAGATGCATTTGTACATTTTGATATCGCCATTTGATATATTTTCAGTAATGTGATTACTTGTAATGAAGCGTTTTCTCTTTACATTTTAGAGTTGTAGAGAAAAGCTACTTCTTAGTATGTTGAAGACGTTTCACCTCCCATGGAAGTTACTCTAACTAACTGCATAATGTTACTTTTTATGAAATTTCGTGATTATAATTCTTCGTAATTATAATATATAGTGTCATAACAACATTAATTATGTTTATAAAGTCGGTTGAAAATCAATCTTAAAATACATGAAATGTAATTTTAAGTACTATGCCTGCAGTTATTTGTTTCACCTCTAAGTTAGACCATTTGGCCCAATGCAGATACTCGTTCCTCATGTTTTTATTTTGAAGGCTGGTTACTTGAGATCCGGTTTGACAGCGCCTTTCCCTCAACGTCATAACTGCGCGCCAAGCTAATTAGTTAGCTGAGTGACGATTAGAGACTGCTCGAAGGAGAGCAGAGTTAACATTAACTCTCCGTTACCGGGGACAATCCTCACCTGTAACCCGGAGACAGCTGGTAGGAAAACACACGGTTTTGTTAAAATGTCGGATGTGGCTGTGTGACGGTGTGTTATAGACGTCAGCAGCGTTAACGGCGAGAGGAAATGTGATCCAGGAGCTAGGTAGCCGTTAGCATCGTGCTATTAGGGTTCAGAGAAAACGTCACGCCGATATCCGCTCAAAACTCCGGCGGGTCAACAATTTCTCGCCTCTTAGATGAACATTTTTTATGTTAGAGCAACAATCATCTCATTCAGGAAACCACGAAGAAGCCCTCCATATTTCGGCTGTCATTTGTTTCAAGAAAAAAGCATAAACTCGTACAAATTAATCTTCCAATAACGGATTCGGCCGTTGTTGTGACGCTGTTCTTCTTCCGAGAGTCACCGTGCAAACAGGGCGCCAGAGACAGGCTCGCGAGGATTAAGAATAATTTTGTGAAATGGATTCTGCTGAGATGAGGCAACTATGAGCCGAGCTTTCTAGAACATATGGGTCTTAAATCTTGCTCTAAAACCCGCTTTCTGCTGTCGTGATATGTCGTTAAACGGATTCTGATTTAATATGAAAGTACGGTATCTGTAACAGCGGATGGAAACAACCTAAAATTAACGTTAGGAGTAACCAATGCAAATAAACTCTCAATGTTTACAAATGATATAGCTTTATATATTAGAAATGAAAGCTGTAATACACGGCCTAACTGGTGTAAAGGTTCTAGGAGCTGTAGTTCTACATGTTTACGTTGAAATGCTGCATACCAAATGTAAATACTGTGTTTAGTATCAATTCAATGCGTATAAACATACGGGAAGCCAAATGCATCATTCGAGTGAGAAAATATGACTACAACTAGACGATTCCCAAAGCCCCAAATACATGTAATAGAAACAAACATTATATTGATAATTATTAGACAAAGTCACAAGTATAATAAAGAACAGAAGGCAGAAAAAATGAAAAGATTTATCTTTGTTTTAGTCTTGATTATTAGTTTTTTGTTTGTAATGCACAAAACAGAAGGAACTATATAAGATAAAACATTATTGACTTGAGGATTGATGAATAAGGGGCAGGAGAAACAATAAAGATAAAGCCAACATGTAGAAGAGCTATCTACACAGAACACCTTTATTTCTACACAGACATGTCAGTTAAAGAAATGATGAAGCCTGGGTTTGTGCTTTTTGTTGAAAATGAACAGGCTAACTCCAGTGAATCATTCAAAGTGACCTCTTGGTGCAAATGTTCCTTCATCAGGTGATTGGAACACAAAGATGGCTGCTGTTAGCCCTCAGATGTTAGCATCAGAGAGACAGTCATGCTGAGTTATACTTAGCCTGAGCTGCTAGAATATTCCACAAGCTTATTTCATCACATTATATGTGTTTGGTTTTTCTGCTCATGTCAATGCACAGTTTCATAAAATACGATGGGATTCATGGAGAAAACGCAATTTGTTTAATCTGTCCGCAGGGAGAAGAAAAAAAATATTAGCTGCGTCTTACTCGAAAATAGATCTGTTACTCAAGTACTTACAAGTCAAATAAGAAAAAGGATCAGAAACCAGACACAATAATTAATTGTTGACTGAGACATGCTGCTGTTTGTCAATTTCTTTTCATCTGATTTTTCCTTATCTATACATGTTGTTGAACCAAAACTCACGTCAATCCATTAGGTCATTCTGTAGAATTTCACAGTTTGATGCCAAAAAACTTCCTTTTCTGTTGATTCCTTCTTATGATGCAGTGTGGTGTCACTGCAGCACAAGTTCTAATCATTTTTTGCTGAAAGAAATAGTAATTACTTGCTTGTAATTCGCATTACTGAACTTATGTATATGTTTGCGTACTAAGAATCAAGGCATCAGCAATAAAATGCCTCTAACTAGAGTGTTAGACTAATCTGGTGCCTAAAATGAAATTAGTTTCAATACATATCCTACTTTACTTGTGCAGGATAGGTATTGCATCTCCACACAGCAACTAAAATATGGCAAAATAAGTGACTGAGATAAAAGTCCATCCAGATTGACTTCATATTAAGCCCCCACGAGTAATGTTGTGTTTAGCTGCTTTTGTGATGTTCAGTGACATGGTAGCAGAGTGTATACTAGTCAGCTCTGACCGCTCAGCTGTTGCTGTGTTCTCAGGGTCTCTCTCCATCAGCGAGTACAGACAAAGAGGTCTGAGCCTCCGTCACCATGACAGACACCAAGCGTCTCGCCTTCTCCATCATCGAGTTCCTGCATGATCAACTCCAAACAGGGAATCTGTCCTCAGGCGCCCAGGAGAGTCTGGAAGGTGAGTCCTGTAGGGCTGGGTGGGGGGAAAAAAGCCTTTTACATAACAGAGCTGGTTCTGACCTCCTATGAGGACATGATGTTAACAGAACAAAAAAAGGCTGCACTGAACCGACACCCTCCACATGCTGGAGATATAATGTAGTTCATTTTCAAAAGAGGCAGTAGTTGAGCAAATTTTAGATTTAATGACTGATTAATTACTTGTATAAAATGAGTGTGAAGAACTGAAGTGTACGCTGTCAATCAGAGACTAATGTTAGCAGGCAGCTATCTCCAGCAGTATCAAACAGGAGTTTTGACCAGCACACGCTGCAGCACATTAACTATTAAACCAACTCTGGAGTGTAGAAAATAGCCCTGAACACTCTGTTTCACTACAATGTATTCACAATAAGTGATGGGTGGGAAGAAATCCAAAGATGTCCCTCTTGCAGAAATGCATTTAAAAGTACTAAACTACAGTTCAACAGGAAAGTACAGTCTCAGGAAACGCAAAGGGGATTTGATGCTAAAAAAGGCTGTAAATGATGATAGATACCTACATATGACATGACCAAGTCAGACAACCGTCACATAGACTTTAATGACTGGGTGGATACTGTGGACTTTATCCTTGAAGACACATTTGAATGATCTTACTGTGAATAACTATAAAAGCACTCTGGGAGAGCAGACCTCCACCAAGAATACAGCCAGGCTGTGCAGGTGCAAGACATCACCACCACATGGCCCCAAACGATGGAGACCATTTACCACAGTGCTACCAAACCAGGGTCATTACCATAAAGGGAAACCTCCCTCTCTTATTCTCCTATTTTCTTTTGGACAATAATACCGATAATGTTGGGTTTCTGTAACAAAGAACAAGGAACTTGAAACATCATCTTAGACATCTTATCATTTTAACTGAAACTTAGTAGGACATGATAAAGGTGCAGCTGTTCTTATCAAGTCGACCCCTCCCACTGTCAGTTGAATGAGGTTAGAGAGCAGGAGAACATTTAGCTTAATGATTTAAAAACTTTCATAATAATCAGCTGGAGCTGCAGCTAATGATTATTTTAATTATTGATTCATCTGTCAGTTAATTTCTACTTCAGACGATTAGTCGTTTGGTTTTATGAAATATTCTTGTCCACATCCCACTGATAGTGAGTTTTGTGCCATAGAGGCCCAAGAAACCCCGATATTCACATTTAAGAAGCTGGAATTAGAGAATTTATATATTTTATTATAGTATGCTAAGTGTGTCTGTGCTGACCTCTGACCTCATACATGTAAATGTCATATATTTTACCGGTGAAAGGAGACTGGCCTTCCTTTTAATCATCATTTTCAGCTTTTTAGTCATGTTCATGTTATAGTGTGTTGTTAAAGTGTTCTTGTTGCTCCGCAGTCGCTGTTCAGTGCTTGGAGACAGCTTTCGAGGTTTCGAGTGATGACCAGACCCTTGCTGTTCCCATGACGTTACCAGAGATCTTCACCTCAGCCACAGCTAAGGTACAGTCAGAGAAACGGCTGAAGTCTAATCAGGGTTACCTGCTCTTGGAATTTAGGGAGCATTTTTGTGGCATTGACATTAAAGATGTATTTAAAGGTAACAACCACTTTCCAAGACATTTCTAACCCCTGTTTCTCTTTGCATGGCAGTTTCCACATCAGTCGCAGGCCAATAACAACACCACCCCAAACTCCATAAGCGAGGACCAGAGGGCCGAGGCAGAGAATCTCAAAACTGAAGGTAAGAAGACGACGGAAATTTCATATAATTTCTAAAGTGACTATTCTTTTCTTTATTATTGCTTCTGAATTTTATTTCAATGAAATCTGACTTAACGTCTTCTTGCCTGCAGGAAATGATCAAATGAAAGTGGAGAACTTTGCAGCTGCTGTGGAGTTTTACTCTAAGGCCATCGCCATTAACCCTCAGAACGCAGTCTACTACTGTAACAGGTCAGAATCCTGCCAGCTGTACTTCAGCATTATAAACCAATCCAGAGACAAGTTTAATTTTTTTAAAAGTTAAAAAGCTTTTAAATTACTTCTTACTTAATATTCCTGTATCGCATGCAGTTGTCATACACATTTTTTAATGCAAGTGATTTAACTGTAATATTTGTGTGTTTGCAGGGCTGCAGCGTACAGTAAACTGGGGAACTATGCCGGAGCAGTGCAGGACTGTGAACAGGCCATCAGCATCGACCCAAACTACAGCAAAGCTTACGGACGGATGGGGTAGGAGTCAACTGGCATTTATATTGCCGAAAGGTGGTGAATGAGTGTCGAAACCGTAAAACACAAAGTGGCATGGCTGCAAACAGCTGCACATACTTACACGTTTTCCAGAGTCACTGCTGTCCTTTGACTTCTCTGGCTTGCTAAATCGGTTTTATTGCACTGAATAAAACCTTAATCAATAAAAAAAGGTTTAATCGAAAAACACCTGAGTTAACCAATAACGTGTCGTTTTTTTTAACAGCCCTCTGATGGAGTCTTTTGGTGTTTTCTGTCTCATTGAGTTGCCAATCGTCGCTGACCAGCCTCAACAAACACGCATGCATATTTTCCACAGTCGCGGCTGTCCTTTGACTTCTTCACTCACTTGCTGGGCTGACTCATTGAATTTAAACTGACTCAGTAAATTAAGGCTGATTTACCTAAATAAACCTGGATTAATTGATAATCTGGCCTTTTAAAACAGCCCTATGACAGTGCCTTATGGTGTTTTTTTTTGTCTCGTTTTGTTGCAGTTTGGCTCTGGCCAGCCTCAACAAACACACGGAAGCAGCTACTTTCTATAAGAAAGCTCTGGAGCTGGACCCTGACAACGACACCTACAAGTCCAACCTGAAGATTGCAGAGGAGAAGATGGAAACGTCCAGTCCAGTAAGAGAAGGAAAAAAATCAGCAATAAAGAGTTTATTAATCAATAGAAACTGTGCTCACCCCCTCCCTCCCTCTCCCCCCTCTCTCTTTCTCAGACAGCTGGGATGGGTGGAGTGGATCTGGCCGGATTACTCAGTAACCCTGGCTTCATGAACATGGTGAGATGTCAGACTGGATCTGCCTGTGTGTAGTTAGTGCTTCAGACTTCATACACACAGACAAGACTTCTCGTACTCCTATGCAGCTGTGAGGAGTTTTGTTTCCCTCTACATCAACATATTAGACATTTGTGTCCCAGAATCAATCAATTATTCGCAATTACTGCACAGTTACCATGAGAAATGATTTCAAGGACATGTTAAGAGAACTCATTCCCTCTCTCTGCAGGCGTCCTCTCTGATGAACAACCCTCAGGTTCAGCAGATGTAAGTTGTTTGTTTCTCTTGGTCAATGTGTGTCGGTGGTTTCTCAGATGAGCTTAGTGTCTCTTTGCCGTCTCCCAGGATGTCGGGGATGATGTCGGGCGCGTACGGCGGGATGGGAGGAGCGGCACCAGGAGGAGGAGTAGGAGGAGGAGGAGGAGGAGGCGGCGGCTTAGGTGGAGCTGCTGGTTCTGCTGGAGCCCCTGGAGCTGGAGATTTATCGGGGCTGATCCAGGCGTACGTAGCTTCACTATTTTTGTAAAAACAGATGATATACACTGCTATCCTTTTAATACATCAAACTAGTTTACTATTACATTTTTTTGTTAAATAATGAATTAATAAACTAATAATTTTAACTCTAATTAAGAGTAAGGGCGTGTTAACTAGCGCACAACACAAATTGTGAACCTATTTAAAGGACAGTGGAAGTATATGAGGGAAAACAGACTTTGGCACTTTAAAGAAACAATAAAAGAATCTTATTTGATTTAAATCACTTGGATGCTGATGCTTCCTACAGATCATCTTTTAAATTCATGTATAAAGGAGGACTACTGTGGATGTTTTCCTATTGCTTACATTGCATTGCATGTTCAGCATTATGTCCTGAAGCAGTTGGTCATCTTAATCACAGATATATCAGGAAAATAATGATGATTTTTATTACAGAATCTGGGGTGATCTAGTAAAGGGACATAATGTTGTTTGTCCAGCAGAGAACATTACAACTCCATTAATCCCAGCACAGCTTCTTTTTTCTTCTTTCTCCTTACCTCCTCAATATGAACATCAGCCACAAGAATCCAGTATCAGTATGTAGGTCTTTACTCAGTAGAAACGGGAGCAAAGATTACAGCAAAATCAGCATCATTTTCATATAGTTTTTGACTCCTGATCCTGATGAATGAAGACACTTATGAAAACCATAATTACCATAAGAGTTATGTATAGATGTATGAATATTAATTAAAAAAAACATGTCTGTGCTGTTTGTGTTGCAGAGGTCAGCAGTTTGCTCAGCAGATGCAACAGCAGAACCCAGAACTCATCGAACAGCTCAGGAGTCAAATCCGCAACCGGACGCCCAGCGCTGGCAACGAGGAGCAGCCATGACACTCAGACCTGGTAAAAATACACGCGCACACACACAGGATATTTACAAGTTCTCATGTCCAGAGCTCTGCAACTGATGGTGTGTTCCTGTCTCTTCCAGGTCAGACAGGTTTGTGTGTGAAGGAGAGCTCCACGCCGACTATCCTTTTCCTTTCTGATTTTTGGATCGTTATAACTCGAAGGACTAAGTTTCAAAGTTTTTTTTTTCCCTCCATCACTGAATAATTCCTGCATGAGAGAGAAGCCTCCCGCTTCATTTAGGAGCCACGTCACCAAAAACGACACCCACTTCCTGCGGCTCTGTGTGGTTTTTAGGAGGAACATTTAGACATAACACTTTGCTATCAAACCTAAAGTTAATTAATAGATAATGATTTACCAGGAAACTGGACCCCATGTGTGAACCAGCTGCAGCAAAGTGGGTCAGCAGGTTTAATACAGAGCTTGAAATGTCTGTTTTTTTTTCTTCTGAAAACTACACAGTGTAACTTTAAATGCAATTTTTCTGTCACATACCCTGTTTATGATGAGTGACTGTATGTGTATGAATGAGGATCAGCGTTAATTTTGTATGTATGAGTGTGTGTGGTGTCAGGGAGGCAGACAGCTGTTTGGGAATTAAAAAGAGCATCTCAACATTTTACACCCTCCTGTCTGTCTGTTGTTTCAGTTCAGTCCTAAAAATTCTTTACAAACTTAAATCGGTGAAATATGTATTTACATTTTCTAATATCAATAGTTATCCAGGTGTCCCATTTAACACATTCTTATGTTTGTTTTAGTTATTTAAAAAATAACTAAATTATAATACTAATAATCTTAATACATAAGATTACTTACTTGACTTTTTTTAAACAAAAAATTAAAGATAAGGTTGGCCAGACATGGTTTGTATTGTATAAATTTAGGTGATTCCAATCTTTCTGTGAATCTTTCTTTCTGAACTCTTCCACAATGGAAAAGGAACATTTAATATAAGGGAGACTTTCATATTTCCATCTCAGTGTCCATGTTCAGTTTTCTGTTAATAATAGAAACACTTAAGGTCTCTCAAGTCAAGTTCATTTCTATAATCCAAAATCACAAATCAGATTTGCTTCTGGTAAAGTTTGTACAGCAGCAACACAACATCCACTACCTTTAAATCCTCACATTGTATGGGGAAAAACCTCTGAAAAAACCATCTAGCAGGAGATAAAGGAAGAAACCTAAAGAAGAGGTGTGAGAGACCCTTTTCCGGGATGAACAGACTTCCAAAAGATGGGTGTACAGGATGGAAGGAGCATTGAATAGGATAAAAGAAGCATCTTTCACGTGCTATATATATATGGTTGCAAATAAGGTTAAGGTTAGCTATTTTTTTTAATTAGGAATTCGAACGAATTAGGGTTAAAATTTGAATTTAATAATTTAATCGTATTTAATTTCTATGTTTATGTGTCTTGTGCTTTCTGATGCGCCTCTGTCATGTTTGTACAGTTAAAATAAAGTTAGAAAAAAGAAAAAAAACTAAAAAGACTGACCACTCAGCGCCCTGCGATTGTGTGACGTAATCGTAGAAGTCGCGGAAGGAGACGAAGGGGTCGGACCTATAGATCCGTGGGGCCCGACAGGTAAATGCGTCCATTCGGGCTCTATTTTAGGGGACTTGAACTTGTTTTTCTCGAACTGAGTCTGTTGCAGTAAGTCACTGACGCACTCCGGAGCTACGGTCACCGCCTATTAGCTGCTAAAGCTAATGGCGGCTTAAGCTAGCTACTCCGTCAGGTTAGCCGCTGTTGGACGGAACCGCGGGCGGAAGCGGAGTGATTTGATCTTTAACGTTAACGTCTCCGTGCTGTCAGGTGAACTGAACAAGTGAAACCGCGATGTGCAAAAACGTTACTCAAAGGTGCGTCGGCAGTAGTTTGACCATAGACCTCCTATAGTACAGCCAATAAAGAATATTGTCTTTATTATTACCGAATCCTAGGAACTTATATTAAGATTCCCATTTTAAACCTGAGTGTTTTGGTTAAACAAGGAAGACCGAAGCCAAATAGAGATTCTCTATTCGATATGAAGACGATAAAAATAAGTGAGTCTAGCCCTATGTGAACAAAACCATTGGTCAAGAAACAAATTAGGTAAAAGAAACATCACCGCTGGCTCTTATTGTGCACCATTTATTTATTTATTTATTTTAATTAATTTGAGGAAAAAATTCTCTTGGAAAAAATACTATTGCATAATTGTTTTTTATTTGGTTTTTTGAATGTACTTCATTAATTTTTATGATTTTAATTTGTTTTGTTTGCCTATATTAATTTCTACTCTTCACACTGACCATAATCCGATGCCTTTAAAGGCTCTCACAGTGGAAGTGATGGGAGGACAAAAGCCACCCACAGTTCAAAAGAATTCATCATCACCTAATATGAATTATATAATTTAGAGTGGAAGTGAGTACAATCAAGTAGAAAAGATTGTCGTAGTCCTTTTGTTTCTACAGTTTGACCACAGCTCAACAAGGAAACACAGCAGGCTCGGCTGGTTTTTGTGGCTTCCTTTTCACTGTGTGTGTGTGTGTGTGTGTGTGTGTGTGTGTGTGTGTGTGTGTGTGTGTGTGTGTGTGTGTGTGTGTGTGTGTGTGTGTGTGTGTGTGTGCAGAAGCTGCCAACATGTCCCGGCGGCGGTAGGAGCGGGGCGGACGTGTGCGTGATGCTGCCCCGTTTGATGCTTTGTCGGCTCTAGCGTCTGCAGGTCTTCAGGATGCAGATCCTGGTGGCCAAGCTGCTCGGCCTGCTGGGATTGTTCAGCCTCATGCTGGCAGGCATCCTGGTGCCGGTGCGCCTCCTGCTCGTCGACTACGACAAGGCACACAGATACAGGAAGGCCCTGTCTCTCTGCAACTCCTTCGGAGGTGGAGTGTTCCTGGCGACGTGCTTTAATGCGCTGCTGCCTACGGTCAGAGACAAGGTGAGGACTCCTAGTTAAAGTCTAATCTCCACATTAACCAAATATGTCTATTTTTATTCATACAGCCCAGAATTACAAATCATCAACTTGCCTAAGACATTATCCATACAGAGCAGCAGGTGGCAGTGCTGCATCTAAAGCCACAACCTGTAATAAAGAAAAAAAGAACAGAAGCCTATAGCCTGGTGTAGTAGATAGTACAGGTACTACTCGGAAAATTAGAATATTGTGTAAAAGTTGTTTTATTCATGCAATTCAACATAAAAGGTGAAACCAATACATTTTATAGACTCATTACAAGCAAAGTGAGATATTTCAAGCTTTTATTTGTTTTGATTTTGCTCATTAGGACTTGCAGCTTCAGAAAACCTCAAATTCAAAAACTCAGAAAATTAGAATACTGTTAAAAGCTTCAGTATTGAAGGCTCAAAGTGTCACACACTAATCAGGTAAGTAATCCAAAACACCTGCAAAAGGGTCCCGAGCCTTTAAAAAGCCTGTGTCTTTGGTTTAGAAGAATTCACAATCATGGGGAAGACTGCAGATCTGACAGTTGTGCAGAAAACCATCATTGACTCCCTGCACAAGGTGGGTAAGACACAAAAAGTGATCGCAAAAGAAGCTGGATGTTCTCAGAGTGCTGTGTCAAAGCACATTAATGGACAGTTAAGTGGAAGGCAGAAGTGTGGAAGAAAACGGTGTACAAGCCGGAGGGATGACCGCAGCCTGGAGAAGATGGTCAGGAAAGGGCCATTCAAAAGTGTGGGGGAACTTCATAAGGAGTGGACTCAAGCTGGAGTTGCTGCTTCAAGAGAAACGACACGCAGGAGGATGCTGGACATGGGCTTCAAATGTCGTATTCCTGTTGTCAAGCCGCTCCTCACGAGCAAGCAACGCCAGAGGCGCCTTAGCTGGGCTAGAGAAAAGAAAGACTGGACTGTTGCCCAGTGGTCCAAAGTCCTCTTTTCTGATGAGAGCAAGTTTTGCATCTCATTTGGCAACAAAGGTCCCAGAGTCTGGAGGAAGACCGGAGAGGCGCAAAATGGAAGATGCATGAAGTCCAGTGTTAAGTTTCCCCAGGCTGTGATGACTTGGGGATCCATGTCAGCTGCTGGTGTTGGTCCTCTGTGCTTTATCAAGTCCAGCATAAACGCAGCTGTCTACCAGGACATTTTAGAGCACTTCATGCTTGCTTCAGCGGACCAGCTTTATGGGGATGCAGATTTCATCTTCCAGCAGGACTTGGCACCTGCCCACACTGCCAAAAGTACAAAATCCTGGTTCAACAACCATGGGATTACTGTGCTTGATTGGCCCGCAAACTCACCTGACCTGAACCCCATAGAAAATCTGTGGGGCATTGCCAAGAGAAAGCTGAACGGGAAGAGACCAAACAATAAAGAAGAGCTCAAGGCCGCGATTGAAGCATGTTGGTCTTCCATAACACCGGAGATGTGCCACAACCTGGTAGCATCCATGCCGCGCAGGATTAAGGCAGTCATTCGTTCAAAAGGGGCCCCAACCAAGTACTAAGTACAGATGCAACATTTTATTTTCAGAGGCCTGACATTTTTGTATTTAAAATCCCTTTTTTAAATTGATTTCAAGCAATATTCTAATTTTCTGAGTTTTTGAATTTCAGGTTTCTGAAGCTGTAAGTTCTAATGAGCAAAATCAAAACAAATAAAAGCTTGAAATATCTGACTTTGCTTGTAATGAGTCTATAAAATGTATTAGTTTCACCTTTTATGTTAAATTGCCCAAATAAAACAACTTTTACACGATATTCTAATTTTCCGAGTAGTACCTGTAGATGGACAGACAGCAGACAATCAGTTGTTGTGGAGACTTGTGAGTAGCAGTGACCAGCAGCACTTTATAGATCTATAGTGCGTTTGTGTTTAGTAACCTATGATGATGATGATGATGATGATGATGATGGTGGTGGAAAAAAAGTTGACAAAAGTGCAACTATGATTAAATCACTGGTGCCCCAATATAAAATCCCCTCCTGCAAACACTTCAGCAACATGGTAATTCCTGCACTGTATGAAGAGACATTATTTCAGACATGGGGACTTGTGTCTCGTGCTGGTAGAGCCTATGCTGCTTTGTTAAAGAGAACTTTGTTTGCTAAATAAATTAAAAAAAAAAAAGTAAACATTTTGTAAACTGCCACATAGGGCTGGGCGATAAACCGATTTTATCGATTAACTCGAGTGTATAGTTCACGTCGACTTGTTTGAATGAAAATCGGTTCTCTCTTTAACATCAGCTAACGCTTCTCTCTGGCCTCCCGTATAATGAGCTCGCCCCTCCCTCCCCTCGCACAGAGCGCGCATTTACCAAGTAGAGATAGTAGTGAGTGAGTGACAACATGGCGACAAGCAGGGAAGAACTTGTTCCGAAGAAAGGCACCGTGTCATCCGTTATTTGGAATTGGTTTGCGTTCGCGAGGTCAGACTTAGACCAGAAAACACCCCGCTGCAACGTATGTATGAAGTCTGTTGCTAGTAAAGGCAGCAGTACGACAAATTTACTGCAGCACCTTAAACAAAAGCATCCCGTCGAATGGGAGAAATGTTGCGCGCAGCGGAATGAAAAAGACAGCAGCACCCCAAGCACCTCACGCGGATCCCATATGACAAGAATTCGACCCGCTGGAAAGCCATGACAGATGCGGTCGCTATGTATATAGCAAAGGATATGGTGCCAATATATACGGTGGAAAAGCCGGGGTTCATTAACTTGATTAAATCAAAATAAACAAGTATTTTTGGAGCTATTTCTTTGTCATCTGCATCTGAATTTGGGGGCTGTTGAGAAAATCGATTTAAATCGTTAATCGGATATTTTGTGAAAAAAGTTTTTTTTTAAGCCATATCGCCCAGCCCTACTGCCACACCCCTATTCCTCATAAACATAGCAACACACAAGTTTGATGATGCCTCTTAAAGAATAGGGCAAAAAACAATGGGTCATTTTAATTTAAGTCACTTTTATTTGTGTAGCCCAAAATCACAAGTCACAGATTTGCCCCAATGGGCTATACAGTTTATACAAAACTGCAACGCAGTTCACACAGCATCCCCTTTCCTTAGACCCTCACATTGTACAAGGAAGAACTCCCCTAAAGAAAAACCTTTACCCCCTTTTTACTGTAACAGTTTATGTCAGGATTAGTGTTTTTTGAAAACCGTCTCGCCATTTCTCACCTTTTCAACTTGAGAGAATTTTTTTTATCTGTAAACCCTCCTGCTAACACAGGTCACAACCTCATACAACATGTTAATTTATGCTCTGGGATGTGTGAAGATATTAGTAATGGTACTTTTAATCTCTCCAGTATCATTATGGTCTGACAGAAGTTTTAATATTGATTATTTTCAAATTGGTTGTCAGGTGGATGATGTGCGCCAGCAGCTGAAGATCAACAGTGATTATCCACTGGCTGAGACGATGATGATGCTGGGCTTCTTCCTCACCGTGTTCGTGGAGCAGACCATCCTCACCTGCAGGACAGAGAAGCCGTCCTTCATCGACCTGGAGACTTTCAACGCAGGCGGCTCTGAGGCCGGCAGTGACTCTGAATATGACACGCCCTTCATCTCACCGGTGCGGGGCTCACCAGGCGCCGGCGGCGGTCATCGCTCACACGGACACCAGCACGGACACTTCAACCCAGGCGAGTTGGCGAGAGCGGGGCCCCTGCGCCTCGCCAGTCTCGTCCTGGCCCTGTCGGCCCACTCAGTGTTTGAGGGGCTGGCGCTAGGCCTGCAGGAGGATGGCGCCAAGCTCGGCAGCCTCTTCCTGGGCGTGGCCGTGCACGAGGTGCTGGCCGCCGTAGCCCTTGGGGTGAGCATCGCCAAGGCGGCGCTTGGCATGAAAGATGCCGCCAAGCTCGGCGTCACCGTCAGTCTGATGATCCCGCTGGGCACGGTGGTGGGAATGGGAATCGAGTCCGTCCAGACACTGGCGGGCGCCGTGGTGTCGGTGGTGCTGCAGGGACTCGCTGCTGGCACCTTCCTCTTCGTCACCTTCTTCGAGATCTTGTCCCGGGAGCTGGACGGCAAACAGGACCGGCTGCTCAAAGTGCTCTTCCTCATCCTCGGATACACGGCGCTCGCTCTCCTCGTCTTCATCAAGGGGTGACAGGCGAGCCGTCGCTGACGCCTACAGCAATAAATACCAAAAATTCCCAGCTCTCCTTAACAGAAGCAGCTGCTCTTCTGACAACATTAATTATTTACTCTCTGACTTTATAATAAATAATTAATTGATCAATCTGGTAATTAATCAAATTAGTCATTTATTTATAAAACAGAAAAATGCCCATTATAAGTCAAAAAACAAAAGATTACATCAATTATTATATATGACAAAGAAAAGAAACAAATTCAGATTTTTGAAGTGGAACTAGAGCCTTGTTATATATAATATTTTTGCTTGAAATTACAATAAAAATTACGAAAAAATCGATTATTAGAATAGTTATTTTCTAATGATCGACTACTTGTCACAGATCCTAATGTTTGTGTTTCCTACATGAAACCTTTTTATTTGCTCCACCTGTTTTCTGATTGTATTTAAAGGAACCGCCAACATTCTGAGAAACATGTTTATTTGCTTCCTTGCTGAGACTTTAATAGCGCTGAGGCTTAGTGCTAAGCTAAGCTAACCATTGCATCAGATTTAAAGTACAGACTTGAGATCACTCCAAACCAAAAGGAAAGAAGAACCCAAAAGACCATTCTCTCTAATGTTGAAATTTTCCTTTTAAGGGTTCAGCTCATTCCTGCAGTAAAATGTATCTTTATGTCTTTATCTTCTTTATGTCCATCATATGTAGTAAAAGTTTGGAGACTTTATCATATAACTAAAGTAAATTCAGAATTTCAAATAATAATCAAATAACCTCACAGTGACAGTACTTAAAAAGGATAGTTTGTAAGTGCCACCCCAAGTCTATTTTGATGTCATGTCATGAGTTTTGTGCAGGTAGGATAGACGTGGTATTAGACATGGAACCGTTGTGTATCTGTCCTTCAATAAAAGTCCAGTCTGAGCAGTTTTCCTCCCTTATGTTAAAAACCTACTGAGTCTCTAAATTAACTTTAGAAGTTTTTCTAGAGTCAGATAATGCTGCAAATTCATGAATACACTGGAGACCTTATATGATATTAATAATAATCTTAAGATGTACATATCAATGTGCATCTCATTTTTATTTTTTGGACATTTATTGTTGTGTTTATATTGTGATCTTCAGTTTTGTATTTATGATATTTGTGTCATTGCGTAAAATATCTATGTTTTGACATTAAACAGATTATAATCATACCCATCATCAGGCTGGAATTAATTAACAATTATCCTAAGCGATATCTATCTCTAGCAGATACATGGTTCACTTTCTTCACCACATTAACAACTAAATATTGCATCTACTATCTTTCATTTTCTCTACATCACATATTGTCACCATTAATTAAGCTTATGGCCAATCCACCCAGAATGCCTAGTGTGGGGGAGAGACACAACACCAGGCACCAGCAGCCATCCTTACCCAGCAAGCTGCAGCCCCTCAGTTGCTGTCCAGACAGAGCAGGCCTTTGTTTCAGATGCACAGACGGGGCTGTTTCAGACTTACTGGACCGTCCTGCTGCAATAAACCATACACACACATCCACGAAATGTAATTACACACTCAAAAACAAATGAAATGAAATGGTTTACCTTAGAACTCCTAAATCAAAAGGAAAGAATTATTGTGTTAATCTGAATATGGTCAGATTTTGAATATGCACATATACAAACTAGTTGGATCAAGTTAGTCATCTCAGTAGATGAAATTAACACACCTAGAAGTGATTGGAATTCAATTTTCAATTATTTTGTGTTGGGCTAAAGGAGCTGGATAATGCATGAGCGCATGCTGTGCAACAGAAGAGACAGGATGGAGTGGAGCAGAGTAGCCGCCAGAAGCAGCCAGTGACCTCATCTGACAAAACCAGAGCATCCAAACAAATCTAATCTAATAAAAGGAGCTAAGATATATGTTGAGCGTTGGTAAACCCAGAGCTGGGCACCTTTCACGTGTCTTTTCAGGTAAGTTTAGTCAGACTGACATCCCACTGATTTGAGGCTTTAACAAGAAAAAGATAATTTCCCACAGACATTGTGATGAAATGGTATGTGTCGATCTCCCATGGAGGATATTCTGGTGGGTCTCATGAAATTTACTAAACGAGCATACACAAAAATATAAAGGGAGGAAGGACCAAGACATTTAGGATTTCATAGACAAGGCACACATTTAAAAAAAAAGTTTCACAGCTCAGTAAATTGTGTTTTGTTTCTGGATTTCTTACAATCATGCTAATGCACTGTTTTTTTGTCCAGATTTTTTTTTTAAATGACTCAATAGGTCTTTTGGGTACTTGAGCACTCTTGTTGACTCCCAAGATGATCCTCGTCTGATGAAGACTGGCCAATAGGAACGTGGTCCCACCTATTCCATTATTTTCACAGCGAGACATGAGGAAAATAAATTTACTTTGAGAGCAACTTTAGGTTTTCAGAGAGAAACAATGTTTTGAGAGAAAAACATTTTTTTAGAGAAAATGTTTTCACACAGAGCAAAAAGATTTTTAATAAAGAAGGGGTTTTAGTATATATTATTTTATATTTTACTATTCTATTATTCGTTTTATATTATATGTAGGAAATACTTTCTTTCAAAACTTAAGTAAAAATCTTTTCTCTTGAATATTTTTTTTCTCATAAAAATGTTTTTTGCTAACATTTTCTATTCTCTCAGATCATTTATTTTCTTGCATGCAGTACAAACTATAATCTAACTTTCCATTGCAAACAAAGCTAATAAATCCTATTCAAAATCAACACTGAATCGATAGAGAAGGAATACAGGATTGTGCAGGTGTCCTTGTCCTTGTTTCTAGCAGATTTCTAAGTTCTCCCGTTTCTCTCTCCTGTGTAATGTGCATGTCTAATGGATTCATTTATTGGGGGTGAGGGCGTCTCCGTAGTAGATGGAGGTCAGCTAGGACACGGCAGGCACCAGGTGCATAGTTGGAAGTGACACGGTGCATGAAGCTCACGGAATCTGCTCAACTGCAGCATTCACCATCTGGATGGATGGAGGTGAGGCGCACTGTTGCCCACAGTGTGCACCTTTAGGTGCTGCATGAACCCCTTGTTGCAGGCAAGGTTACAGCACAGAAGTGGAGCACAACAGGAATGAGATTAACTGAAATGAACTAAGAAATTAACCGTAAAACAAGACCATGGAAAATATTGTAGTACAGTTTGTGCTGCTGTGTCACATGGCCTCTTGTACATGAAAACAGCTGGGAACATCTCAGGGATGAAAAAATCTGCTGTTCTTGGATGTTCTGCTACCTCTGCTACCTGTCTGCCACATTCTGTGACAGGAGCAGCACTGGAGGTACCCTATGCCCATGAAGTATCAGTTATTCCAGCCCTAGACCTCAGAAAGGTCTTGTAGGGGCTAGCGCCCAACAATTCACCCCCTGAAGGTGGGCAGTGCAGGTGGTATGTGAATGCCCTGTATAAAATGACCTGTTTTGAATGACATACTATAGTATGACCTTTTTTGAGCGAAATACTGCATTATGACCTATTTTGAGTAACATTGTATAAAAAGGCCTACTTTGAACAACATACTGTAGTATGACCTTTTTTGAGCGAAATACTGCAGTATGACTTGTTTAGAGTAACATTGTATAAAATGACCTGTTTTGAACGACATACTATAGTAAGACGTTTTTTGAGCGAAATACTGCAGTATGACCTATTTTTGAGTAACATTGTATAAAAAAGCCTGTTTTGGGAGTCACGTGATCAACTGGACAGAGATGGCGGCTTAAATTTTAGCTCCCAGCCCAAAGTTTTCAAATAGTTGTTTTATACGGTTCCTATTTCGATATTATACGATTTCGTGCTTCATAAAGCTGATTAAGGTAAAATGTCACACAAGAGCAAACTCCAGCGTCAAGATATTGATGCCATTGCAGAGGTTTTATTGGAGAAGCAACGAAGCTACTTTGAGCCACGTCTCTCGCAGATTCAACAGGTCGGGATCGACAACGAGGAGAAGCTAACTGCTATCCATGGACAGCTGGCATCGCTGACTGCAAGTCTCGGCTCTATCAGGTCTGAAGTAGACACTATTAAAACCACAGTGGAAAGCAACTCCTGTACACTCGATAACCATAACCGTACTCTTCAAGATATGGAGATGAAGCTAGCTGATATGGAGGACAGGAACCGTAGATGCAATATCCGAATCATTGGCTTGAAAGAGGGGGTGGAGGGCTCTAATGCTATTCAGTATCTGTCGCACTCCTTGCCTATCTGGTTCCCCAAACTTGCAGATGTTCAGGTTGAGATTATGAGAGCCCACCGGATTTACAGCGAAAGCTCAAAGAAGAATGTCAACACCAATCGTACGTTGATCTTTAATGTGCTTCGCTACACAACCAGGCAAGCCATTCTACAGGCTGCACGGAAGAATCCTCTCTCTATCGATGGTCGCAGAATTCGGTTCTCCCCGGACTACAGCAATTACACGGTGAAACGACGTCAGGCTTTCCGTCAAGCTATGGATTCAGCTCGAGTTAGGGGTCTGGATTTTTTCCTGCTCTACCCGGCAACTCTGAAGATTAAGGAGGGGACTCGGTATGTAGCGTTCACCTCCGCTGAGGATGCTGAGGACTACGTGAACCGCGCTGCCCCCCCTTCATCCATATCGGCGATGACCGTCGCTTCAGACACTGCAACGGAGTGTCGTAATGCAATGGAAGAAGACTGATAGCACCTGATGGACTCTGGCTCCTAGTATCGTGGTTTGTCTGTTTTCTGACCTTTTAATGTGCCTTAGTCATTGTTTTGTGGTAGGCTTATAGGCGTATGTTTGCAAAGACAGTTGTCTTAATTTAGTGTGTTGAATTATTTTTTGTTGGTAACTATGTTTTAGCCTCTTCTTTAAGGTGATGTTTATGTTTTTGACGCCTTTTGGTCTGTATAGGCCTACCTATAACAAAATGGGTGGATATTTAAGTTAATATAATGTGGAATCGGATGTTATAGCCACATCATTTTGGGCTGGTATGTACTTTTTGCTGCCCCGTATCCAATCTTGGTCACAGACCTACTTTGATTGTTAGCCTTTTGGCTATGTTTTCCCCGTTTCTCCTATCTCTCCCTTTGTATCTCTGTCTCGTCTGTCTGTGTGTTTTTATGTCTTACATGTTTTATGCAATGAGGGACTCTACTTTGAACACAGGTTTTGACAAGGTGATGGGCGATAGCGTCTTGCTTCCCCATGTATACTTTAATTTAGTGTGTTACTGTTTTGATAATGGGTGAACTTGAACTTTTGGTTTGGAACTGTGGCGGACTGAATGCTCCTCATAAGCGTGCTAGTACTCTGGGCCTACTGAAAAAGAGAAACATAGACATTGCGCTATTACAGGAGACACATCTACTTAAAGCTGATAACAGCCGCCTGGCTAATAGGTTTTATCATACAATTGCATCTTCCTCAGCAATCACAAAAACAAAAGGAGTGGCTATTGTTGTCAAGCGGAAGCTCCCACTTAAAGTGCTATCTTCTTGGTCGGATGATTCAGGCAGAATTGTTATCTGCACAGTAGAATTTAGAAACAGGAAAATTGCTCTGGTATCAGCCTATGCACCAAATATTTGCGATAGCAACTTTTATAACTCACTCACTAGTCAAATGCTGGAGTTAACAGACTATCCTTTTATCGTTGGTGGAGATTTTAACGCTGTATGGGACCCAATATTGGACAGGTCAGGTGCAAAGGCCACAGGAGATCAGCCACAGGCCACTAGTGCTCTGAAATCATGGGCCAACAGCCTTGGGCTTATAGATATTTGGCGTGTAGTAAATCCCACTTGTAAAGATTATTCCTTTTTTTCAGGTAGACACAAATCTTTCTCTAGGATTGATTTTCTTTTTGCCTCCCCTCATCTATTTCGTTCCATTGAGAAAGCAGTGTTACTACCTATAGCTCTGTCTGACCATAAAGGCGTCCTTTGCTCTACCACCCTTGATAGGCTATCTCAACGTGCTGTTAGATGGCGTTTCAACACCTCTTTGTTGAGAGATGAATCTTATATCACTCAATTCACTGCTGAATTTCAAATATTTGTGGATCTTAATGTTGGCTCTGTGGAAGACCCACGGATATTATGGGATGCATTAAAAGGCTTTATTAGGAGCAATGCTATTCTGTACTGTTCTAATAAACGCAAGGCTAAGTCTCTTCAACTTCAGAATCTTGAAACTGAATTTACCAGATTAGACTCACTACTGCAAACGAATTTTACGGATCAAATAGCTTTGGAAAGATCTTTGGTCAAGAAAGAAATAACGGACATTTTGAAGCAGAAGTCTGAATTTCTAATTCATAGGACTCGTCAGCGCTACTACTTCCATGGTTCTAGACCTAGTCATTTACTTGCCATGCGAATAAGAGCCAGTGATCAGTTTGCAGATATACCTGCCGTTAAGTCTACAGATGGTATTGTGAGGACTGATCCTGATGAAATTAATCAAACCTTTCAGACGTATTATTCTAATTTATATGAATCTGAAGTTTCTTTGGACAAAACTCACTGTACCAGATGGTTAAATCAGTTAGACTTGCCTCAATTATCAGCAGAGGAATCAGCTGAATTAGATAAGACGATTACTATGGAGGAGCTAAGGGTAGCGGTGCAGAGTATGCAAAGGGGGAAATCGCCAGGCTTGGATGGTATTCCCCCTGAGTTCTATGTTATTTTCTGGGAACAACTGGGTCCCTTCTTTCTTGACATGATTAATTTCTCTATTGAGAAGGGTGAGTTCTCAAGGGATGTTAATACGGCTTTGATCTCCTTGCTCTTGAAAAAAGATAAGGATCCATCGGAATGCTCAAGCTACCGCCCTCTAAGCCTTTTAAACTCCGATATAAAGATCTTTGCAAAACTCCTAGCCCACCGACTGGAGTCATATATGTCCAAACTTGTCAAGCCTGACCAAACAGGGTTTATAAAAACGAGAATGGCAGCAGATAATCTTAGACGCCTTCTCCACATTATTGATGCTGCAGAGGGCAGCAAGATACCGATGTCACTTCTTTCTCTTGATGCCATGAAAGCCTTCGACAGGCTTGAATGGTCATTCCTTTGGTCAGTATTAGAGGTGATGGGCTTTGGTAATGCTTTCATTGGAATGATTAAAACTATGTACTCTAACCCGTCAGCCCGAGTCCTAACTGGGCGCACCTTTTCTTCTTTATTTCCAGTTTCTAGATCCTCACGTCAAGGCTGTCCCTTGAGCCCTGCGTTGTTTGTTCTCTCTCTAGAGCCTTTGGCTCAAGCTATCCGCCAGTCTAATATGGTGTCTCCCATATCTATTCGCAATACATATCATCATCTGTCATTGTTTGCGGATGATGTTATGGTCTTCTTAGAAAACCCTTCTCAGTCCATTCCCCACCTTCTGTCTATTTGTGAAGAGTATGGTAGTATGTCAGGTTTTAGAATTAACTGGTCAAAATCTGCGCTACTCAATTTAAATGATTCCGCTAGCAATTCAAACATCTCCGTTGGCATTCCAATTGTTAAACAGTTCAAATATTTAGGCATTGAGATTTTCCCTTCCTTAAATCAGATTGTAAAACATAACTACTTAGTTGCTCAGAACAATGTTTTGAAAGACATGGATAAATGGATGCCTCTTCCTATGTCTATCCAAGCTCGTGTCTCAGTGATTAAAATGAATGTTTTACCCAGGATTAATTTTGTGAGCTCTATGCTCCCTCTTTCTCCACCTTCTGATTATTGGGTTAAACTGCAATCTGCAGTATCTAAATTTATTTGGAAAGGCAAGCGGCCGCGACTTAAGTTGACCACATTGCAGAGGAGGAAGGAAGATGGTGGCCTTTCAGTACCTAACTTTAAACTTTATTTTTGGTCCTTTGTGCTAAGGCCTCTCCTCACCTGGTTTGACCCAGATGCCTCAGCTTCATGGTGCACTTTGGAAAGTTCTATGATAGAACCTTGGTCACTACGTGATGTTCTTTTTGCCAGCATTTCTAATCAGCAATGCCAACTACGCTTCGGCCCCATTATTTCTCATCTCATCAAAATTTGGAGAGTAGCTGAAACTCATTGTCATATTTCTTGTAATTGGCACACACTTACTCCTTTATTCAATAATAAATCACTTTTGATTGGTGGAAGGCCTTTAACAGCACCACAGTGGGAACAGCGGGGGGTTTATCACTTGAAGGACATATTTAGTGATGGTGGTTTGTTACCTTTTTCTGATTTACAAAATGCATTCAGTCTGCCACATTCCTCATTTTTCTTTTACCTTCAATTAAGATCCGCTCTTAAAGCGCATGGTGTCCCCTGGCAGACATCTCTACCCATTCATCCGTTGAGGAAATTGTTCAATATTCAGTCAAAATCTAAGGGTATGGTGTCTGGGATTTATCAATTTCTGGTGCAGCCTAGGCACTTTGGTCTTCCTGTAGAAAGGGTCTGGGAACGTGATTGCCCAGATCTGAATGACGACTTTGATTGGCATGATGTATGGTCTAACATTCCAGAAGTATCACGTAATCCAGATCACCAGCAGATCCACTATAATTTCATTCATAGGACATACCTTACCCCTGTGAAAATGCACCATATGAAAATAATTAACAGCCCTTTATGTACCCTCTGCCTGATACAAGCTCAAGGTACTTACCTTCATATGATCTGGGATTGCTCTCCTGTGTATCAGTTTTGGAACAATGTTGCATCCCATTTGTCTACTTTAATCAATGACACTGTACCTGTCAATGTTTGTGTTTTGATTCTGAATGACCTATCAACCCTTCATGTCTCTAAAATGCTAAAGCGTGCTGTATATGCTGGTCTTACAGCTGCAAAGAGAATGGTTGCAACTCGTTGGAAACCTCCTCATGACCTATCTATCCGCTCTTGGATGCTTTCTTTCTTGGATGTCGTATATATGGAACTCTCTACAGCTCGCATAAATGGAGCGTCTGGAAAGACTCTGGACACTTGGCTGAACATTGCTGAATCTTTGAAACAAATGCTAGGCTTGCCCTAAGCCTTTTACTCTGTTTACATACTTGGTCCCTTATTTCTTATGTCATTACTTTAGTAAGTGTTTTTGTTTGTTGTTGTGTTTGTTTGTCTCTATATGTCCATCTCTTATTTGGTTACAAGGATGGTAATATTGTGATGTCATGTCTTCCTTCCCCTCTTTCCCCTCTGTGTTTTTGCCCTGGGACACGTTCTTATGTCTTTGGCATACTATGTGCAATTTGACAGATGGTTGTCTATAATCTTGTGTTATTTGCACAATAAAAATATTTGATCACAAAAAAAAAAAGCCTGTTTTGAACGACATACTATAGTATGACCTTTTTTGAGCGAAATACTGCAGTATGACTTGTTTAGAGTAACATTGTATAAAATGACCTATATTGGGTGACATACTATAGTAAGACCTTTTTTGAGCGAAATACTGCAGTATGATCTCTTTTGAGTAACGGTGTATAAAATGACCTGTTTTGAATGACATACTATAGTATGATGTTTTTTGAGCGAAATACTGCAGTATGACCTATTTTTGAGTAACAGTGTATAAAAAGGCCTGTTTTGAACGACATACTATAGTATGACCTTTTTTGAGCGAAATACTGCAGTATGACCTATTTTGAGTAACATAGTATAAAAAGGCATATTTTGAACGACATACTATAGTATGACCTTTTTTGAGCGAAATACTGCAGTATGACTTATTTAGAGTAACATTGTATAAAATGACCTGTTTTGAACGACATACTATAGTAAGACCTTTTTTGAGCGAAATACTGCAGTATGACCTATTTTTGAGTAACATTGTATAAAAAGGCCTGTTTTGAACGACATACTATAGTATGACCTTTTTTGAGCGAAATACTGCAGTATGACCTATTTTGAGTAACATTGTATAAAAAGGCCTATTTTGAACGACATACTATAGTATGACCTTTTTTGAGCGAAATACTGCAGTATGACTTATTTAGAGTAACAATGTATAAAATGACCTGTTTTGAACGACATACTATAGTAAGACCTTTTTGGAGCGAAATACTGCAGTATGACTTGTTTAGAGTAACATTGTATAAAATGACCTGTTTTGAACGACATACTATAATATGACCTTTTTTGAGCGAAATACTGCAATATGACCTATTTTGAGTAACATTGTATAAAATTACCGAAATTGGGCGACATACTATATTATGATGTTTTTTGAGCGAAATACTGCAGTATGACCTATTTTGAGTAACATAGTATAAAAAGGCATATTTTGAACGACATACTATTGTATGACCTTTTTTGAGCGAAATACTGCAGTATGACTTATTTAGAGTAACAATGTATAAAATGACCTGTTTTGAACGACATACTATAGTAAGACTTTTTTGACCGAAATACTGCAGTATGACCTGTTTCGAGTAACATTGTATAAAATGACCTATATTGGGCGACATACTATAGTATGATGTTTTTTGAGCGAAATACTGCAGTATGACCTATTTTGGGGTAACATTGAAAAAAAAGGCCTATTTTGAACGACATACTATAGTATGACCTTTTTTGAGCGAAATACTGCAGTATGACTTGTTTAGAGTAACATTGTATAAAATGACCTATATTGGGTGACATACTATAGTAAGACCTTTTTTGAGCGAAATACTGCAGTATGATCTCTTTTGAGTAACGGTGTATAAAATGACCTGTTTTGAATGACATACTATAGTATGATGTTTTTTGAGCGAAATACTGCAGTATGACCTATTTTTGAGTAACATTGTATAAAAAAGCCTGTTTTGAACGACATACTATAGTATGACCTTTTTTGAGCGAAATACTGCAGTATGACCTATTTTGAGTAACATTGTATAAAAAGGCCTATTTTGAACGACATACTATAGTATGACCTTTTTTGAGCGAAATACTGCAGTATGACTTATTTAGAGTAACAATGTATAAAATGACCTGTTTTGAACGACATACTATAGTAAGACCTTTTTTGAGCGAAATACTGCAGTATGACCTATTTTTGAGTAACATTGTATAAAAAGGCCTGTTTTGAACGACATACTATAGTATGACCTTTTTTGAGCGAAATACTGCAGTATGACCTATTTTGAGTAACATTGTAAAAAAAGGCCTATTTTGAACGACATACTATAGTATGACCTTTTTTGAGCGAAATACTGCAGTATGACTTGTTTAGAGTAACATTGTATAAAATGACCTATATTGGGTGACATACTATAGTAAGACCTTTTTTGAGCGAAATACTGCAGTATGATCTCTTTTGAGTAACGGTGTATAAAATGACCTGTTTTGAATGACATACTATAGTATGATGTTTTTTGAGCGAAATACTGCAGTATGACCTATTTTTGAGTAACATTGTATAAAAAGGCCTGTTTTGAACGACATACTATAGTATGACCTTTTTTGAGCGAAATACTGCAGTATGACCTATTTTGAGTAACATTGTATAAAATTACCGAAATTGGGCGACATACTATATTATGATGTTTTTTGAGCGAAATACTGCAGTATGACCTGTTTTGAGTAACATTGTATAAAAAGGCCTGTTTTGAACGACATACTATAGTAAGACCTTTTTTGAGCGAAATACTGCAGTATCACCTATGTTGAGTAACATTGTATAAAATGACCTGTTTTGAACGACATACTATAGTATGACGTTTTTTGACCGAAATACTGCAGTATGAACTGTTTCGAGTAACATTGTATAAAGTGACCTGTTTTGAACGTCATACATTAGTATGATTACGTGAGCGAAATACTGCAGTATGACCTGTTTCGAGTAACATTGTATAAAATGACCTGTTTTGAAAGACATACTATAGTATGACCTTTTTTGAGTAACATTGTATAAAATGACCTATATTGGGTGACATACTATAGTAAGAACTTTTTTGAGCAAATACTGCAGTATGACCTGTTTCAAGTAACAATGTATAAAATGACCTGTTTTGAATGACATACTATAGTATGATGTTTTTTGAGCGAAATACTGCTGTATGAATTATTTTGAGTAACATTGTATAAAAAGGCCTATTTTGAGCGACATACTATTGTATGACATTTTTTGAGCGAAATATTGCAGTATGACCTATTTTGAGTAACATTGTAGAAAAAGGCCTATTTTGAACAACATAGTATAGAATGACCTTTTTTGAACGAAATACTACAGTATGACCTATTTTGAGTGACATTGTAGAAAAAGGCCTATTTTGAGCGACATACTATTGTATGACATTTATAAAATGACCTATACTGGGCGACATATTATAGTATGACCTTCTTTGAGAGAAATACTCCAGAATAACCTATTTTGAGTAACATTGTATATAATTACCTATTTTGAGCGACATACTATAGTATGACCTTTTTTGAGCGAACTACTGCAGTATGACCTGTTTCGAGTAACATGCTATAAAATGACCGGTTTGAACGCCATACTATAATATGACGTTTTTTGAGCGAAATACTGCAGTATGACCTGTTTTGAGTAACATTGTATGAAATGACCTATACTGGGCGACATACTATAGTGTGACGTTTCTTGAGCGAAATACTATATTAAGACTTATTTTAACCAACATTGTATAAAATTAACCCTTTTGAGCGACATATTATAGTATGACCTACTTTTAGGGAAATACTCCAGAATAACCTATTTTGAGTAACATTGTATAAAATGACCTCTTTTGAACGACATACTATAGTATGACGTTTTTTGACCGAAATACTGCAGTATGAACTGTTTCGAGTCACATTGTATAAAGTGACCTGTTTTGAACGTCCTACTATAGTATGATTACTTGAGCGAAATACTGCAGTATGACCTGTTTCGAGTAACATTGTATAAAATGACCTGTTTTGAACGACATACTATAGTATGACCTTTTTTGAGCGAAATACTATAGTATGACCTATTTTGAGTAACATTGTATAAAATGACCTATGTTGGGTGACATACTATAGTAAGACCTTTTTTGAGCGAAATACTGCAGTATGACCTATTTTTGAGTAACAATGTATAAAATGACCTGTTTTGAATGACATACTATAGTAAGACGTTTTTGAGCGAAATGCTGCAGTATGATCTCTGTTGAGTAACGTTGTATAAAATGACCTGTTTTGAATGACATACTATAGTATGATGTTTTTTGAGCGAAATACTGCAGTATGACCTATCTTTGAGTAACATTGTATAAAAAGGCCTGTTTTGAACGACATACTATAGTAAGAACTTTTTTGAGCGAAATACTGCAGTATCACCTATGTTGAGTAACATTGTATAAAATGACCTGTTTTGAACGACATACTATAGTATGACGTTTTTTGATCGAAATACTGCAGTATGAACTGTTTCGAGAAACATTCTATAAAGTGACCTGTTTTGAACGTCATACATTAGTATGATTACGTGAGCGAAATACTGCAGTATGACCTATTTCGAGTAACATTGTATAAAATGACCTGTTTTGAAAGACATACTATAGTATGAAGTTTTTTGACCGAAATACTGCAGTATGAACTGTTTCGAGTAACATTGTATAAAATGACCTGTTTTGAACGTCATACTATAGTATGACCTTTTTTGAGCGAAATACTGCAGTATGACCTATTTTGAGTAACATTGTATAAAAAGGCCTATTTTGAATGACATACTATAGTATGATGTTTTTTGAGCGAAATACTGCAGTATGACCTATTTTGAGTAACATTGTATAAAAAGGCCTATTTTGAATGACATACTATAGTATGATGTTTTTTGAGTGAAATACTGCAGTATGACCTGTTTTGAGTAACATTGTATAAAATGACCTATATTGGGTGACATACTATAGTATGACGTTTTTTGACCGAAATACTGCAGTATGAACTGTTTCGAGTAACATTGTATAAGGTGACCTGTTTTGAACGTCCTACTATAGTATGATTACTTGAGCGAAATACTGCAGTATGACCTGTTAGGAGTAACATTGTATAAAATGACCTGTTTTGAATGACATACTATAGTATGATGTTTTTTGAGCAAAATACTGCAGTATGACCTATTTTGAGTAACATTGTATAAAAAGGCATGTTTTGAACGACATACTATAGTTTGACCTTTTATGAGCGAAATACTGCAGTATGACTTATTTAGAGTAACATTGTATAAAATGACCTGTTTTGAACGACATACTATATTATGATGTTTTTGGAGCTAAATACTGCAGTATGAACTGTTTCGAGTAACATTGTATAAAATGACCTATATTGGGCGACATACTATAGTAAGACGTTTTTTGACCGAAATACTGCAGTATGAACTGTTTCGGGTAACATTGTATGAAATGACCTGTTTTGAACGTCATACTATAGTATGATTACTTGAGCGAAATACTGCAGTATGACCTGTTTTGAGTAACATTGTATAAAATGACCTATATTGGGCGACATACTATAGTAAGACGTTTTTTGACCGAAATACTGCAGTATGATCTCTTTTGAGTAACGTTGTATAAAATGACCTGTTTTGAATGACATACTATAGTATGATGTTTTTTGAGCGAAATACTGCAGTATGACCTATTTTTGAGTAACATTGTATAAAAAGGCCTGTTTTGAACGACATACTATAGTATGACCTTTTTTGAGCGAAATACTGCAGTATGACCTATTTTGAGTAACATTGTATAAAAAGGCCTATTTTTAATGAAATACTATAGTATGATGTTTTTTGAGCGAAATACTGCAGTATTACCTATTTTTGAGTAACATTGTATAAAAAGGCCTGTTTTGAACGACATACTATAGTATGACCTTTTTTGAGCGAAATACTGCAGTATGACCTATTTTGAGTAACATTGTATAAAAAGGCCTACTTTGAACGACATACTGTAGTATGACCTTTTTTGAGCGAAATACTGCAGTATGACTTGTTTAGAGTAACATTGTATAAAATGACCTGTTTTGAACGACATACTATAGTAAGACGTTTTTTGACCGAAATACTGCAGTATGACTTGTTTAGAGTAACATTGTATAAAATGACCTGTTTTGAACGACATACTATAGTAAGACGTTTATTGAGCGAAATACTGCTGTATGACCTATTTTTGAGTAACATTGTATAAAAAGGCCTGTTTTGAACGACATACTATAGTATGACCTTTTTTGAGCGAAATACTGCAGTATGACCTGTTTTGAGTAACATTGTATAAAATGACCTATATTGGGTGACATACTATAATATGACCTTTTTTGAGCGAAATACTGCAATATGACCTATTTTGAGTAACATTGTATAAAATTACCGAAATTGGGCGACATACTATATTATGATGTTTTTTGAGCGAAATACTGCAGTATGACTTGTTTAGAGTAACATTGTATAAAATGACCTGTTTTGAACGACATACTATAGTAAGACGTTTATTGAGCGAAATACTGCAGTATGACCTGTTTCGAGTAACATTGTATAAAATGACCTTTTTTGAATGACATACTATAGTATGACCTTTTTTGAGCGAAATACTGCAGTATGACCTGTTTCAAGTAACATGGTATAAAATGACCTGTTTTGAACGACATACTATAGTATGACCTTTTTTGAGCGAAATACTGCAGTATGGCCTATTTTGAGTAACATTGTATAAAAAGGCCTATTTTGAACAACATACTATAGTATGACCTTTTTTGAGCGAAATACTGCAATATGACTTTTTAAGAGTAACATTGTATAAAATGACCTGTTTTGAACGACATACTATAGTAAGACGTTTTTTGAGCGAAATACTGCAGTATGACCTGTTTCGAGTAATATTGTATAAAATGACCTGTTTTGAATGACATACTATAGTATGACCTTTTTTGAGCGAAATACTGCAGTATGACCTGTTTCGAGTAACATTGTATAAAATGACCTATATTGGGGGACATACTATAGTAAGACGTTTTTTGACCGAAATACTGTAGTATGAACTGTTTTGAGTAACATTGTATAAAAAGGCCTGTTTTGAACGACATACTATAGTATGACCTTTTTTGAGCGAAATACTGCAGTATGACCTGTTTTGAGTAACATTGTATAAAATGACCTATATTGGGTGACATACTATAATATGACCTTTTTTGAGCGAAATACTGCAATATGACCTATTTTGAGTAACATTGTATAAAATTACCGAAATTGGGCGACATACTATATTATGATGTTTTTTGAGCGAAATACTGCAGTATGACCTGTTTCGAGTAATATTGTATAAAATGACCTGTTTTGAATGACATACTATAGTATGACCTTTTTTGAGCGAAATACTGCAGTATGACCTGTTTAGAGTAACATTGTATAAAATGACCTGTTTTGAACGACATACTATAGTAAGACGTTTATTGAGCGAAATACTGCAGTATGACCTGTTTCGAGTAACATTGTATAAAATGACCTTTTTTGAATGACATACTATAGTATGACCTTTTTTGAGCGAAATACTGCAGTATGACCTGTTTCAAGTAACATGGTATAAAATGACCTGTTTTGAACGACATACTATAGTATGACCTTTTTTGAGCGAAATACTGCAGTATGGCCTATTTTGAGTAACATTGTATAAAAAGGCCTATTTTGAACAACATACTATAGTATGACCTTTTTTGAGCGAAATACTGCAATATGACTTTTTAAGAGTAACATTGTATAAAATGACCTGTTTTGAACGACATACTATAGTAAGACGTTTTTTGAGCGAAATACTGCAGTATGACCTGTTTCGAGTAATATTGTATAAAATGACCTGTTTTGAATGACATACTATAGTATGACCTTTTTTGAGCGAAATACTGCAGTATGACCTGTTTCGAGTAACATTGTATAAAATGACCTATATTGGGCGACATACTATAGTAAGACGTTTTTTGACCGAAATACTGTAGTATGAACTGTTTTGGGTAACATTGTATAAAATGACCTGTTTTGAATGACATACTATAGTATGATGTTTTTTGAGCGAAATACTGCAGTATGACCTATTTTGAGTAACATTGTATAAAAAGGCCTACTTTGAACGACATACTGTAGTATGACCTTTTTTGAGCGAAATACTGCAGTATGACTTGTTTAGAGTAACATTGTATAAAATGACCTGTTTTGAACGACATACTATAGTAAGACGTTTATTGAGCGAAATACTGCAGTATGATCTCTTTTGAGTAACGTTGTATAAAATGACCTATATTGGGTGACATACTATAATATGACCTTTTTTGAGCGAAATACTGCAATATGACCTATTTTGAGTAACCCATCCATCCATCCATCCATTTTCTATCCCGCTTATTCCCTTTCGGGGTCGCAGGGGTCTGCTGGAGCCTATCCCAGCGCATTTATGGCGAGAGGCAGGGGGATACACCCCAGATGGTCGCCAGCCAATCGTGGGGCACACACACCATTCACACACCATTCACACACACACTCACACCTTTGGGCAATTTAGATTTGCCAATTAACCTGAGCATGTTTTGTATTGTGGGAGGAAGCCGGAGTACCCGGTGAAAACCCACGCAGACACGGGGAGAACATGCAAACTCCACACAGAAAGGTCCCAGACCCAGGCCCCAAGGCGGTCTTGAACCTGCGACCTTCTTGCTGTGAGGCAACAGTGCTACCCACTGCTCCACCGTGTCGCCCTATTTTGAGTAACATTGTATAAAATTACCGAAATTGGGCGACATACTATATTATGATGTTTTTTGAGCGAAATACTGCAGTATGACCTGTTTCGAGTAATATTGTATAAAATGACCTGTTTTGAATGACATACTATAGTAAGACGTTTTTTGACCGAAATACTGCAGTATGAACTGTTTGGGTAACATTGTATAAAATGACCTGTTTTGAACGACATACTATAGTAAGACGTTTTTTGAGCGAAATACTGCAGTATGGCCTATTTTGAGTAACATTGTATAAAAAGGCCTATTTTGAACGACATACTATAGTAAGACGTTTATTGAGCGAAATACTGCAGTATGACCTGTTTCGAGTAACATTGTATAAAATGACCTTTTTTGAATGACATACTATAGTATGACCTTTTTTGAGCGAAATACTGCAGTATGACCTGTTTCAAGTAACATGGTATAAAATGACCTGTTTTGAGCGACATACTATAGTATGACCTTTTTTGAGCGAAATACTGCAGTATGGCCTATTTTTGAGTAACATTGTATAAAAAGGCCTGTTTTGAACGACATACTATAGTATGACCTTTTTTGAGCGAAATACTGCAGTATGACCTATTTTGAGTAACATTGTATAAAAAGGCCTATTTTGAACGACATACTATAGTAAGACGTTTTTGAGGGAAATACTGCAGTATGGCCTATTTTGAGTAACATTGTATAAAAAGGCCTATTTTGAACGACATACTATAGTATGACCTTTTTTGAGCGAAATACTGCAGTATGACTTGTTTAGAGTAACATTGTATAAAATGACCTGTTTTGAACGACATACTATAGTAAGACGTTTTTTGAGCGAAATACTGCAGTATGATCTCTTTTGAGTAACGTTGTATAAAATGACCTGTTTTGAACGACATACTATAGTAAGACGTTTTTTCAGCGAAATACTGCAGTATGAACAGTTTCGGGTAACATTGTATAAAATGACCTGTTTTGAATGACATACTATAGTATGACCTTTTTTGAGCGAAATACTGCAGTATGACCTGTTTAGAGTAACATTGTATAAAAAGGCCTATTTCGAACGACATACTATAGTAAGACGTTTTTTGAGCGAAATACTGCAGTATGACCTATTTCGAGTAACATTGTATAAAATGACCTGTTTTGAACGACATACTATAGTATGACCTTTTTTGAGCGAAATACTATAGTATGACCTATTTTGAGTAACATTGTATAAAATGACCTATATTGGGTGACATACTATAGTAAGACGTTTTTTGAGCGAAATACTGCAGTATGACCTATTTTGAGTAACATTGTATAAAAAGGCCTATTTTGAACGACATACTATAGTATGACCTTTTTTGAGCGGAATACTGCAGTATGACCTATTTTGAGTAACATTGCATAAAAAGGCCTATTTGGAACAACATACTATAGTAAGACGTTTTTTGAGCGAAATACTGCAGTATGACCTATTTTGAGTAACATTGTATAAAATGACCTATATTGGGTGACATACTATAGTAAGACCTTTTTTGAGCGAAATACTGCAGTATGAACTGTTTCAAGTAACAATGTATAAAATGACCTGTTTTGAATGACATACTATAGTATGATGTTTTTTGAGCGAAATACTGCAGTATGAACTGTTTCGGGTAACATTGTATAAAATGACCTGTTTTGAATGACATACTATAGTATGATGTTTTTTGAGCGAAATACTGCAGTATGACCTATTTTTGAGTAACATTGTATAAAAAGGCCTGTTTTTAACGGCATACTATAGTATGACCTTTTTTGAGCGAAATACTGCAGTATGACCTATTTTGAGTAACATTGTATAAAAAGGCCTATTTTGAACGACATACTATAGTATGACCTTTTTTGAGCGAAATACTGCAGTATGACTTGTTTAGAGTAACATTGTATAAAATGACCTGTTTTGAACGACATACTATAGTAAGACGTTTTTTGAGCGAAATACTGAAGTATGAACTGTTTCGGGTAACATTGTATAAAATGACCTGTTTTGAATGACATACTATAGTATGATGTTTTTTGAGCGAAATACTGCAGTATGGCCTATTTTTGAGTAACATTGTATAAAAAGGCCTGTTTTGAACGACATACTATAGTATAACCTTTTTTGAGCGGAATACTGCAGTATGACCTATTTTGAGTAACATTGTATAAAAAGGCCTATTTTGAACGACATACTATAGTAAGACGTTTTTTGAGCGAAATACTGCAGTATGATCTCTTTTGAGTAACGTTGTATAAAATGACCTGTTTTGAACGACATACTATAGTATGATTACTTGAGTGAAATACTGCAGTATGACCTGTTTCGAGTAACATTGTATAAAATAACGTGTTTTGGATGACATACTATAGCATGACCTTTTTTGAGCGAAATACTGCAGTATGACCTATTTTGAGTAACATTGTATAAAAAGGCCTATTTTGAACGACATACTATAATATGACCTTTTTTGAGCGAAATACTGCAATATGACCTGTTTTGAGTAACATTGTATAAAATGACCTGTTTTGAACGACATACTATAATATGACCTTTTTTGAGCGAAATACTGCAATATGACTTTTTAAGAGTAACATTGTATAAAATGACCTGTTTTGAACGACATACTATAGTAAGACGTTTTTTGACCGAAATACTGCAGTATGACCTGTTTCGAGTAACATTGTATAAAATGACCTGTTTTGAACGACATACTATAGTAAGACGTTTTTTAAGGGAAATACTGCAGTATGACCTATTTTGAGTAACATTGTTTAAAATTAACAATATTGTGCGACATACTATATTATGATGTTTTTTGAGCGGAATACTGCAGTATGACCTGTTTCGAGTAACATTGTATAAAATGACCTGTTTTGAACGACATACTATAGTAAGACGTTTTTTGACCGAAATACTGCAGTATGACCTGTTTCGAGTAACATTGTATAAAATGACCTGTTTTGAACGACATACTATAGTAAGACGTTTTTTAAGGGAAATACTGCAGTATGACCTATTTTGAGTAACATTGTTTAAAATTAACAATATTGTGCGACATACTATATTATGACCTTTTTTGAGCAAAATACTACAGTAAGACCGTTTTTGAGCAACATTGTATAAAATGACCCCTTTTGAGGGAAATATTGCAGTATGACCTATTTTGAATAACATTGTATAAAATGACCTTTATTGTGCGACATACTATAGTATGACCTTTTTTGAGCGAAATTCTGCAGTATGACCTGTTTAGAGTAACATTGTATAAAATGAACTCTTTTGAGCGACATTCTATAGTAAGACTTATTTTAAGCAACATTGTATAAAATGACCCCTTTTGAGCGAAATATTGCAGTATGACCTTTTTGGAATAACATTGTATAAAATTACCTCTTTTGAATGACATACCATTTGGGTTTCTGACTTTGAAAGGTGTAAGTAGGGATTGAACCCACAACTGGTGAGTCATTAAACAGGTGTCTTACCTGGTGAGCCATTGAAAACACAGTATAAGAAGAGTTACTGTTGTTGGCCTTCAAAACTTCAAGGCTTGAACCAAAACCCTAAAACCTGAGCAGTGTTCTAACAGCCTGAGCTCCAAGGCAGACATGATGAGTCTACTTTCTTAGAGCCTTCCATTTTTATTTATTTTGATTTTTTTTCCTAAAATATTGATGTATGGCAATTTTATAGCAGTTGATGGACAGTTTTGCTACAAAGGTGTCAGAAGGCGCAAAATTTGTGAGTATACAGGTCATTTAAGAGTATGAGACAATGGATTTTTAAAAAACTCATTCAAAAGAAGAGATGGTATTATTACACATATAAGTCATTTATCAAGATGATTTGATAGATTGGCGACAGTCGGATGATCTCAGGTGGTTTCCAAACAACAGCTCAGAGGGAGGTACATAATGTTAACAGATGTTACACTGCTGAAAACTAAACTTAGTATTATGTCATTATGTCACAGTTCATCATCGTCGTCCTTGAGTGATTCTCAACTTTCATATTGTTGCCCAGATTTCCTTCACGTGTGTCCTAGTTCCTCCCACTAACATGAGGTGAAAGGAATAAAGTAAATGATAAAACGACTTCATTTTAGACCAATCGACCACCTTGAACTGGATGACACCCTTTAACATACAGAATATTCCGATCTGGTGGTATTAAATGTCCTTTAGGTTGAGCAGTTTTCAGAATACTAAGATGTTTCAGAGCTGTTTCAGATTTAGAAGTGTTTAGTGTGAAGGACGCAGTCGAGTTAATCTGATGTTTGGATATAAGTTTCTTTTAAAAGTGTTAAAATCAAATATAGTTTAATCGCTTCCCTGCATTCTTCTGAATCTCAGCAAGGGTGAATCATAGAGTAAGGAGCCGAAAACAGCTCAGAGCAATGTTAAACTGATGAATGAACCTTAAATTCAATAACAGTTGGCCACTGTATGAGGAGTGGGAATCATATTCTTTCTTTCTTTCTTTCTTAAATGTAGATTACACAACTGTGAATAATCACTCTCCCCCCTACCGGAGTGAAAGTTACAGCAGCAGTCTGCAATTCATAATTGCATTCAAATTTATATTATTTTAATACTGTAAATTGCAAATGACAAGAAGAGAATAACAATGTTTTATCTTTGGTTTACTTGCTGGGAGTGTTAGGTAATCTGAGGACATGGTACTAATATAACTTTTTAAAGTTTACCTTTGTGTGGCACAATAAATGTCTTGACTGAAATGCTTTGACATTAACTAACAATATCAGAAACGCACACCATGGCTTTTTGGAATTGTAAGATTTTCATGCCACATTGCAAGAGTGAATGAATAATTGTTATGGAGCCATCTTTTATTAAAATATACACATTTAGACATTTATCAAATATGTTGATGTGTCATCCATCGTTTTGAAAGTCCTGTCACATTCACATTAAAGCAGCTGCACTGTATACAGTATTCAGTACTGTATGTAACTCTTTACTCACTGCTGCTCTTGTCATTTACACAGTTCAGGATGCAGCAAGATACTGAACGGGGCAGGGTTAGATAAGATAAATGGTGGCCCTTGGAAGAGTATTGCATGCAACATAAAAAAAAGAAAATAAAAGATGTGCACAGTGACATTTTTAGGGAAAATGTGACTGCAACACAGTTGTGTAAAATTCCGTTGTCCCTGTCAAATCTATAAGTTGGTCATCCACAAAAAATTTGCCATATCCAATACGAAATCCATTTGTTTGGAGCCACAAACGGCTGTAATATGTTGGATAACAGATGAGGGCGTCCATTCTTCGGCCACAGAGGATGGTGGTTGTTCTGCATTCAGAGCTGGAACTTTCGTCTGCAGGCATCCATCTCATGGCGCTGGAAACGGAAAAAGAAAATCATGAAATTTGACAAGGAAACCAACACATAACCACCGTCCATGACCGTCGAATCACTTGTTGCATCACTGCTGGCGGGCTCACCTTCAGGACCCACTCGTACTCGCCAAACTTTGAGTCGAAGGTGCCTTTCTGTAGAGAGCGCAGTTTGAGGGTGAAGCGAGGTCCCAGCTCCTGAATGCCAACTTTCTTCTCATTCTTAAAGATGTACCTTTGGATAGGCAAATTGTCAAGATTGTTGTTAATAATGTGCGTCATGTCCAGGTTAAATCAGAAGTCGCAGCTCTGAAATGCTCACCTGTGGAATCTAAAAAAGATGAAGTCTCTCTGGTTGTGAAAGGTGGCGACCTGCCGACCCAAAAACTGGGGGTCTTGTGGAAACAGAGCAGCCAATAGCCGCCCGATGCTGTGGCCCAGACGCGTGCTGAAGTTGTTTAGGATCACCTCTGGATGGTGTTCAGTCGGATCCTTGCCTCGTCTCTACAGAGATGAAATGACACAATTATGTTGGGGATGTTTGTGTTTGCTTTTGTACAAACTGTAAAGGCAAATCTGTGATTTGTGATTCTGGTCTATACAAAAAATTTGTTTAAAAAAATATATATATTTCTAGATGTGACATGAAACAAACAACAGTTTGTATAGTTTCTCCATTATATTACAGAGTGGACGTACTTCATCTCTTTGTAAACTCAGATTTAAAAAGAAAACATTAATATTTAATAATATTCCTAATTTCCACATTATTAATAAGAAAGATGAAAAGAAGGGGGTAGATTGCCTTCATCTCCTTGCGTAGCCGAACGCTGCTGATCTTGAAGTGTGCAGTGGGTCCTTCGGGAAGGTGACAGAGAACCATACCGTCTTCAAGTCGCAGTTAAGGAGGCTGACACAACCAGAAAAGGGAAAACATGGACTTTCCACACTTATAGTTGATCTCTCCAAGTCTCCAAAGATGGTTTGTGCGTCTTTAAGTTGGGTAGGGACTATCAGAGCTGCATGTTTTTTAACCAACTGAATGTTCTTGATAATAAACTAAATGATGCTTAGACAACATAGCAAAGTATAAAACTCTATACGTTCTACATCCTTTTACTCTTCTGACACAGCTGACAAGTTTAGAGGATACTGGGCACTTTGCGGTCCTCGTTGATCACCATGAGGTACGTGAAGTTCCGGGAGATGCACTGGGGAATGACCCTCTTCAGGGCCAAGCCTCTTCTGTAGTACACGTGGGCGTTTGGGATTACGGTGGCCAGCTGCTCGCAAAACCTCACCGTCCTCTGCAAGAAAGGACAGACACTTCATTATTTCTAAATCTAGTAGAGAAAAAGAAAATCATGGATAAATCATCAATATTGCTTAATTGTTAATCGCTATGGGTCGATTGCACTGAAAAAGGAAAATATGAAATTCAAATTTTCTGTCATAAAACATCCATAGGAAAACTCTAAAAGCAGCTGCAAGACATTAAACTACAGTACCGTAACCTGACTAGTCTAAGTTATACAGTAGGTATTAATAGAATTTGGGTAAATTTCTGTATTTTTCTAGTTTTGTGAACAAGATTTTTGTCAGAAGGAATTAATCTCCTGTCCCAAATTGCCAGCTGGTTTCATACAAAAGCCTGGTCTGCTGTCGCAGCCACTCACCCCTCTGGGTCGGTCTGATGTGGTGATGAGCACTTTGGGGTTCGTCAGCCCATTAAAGTAGGAAGAAAATTCATCCGTCCCCTCATCAAAAGCCACCTGTAAATGTCGGGAAACCAGATTAATTCAAATTCATCTCAAATATTAGCAGAGATGGTTGGATTGATGAAGCTCGGCCGAACACAATCATACCTCTTCGTCCTCTGGATCAACTATGGTTTCATCGTACACCCTCTGGTTCTCTATCGTCTTGGGGACTTCTTTTGGTGGTGCCTATACATATTCAAAAAAAAAAATAGCTGCTAAGCATCTGATAAACTCTTTAATGTAAAGACATATATTCATTAGATGCAAAATCATTTATGGTAGTCTTTTTTATTTTAAATGGAAATATTAGGGACAAAATGCAGAGATATAAAAAAAAAAAACTCACCTTGTCGCCCAAAGCTTCCCTTTCTTTTCTCTTCTTTTTCTTCAGCTGCATCTTTTGCTGAAATGTGAAGAAACAAAATGTGAACATTAAAAACTTCAGGAGGAGATTCTGAGTTTATATTCACTGAGTTTATCAATCCTTTCACCACTTACTTATTTTTGGAAAATTATCCGGATAACTATTTTTATGCCTTCTTTCTATTTATAATCTAAAGGAGTTATGTTTTTGACCGGCTGGTCAGACTCTGCAATTGCAGCATTTAAATTTGAGCTCCGTTAACTTATGGAAAACATTTATTAATTTTCTGATGTTTACTAGTATCTCATATTTCTCATAAGTCCTTTTATTTGGAACATAATCCATACATTCAGAGTTAATTTGGTGCACCAAGCTGTCTAATACAACAACCCAGCGATGAAAGGTTACCTACAATGAGGGCTACCTACCTCATCATCTGATATACAGATCATGATTTTGTACTAATACAACAAAAATATAAATAACAAAGCAAGCAGGCAAATCCTCAAGTTTGGAAAGCTAAAAACAGAGACAATGATTGTACATATTATATAGACATTATACAGTTATTGTTTGTGTTTCTATGGTTTGACTATATAGTTGAGGTGTTTTTTAAATATTAACCTATAATTAAATTTAATATAAATATTTCTGACCACCTTGATCATTTTATGTTGTGACAATTATTTGCCATGTGTGCATAGTAACAGATAGATCAGGATTCTTGCGCAAGGGTCTATAAGATTCAACAGCTAACAAAAATGACTTTAAAAAGAATAGAAAGAATAAAAAAAAAACAGAAACATCTTTATGTAAGTAGATAAAGCTGAGATAATAATTAAGTGTTTTTAGTAAGAAAAGAATTAACTGCAAAAGACATGGGAATATGAGGGCAATGGAAATGTCATTTCCTGAGAATGGACACATAAAATCTGAAGAAATGTCATTTCAATCTTTATATATTGTGTTTAACTCGTGGGTGTGCTAAATGCTGAACTGGCGTTAATATCGACAGATTAACTGATGATAAAAGTAGTATCAGTTACTTTAACTGCACCGTTTACTCAAGTAAAAATAGCAGCGGTAATCCTACATTTTTACATGCGTGACATGTCGTAAATATCCGTGTATGAGTTCACCTTTCTTTTCTCCTGTTTGAGTTTCATGAACATGACATGTCTTCGCTGTTTATTCTTTATTTCAGACACGCTGAAGGTGGGGGGGAAGGCGGCTTCGGCTCCAGTCGAGTCGATCTTCGTCTTCTCCTCTTTCTCTTTCTCCTCCGCCCCGCAGACTCCCGCAGGCTCCGCATTTTTCTTCTTTTTCGCCTTCTTGTTCTTCTTTTTCTTCCCCTTGCTGTCTGTCTGGCTCACGGGAACCTCCGTTATGTCCATTTTTGTGTCTGTTATGGTCGATTTTTGTTTTTCACGTGTGCTGCTGCTTCTGCTGCCTTCCGCTCGCACTTTCACATCCGGGTCACGTTAACAGGAAGTGACGTATGTTCGGGTCAGCTCCATGGCGACACGTGGTGGTTAGGAGGATTATTAATCATGTCGTCGCTATTCTAAAATAAGTGTCTTTTTTTTTTACTAAAATGGATTTTTTGTCCTAAATCATCTCTTGATTATTCTACTACGTCTGGTAAAATCATTTAAATCCTGAGTTAAAGAATCTTACTCTTCATGTCCTATAGAACAATGGACATTTTACTTCAACCATTTTATTTATTTATATGGTGCAGAAGAAGCTCTAAACATGATTCTTGAATTAATTTCTACTGGTGAGCGATACGGTTAAAGGTTAAGCTATATTTTAATAAGAATTTCATACAAGATGCGGTGCATATCAATAAATTCGATAAACATTTAACCAAATATAAAGAAAGAAAGAAGTCCTTTAGTCCATTAAACATGTGCCATCTGTTTATTGAAAATTTGCCATGTCTCAGGTTTCAAAAGGTTATTGAAACTGGATGTTGGAAATCAATTACATTCAATTAAAAACGGTTAAAGAAGACCTGAGAAAGCGATGAAAAAGGCATCTGCCTCCTAAAAAAATTATGATATTAGTTTAATTAACTCCAAGTAATGAAAGTGTGCACTATGGAATAAAAAGAGAGTTTAATCCAGGTTTAAAGTCACACTAGAAATTTGACCTATCAAGCAATATGTCATATATGGACATATCAAACATAATATAAGCATGCAAGTTACAGCCTCAAAAATTCAAAAGACTTGTAGGAGTATTCTAAGTCATAGAAAACAAGCTATGCAGGTACAAGATATCACCACCAGGTGGTCCCAAATGATGGTTTGATGGTTACCGAACAACAAAAAATTTCAAAGTGATCCAGAAACGAGGATTTTTTTTCCAGATCATTATCAAAATGTAATCGTCTGTTCATGGTACTACTCCCAACATTTGCTGAAAATTTGCTGAAAAAGTGCAACCTCCCTCTTGTTAATATTTGGAACAGTCCCCTGATTACATGGATCATGCACTTGGAACATTGACCTGAAAATCCTTGCAATTGCAGCATCATTAATGCATATTGCACCTCCGCCTCTACTCATTTGACTAACTTCCCTGTTCATGTCAGCAACGCAGGTCCAGTCAGCAGGTGTCACACACCACTTAGAGTGATCTACAGTGTTACTGAACGGCTGTATGTTCCGGGGCTGCACCTTCTCTACATTGATTACATGGTAAAGGGTGCTGCAGTTAGAAGGCAGAGGTTGGTGCATTTTCCCCCAGCTCTTGACATACAGAGTCTGCTTCAAATATTGTGCAATAAGGCCAGAATAAATGTCTACAAAATAAAAGAAAAAAAACAGAACAGAACACTATATTAGGATTTGAATTCATTGATAGTCTTTCTTTCATATACATGCTAAGGTCAAAATTATAAACCTACATTACAATAAAAAGTGATACTTACAACACTGAATATTACAGCCTCTTAAATTTGTTCAATCAATATCAGTAACTGTCCTATTAGATTGTTTCTGGTTTTACTTTGTTATAATATTACATTCAATATAAACAGCATATATATATATTTTTAAATATATCCTTTAACTAACAGCAACAAGAAGAACTTACCATCCTTAAAACGTGAGTATTTTGCAAAGCTCCTGAATTTTTGTCCCTGCAGTGAAGTCAGGGTCTTCACACTAAACCAAGGAGCTTTTCTTGGGATGCAATCTCGCCGAGCGACACATTTCAGCTCTTCAGGAAAGGCTTGTGGGAGGTCATTGTCATAGGAATAGCCGTGAATGTATTTGAGCTGCACTCCTGAGAGTTTGAATAAGATTTAATAACAATAATATAATAACAGCATCATTTTTACTTTTAGCGATAAATAAATGAAGCTTAAATAAGTTGGAAATGTCATAGGTGTTAAACATACCAATGTTTTTGAATTCATCATAGGGGTAAGTCACACAGATAAACATTTGAGCATTTAGGGTTCCACTCTCTGGCCAGAAACTTTTACTGCGATATGTTGGAAATTTAGGTGTACTGTGTGAGAGCCAAATTCCAGTCTTTTTGTCCAACATCACAACCCCTTTAGAAAGAAAAACAGTGACAAATTGTGTTATTTTCTGACTTTGAATGCGATAAAACAGAACATAGAAGCACCCACCTTTGCTATGACCATATGATGAAACAGCATGAGAATTTGGAGGTTGATCATTATAGAGCAGGAATCCAAAGCCTTCTGACTACAAACAGCACACAGAGTTCTCAGATTCAGTTTCCAAAATAAACACATATGCCAGCCAAAAGAGACACACACATGTATTAATATTCCACCTTTCTGTCATAGAAGTCAAGGAGAGGTTTCAGGGTGTTCCCCAGTGTACCCGATTTATTGTTGATTTCCTTTTTGCTGAGTTTCCATCCGCGGGTGCTTGCATCCATGTACAGGTATGACAAACCGCCATTGTTTACTTTGGGCAACTTGTATAAAATATACCTAATGGTATAGAGGTGTACATAGTTTATAATAAGTGAACAAACACACATCTATATACATGCATTATGTTATATATTCACTTGAGACTCAGCATAGATGTAAATATTCGTTTCAACCAACCAGTCCACTGTTCCCCCTTCATCATTTCTGCATTTCACTTCTGAATCACACCCTGGAAACACCATCCCAAGCATAAAGAGCAATGCCGTCGCTTTTCCCTGAAACAATCAAGCATTATTACAACATAAATAAATTGACAGCTTGGATAATATTAAAGCATCTCAAAAAAGTAAAAAATATATTCATTCATAAATGCAGTTTGTGGTTTGATATTTAATTCTATGCTCATTTATTTTTCTTTTCAACAGTAAGTATCAATAAAGTGTGTATTAAGAAGTAAAAAGTAATTAAAGTCAATATCTAATCAATACTTTGTATAGTATATATATATATATATATATATATCCATCCATCCATTTTCTATCCCGCTTATTCCTTTTCAGGGTCGCAGGGGTCTGCTGGAGCCTATCCCAGCGCATTTATGGCGAGAGGCAGGGATACACCCCAGATGGTCGCCAGCCAATCGTGGGGCACACACACCATTCACTCACACACACACTCACACCTACGGGCAATTTAGAGTTGCCAATTAACCTGAGCATGTTTTGTATTGTGGGAGGAAGCCGGAGTACCCGGTGAGAACCCACGCAGGCACGGGGAGAACATGCAAACTCCACACAGAAAGGTCCCAGACCCAGGCCCAAGGAGGTCTTGAACCTGCGACCTTCTTGCTGTGAGGCATCAGTGCTACCCACTTCGCCACCATGCCCCCTATATATATATATATATATATATATATATATATATATATATATATATATATATATATATTAGATAATGACTTTAATTACTTCTTACTTCCTAATACACACTTTATTTCCTATATCAAGAATTCTCATATGACATCTTTTCAGTTTTTTTTATATTTATATTTCCTGACTTACCTGTTTTTTTATCTCATAATAGTGAAATCATAACAAATATCTATATTGTTTTAATCTGCTAGCATTATTCTAGCATCATTTTTAACCCTGGAAACTTTTACTTACAAATTTCCCCATCTTCATGTTTCTGTTCTTACTGTGAGATCTTCAGTCAATGCTTCCTTTTTTTGCTGCTGTCACATTTAACTGTTAAAACCAAAACCCACAGCGCTCACACTGCATCTTCCCCCTTGTTCCACCCTTAAAAACCCCTCCTCTATACCGCTCAGTTTACAGCAACAAAACATGAGAGAATTATCTGATCTATGATACATTGTGCATCTAAAATGTGCATCTGTAATATTTAGAATTCTAGAAATAAACACTGTCAACTACAGAACAGCCAGTTTTACACTGAACTTCCTCTTCCTCATATGGAGGAATTCACTACTCGTTTGAACAAAGCTACAGGTATGTGGTTGAACTAGTCCATGAACATGGTCTCTGAGCTTCAGAAATCATACAATAAAAAACTACAGATCATTAGTCTGTTGCACTGTGCGCTTTTTACACCCTCAACACCTCAAAACTAATATTCCTTATGGATAATTACAAAATGTTACAACCTGAATTCTGATTTTCATAGACTGTCTCAACATATGACAAAACCACCTTTTAGACAGGTCATAGATAATTCTACTATCTCCACAGCCCAGATAAAGCTTCTAATATTTTATCACAAGTTTCACAAGCGGTCCCTTGTCTCCTTTGTCATTTCTGCATTTAACTTCACAACCATGAAAAAGTATACTAATACTTAGGAGGAATCTCCTAGAAAAACAGTGACAGACCAGCCTCTTTTTAACTGCATATTAAACACCAGTTGATGGTCTAAAAAGATGGCAGCAATTGCTTCTTTGAGCGGCAATATAAAAATGCTCTAGCAAGACACGAACTGGCAGTGTTGCTGTCTTCGGTGGGAACTTAAACCCAAAACTAATAGATAAGATTACAATTATGCATGGGAAATTCATTGCATTCACACTGACAGCATATCAGATGTTGTTCAGGGTTCCTCATTCACATGAAACCACCATGAGTTCACCATTACTGTACCGGCTCAGTTTCTGAGGGAATAGGAGCAATTCAAAGCTATGAAGGATTCACTGGAGCACCCTCACAGTTAACACCTTTCATTAATGGTTAGGCTAACATTACAGCAGACGTCTTTGTCAGATTCTCAAACCAACATTTAACATTTAAATCAAATACCTATGCAGTCATTTAACAGTAATAGACTCTACATCTAAAACACATGATGCTCATCCTATGTTTTACATATATCTGTCGTGCTGTGTAACAATCTATATAATTATACTAGATAATCCAGAATACTGTGAATTTCAGACCTTATTTTTTTCTTTAATTAATTCAAACACAGACTTCACCAAACATCCCAGTAAACGCTTTTGGTAGAGAAAACATTTTACTTACACGTGTAACCATCTTACAGTCCAGTAGCTGCTTTTGTCATAAATCACTGTTAAACGAAACAGAAAACACACATTGCTCCTAACTCACCTGCTTCCTTGTTTCTTTATTTAACAATGTGATGATGTAAGTTGAATGCTGATGAACTGGTATTGCCGAAATAAACACATAAATTATAATGTATATAATATAATAATAGATAATACATCGACAATGTGCTCGGCATCAAATACTATTCAAATACCAACTATAAGCTGCACTATAAGAGTTTATCTGCCTTTTCTGCACAGTCAAACACAGTTTGCTAGTGTTTTAATGAATGTGCACCTGATGTTGACAAGACAAGATATATTTTTAGTCATTAAGAAACAGTTCTGTCTCAAAAAAGAATAATTGATATAATACATGTCAATGTTGTTTGACCAATCATTGACACAATCTGTACCCAGCATTACACAACAAATACAAAACATACCTTCACAGTGGAATGAAGCATCAAGATCTAATAAAAAAAAACAAGAGACTAATCACAATTGCAAATAACTGAAACGAAACGTTACTTTGTGAAACCTGCAGAACGGGTTTGTTCTCTTGGTGTCTGCTGCTGTAAAACCGCAAGCTTTCAGGACATGAATATTCCTTTAGTACATTCATTTGTGTAAAAAAAAGAATCATGTGCAAACATTTGCAGACACATAAACATAAGCAAATGTAAGCAAAAAAAAACTAAGAAAATCATGTCGCGCTTAAGTATTAATAATACAAAACACCTTAAAATATGATTATATGTATTGAAAAAACTTTTGTTTGTCAATGCAGAATGCAGAGGGCAGCACAAATAAAAGCAAAAACAGGAAGTCCTCATCAGTCTGACCACTAGGTGACACTGTCTACACAAAACACTGAAGACTTTAGACTTAATGAGGTTGGATTTTCATAGAGCATATTTACTTTTATAGACCTTAAGCTACTACTATCCTTGAGCTTTTAATTATATTCAGAATTTCAGGTATTTCATTCAGGTTAAAAACAACATGAAGAATATTTAATTAAAGGTTCTCATATAAAGAAACACGGAATGAATGAGGTTTTAATATAAATGTGGCACAATTATGACAACTCAAACACTTTCTGTTGCATCTTTAATAAATAATATTGTAGCCATATTACAAGACCTGAGTCACTTTATTTTATAAAAATTAATATGACTCATACTACCTGAGATAAACATGGTTTGTAATAGAACAGATTTTTTTTCTCTGCAGATTATGTCAGCAAATCAATATCATGAACTCTCATTGAGCAATAACCAATATATTCAAACACATATATTATATATATGTTGAATATTGCCAAACTCAAATAACAACTACAATTTTCCAGTAAATTTATTGTTTTTAGGAGGGAAAATTACCTTTAACGGGAGGGGACCATGGATTTCAGATTTCCGGGTGAAGCATGAATGGAAGTGGAATAAAATACACCCATTTGATCGCATATTTTTCAACAAATATGTGTTTGGCTCAGATCTACTAAGCCACCAAAGATGCCAAACGTAGCTTTTAGTTTCCGATGGCTAATTCGGGGCCTGTGGCCTGATGGTTGCATGCCAGCTGCTTTTAAACCTTCCACCTTTCACATTTAGTTCCCTAAAGTTGAAACAGATTTGACCCACTGAGCGTAAGACCGATCCATTCACATCCATGCTGTCTCTCTCTTTTGTTCAACAGCCAATGTACCAGTCCACCACCTGTCTGAAGGCCTTGTAAATCAAAGGGTTGAAAGAGCAGATCAGCCCCCCACCACGCCACATTTGGGCCTTTTCCCTGTTCAGGTCCCCCAGGCAGGTCACCTGGTCCTCGTAAGCCTGCGACACACACCACTTTGAGTGGTCGTAGTGAGACTGGAACAGCACCGGTCCAGGAAGCCCAATCCTCTTGATGTTCATGGCGTGTTTGGGCAGGGAGCAGTTGGACGGCAGCTCGTGGGCTCGTCTCTGCCAGGTCTCCACCAGCAGGTCGGTGTCCAGGACCTGAGCCACCCAGCCCGTGTAGATATCTGAACGGAAGCCAGTCAGGGGTTAACTCAGTAGCCTCTTTGATGAAAAATGTCATAAAAACAGTGGGAAGAGGAAAGCTAAAATGGGTTATTAATGTGCATTTTTAAATCATTTTATAATATTTTCATAAAAGCAATGTCCTGGAAATTGTCCAACAATATAAACCACTTTAAAATTTAAAATATCTACTAAATTAACTGTAGTTAAAAAAAATGTATTGGACATCACTGGAAATGTTTTTTATATACATATATATAAATTACACTAAAAAAGGTTATTTGCAAAGTGTAAACTGTAAAAAGGTTCACAGCTGTAGTTTTATAGTTACTTTTATTGACAGATTTTCTGGTAAATAAGTATGTTGTGTAATTTAATTTTCCCAAATGCCAGAAAAGTGATTTCATTGCATCTCATATCTCATATAAAAGACAAACATGAAAGGAGCTATCTTAAAAAATAAAATAACTAAAATGTCATATTTAAATGACCATGAAAACACAAGTAGTGCCTTACCGTCCACAAAATGTTCAGATTTGACAAAACTGACAAACTTGTCTCCGCCGACGGAGGAGATGTGCTCCACTCTCTTATCTGAGGCCAGCGGAGGTCGGGAGCCTTCACATAAATGTGCCAACTGCGGCAGGTCGGCCAAGAATGCAGCGGGCACAGAGCAGTTGTAGAAACGTGGGTAAAGGTACACCATCTGCTTCACTGGGGAGGGAGAGATGAGAAGGTTTACTGTATGTTAGAACATATAAGGGGGCTCTATAGACTTCTATACAGTTTAACAGTTTTGAACTATACTAAATATAGTGTATAAATACAAGTTCAATGGTATGAATTTTCCTCAGTAAGATCATAGCTAATATTTCATTTTATTATTGTTTTTTATTTTTCTCATTTCATTTTAGTGAATATTCTAGTGTTTTGTATCCAGTCCTTTACAAATGTAAATTTGTGTTTGGCCAAGTTACCAGATAAATATATTTAATACATTCTGCATCTCTCTTGTTGGGCAGTAAATAACATATTCCTGAAATGTGTAATTTTCCCTTAAAGAAGTACCAGTCATTTAAATGCTAATTTAATAATAATCAACTGATTTCAAACCAAGTGATTGACAAAGATAACGAAGAAATGTTCTTCCATAGCATTGCTGATTGTATGAAAGAGTGATCTCAAAACAACAAATATGTTGTAGGATTTTTCTGTACATTTTGAGTCATGCGAGGCACACACTCACTGTGTAAATGTTTTTTTTTTTCCTTTTAGAAAATGAAAAATGTTGTGCAAAGTCAGACCAGCCCCCTCTTTTCAGTACCGCTTACTCACCTATATTGAGAAAGTGCTCATAGTGGTAGGTCACACACAGAGCGGTCTGACCATTGAGTTTACCAGAGGAAGGGTAAATGAAACCTTTCTCTGGGAACGAGGGGAAATGGGGAATGCTGTGGGACAGCCAGAAACCTTGAGACTGGTCAAAAAGCATTAAACCTGCAGGATGCACACAAATAATCATAGATGTACGTGGTCTACATGCACGCTTCAAAAACACATTCGTCAAAGTGATGTAAGGGCAGTCTGTGATCCAGAGTCAATAGTGGTTATCAGACAGATGCTCTTTGCCCGTTACCCTCCCCTGACATTAAAAACATATTGATCTGTTCTTTTTTGCAACATCTCGGGATTGCAATGTTTAAACAAGACCCAGGAAACACACAGGTCACTGAATGCACCATATTGCACTACTATTACTATACTAGCATGAGGTAATATAATATAATATAATAAGTGTTTTCATGTAGCGACAATCAATTTTCATCATAGTGAAAAGATTAAATCTTCAAAACTAATGAAAAGGAAGGTGAGTTTTTCGACTGTACCTTTAGTGTGTCCGTATCCTTTGAGGTAATCCAAGACTGGTGGTGCATCATTGTAGAGTGCATAGACTGAGCTGTTAGACTGAGAGAAATCCATTTTAATAAACATAGTATATTCAATGAAATTTAATTTGTATAGCCCAGAATCAAAAAATAACAGATTTGCGCCAATGGGCTTAACAGTTCGAAACATACTCACATCATACAAGGCATGCAATATGATGACTTTATATGACGACTTTCACTTTTTAGGATGCATTTTTTCTGTATCCTTCTAATCATTTTGGACATATAATCCGCCTTTACTCCTAAAAACATAACTAAAAATATAACTTTCTTTTTCGGGAATGTCTTTGCTCATAATACTTCCCACACACAGAGAAAACAATCTGCAAATACATCCACCAGTAAAGACTGTGTACAACAGTTCCCTATAGGAAGCAAAAGAAACTGGCACCGGTGTCGACTCTGCAACGTGTAATAACTGCCACCAAAATCGCTTTTGTAAGAGATACTTGAAGAACAGGAACATAATCTCACTTTGTAGGCCTCTCCCATGTAAAGCTGGTTCAGGGTGCTGCCTATGGCTCCTTGACTGGTGTTAATCATGAATTTGCTCCTCTGCCAGCCCTCTACTGAGGAGTCCAGGTACATGTAGTCCACCCCACTGCCGACCTCTGCAATCCTATACCTGGGAAGCTTGTAGATGATGAACCTGTAACAGAGAGAATAAGAGAAATAAAGCTTTTCTTTGGTATTCAAGACAGATATTTCATGCTCTTTTACCAAGTGTGTTGTTAAACACACCGTATCAACTCACCAATCAACAGGCTCACCAGCTTCATTTTTACAGGAAAGGTTAGTGCTGAACACCCTGGAACACAAACACACGACAACAATCATACTGATCATCACACATAAACCGATGTGTGCGTCCATCATAAGCGACTTCTGCAGCCAAGGCGAACATCACAACGAACAAAAAGGGAAGTTTGAAATCTTTTTGTGTCTGCTGTGATTGAATAATGAGGAAAGTGAATGCATAACGCCTGTGAATGCAAAAACAGGAAGTCAAGAGAGGTAGTCACATGACTGGGGAAAACTGAAGGAAACATGAGGAGGGGCAACATTGAAAAAAAAAAAAGAAAAAAAAGTTTTACAGACCAACATAATTTTTACTAGGGATACAAGAAATAATTAGAGAAGTGGAAAACATCTAGTCTGAATCTCAAGACTCAATTGTGAGTCTCAATTTTGCAATCTGTTTCTAAAACTATTTATAAAACAATTCTATTTTTTACTGTAGATCACATCTATCAATCCTAACCATATGACTAACCCTGACCCTGTCCCTTTTCAGTGTTAAATATCTTTCAATTTCAAATGTTCCTTTCAGTGGTAAATGTCTGTTTTCAATATAAAATGTCCCTTTTTGTGACATTTTTTCTTTTTTGGTGAAAAATGTCTTTTTCAATACTGAATGTCCCATTTCAGTGTTAAATGTTCCATTCAGTGTCAAATGTTTCTTTCAGCACAAATGTCCCATTTTTATTGCATGTCCCTTGGTAGTGTATTGTCTATTCCTGTGAGACGTGATGTTATACGGGTCCGTGTTGGCCTTTGGTCAAGTATTAAACCTAGGTCAGAGGTCAAACGCCATTACATATACTTATCTAGATAACCTCTATTCAGCTGGATTCAAGATGTCCTGTGGGTTGACCTTCGGGTAATAAAATGTATATATGGGTCAATGACAGATCATGGTTGGCAAAAAAAATAAAAAATGCAGTTTTAAAAGCATTCTTCAGGTCTCACAATTGTACATTTTATGTTGGTTTATTGTCATTTATAAAAAGCATGATTTTGTGTGTTTTTTACACAAAATGTAAAATGTTGTAACTGGAAAAGAATGAAACATTTTTAATATTTAATCCACCTAGAATATAGAATTATTATTTAAAACATTTTAAAGAGAGTTTAAGTACACTATATTGCCGAAGCTATTCGCTCAGGCATCCAAACTGTAGCTCAGAGGTAGAGCAGTCGTCCACCAGAAAATTGGCGGTTCGATTCCCAGCTCCTCCGAGTTGCATATCGTTGTGTCCATGGGCAATATACTTAACCCCGATGGCATGTGTGATCGGTGTATGAATGCGTAGATTCCTGATGTGCGAGCAGCTCTGTGTATCGCTACCGCCATCAGTGTGTGTGTGGAATGAGTGAATGGACACTTGTAGTGTAAAGCGCTTTGAGTGGTTGAAAAGCCTAGAAAGACTAGACTGTATAAATGCAGGCCATTTACCATTTAATCAGTTTTTTTCATCACTACATATTTCACATACTTACATACATATTTCCAATTCCTCACTCTAACCCTTTACCTGTTGGAATAGAACTGAATGAGATTTTTTTGTAGCCTAAAATATACATTTGATTCAATAACAGGAAAAATAATTAAGTGAGTGACAGATTTACGCTAAAAAGACGTAATTCAATTTTCCTAAATTAAAAGTAGCAAAAATATGTACAACTAAACTTTTTGGTACATTGGTACAAAAAACGACTAGAGTGAAACAACTACGTGCACCCAACCAGTCCATCCAGAATGCATGTAGGATCAACCATCCCCATTCCTTAGGCCTCTCACTTCATTGCTGGCTCACCCCTTGCACCACATGGATTCTTTTGTTTGTTTGGTTTTGTTGTACTTATCTCCAGCTTAAACCATACAACAATACACATTCACACATCCGGCACTCACCGACACCACTGACTGACCTCTTTGTTTGGGAGAACACAAATTGTGTTCTTTCTTGTGTCAAAATGAAGGCTGAGTAGTTCAAATATTGTGTTGCTTTACTCATCGGTATGTTAAATTCATTGAATGTTAAAAAAGTAATAGTAACTAAAATATTTATTCAGGTTAAATCTTTTAAAATAAGTCAGGAATAAAACATTTATTTGAGCTAATTGTACAATAACAAACTGGACTACATTAATATAGATTACATAATGTATTGAAGTATGTTTAACATGGTTTTAGCGAGAATTACTATGGAAATTAGACAATAAATTAGATTAAAGTTGAGCTAAACTTTCAGATATAATTAATTTAAATTACTGAAAAAATGAGGAGTCAACATAAAATATAAAATGTGGATTTTTGATCCGATATTTGTTATGTGCAACCACTTTCCATAATAAAATGTAGTTAAATTCTTTTCAGTGTATTGACATTGAAAACATTTTTAAGCCTTACAGTACTCCGTAGATTGAAATGTAATTTTAAATTTGTATGAAATTTTAGATTAGACCTCTGCAGCAAATGAGCGCCACACTTAAAAAAACAACAATATATAAATTCATTAAGTTAGAACCCCCCGTCAAGACCAGGGTACTACAACTTTGCAGAATTCATACTTGCACACATTTATACAGTTATTATTCATGGATGTGCAGCTCTTCCCGACTTTTCAATGTCAAAATGTGGTTGCCTCCACAAGTTCTGGCACAGTAACAAAAGAGAGTTCAGTGATAAAACAACAGGTTGGTCAGAAAACAACTCATCAAAAAGAGTTGCATTTGAAAATGTATTTGGTTTGTATCTCTCTATTCTGCGTCTGCATAAAATTTCACAAAAGGATGGTGTGAGTGTAATTTTGTGTTAGCATTTGTACAAATATAACTGGTCCTGCAGCCTAATACATTAGCCTGAGAGCAAACGAAGGCACGCCCTCTGTACAAAAGCCTTGCCAATCATTGGAGACACCTTTTGCTGGTGACGGGACAGGGACTGAGGAGGACACGCAGCAGGTAAAAGAACAACAAGAAGATACCATGGCAACAGCTTCAGATCAGGTAACAATTCATCACGTCATATATGATATTACACAGAAACACAGCACACGATTGATTTTTGGACTATCGGAGGCTACTTTAAAAAGTTTAGCACGAAGTTTATCTCGTTTTGGGGTCAGTGACTTCAGGGCCAAGCCATGTTGGAACTAACTGGCAAACACTAATGTTACAATCTAATGAATTATCATATTTCTTATTCCTCTTACAGTGGATATAAGATTATAAATTCTATCTAAACAAATCAAATGATATATATATATATATATATATATATATATATATATATATATATATATATATATATATATATATAGGGATGAATTACCATGGAAAATAATTTGAAGAAAATCTGAAAGTCTCAGTGCCACATTAAATGTAAAGAAATGTAAAAATGTAATGTAAAAAATAATAAAAAAAAATGTAGCAGTCTGATCTATCAATCATCTTTCAAATTGTGTCAATAGAATGACACATAATGACATGGATCAAGCAGTCAAGGCACAAGGATCAAACCATTAAGCAGAGGCATGACAAACACTAGGTTACATAATAGTTTTCTTGTGTGACATGTCCCTGACTTTGCTTGTGGGTGTTTGTGTGTGTGTGTGTGTGTTTGTGTGCAGAATGTGGAGTTTGTGCGAACAGGCTATGGTAAGAACAGCGTGAAGGTGCTTTTCATCAGGAGACAGGGGAGTTTTCATGATATCATCGAACTGAGGGCCGACGTGGAGCTCACACTCCGCTCACGCAAGGACTATCTGCACGGAGACAACTCAGACGTCATCCCCACTGACACCATCAAGAACACCGTCCACGCCCTGGCCAAGATCAAGGGGGTAAGTTGCCAGCTGCTATTGATGGACTTATATAAAACTTGTCCATGATAAAAGTCTCTTTCTGGTACCAAACATCTTTTTTTTTGTGCAAAATGTTTCTTACTCTACTAGTTATATTGTCTTCTAGAATACACCTGCGTATATGCAAATACTAGCCTTACATAATATAGAGACAAGGCAAATGTAAACATTTTGCAAAGGGTTTTCTTTCCCAAAAACACAGTAAAATGACATTGCATTGCACAAAAACTCTTCTCAAGTCTCCAAAAACGCTAAATGCATTTTCTGCTTTACACATATCGTGCAATGCATAAACACACTGAACACAGTGCTCTGCAAGTTGACACATGAAGTGTCAAATGTTTGCTATTTAAAACACTGCAATTCAAAAGAAGTCTAGTTGCTCAATATGTGAGCCAATTATGAAGTACTATGGAAAAAGAAGGAGAGCGTCTTTAGTTTTACCACAATGGAAGACACACTCTTATCCATAGCATACTAGAGATGAGATTCCTCATAGTTTACTTTTGACAGCCTAGTTTGTAAAATTGTGTTTTAGCAATTGGAATAAATTGGACCTGTATTCACACATAAAGTGGCTTCCATACATCAGTGTAAAACAGCATAAAATACTTTACAATAAAACAAGGAAAATTATATGTAGCCTGTAAAAGTACATAAATAGTGTAAAAGCTAGAGTTTCACGACAAAAACTTCCCTCGCTGGCCACCATCCCCCCTCTGTTCTTGACTAATTTTTTACAATTGAACAGATTTTTGTGCATGTGACAACTGATGCAATGAAATGATGCTGACTTGTTTTGAAGTGAGCAATCATTATACATAGAAATCAGCAATAGACTTCTATTCACTCTCTCATTGTTCTAAATGTGGTGTAACTGTGTGAACAGTAGGCTACCTGTAATTAATACTTTTCCAAAGATGTACTAATAAATTTGTAATTCGATGAAACGCACAGGAAATTCCATTCTTTTGGTTTGGAGGTTTGTCCATGTTGTTTTGAGAATTGAGAATATAATTTCTGCTTCAAGAAATGAGCCAAACCAATCGAGAAAAACTGTGATCCCACAGGTTTTCTTCCTGTAAAACACGAGAAATTAATTAAAGTCATTCAAGAGTGACTTTGATTCTCAGGAGCTGAAATCATCACATGATCATCACTGTAGTAGGAACAGCTGGATTCACTGGTTTCACTTGACAGATTAAATATAGGAATAAAGTAATTACAGACATATTATGTTTAATAGTGGAAAACTACAACTTGAATGTATATAGATAATTTATTGTAATACAGTTACTTTCTTACTAACTTTCTCTCTTTCCACAACTCTGAGCATTCTGACCAGGCCAGTTTTTTCAGCACTTCCCTTCTCTTATTTTAAAAACTGCTACTCACTTTTTTTTTTCCAAGAGTTTTTATTTTCAGATTTTTTCCCCATTCCTTCTTGTGTCCAGGTAAAGACCATTGAGCAATTTTCCTTGGATATCTGCGATTATTTCCTGACCTCTTTCAACCATGTGCTGCGGGTCAAGGTTTACATGGAGGAGGCTCCATGGAAGAGGTTGGAGAAGGTAAAAAATATCAGGTTTATTGTAGTATAGTATTTATAGTTTTAGGCTCCAAAAATGCTCTTACTATAGTTTCATACCTCCACTCTCAAGCTTCTATCTTTGTTAATATCAATGAGCCTCACCTCTGATTGGCTGATCTGCATGGCTCTAAATGAAGGCTTGTTTTAAGTCACAGTTTAAGTGTAAAGTAAATCAGGATCTAGCAGCATCACTGATGTGTGTGGTGAAACGTGCAACGAAGCACATGTACGCCTACACCCAGCCATGATCCTGGTTGTGGTCAAAGGTTAAACGGGCCGGAAACACTCAGCCTGGTTTAGGGATTTTCTTTTAGAAAAATAAAGTTTAGTTTCTTGCCACCCTAATTACTACTGCATTATATATTAACCTTTCACTTTAGCATAAAGACTGGAAAGAGCTGAGAAACCTAATGCTGGTTTATTAACACATTACATCTCATTTGTTATAAGCCTAACCCTGAATCGTAAAAACAGCAACTCATTGTTTCATGGGGGGTTATGTGCTGGACTATTTCTGTAACTTCCTGTAGACTCACTGGTTGCCTGGCAACTGGTGTATCAGCATTCATATTTAGGCTACGGGCCGTACATACCATGAGAGTGGTATCAGTCTCCTCATTCAGCACTCAAACAACCAAAAGTGAATAAATACATCTGCACATACTACTGAATGTTTTAAATTTGTGTGAGATATCCATAACTCATGACGTTGACCCAGTTTATCATAGATGAATGTGTAATTCAGTCGAGATGTACACTTTCTCTCTCTCTCAGGATGGGGTAGGACACGTTCATGCTTTCATCTACAGCCCAGAAGGTTTTCACTTCTGTGATGTTGAACAGAATCTTGGTGGTAAACACACTCACACACATAGGCAGCCTCTACTTTTAATGTATTTGAAAATGATTTCAGTTATTTGCATGTTTTCCTTTTGAGATAATTTTAAAATCCTCTTATCTTCAGGGCCTCCTGTAAGTCTGTTTGTTAGTCTTTTGTCCTCTCAGCGCTTTTGTCCAGCATGTCAAAATATACCCGGATGTTTCCTGTTGTTCACTATACCCCTCATAGGAATCCCAGTAGTTCACAGCGGGGTGAAGGACATGAAGGTGTTGAAAACGACTCAGTCTGGTTTCGTCGGATTCCACAGAGACCGCTTCACTACGCTGCAGGAGACCAGGGACCGGTGTTTCTGCACCTCCGTCTATGCTAGGTGGCGCTACAACAAGGTTCGGGATGTCAGCTTTGACACTGCATGGTAACTGATCTATTAACGTCACAAAATAAGACGACCAAAACTGAAATCAACTTCTAAATCGAATGATCACCATATCTCTATACTCATAGGAAATGTGTTAAGGAGACAATCATTGAGAAGTTCGCTGGCCCCTACGATCGCGGAGAGTACTCCCCTTCTGTGCAGAAGACACTTTATGAAACACAAGTTATGGTCCTAGATAGGATTCCTGAGGTAGGCACACATTTAATATTCAATAATAATAAATGGAAATCTGTCATTCTGAAACATTAAACACCTAAATAGGATCATTCTTGTTGTCTATATTCCTGCTTGAGCACACACATTTAAATCCTTTTGAAACTATGAGGCTTAACTTTAGACCACAGGTACAACAGGCTTTTTCAGAAAACTCTGTTCAGTACACTTCTCTTTCAGGTGGAGGAGATAGAGATCGTCATGCCCAACCAGCATTATGTCAACATTGACATGACAAAATTTGGCCTCGTTAATAAAGATGAAGTGAGTCATTATTACAACTTACCTTTCAAGGTGTTTTAAGCATGAAATTATATGGGTCGCTGACTTTTATCCCCCCGTTCATAGGTACTTCTTCCCCTTGATAACCCCTCGGGTAGCATCACAGGGACGGTGTGCAGGAAACGACGAGCCAAACTGTGAAGGCATCTAAACAGATCCAGAAGAACCTGCTAATGTGATCTAAATATCAAGCTGAATAAACATAGTCTGTTGCTTGTTAAAAAATAAATTATATAATAGAGAAGAGTATCTGATATAATGTTGATTGAATCAAGTTTCAAATACAGACATATGATTTAAATATACTTGTCTGAAATTTGTAGAACTTCCCCTTTAAAGGTTTTTTTAGGGAGTTTTATATTGTACAATGTGAGGGTCTAAGCACAGGGGATGTTGTGTTGCTTTTGTACAAACTGTAAAGAATTGTGATTTTGGGCTATACAAATAAAATTGACTTGACTTAAAACCTGACTTCCAAAACATAATTGAATCTTTTGGGCATGTAATTAATAAATTAATCTAAGTCAAATTCAGCACATGTGTATGCAATCATCCACTAATGTTGTTCTTTAGTGAGAAAAGAGCACCATTTATTGCAAATCTTTGATTCAGATATTTAAACTCCAGTGTTATGTTGCACATATACATTGGTCACACTTCAATACAGTTGTCTTTGTGACAATGCTGAAAGCACCACAGGTAGGAACATAATAAGAATATATACACATTCCATATCAAGAGCCTCGAGCCTAGATAACATAGGTGTGCAGGAAAAGAGACTTTTAGATGGCTCCTCGTGTCTGGGAAAACAAAATGCTTTTTTGTTACATGCTAAGGACGACTCATGGACTCAGCTGCACAGTTTATAGCATAAAAACCGATTTCAGGGTAAAATAGGATGCATCAGAAAACCTTTCTGCATGTATCAAAGTGTTCAGGTACGACAGGACAAACACAGTTTTCAACTATCATCTTATATACAAATAGTTTTTTTTTCTTTAAATCAACATAGATTAATTCACTCTGCACGCATACCCACACGTGTACGCACAAACGTGCGGACACACAAAAATCATACCTGTAGGATCTCACCCTCAAATTTTCTTGTTTTAAATAAAACACAGAAAAAAAATTAAATACATATCATAAACCGCAAGAAATAAGAATAGCTGAAAGGGTAAACAGCTGTGTGGACCCATTTTCTGGGGTCCACAATTAGAAACTTATAAAACATACAGCATTCAAATAGATCCTGTTAAGGGCTGTGGCCAGAGGAGTCTGTGTGAATCGGCAGCTAACCTGGGGTCGCCTGACACGTTGATTGTCACTGAGGTTGGTGTTGGGATCGCCAACGAGGTACTACGAGGCATTGCTTTTCAGATGTTGAGTTTGCAGCGGCTTCACATGATACTCATAGATCTTCAGTGCGGGGCCCAGCTTTATTGACAGCCCTGTCAGGACATCGTTACGCGTCATCAGGAGCAGGGATTTCCCATCGATTTCCTGTCGGGCGGAGAGAGATTTTTTTTTTTTTAAAGACATATGACTTCTCCGTCATCACGTGACAGGAATTGTTTTAGCAGGAAGAGCACGCCCACCTGATCCTGGAAAGCCGTGGCTTGCTCCTCGAACCCTGTTGCTTTAAAGTAATTGACGACGTCGGACACCCCCCAGTTGGCGGGATCCGGCAGCTGACCGTTCTCCACTGAGCTGTGGGGCCACAATGAATGAAGTCATTCTAATGAGCGTAAACACTGGACCACAGAGGCTGTTTCAACACAGCCTTTTAATCTTTCAGTAAACAGTGTGTTATACTAATTTGATTACCTTTTGGTGTCAACAGAGCCATTTGCCTTGTCCTCCATGGCAGCTATAAACAAGTGAACAAAGATAACTATAATATTCAACATCAAAACAACATAACAACAAATAAATCTAAAACAGCTTTTAAAAAATGACCACAGTTCCTTTTAATAATGATAGTTTATTCTTTCACATAATATTCTTATCATAAAGTTTCTTACTAAACTGATCTACAGCTGTTAATATATTGACAACTAACTTTATCTGATGATCAAGACTACTCTAAAAAAAAAAAAAGCTAGTGACAAACATCTTGGGCTCTGAGAAACAGTGCATATGCCTGTTTTTCTGACATATTACTGAAAAAAATAATCAATATAGAGTATAACTAGCATTTACATCATCAATTAATTTTAATTGATGATGTAAATGCTAGTTATACTCTATATTCATTAAATAGCTACAAAAACGGGCAAAACATATTTCATTATTACAAAATACTTACAGAATATGCTTGACATTCCATAAACTGTCAGTTTAACTAACAAATACGGGTGATGTTCTTGATGGTTTGAGTTTCATATTATACATATTTATCTGTCATTCAGGCTCCTACAAGTATTTTGATGTTTGTGCATTAGTGAAGGCTTCAGGCTTTCACATCACATTTCTGTAATCTGAATATTGAACCAGAATAGGCTTGAAATTATCTGGTTGTTTGTGGCCCGTTTTCCATCCAATTTTAATTTTTTTTTTGGTAGAAACCGAAACTTTTAGGGGAAATGTTGTGGCATAAAATTTCTATTAGGCATCTTTAAAACAACATTCTCTTTATGAAATACTGTTCATTGATTGTTTCTGTTCAGTTGGCTCCATATTTATACAAAACTATAGAAATTAATGTGTCCCTGTTGCCATAAAACATCTGTGAATGTCCTCTTTTGTGTTTAGTCATGTAGGGCAAATAAAAAGTTCTGCCTTTGTCATGCAAAAAAAAAATCAGACAGCCACAAACATAAACATGTCCTAAAGGTATTAGGAGGAACAGAAGCAAACTAAAAATAATCAGCTGACTTTACAATACTAAAAACACCCAGACTGTGGTTACTGTGAAACAGAAACCACAGTCTGACTGAAAGCAGTAGGAGCAATTAACCCAACTATGATTTTCATTTACAAAATGTAAAATGCACTTTTCATTTCACAGGGTCATATTGTGCTTTTCTACTACACAAAATTATTTGGACAGTTTCATTTACTGTTCAGATGAAGATTTAAATATTTCCAATGAAATTGATATAATTTAAAATATATTATACTTGATAATAGAACACAGTCTGCAGTAATGAGTACCTTGACATTTGATACTTTAAGTACATTTAAGTAATAATACTTTTGTACTTTGACTTGTTATTGAGCATTTTTTGTCGACGGTGTTTCAATCTCAATTAACTCACAATCTGTAAGGTTGCAGTTCATTCTCATCAGACGCTTCCTCCTGGAGAACTCAGTGGGTTGGCAGCTCAAACACCATCATTGTGTATCTGTCTTCCACCGGATGTTTCTACCGGAATAACAATAATATAACACGGCTGTAAAAAACAGAGAGGGTGAAAAAGAAAAGGCGTTAAAATGAGCGGAAACACCGCAAAAAAACTAAAATGATGTTATCTCTCGGTAACGTTACTGACAACGTGTGAAAAATGATCCAGAAACTCACGTTTTTAGCTGAATTTAAAAAAACACAGCAGAATAACGTCAGATTGAACACAAAATTAGACAATTTGAGCGGAACAGTCGGAGTTCAACAGCGAGATTCAGAGCAGATAACAGAATGTTGTGGCGCTAACAGTTAATACGACAGCTAATATTTAATCTTCGTTTTTTCGTATTAAGCTAACAGGAATAACGTTAGTTAGCTGCTAACATAGCATTTAAGTTACCTTATTTTATATGATTCCCGCTTGGCAACAATAGTTCGTCCAAGCTAACGACAAATATTATTTAGATAACAAAAACTAATTTACAAGCGACTACGGGGATAAATTTATTAGCCAACTAGCCCCTCTTCATCGATTTCGCTTCCTTCGCCCACATGACCGCAACGACTCATGGGAAGTGTAGTTCTGTAGACGCCGGCGCTTGTAGTTTCCTCTATGTTGAACCACCTGCTCCTGCAAACGATTAACATACAGTGGCGTATGAAGTACCTGAACGCCACACTTTAGTAAAAGTACAGATATCTTATCAGAAAATGACTTTGGAAGAAGGTAAAGTCACCGATTCTATTATTACTGAAGTAAGAGTTTTAAACGGTCAGAGATTTATTGCACTTTAGTATCAATAGCAATTTCCAGGTAGTAAAGTAAAAAATATAAGTTCATAAAAAAGATAGCAGTCAGTATTTTGAGAATGAAGACGTTTATTCTTAATGTTTATGCATTACTGGAGGCTTTCACATCACATTTCTGTAAACTGAATATTGAACCAGAATAGGCTTAAAACTATTTGTGATGTCACAGGTCAAACTCCTATCTGTTTTGTTGTTTTGCAGTCTGTTTCCCATCAAATTTGAATCGTATTTTGTAAGTAACCAAATTCTTTAGGGGAAATGTTGTGGGATCAAAGTTAAAGTTAATAGAAATATAAAAAAACAGACACAGATGCTACGAAGTACTTAATATTGTAACAAAGTAGTATTACTTCATTACATATACAGCTGCTGACATTTCTACACACCTGGGCATATTTGATCACATTAAATACAAACAATTAGGATTTTTAATAAAAAGAATTTATTATAGTGACATATGCTTTGTTACATAAAATCTGCTACAGCAAAGAATATTCCCCTTGCAAACACAAGTAAATATGGGTGAGAAAAAAAACAAAAGAACAAAAAACAAAAACAAAACAAAAAACGTGTCAGCCTTCTAAATGATGTGCAAAATATCCCACAAACTAAATACAAACACAGATCTCAGATTATTGATCCCATACTGGCATGTGTTACTAACTACAAATAACTCAAACTGGTTTTCTTTAGTCAGGAGTGTGAATAGGCTCAGGGAAAGTGCCATCATTTACATCACATATGACAAACATTATAACACACATGGGGGGGATAAATGACACATAACAAGAGTTGTGGATTTCCTACACAGTTCCTGGGAGGATTTACACACAGGCAGTTTGGATTGAAACATGCTGAAATTCCCAGGTGTAGTTTTCAGACTTTGTCCAAATAAAACGTATCATGGATCCACAATTACATTCTGTTCGACCCCATTATACCAAACCGGGAAAATAATGTTGAATTCCCTTCAAATAAACTTCATTTCCCAAGTAAAGCAATAAAGGGATAAAGATTTTTTTAAATAATTTAAAAAGGCTACCATTTTAAATAGGCATGAGAGGCATCAATGTGCATTAACTCTGGTAAATATCTTAATTCTATAAATGTTTTATTTTTATAAGGGCAAATGAAAATAATTGTACAAATAAATAATATTCACTATGTATAACATTTTTTGTGAATAAAACTGTCTCCTAATATATAATGAGAACCATCATTTAAAATCTAATTTTATTAGACAAATATAAATAAAATAGCATAAGAATCTGTTGTGCCTGTTGAAATGAAATAAGGGCTAAATAAAACGATGCATCATGTGCTCAATCTAGGGAAAAAAAAAGTTGAAATTCAGGCATAGCCAATATCAATTATACAGTACATCCGTACCTTAATAAAAGCATTCAGTCGCCACACCTTTTCACATTTGGTTGTCTAAGATTGTTGAACTTGATTAAATTGCATTTTTTCCATCTACAAAGACTTGAGCACCATGTCAAATAATGATTAGAAACGTCAAAAGATTCATGAAACTTTAAATGAAGACTGTCAACAACGCATTATTGTTTCCAACAAGGAGTGAAATGTAAAACTTTCTTATTTCCCCATAACCCTGAGTGTCCAACCTGCAGAAATGTTTTAAAACTGACTGTCCTGTGGGAGGCAGACAAAGACAAACTTCTCTCAAAGGTTCACAAAAGCAGGAACAATCAAAGCTTTTCTGACATCTCGAAGATCAACAGGCAGACATCTTGGCCTTGTATGTGTTGAAGCTTTGACAAACAGGTTGTAAAAAAACACCCGGTTAGATACAATGTCAACCTATCATGCCTGTGAGGATTCTGCAGAGGCAGGAACTACATTTCAGCAGCAAGGACAGGCAACGTGTCAGAATTAATGGGAAATGAATGGTGCCCAGTACAGAAAATCCCTTATAAAAACCTATATTTCTCTCAAGGGGAGAATATGCGTATTAAATATGCATGAACAATAACTTAACAGGAGGAGCTTACAATGACACAAATATTCTTCAGGTCTATCTTTTGACCCTACTCCCTTTGAAAATGTGTGACAAGATCACAATGTTTTTAGCCATTAACGTTCTCTAACTGACCTGACTCAGCCTAAGCAATTTTGCAAGGAAGAATGAGCAAATATTGCTCCATCACAGTGTGCACATTGCTTGGAAAGTGATGCAAAGAGACTACAAGTTATAGCTACAGTAAGTAGGCCTTCAACTAAGTAGAGATGAATGAATACTTGAAGGTTATGATATTTCAGTTTGCTGTTATCGTCAATTGTTTAGTTTTGCTTTTGTCGTATTATGCAGAGGAATCACTGAGATAAAAATTGCCTATCTAATGCATCAATGTCCAAAGCTATGAAACAATTCAAGGTACCAAAACAAAAAAAAAAAAAAAAAAAAAAAAGATAGGAACATTTTCAGGGCACTATTACCTTGTTGTGACACTGCTGTACAAACGGAACATACATGCAAAAGTAAATATGAAAATTAAACATATATGGCAGTTACACAATGTCTCGAATGCGCAGGCATGGCGCAATTAGCATCTCAAAAACAAAAATGAAAAGCGTGACTGGACAAAACACGTCCATGTGACCAACACTGCTTCGCATCGACAATGACAACTGACCTTTCAGCTTTCTGCAATGTCTTGAAAAATGCTATGTCTACTCACCCCATATAATTTTGGATGTGTCGAATAGACCGATGACCTACTGTGTGGAGTGACATACTTGTGACACAGAGTTGTACCTGAAAATATATATTCTCTCATTCCATTCATTTAATACCAACCCTAGTCTGAGGTAAAAGGAAATGTCCCGTGACCAGATATGGATAAAACAATGCTACAATTGATCAACTAATACAGCACTGACAAGTTTCTGCTTCGTATAACACTTGTCTCTAAACCCATCTGCTCCAGAATAGAATGCCCGAGTGCTGAAATTAAGAAACTTCAGAAAGTCAGTGTTTCTTTTTCTTTCACTTGAATTTTGGTCATGCTTTTACAACACAAAGTTTTTGAAAATCTTATGTCTCATATATATTTCTATATGCACAAATACACGGTTCTAGGCCTTAAGGACACCAGAATGATGAATAATGGTTAATGTTTCATGAATATTAAACAAAACCCTAAAAACACACTTAGGCATGTAACAGACGATAGTTAACTGGCAAAACTCAATGTTAGGAACGAAAATAAATTCCTTCAATTTCCCCAAAGCTTAAATCGCAATATGTGCAATACCAGCTAATACAATCAATCATTCTTTGTGCCACTGGAGAATGGCATAATATTAGTTTTCATGTTGCTTTTCAAAGTATTATTTGAATTGAAACCAGGAGCAGAGAGGATATTCAGAAGTGGCAAACATAGAAAACATAAGGAAAATAAAAACAACAAGGACAAAAGATGAGAACGTGGTCTAGTATTTTTGTGTTGCAGCACAAGGGGTGTCTGCATAATGTGCCTGTGTATAGGTTAGTGCTAACTGCACGCAATATCATGGCAAGGAGGACCTCATTCAGCTGTGTGTAATGAAGGAACTAGGCATTTCTTTTTGAACATGTGACAGCCCCAGTTCCACCTTAACCCTCAGGAGAGTGCAAATATCCCAAAAACAAGTGAGCCCTGACGGGACTCTTGCCCACTCACTAGAAATCAGCAAATTCTTTTGCACACTTTTCTGTTTGCGAGACACGGATTTCCTCCTCTTCGTAGTCGTCGAAGTTGCTCGTGTCTCCTGGTCCTCTGCACTTCGGCAAGAAAGGGGCTTCAACCTAAGTGAAAATATGTTTTCTCAAATGATTAAGGCATGTAAATCAACAGCTGATATTTATATGCAATAAAATATTCTCTGACAGATAAAATAAGTGCAAAAAAAATCCATCATTAACTTGATTAATGTAGGGAATTTTATTTAAAACTGATGGACTGACAAAACCGATGTGATTTGAGAACAGCTATGTTGAAAGAGCGCTATTTTTGTTTCCATTTTCCCAGTTTAATAATTTCTTTTTGTGGTCCTTTACAGTATGGGCCACATTACTTCCATAGGGTCTGATGATTTAGTCGTATCAGTCCCAGTTTTACCAAGTTTGTGAAACAGACAGAAACAGTCTGTGATCATTTAAAGAAATATATCAAATTCATCACCTTAACACAATAAGAAGAATCATATGATGGACAGTAACAGATATGCCCTATAATGGCTCTGGATTCAGAAAAAGGTTTGACACAATAAATATTTACTATCGGGTAAGATTGATATTTTGATCCTTCCTTCAATATTAACATCAAGACCCACCTTTCTCTCGTAGATGGCGATCCAGTCTGTTGTGGAGAACCACTTGTGATTTTTGATGTCATTCACACCATTTTTCAGGTTACCGAATCTCTTCGTCAGGTCTACCTGGAGCAGATTTCTCAGCAGATCCTTCAGGTCAGAGCTGAAGTGAGAGGGGAATCGTACCTGCAGGAGTGGGAAAAGAAGAATGGGAACTTATTAATGAACAGGAACGGCATAAATACGATCGCCTCCTGTTTCGTTTAGTGTGCTTGAATTGAACAAAATGATTAAAATCAAGTTTGTAATAGTGGTGGAATTCTGTCTACCTTGCCAGACACAATCTTTTCATAGATCTGGATAGGCTGATCAGCAAAAAATGGAGGGTAACCAGCCGCCATCTCATAGATAAGGACTCCGAGCGCCCACCAGTCCACAGCTTTGTTGTAGCCCTGAGAGGAAACAGGAAAATTCAATTAACTTACAATGGCTGTACTTGGCTGGCTGTATTCCAAATACATTTGATGTAAAACTACTTTTAAAGGACAACATGCAATGACAAAATATTAAAACACTGAAAGATATGTTTTGTTGGTTCTGTACTATGGATACTGATTATTGGTGTCTTCATATCTACGTTAGATAGCCAGGATAGAACTTGTATCCTCCACTTTTAAGAGAAATATATGGATAAAACTGATTAGTTAAAGAAAGAATACTCACTCTATACTCAATTCATACATACAAGTTATTTTTTTGAAAATATTTCTCACATTTCTTCTATTGTTTGATTACAGACGTCTGGACTGCTTCTGTATTCTGTGCACATGCACGATGTGACTTTATCCAAGTCTGGCTAGAGTTAATACTGATTATACACAGATGAGTCACATTAGTGGAACAAATTGAGCTTAAGGTGAAAATTGAATCAACCCTCGACTTTGAGGAAAAAAAACAGCTTTCTGTAGCTGCATTGAAAGAAATCCCCCCAGTTCCTGGTTGTTTCTACAACAAACACAAGGACAACCTCCAGTGTTTGGTAAGTCATGTTTTCCTTGTCAGCTCATCGTTTGTCTCTATACAGTATGATGTCATAAAACTTTGCATAAAGAGGACAACACTTTCCTTCTATTGTGCATGTATGCGACACTCAAAGCGTCAACAGTTTCACCTTAGAGTCATTGGTTCATTTCAAATCAATGACACAAACAAAAGAGCAAAAACCATGAAAAACAAGACATTGTCCTATTACTTTTTTTTAATAAACCATGCTTTGGTATCATGCTCAGTTGGATGAGGGGCTCACCTTGCTGAGGATAATCTCTGGAGCCAGGTACTCAGGAGTCCCACACAATGTCCAGGTCCTGCCTTTTACTCTTTTGGCAAAGCCAAAGTCTGTGACCTGACAAAACATCAGCAACATCATAAAATCGGAAAAGGCACACTCAACATGTTCTAAATGACTTGACTCCTGGCTATGTGGAGGAGCAAAAGTCCATTGGATTATTTTTCACGTCTGACTTGAGATTTACAGCTGACATAGTTAGGAAATTAATTTGCAACAAAAATAAATATTGATCATGTGATAATAAGAAATTATTCTTGGTATGCATGTAACATTTGAAATAAAAAAAAAAAAAAAAAGAGATTAACCGACTGCTATTTCTTAGTTGGTGCCAATCGTCATAATCATATGCAGTAGGTTAATCTTTCTTAATCTTGGGTTGTTGTTTTAATAACAACTGATGGGAAATGTTTGCGTTTCTTCTCTTGCTTACCCACAGGGAGCTACAAGTAGTTGAGTTGTGTACCTGGATATAGCCATGTTGATCTATGAGCAGATTTTCAGGCTTCAGATCTCTGTAGATGAGGTCTAAGGAATGGAGGTACTCAAAGGTGAGTACTATCTGAGCTGCATAAAATCGTGCATGGTGTTCACTGAAAGAGGGGGGAGGACAGACAAGTTAGACATTGGTACAATATATGAACAAAGCTCTTGTGAGTGAGAGACCGAACTGAATCTTTTACAGCACAGTCAACTCAAAAAGATGTCCCTCTCAGGCTAATTCATCCACCAAATTGCCAGGTCAGCTGAACCACTGTCCAAATAAAGAAAAGAATAATTCAAAATAACTGATTATATCATATCTACAGTCATACCTGAACCTTCCGATGCGTCTGAGGTGTGAGAACATCTCTCCACCGGGCACATATTCCATCACCATGTAGAGGTTAGAGTTGTCCTGGTCAACAAAGCAGGAAACCCAAACAAATTTGCATGGTGGAAAATAAACATCACTGATTAGCTAAATATTGGTATAATATGGCTATGGACGAGGTGGGTAGCACATACCTTGAAAGAGTACTCCAATCTGACAAGGAAGGGGAAGGAGACAGCTTGTAGTATTCTCTTTTCATTTAGTGTGTGTTCTATCTGCTTCAACTTCACCACCTGAGAAATTGAGACAAAAGATCATAATTTTTTTTTGCAAAGTGGCCATTCTGGCTCTGTTTTATTTCTGCAGATTTGTCTGTTACATAGTTAAGGAGTGGAAAAGTGCATCTGATTTGAAATCTGCCAGTTTGGTGCATTCATTTAAAGTAGGGTCCAATTTACAAGACAAGCGAGACTGATTTTAAACAGCTCTGCATCCATGAAACTATCGGAAAGTCAAAGGCACATGAAGATCAATAAAGACACACCCACACACACAGTGACGCTTTGCTTTAAAGAGAAAAAAAGGCAGTGATTAAAGGCCGATTCAAATATGAGCTGCTATTCAAACTAGAAAGTCAACACAACCGTATTTCACACATCATCTCCATCAACTGTGTGACCACACAATAATATAACACTTGGCCAAGATCTTTTCGTTTCTCAAGCAAATTCCAAGTCCTGTCTCTTAATTTGCATACTGTGGTGAAATATCTACTGTAGATGGGAAATCACGGCTGCTAGGGAAGCAGCAAAAACTACATTCACAAACCCGAAGACTATGGCATACATTGGTCAGCAGAATATTACATGATTTTAAAATAAATGTATTCAAATCTGCAAATAAAAACTTCTTTACAACCACTGGGATGGAACAATAACAGCCCAGCCTACAAATTGTCAACGACACAAGAGAGTGGCCAAATGACAAACCGTACACAGTAAAATGGAAAATCTTTCAGCAGCGGAGCGAAACAGGAAGTCAGAGGTTTACTTAAACTAATTGTGTGAAAATCAAAGAAACATAACACTGTTACAGGGGCACCACGCCGAGGACAAGCTAACCTCCTCCTCCTTTCACATCAGCGTTTAAAGATCGAAATGTGAAGCGCCTCTGAGGTTTTAATAACATAAAGGCAGCACACGAGAGGAAGTGTTCCATTTCCTTTGGTGAGATGTACAAGATTTATGCATATACAGCATTTGTCAACCACGTGCAGAAGTTTGCTTATAACAGAGTAACCTCATTTATGACTGTAGTTCTTGTGGGAGCGTAAACTGCTTCCTTTAAAACCTATACACTTACTTTTTGTTTGTCCAGGATCTTCATGGCGTAGAACTGGTTTGTTCCTTTGTGTTTGACGAGCATAACCCGTCCAAACGAGCCAGTACCCAGAGTCTTGAACCTGTCAAAGTCATCCAGGCCCGTTGTGCTCTAAGGAAACATTGTCAGTCGAACCAATTATCACAATTATGTGATTAGCTTATTTTATTCAAGTCAACAATTTCTGAGCTATTTTGAACTGAAGGAAGTGGTTAGGCACTATCTCTCGAAATGTTTCGTCATCTTGCCTGATAAAAGAATGGTTGAGCCCAGAGTATTGAAGTAAATAAAAAAATGCTTATGTTTCAAAAGGGAAAATACTGATCATGTTACCTGTGGTGGACACTCCCATTTTCTTAAAAAATCTTCTTTGGCTTTAGCTAAGAACTCTTTCACTACAAAAGAGAAAGTACATTGGGAAAACAATTAGCATTTTGGCACTCAAAGCTGTCATGATATATTTAGGGGAAATAACAAACCAGGGCAGTTTATCATATTCAAGTAATAAATAAAAAGGTAGTTCACGTGTTCAGGAAAATGCATTTTAAGGACAGGCAAACGTCAAGTACTGAGGAGGAATGTCTGTACTTGACAAAACGTCAAAAGATACCTCCTGAACACAACCATACACACATCACACACCTTAGCAGGACATTTTTATGAATAAAGTGATGCAAAGAGCTCTTGTGGGCTTTACAGAACTGGCCAATTCAAAGACAAGCAATTCTGCATCCCTTTCAGGAGTAGGGGGGACTAAGGGTGGAGTAGTAATGATAGGCAGAATAGGAGGAAAGACAAAATGCAGAGCACAACTGAGACTACGACGCAGGCATTAGAAAGACAGTGCATTGTGAAAGTCACAGCAGACATGAGATGTCCAAAGTCACAGAGTCATGGCAGGTGTCTAGTGTCTACTGGTGGAGCACTTTGGTACACAGAAACGGATTTAAACACATACTTAGCACTGCTGTATATGCGCTGTATAAGCTGGATGTTTACAGGCTAGCCCAATTAATAACAATCTCTGTAGTATTTAGATAGTAATAGTAATGTTTTCCAAGCATGGGAGGCTAAAGAATAAGGTCAAGTAAGCCTAATCTCTCTGTGATTTAGGATTGTCTCATGGAAAAATTTGCATACCAAAAGTCTCTACAGTTCACCAAGGGTTTGCAGGAACATTCACCCACATGGATGGAAATGATGGAGAGGAGAAAGAGAGGAAGAAACATTTATGAAGTGTTTAAAAACAAGAACATTAGAGACTCAAGTGGATTAAATGCAACACATAACAAAATGATACTCAAGAAGACAACATAAGGCGGCCCTATGACCTGAATGTGTTTCGTTAAAAAAAAAAAAAAAAGACCATTTTTGTCTGAAAAGATCATTTTTCCCCCAGTGTCCCAAAAAATAAAGCTATAACCAATAATCATTACATTGATTTATATAATGTAGTAACATCAACTACGTTTTTTATTTAGTTAACAACTTTGTTGTACTACAACAGGACAATATTTCTGTTTAGGACAGTTCACTTTTGTTGACCGTTATTGTCTAATTTGGCACAAGCAATGGAAAATGCATTGCAAATATATTGAAAAACTACACATTTGCCACAAAGAGGGAAAAGCAAAAGTGATTGAAAAGACATAGTAAAAGAGCACATATAAAAAGCACATAATTTGCACACAAAAAAATGACCATACACAGATATTAGGATGAAGAGAGCAACTGATGTTTCTGTTAACTCTAAAACTAAGGTACAGAGAAACATTACATAATAAAATGTTATGAAACTGATACTTTTTGTTGTTGAATTCATGATTAACTATTTACATGTAAAAAAAAAATATATATATATGAAATTACACTTAGAAGGCCTTTCAAACATATCAAAATAATACATTGTGTAATCACTTTTCCTGTAAACAAGCACAACACAAAGTCAGGCTAAAACTTCTCCAGCTCAGAGCTACAGATGGCGATTAACTATAAAAGTAGCACTGCACTTACTCAACTTATCCCACATGATGGTGAACTCAGACACATAGGGCACCTCGCTCTCTTGTCCTTTGTGCTCTTGGTTACTCTTAAAGCATTTCTCAAAAAGACGGCTGGCGAAGGATTGATCCTTTCCCTGGGCCATTTTTGAGAACAATTTCCTGACGTTAGGCTCACGAGCACACTAACTAACGGTTTTCAGACCAAGGAGTGATACAAACTTCCTGTATGCAGCCGAGCGCGCTGCAATGCTCGGCTAACCACATAAAGTTCAGCTTCCTGTTCAAGTTTCAGTGACCAACTGCGTCTAAACGTTTTCTTAGCAGTGCCATTTGAAAGTTTTTTTTATCATATCATAGATCTTGTGTTCAAATGGGAACGTTTTGACAAAAAGTATAGAAAGTAGGGAATGCACACTAAAAGGCCAGGCTCTGAGCATTATACCTAAAAACATTTGCATGGCTACAGTGCATTCAGTGTGCTGATAACAAAACTGTTAGTCTCGTAACACCCGGTGACAAACACAGAAGTGCATTATCTTCAGGTTAGCATGCTCTCTGGTGGTAAAACTCAACAATGCAGTTCTTCTTATGTCTATAAAAACATCACCCTTACAAACTGACCCTAACACTGCTTTCTGTCGTTTGATGGCATGCTGGTATTACAGAAGTGTAGGTTTGTATTGTAGTGACTCTCAGTTTGCCCCACTGACTGCATATATTGCCTAAGTTGTAAAAAAAAAAATGTAAATGAGGCCTAGAACATGGTAACATGTTTCTAAGCAGCTTGCTGTTTGCATTGTACACACAGCCCTCCCTGGAGGAACTACAGGTGGCCTAAGTCACAAGGCCTTGATACTCTATGGACAACTGCCAATCAGAAAGCAGGTCAAGATCAGCGCTCTCTAGACAGAGCACTCTGCACGGTACGGTTTAGTGGATTAGCCTGGTCATTACTGCCACATACATATTAAAACAGCAACTGAGTGCCCTCTGGCCACTGTTTTCAAGTGATTGATAGAGCACTCTGTATTCCTCCTCAACAGGTGCAATTCAATTAGAAAGGGAGCTCCCGTTTTCCTTGATGTTACAGCATCAACACAATGGGGTCACAATGTCATTGCAAAAAAGAAAAGCCACAATCAAGGCATAACATTTTTTGATTTACAGTAAACTTGTTGACAGGCGACTTGACACAGCGGCATTAACCAGGTTGGAGAGAAACCAGTGCCAGCCATTTTGCTGTCCTTGTTTGGAAAACAAAGCTGTATTACAGTCATTAGCCTGGTTTAGCCACATCAAGCAGCTTTCAGGTCAACTTGGTTTTTTAGCCGTGATCAGGTACCTGTTGTTAGCTGAGAGCAGGCCTTGCACTGCAGCCATAGGAGGAACCAATGTTTGCTGATGTTATCTGGCTGCAGCCTGCTGATATTAGTTCTTTAGAAATCAAATAAGGTTCCTTGTACGACACTCGTTAATGTAACAGTGGGAGGAATTTGCAAAAGCTTTATTTTATCTTTGCCCCCCCCCCCCCATGAATTCTCTACTGTGGGAATGAAAGACTGCCATTTGCTCTTATGACACATCCACTCATTAGCTAGCTGCATCCTATGTGGTGCTCCCAAGTTGGATAAACAGACAGAAATGATAACGAGGGAGCTAACACACCTTGTAAACTGCCATACCAAAGATGGTTCTCCTGTCCAGCCTCTCTGCCTGTACCGATACTGTCCTGCTAACACCGGACAGCCATCTGCTAAAGGCTTTTGGTATAAGCAACCTCACCCCGTCAAACGCTACAATAACGAATCATTTCGGTAGCTAACATCTGGATGGTGCTCACCGCTTTCTTGTTCGTTGCCTTTCTTGGCAGTTGCTGTGTTTCCCATCGTAGGAAGACAGGGCGCTGCACAGCTGGCTGGCTAGGAGCGATGATGGTGGCGGTTAGCTAACAGGGTCCTCCGTTAGCTAGCGTTAACCAATTTAAACTTGTGCTAGCGGCTCGGCTAACAACAACATCCACGGCGCTTCGTCGCGAACAGAACCTCGACGTGCTCCTCTAGCCGCCCCGTTGATCTTTATTTACAATGTCCTTGTATCGTTCAAGTGTGCCTCCGCTGGAATGAAAACATGATCCAGACTTTTCACCTCTGCCTGCTGTCGTTTTATGCTGCGTTCAGAGTCAAGTGGGAAAAATCTCAACCGACTCGATGAGTAAATGCTGCCTTCACGGCCGGTCGGAAATCCTAATTTAATTTTTTCACTTACATTTTTTGGTATGGCTTGAACACAAATACACGTTTTATATTACTAACATATGCCATACGTTTTTTTTTATTACATTCTGTATATAATATATATATATGTGTATATAAGACGATGTATATATTATTCCATCAGGAGTAAACTGGCACACTAAATAGTTGCATGCCCTACTCTCTCTCCCTGTTGTGATGTTGTTTTCATAATATTTTCTACTTTTTTTTGGCATCCATTATATAAATAGGGTGGCAACCCATTAACATGGTTTGACATTGTATCTCTAAATCCATTCCTGTAATTTTAAATGGAAAGCTGCTGTATTTCCTATGAGACATGAGTGCTGTTAAAATATCATCATAAGTAATGGAATTTTATACCCATCATGCTTCGTTCAGTTTTGAAATAAAGTTTATTTGTAAGAAGAGACAATTGTTCACATGACTTTGGTAGGTGAGTTTGATAGTTTGAAAATTGCTACAACATGACCAGCCTTATAATAATATTGTTTATTTATTGTATTATGATAGTGGTATAATCATATTTTTTGGAGAGTGTGGTATTCTACATTATTATATTTGTGTCACTTCTTCCTTAAACTTGAATGCCAAACATATTTTTTTGTAGGTAACATGCTCTATGACTTAACAATTTGTTTTACCTCATTGGTTGTGATGCCAACAGAAATTCCTTCTTCCTTTCATGTCTGCAAATCGCTGCATGCCTGCATACTCCTGTGCTGTCTGACGTCTGGCATCTAAAGACATTAGTGCAGTGAAATGAGTTCACCTTTGAATCCAGTGGAGAAGTTTGTTGGGTGCCACTTACTTGTTGGGTAACATTTACTAAGAAACAAATAAACAAAGAATAAGGAATTGTGCAGGAAGTGTTAGTGAAATGATGAACTAGTGTTAGTGAAATGATGAACTATATATGCAAATAGCTAATGATTAGTTCATTAAAATGAATAAGCATGTTACTATTATGCTATTGTTAGTATACCAGACAATGACAAACTGTCATGTGGTGTAACCCCAAAAACTCTGTAAAAATTTAAAAACACACATTCTATTAACTAGTGCGACACTGTGGTTCAGTGGGTAGCGCTGTTGGCTCACGGCAAAATTCAACTAATTGGGCTGGGACCTTTCTGTGTGGAGTTTGCATGTTCTTCCTGTGTCTGTGTGGGTTTTCTCTGCGTCTCCTCCTTCCTTCCACAGTCCAAAAATATGCTGAGGTAAATTGTGAGTGTAAATTTCCTGTAGGTATGAGTGTGTGAGTGAATGGTGTGTGTGCCCCACATTAGGCTGGTGACCTGTCTGGGGTGTATCCCTGTCTCTCCATGTGCTTACACCATTTGACATTTTGTGTCGAAACATTTTGTTTTGATGAAACCAACAGGAAAAGACAAGTAAAGGACATTTTGAGAGACCTGGTGAATGGTTCTTAATGCCATACATCAATATACACCTTGATTTTCTTTAGTTTTTTTTTAAATTTGCGTAGTCTACTGTCTCATCTGTCAGACGATTTGACAGCACAAAGAGTTGGATTATCGGTGACTGTATAGTTATGACATCACAACTTCACATAAGTCATGACTCCTTATTTTAAGGCAGAGTTTTCTGAATACAGGCTGTGTATGTATCAATGTCTCCTGTCATATATACAGTCAAATATCTATATGGGTCTAATAAATTCTATAAAGTTGGACTTATTGGACCTCAACCGCTTACATTTCTATAAAGTGAAAAGATGTACTTTCTAAAACATTTAAAAAGTAGTATATCTATAATCTTGCGTAAAAGTTTACAAAACTCGCAGTAGTAAATCGAGAGTCTTTGCCACTCTTTTACGGATATTTCGTTATTCCAACGTTAACCAGTGTATTGTAGGTTCTGTAATGAGAATGGCACGTTAATGACCTCTGAGCGGGACGCGCCCATAAACGGCAGGGTGTTTTTTTTAGCACCATGGTCAGCGACACAGTTGCTAGGTAGCTTCAGTGTTTGTATCGGAGAGCGTGAAAGAACAGCTGCACCCAAAAAAACCCGTCAAATAATGACTTAAAAGGTGAACGAAACACAACTCAAAACGCCAGTAAGACTTCGGTTATTGGTATTAAAAGTGGATAGTAACGCATGCAATGATTTAACGTGTAAGCCACGGCGCGCTAAACGTCACGTTTCACCAGATTGAGAACGCAAACTTCATCACCCCCCCCCCCGTAGAGGGAATGGTTCAGCCCATGGACTCGCTCCAGCTCTCATAGCCGCACACTGGCGGACCTCAAGCGACTACAACATACTGATTTTTTTGTTTTGTGTCTGTCAACCAACGTTTTTCGGTAGTCACGCCGTTACGCACCATAAACCACCGCCGTGGCCTTGAGAACGATCCCGGGGCCGGACGCTTTCCCTGTGAAGACCCCGGCAGCCTTGTCCGCTCGGATAAAGAGCAGCGGAGGAGCTGCATTGCTCCGGAGTGTCCGGAATAAATAAGGTAACGTTACCGTTAACGGGTTACAGCTAGGATGTGCGGTTATGCTAACACTCACTGATTCCTATTGAATAGTCACAACGGTGTCTCCTTAAGGTTGTTCTGTTTGTTGTTTTTTTCGTAGCAACCTGAGATGAAAACGCCCTCGTTCGCTTGGCATCTTAAACGTTCACACGCTTCGGGGAGTCGGTGTCAGCGTTGCCAGATTGTTTCCCCTCCTTTTGCGTTTCTCCCACCTGACCCGCAAGTGGCTAGCGAACCTACCGTTAGCGGCGGCTCGCTAGCACCCCATTCATTTGCAGGAATACACCTGTTTTGGTGTTTTTGTCACATTTTCATTTTTGTGAGATTTTTCCTGCTGAATCCAATGTATTGACTTGCTTCATGCGATATTTAACGATTCCAGTTTGTGCTGATCCTGAAAGACAATATCTCCTATAAGGGGGGTGGCCTTCTCTCCTTCCAGTGATCTGGAAGATACCATATTGGCTACTATGCTGTGACACAGGCATAGGTCCCCTGGCTGTTCCTGTTAGCATAGCTGCTTAGCCCAAGCTATCTTTGCAGGGACAGTCTGATGTGCCATGCACGTTTACCAGGATACTACGAGTCGTGTTATCTACACACAAAAGGCTACGGTGTTTGCCAGTATTTATTTGATGCAGTGTGGTCTGTTTGTACTCTACTGTGCCACTTACAGACCACATGCTGACAGAGCACCCTGGAGATGACCATTCCCAACAGATGGCACATGGATTACATAATAATACCAGCATGACATATGATTTCTGGATGGCATTTTGCCTCCTGGACCTATCCCAGAAAGATAAGTCAATTACGGGGGATATGAGACGTATAATCTTTAATCGTACAGTTGTCACATCAATGTCTTCTGGTACAGTTGGCATCCGGGTTTTGGATTCATGCAGGATACTTGTAGTAATGTTGCACCTACAGTATCATTAATAACTAGACTTGGTGGCTGTTCAACACCACTGAACATAGAAAATACTGTTTTGGGAAGGTTTGGCTTATTAACCACTGAAATTCCACATTGTTTACACTGGTTCACATCAGATTCACGTGATGTCTTTTTATTACTATTATTTTTTTGACAAAATACTCAATGTGAAAGTTAATCTCTGACTATAAACCCGATTATTGCAGAAATCTTGGTTGCCATTAATAATCTATCCATTGTCTATCTGCCAAATGACAAATAAAACTTTAGTTTAGTTTTCACTTGTGTATATTGATTTACCTTTTGTTACGCCCTGCCGAAGACCCATGCTTTGTTTTTGAAATAGTAGTTGGTGAACTTTTGCAATCTGATCTGTCACTATTCAAACAGGATTTAGTAAAAAGTTAGTATGTATTTGAGTTGAATCCATATTTACATCTTTTGATAGTACACCTTCATACACACAAATCTTACTTTATAACGATGGAGCAATGCCTTTAACCGCCAATGGTAAGTGCACACTATAGCGGCGCATGTTGTGATCACAAATTGCTTTGACAGAAAATAAAGTCAGACAAGATTGTAGTTAATGTAAATGTTTAATAGAATGTGGCTGCATTTTACGTTTAACCATTTTGTCTATATCACTGGAAAATCTCTCAGATAAAGCTTTGCTTTCAGATGTTTGTTGGGTTATTTCTGTACCCAGTGGGCTGATCGCTCCCACACTTGTTCCTCATCGTATCTGGAAAAGGCACGAAGCCATAGTTGGGTCACTGGTTTGAGCTAATTTTAGATCCCCTGGCAATTCTAAACCTACTACTTTCCTGTGAAAGTCGTCTGCAAACTCAGCTATCGCTTTTCCCGAGAGAAAAACAATGTGGTAATAGTGGCCAAATACGGAATAGAAAAAGGGATTGTTTTACGCAGTAGAGACCTTGCACATGTACTGTATGTCTTTGGCCTTGAAGATGCATTGAATCACTTTGGCATTGTTACTTTTATATTTAAGGAATTGTTTAGTTGATAGGATATTATAACTAGCTATATTACTGTACAACAATATTCTTAGAAAGTGTAATAATGCACATCTCCATTCTTACCCAGTGCCCCCGGCCTTTTGAATGGCTCCACACAAGATCCCATCACTGCTGATGCTAGGGGCATACAGCGTACAGTAAATAACCAGTGTCTACAAATCCTGCCCTTTCAGCACAACACAATTCTAAGTGGTGTTTCCCCAAGACTCTCTATTGATTCTGAATTTGAAGACCGCTTTCAAGATGTAGTTTCATGTAAGGCAGGGAAAAACATAAAACAAGCCCCTCAGGGACGTACTGCTGAGATTTGTGTAATAGGTGTGACACCACTTAAACAGAGCCTACTGCTTCAGTTCAGTTCCACTCAGCTCAGCTTTTCTTTTGCCACACATCTTGTAAAGCTATTTGTGCTGTCTTTGTGGATTTGCTTTTGATGTGAAAGGGGCATTTTTTCAGTGCCATTGCCTTGTGATACTAGGATAATATCTGTGTGAAGATGAATTTCTTTGTAGTTTTGAACTAGAATTATGTCACTTCCTAATCTTTTTTTATTTGTTAATGTAGCCTCAATACTGCAGCAAAGATACAGTATATATTTTCGAAAAAAAAATTATGTTCAGTATCAAGGCACTTAAATTACCAACTTGTTCAGGATAATTATTGGATAACAATGTCCTGAAGGACAGACATGCATTTGTCATGCATTTCTGGCCTGCAAAACAAGGGAGTGATGAGCAGCATGAAGAGCTGACTCTACAATGAAGTCTTTCTGTGTTGTGTGGCAGAGGCAAAGTGCATGAGCTCAGCATCCATAGGAGCTCTGCCCATTCAGCTTCGCTGCGCTTTGGTGGCCCACTAGTTCCCTCTGATGGACAACAGGAGTTACTGCATTAGAGGATTAACTGTAGATACTTAGTGGAAGGGATTTAGTTAAGATTTAGTTGTTGATACTTCACTGCAGGATTAATTCTGTTGATGTTTTCTAATGCCTGCAGTAAAATATTACGGTAAGTCATGTCACCTTCTCTCTTGGATGTTGAAACTTGTAGTTTCCAGTAGTTGTGTTATGTATTTATTCTGTATTCTTTTATATGCATAATTGACTACTTTCAAAGATGCAGACATTTTTACCTCTGCCATAGAGGTTATATTTAAGCTGATGTTTGTTTTCTTTTCTGTCTGTTTGTTAGAAAAAAATAAAAAAAAAGTATTGGCTGGATTTTATAACATTTTCAGCAAATTTTGTAAATGGTACTATGAACAGATGATTTCATTTTTGTAATGTTCGGATGAAATACCGGTTTCTTGATGACTTCAAATTTTTTGTTGTTTGGTAACATTGTGAGAAATAGGCCTGTAAACAGGGGCTATTGTTTGGGGCCACCTGTGATATCTTGCACCTGCATAACTTTTTTTCTTTGCAGGGAGGGTATTAGAGGGTATATATATATAAAATCACTAAGCTTACTTCAAAGCTGTAACGTCTTATCAGGACCTAAAGGCTTCACACCCTTAAACAATCAGTCTGATTACACTGGATTACACTGAAATTCTACTGAAAAGTAGGCTGAGTTGTTGCTGATAACCGCCACTACCACTAAGACAAATGAGCAAAACACAAGCGAACCTGTTCTTGCTGGGTCATCAGTGTGCCACCAAGGTGTCTCAGCAACGACCTCATATTGTACCAGGCAAACAAGCCTACATTCAGATCTGTGTTGATATTTCACTCTTTATAGGTGAAAGCGAGACAGTTATTCATATTACTAGTGAAGATAAAATATATATATACATATTTGTTCTTAGTTATTATGTTAGCATTCGTTAGCTCTATAATTATATATAATATGGTTCTTTGTTAATGAGGATGTAACAGTTAATAATTAGTAATGCAATATTAAAACACAGAATTTTAATTGGGAATGTTGACAGTAGCTAAAAACAATTGAGATGCTGGTATGCAATGTTGCTTATAACATTAAAAGGGCAAAAACATTTATGTTCCGTAAATTCTGAATTATTTGACTATTTTTGCTTTTTTATTTATAATTCTAAAGAATAATTAGGAATAACATTTTTATTCTTATAGCTATAGTATGAGAATTGTGCACATTTTTTTTATTTATTTTTTTTTAGAGATTATATACATTGCAATATGCAAGTGTGTTTCAAGTTGTGTGTGTTTGTATGTGTTTATTTGCATCATATGCCTGTCAGATCACTTTTTTCCTGAGGGCTTACATGGCCCAAGTCCAGTGCTCCTATAGAGCCTGTGTTCCCTGCTTCCTGTACAGAGAGCCAGTGCACCACTGGGAGGTGGGGGCAGGTTGTCAACAGCGCAGCTTGCCTCACTTTATCACTCTGACTCTTTGTTGTTGCTCCCCCCTCTCTCTGCTGAACACGTTCCAGTCTCTGTCCTCCCCTGAATCAATGTCTCGTGCTTACCACTGGCAGACCAATGGGGATGACAGTGAAGACTGATGCAGTAATGCAATTGGATTGTTTCCCCATTCTAATTTGTCCAGTGAATGCTGATCGAATCGACGTGGCCGCTTTTCAATTCAGCTTGTGTGCACATCTTCCGATGTGTGCAGTATGTTTGTGATGTGCTCCTGTATGCACGCGTGTGTGGACAGTAAACAATGGCAAGGAGGAAAAAATAGGCCTTGCAATATATTTTCTCCACTAGAGGCTACTGTTGATCTCTTTATAAATTTAAGATGGCACAGAAGAGATTGCACTGTAGACAGTCAAACTGAACTGAGTAATGTATAATATATGATTAATGTGGACTTTTTATCTGTAAATATATATATATAATGATATATTTGAGTGCATTTATTTTTCCTCTGCAAATGTTAATTATTAACAAAACAATTTGAATTGTTTTTTTTTTCTCAATCATAGGAAGCTACTTTATTGAGAATATGCTAAAAATGTATTCACCTAATTGTTTTCTTGTTATTTATTTCAATGATTTTTAGAGGCCTGTAGAGAGAAAATACCCAGTATTTTGCAAGATTAAAGCCAATATCACAGGAATGTACAATAGATTTTATGTACATGACCATATGTTTCTTCTTCATTTCACAGCCTTCAGATTTATCTCACTATCTCTTGGTGCACAGGATCCAACGCTTCTGTTTGGGAACTATCTGCATGGATCTTTGCTAAAAAACATTTTGCACACCTGCGGCTGTGTGATATGACCAAAATATCATATCTTCACAATAATACATATTGATTATACTACATTTTTTGTAGGCCTGTTTCTGACTTACTAGTACAATGCCCAAACAACAGGCCGGATGTCTGTCTCTCAGGAGTGGTAGTCCAACCTTCCACTGTGCAGTGATGCTGCACAAACAAGACTTTTATGGAAGTCAGTAGCAGAAAACTAAACCTGCATCCTTATCATAAAAAAGGACAATCAAAAGTATGCCACAGAAAATCTGCAGAAGTTTTATGCAATTTGGAAACAAGTGCTGTGGACTAAGTTAAACTCGAACTTTGTGGCCACAATCAGAAAAGGTATGTTTGGAGGACAAAAGCAGCATTTAATGAAAAGAGCCCCAACTGTCCAACATGGGGGTGGCACCTATCATGCTTTGGGTTGTGATGCAATCTTTGGCATAAGTGGTGAAGAATGAATTCCATTAAATACCAGAAAATTATCAGAGCAAACATGACACTGTCTGTAACAAAGTTCAATCTGAAGAGAGGATAGTTTCTATAACAGGATAATGACCATAAATATACCTTGAAACCCACCATTGACAGAAATCTGCAGTTAGATCTTAAATGAGCTGTGTATGCAAGATGGCTCAAGAATATTGCAAAACTTTTGCCAGGAAGAATAAAAGAAAGTCTCAACTATATAAAAAAAATATTCTTACATATAGACATGCAGACTACAGACAGACAGAGATAAGATGAAGGCTACTTGATAATTAAAAGGCACGGTTGCAAAGTATGGTTTTCTGGTTTGTGTCACACTTTTCATACCCGAACCACGTAGGTATCAGATCCTCATTTTGTCTTAGCTAGTCAAAGTCCTTCTCAAGTCCTTTTCAATTTTTAATCTAGTGTGTCCATGAGAGATTGTGTGACATACATTTCATCGTCAGAGGTCTGCAGCTGTACATGTCTAATTGGAACTATATTCAAGCCATAAAACTACGCTCCCTGACTCCCAAGCAAGTAAAACATTTAACATGGCATCTCAACAGCAGCTGATTACCTCAGGATTGGTGTGAAGACATACTTACAAACCACAGCCACAACAGAATTTATCTGGTAACTGTTGTTAATTACTCACACTATTTATCTGCATCCTTTTTACAAACCACTGTAAATACACCATCTGCTTGAAAGAAGTGACCTTGCAGCCATACAATGAAACCCCACGAGAATAAAGATGAAACACAATGAGATGCTGCAAACCCTTATCTCGAAAACCGCTTTAATATTTGATCATGATTCCATGCTTCCAATTAGTCCATTGGACATTACACAGCTTTACAATATTTCACTGGTAGTTCTGCAGTGTCGGAGCTGTTTTCACTGAACTGTTATGGTCAGTGTCAGATTGACTGATGTGGTGTTTGACTGGCCTGTGTGTGGTCTGGCTTACATCAAAAGCAGTGGGAAAATGAACACTGATCCACTATATGCAGTCACCCTCTGAGCATTTAGCCAACTGTTTTACAACTGTGAAATATATTTTTTCTTCTCTTTCTTCTCACAGGCATTCCACATCCATCCCTCTATCCACCCTTCTCCCTCCCTTCCTCCTCTCGAGGCTGTAAATAAGCTGGGGCGGTGCAGACCCTTGAGGGGCCCTCCTCCTCCCACTCTTCCCCACCACCGCTACCCTCTTCGAACTCCCCTGCGCGCTCAGACTCTGCTGTAGCTCTTTATGCCGGTGAAGGGCACCTGGGAGACGCACAGATGATCCATTGGACCTTCCTGAACCGCATCGCCCAGATAGCTCAAGACAGGGAAGAATAACTGGTGTGAGCGTGAGAGCCCTTGGAGGGTGCTGCCAGTACCCTGTGAGGCCTGTTCGCCAAGCCTGGCAGAACGCTCGGCTTCCCCCTTTACTCCCCCACCCCCTGAGATGCCCTCCCCTCCCAATGATGGAGGTGAGTAGGAAGAGGTCCATCTCTCAGGACTAAAAATAAATAAATAAATAAATGCACACACCGCTGGTCAGCATCTTATATACTGTATGTGCCCTTTTACCTGTCCAACAATGCTAATGTGTCCAGCACAGAGTGACAGACACACACACACACACAAACAATGAAAGGATCATGAATCAAGCTAGACACTTAATTCATTTACACAAGAGCTCTACGAACAAACCTCACTAAATCCCCTGCTGCAAAAATGAGGGAAAATGTTTTTGTAATTAGAACACTCTGGCAACTCCTACTCCCTTCCATTCTAGAGGTCATGCTGAGACTATATCTAGTTTTGTTGTATGTCTCCTCCTCCAGAAGATCAAGGAGCATCCCCCCTGAACAGGCCATCTGTGGGCTCCTACCAGAGCAGTGGGAAGAGGAAGGTGCGCACCAAAAAGAAGAAGGGCTCTATCACCGCCAATGTCGCTGGCACCAAATACGAGATTGGTATACTGACTTATTTCTAATAGTAAATATAAACTTTTTAACGTTACAGTGTGCAGGTTTTGGTGGCATCTAGTGGTTGAAGACTGCAATACACTGAGTACCCCAAAAATGTAAAAATGTTTCGAAGTGACAGATAACAGTATACTTCTCAACATATATCTTGGTACAATGTAATACTTTTTCAATGGTTATACATAAACCATTTTTCCAGTACATTTTTCTCAGCCCAAAAAAAGTGAGTCTTTCCATGCAATATATTTCATTTATAATCCCCAGCCATTAGTCTGATGGAGGATCAACCTGTAGCCTTTTTACGACTTATGGCTCTCTTACTACTTGCCAATAGTATCTGTAATACATATTTATCTCTATCTTTTCTGGTATTTTCCATGGGAGATTGTAACAGATGGGGTAGTCGAACTTCACTCCCATCATCTTTTGGATCTCAGCTTACCAATATGTTTTTAAAGGCATGTCCAAAAAATATGGACATTCTCATCCAGTGAGGATCCACAATGCCTCCAACATAAGCCGTGGCTCTGTGTTTCTGTTTGCAGTGCTGACAGTTTAGGAGTGATAAAGAACCCCAAAGAGCATAAGATCACATTCTTCCAGCCAAGATCTTACGTTTTAGGCAGTTTTACTACAAGTTTAATTGATGTATTTTGGAAGGGTTGATAATCCTTTTCTTATTGAAGTTTTAAAGGTATAGTTAAAGATTCTATTCTAATATGCTTTCTGTGAAAATCAGCAAATATCTCCTCACTGCCAATGAGCTGTCTGTTCTGTATACACTGCAAAAAAGTCCTTATTTAGAGCTCCCCTTCCTGCTATGTAAAATGGGAAATAAACAAAGTGGCACACACTGAGTCAACAACAATTCTCCAGCCAATCAGCAGCAGGTAACGTTCCAACATGCATGCTGGCACAGGGAGGGGGTGGGGGTGGGGGGTAGCAGGGGGGTACCTGGAGTAATAAATGACCCTTTAGCGACTGTTCAGCCGGTGAAGCTTAAAATAAAAAACAGATTCCGAAAACTGCATGGCTTACTCCCTGACTAAAATATTTTAGGAGAAGCCTCTCAGTGAAGTATTACATTTTACAAGCGAAAAAAAAATGTAGATCCCTGGTGTGTTTGTATTTAAAATGTCAACAGGCTTTCGCCAGAATCCTGGACTCTAGCTTTAAGGGGAACTTCAGATGCTATTTACACTGACACAATTAACATTCATGAAAACAGTAAAAAATCATTAGTCATGTCTGGTAAAATCAGATCTAGCCACATTGTGTATATTATAAAACTTCACCATTTAAAGCCTGAAGATTGTATTTTTGAGTCAGATGCAGGTAAGATAAATATGCTGTGACACAGCGTGACACAAATGACATATTCCTTTTAAAAACAGCTCTCCTTATGGTCTGTTAGTTCCTCAGAAACACAAATCCAATCCCACTGCTGACTTAACAATAAAATCTAATATACCCTGGTGGATTCTTTAAAAAGGAACAGTGTAACTAACTATATTAAAATAAAATCTACTGTAGTTTCAGCCCAATGAAAGAGTTTCAACTGAGACAATTTAGCCTTATATGTATACATGAATAATTATTGAGGTAACTTAACTGGGTGGTGAGTTTTTTTTTTGAGAAGGCCAAAAGAGCCTAGTAAGCACTCTTCCCATGTTCAGTATATAGTGTGGCATCAGAGCTCTCAGGGGTGAACTACAACCTATGAAACTAAGGAGTCAGCAGTAGCAAGTAGACGGCTATTGGGATCCCGTAGGTAGACGGAAGTCTAGTTGTCGGTTTTCTAGCCGTGACGAGACTCTCACAGCAGCCATTTTAAAGGGCAGCGCAAGGATATTTTGTGGGAAAATGAGCACTAAGTGGCCGGGTGGATGGGTAATTTTTGCTGTCTTTCTCTGCTTCATATTTTTTATTGTAGTGCAGATGAAGGTTAAAGGGCAGAGAATATGGTGTTGAAAATCTGCTTTACAGTCACTGAGAAGGGAAAGTAAACTCTGACCCTGAAGCCTGTCTGTTTAGTGAGTTGTGTTAGAGACAATTGATTATAGCCTTGTACTCAAAGATCTTACTGGTAACTGTAAGCACGTCCTGCTGTGAGATAAAGCCTTCCTGCTCCAGTTAGCAAAACACACTCAGGCTCTTGTTAAGAGATCGATGAAGTCACATCAGAAACATCTTTTTCCTTTTTCCTAAGTGCCATCACGCAACATTAGGCATGCCTTCTACAGGTTAGTGATGGCTTTCAAGAAATTAATTAATACCTTGTTTCGTTAGGGCATATGAATTTTTCAATACTCTCTGAATAATGAATAGTTGGTGGAATAATGTCCGAACGGACTTGCCACCTATCTGTCATACTGTGGGGCTTCCAGTTGTGTTCGAATGCATTACGGACATTTCATTTATTTTTCTGAAGAGAGGCTTTACGATTGGCTGCGCTGCAAGCATTCCACAAATGGTAAATATTGCTGAGTCTTTTGATCTACAATATCCGTGATTCATGTATGCAAGAAGATTTAAGCCTGCAAAATGTTTGAGTGAAACATTGATCTCTTAAGTAGAAATATTTGATTTGTGAATCCAAATCGCATCTTGTTCTCATTTTGCATCTCTATCAGTGAGCTGTTATTATTAAAAAAGGCTGCACAACTCCTAGAGGAATGTTTAGTCTAAAAAAGAGTTACCACAAGGCTCATTGTAAGTCTAATGTGAGTGTTTTCCACCCAGTTCGTATAGTCATCAATGAGATGGACTTCATCAAGACCCGGGATGATGACGAAACTGCCAACCTCATCTGGAGCGACTCGGCTGTGCAGCATGAGAAAATCGCTGAGCTCAGGAATTATCAGGTACACTGCATGACTACTGTGTTAAGTGAGAACACTAGCCTGTTTAGAGAATAAACCTCATGACTACAAGGGTGCCACATCCAGTTGGTGCATTAAACTAGAAAACCTGATTATTTACCTTTACAAATCAAATTACAGGTAAACTCCCAGTTCATGTTTGTCATTTTTAAAATAAAATGTCTGTAATATGATTGTAATTTACAGCCATTTTATGTGAGTCATCTGTAAATACATGATTATATTTAGAAAATCTTAAACTGGGAGTGGCATCATAATCTCCGCAGACACAGACTCAGTGCGTCATGTGTCACTGTAAACACGCTAGTTCGTCTTGTCACTAGGGTGAAGAAAATCTTATGAGGTGTATAATTTCTGAAGCATCTGAATCATTTCAAGGGATTGAGTTGAAAATTAAGGGCGACACGGTGGTGCGGTGGGTAGCACTGTTGCCTCACAGCAAGAAGGTCGCAGGTTCAAGACCCGCCTTGGGCCTGGGTCTGGGACCTTTCTGTGTGGAGTTTGCATGTTCTCCCCGTGTCTGCGTGGGTTTTCACCGGGTACTCCGGTTTCCTCCCACAATACAAAAAACATGCTCAGGTTAATTGGCAACTCTAAATTGCCCATAGGTGTGAGTGTGAGAGTGAATGGTGTGTGAATGGTGTGTGTGCCCCACGATTGGCTGGCGACCATCTGGGGTGTATCCCTGCCTCTCGCCTTAACGCGCTGGGATAGGCTCCAGCAGACCCCTGCGACCCCGAAAGGGAATAAGCGGGATAGACAATGGATGGATGGATGGAGTTGAAAATTATTCACTTTTTGTGTTTGATATAGTGAAATACTGACATCTGCTGGGGAACTCTAACTTTGCAACTACCCTGTAGTCAGATTGCTTGCGAGGGATGAAAAAGGCATTCTGAAAATTTCTATTTATTTACCAGAATGTTCAGACTGAGACACCTTTTTAGCATCAGATTGATGTTCAGACTTTCTTATATCAATCTGAATACAAATTGGATATTCCAAAAATATCAGATTTGGGCAGGCAGCCTGACCAAGGACTAGTTGCTGCAGTCTGTGCTTTTTTTCCACCTTCAACTATACTGGGCGCTGCCCTTAAATGGGTTTGAAATCACCACATTTGGATGTACTGAATTACTGATGTTCTAATTTATTTTAAAGTATTTTTTGTTCATTGCTTACCAATTTATTTATTAATATTTGAATGTATACTATAATATCTTAAATCACTGGAATAATCAGTTATATTGTTACTTTTATGACCTGCATATCAATATAACTATTAAATAATATAATATTAAAGGGCACTGGAGTCATGTGGAATGCGGTACATGACGAACATCTAAAGAAACGTTGTTCATAAATATACTCTAATTGGGAAAGCTGACTGTTGCCAGGGTCTAACCACAGAGCCTTTGGGGAATCCCTGAAATGCAGATAACAAACTCACATGTTGTTGTGGGAAAATGTATGTTTAATGTATGATGAATAAAACAACACTTCTGCGATAAAAATTTGTACATCATTAGTCGAAGTAGGATTTGCAGTGAATGATGAAGATGAATGGTTTGTCTATGGTTTGTATGACAAAGTGACCATATTAATGATATTGATGTGTTGAAGTACTATTAATTTGATTTCCAAAATTTGGATTGGCAAAAAAATGAAATACAGAAAAAAGAGTGAAATTAACAAAGCAGCAGGAGAGGCAGGATTTTCCCAAGGATTCCTAAGAGAAAAGATGAAAAACATCCCTTTTGAGAAGAAACAATGCAGCATCCCAGAAGAAAGGGATTTAGAAGGATGAAAGAACTACAAATGCTGCTTTAACCTTTCAATGCTTAGAGAATTTTATCTAAATGATTTTCTATCAAAGGAAAAATAAATCCTTTTGCGACAAATACTCATTCAATTGGATAAATACGACACCTTTTTGTGCAGATGCTTACAAATTGTAACAACATAAGGCATTTATATATATATATATATATATATATTTTACTCTCTTGTGAAAAGAACAACAAACCAGCTCCAAACCTTCTATATCTATCCATCTATGTGCCCTGCAGTGTGTTTGAATTGCAACTATATATATCTTCAAATTGTATAATGAGAAAAACAATTGCTGTTGAAATTAGCCAGATATTATAATGTATATAATATCCCAGGACAGCAGGAAGCACATGCTGCTTGCCAATGAAGAAGATTGTTGTGTGACTTATTGTTAATGGACACTTCAATAAAACATGTGTGAATTTTCTAAATGATTGCATTTAACCTAACTTTTCATATTATCATGCTTGATAATCATGCAACTGTGAACACAACTTCTAGAATATAAAACTTAAAAGTAGAATAGAACCATTTCAAGATTTATTGTTGAGGAGACTTAATACCTCTATAATTACCCAGCAGTTAGATACATAGATCAAAACTAGATACGACAATTTGTTCATTCCATGCTGATAGAATAAATAAAAAGGGAATGCAGAAAGAATTAAACAAAACAAAATAAAACAAAATGCTTTTTTAAGAGGAATACAGATAAATGAAATGAAGGAAAAAAAGTGTTTGTTGGGGATGCATAGGACAGATGAAGGGTCTGTGCAAATATGTAAATATGTGAATAAAACAAAATTAAATAAAACAACACCTGTCAGTGAGTGAGGATGGACTACGTCTGTCCATCTGCCTTTCCTCACGCCGTGGGGGGTGAGAGAAAGGCAGCAAACACGAGAGAAGGGTGGACAGAATGAGAGGAAACAACGGCGCTTTCATAGAGACGGACGGGATGATTGACAGGTGGACTGATAAGTTGTGAGCAGCAGGGGGTGGGGAGGCAGGTTTCAGGCGTCACTATTGATGTTGATAAGACAGGTCTAAGCAACAAAGCATGCTCTAAGATCTGTGTACCAGTGATCTTTACCTCTGGTTGACCTCCCTGTCCTGCTGCCTGAACTAGGCTGCCCCCCCTTGGCTCTGGGCGTTAGCCATCCATCTTACCCTGTGCTTATTTGATTAGACTGGGCACTAATGATCGATTAAATCACAAGCTAGTCAGAAAGCGTCTGCCTTGTTAGGAACAGAGGCAGCAAGATTTCATCTAAGTAAATTGGCTATTACAAATACTTTAACAGCTTAACATGCAGCAATGTGGTTAATACCTCACAGAGCACTGGTGATTTGCTGTCAATTGTTTTCACTCGCTCGTTTGTGTGCTGTGGTGTTTCATGAGATAATTTTTGAGAAGAAAAGTAGCAGTCCCTCAACAATTGGTTTTGATTTCCCCTCACAAGCCATCTTTCAGCATTGGCATAATTGTGCAATCTCTCCTGAATCCCTAATTACATCTGTCTCGTTTGGATAATAATCACGGATCCCTTTTATGCTCAGCTTTCTTGTTTTTCTTCTTGCTTTCCTCTCTCTCTCTCTCTTTTAATCTTTTCCTTTTTTCCTTTTAGTGATGTACTGTGAGAGTTTGCTGTCAAGTTTCAGTTCATATGAGCCTAATTAACGTCCCTGTTCAGGCTCATTTGGTCAAAGAATACAGAAAACCCAGAGTTTTTCCTTTACCCCCCACCCCCTTTTGGCTTATTCAAAGCAATTCATTCAACTGTCACTGTAGGAACTTGTGATGCAGAACCAATTACCTCGGCCCCTCGGAGTTGAGATTGATCTTTTTTTTTTCTCGCCTCTTCCCTCCCCAACCTTTAAAGTATAAAAAAAAACATGGTAAACTAAATAAGGGTTGTGAAAGGTCGCAGCGTCACCTTTTTGTTTTGAGTCCGTAATTGGGCATAAATGTCAGAACATTGTAGGCTCACTTCAGGTTGCTGCCTTTAATGTGCTCATTTTTATGAAGGGGTGGGGGTGGAATTGAGTAGCCGTAATGGCCTTAACATCATTATTATGTCTGCCTGTCCCTCTGCAGAGAATTAACCATTTCCCTGGTATGGGCGAAATCTGCCGCAAAGACTGCCTAGCAAGAAACATGTCCAAGTAAGTTTTTGTCTCTGTTTTGGTCGAGTTGCAGACGTGCAAAAACAAGAGCGTTTCAAAACTGAGCGTCAAGCCTGCTAACACAGAAATGTAGTATTAGACACTGCTGTAGAAGCACAAAATGCTGCTGATAATGTTACTCCTGGTACGAGCAAAGGTAGAAATTTATTTAAAAGAATAAAATATTGTTGCTGAGGAAGAAGAAAAAGGGTGTTACTTAAATTTAATCACCGTGCTCTCACACACACGTTCTGTTCCAGAATGATCAAGTGCCAGCCTCAAGAATACAGCTTCATACCCAAAACTTGGATCTTCCCCGCCGAGTACACTCAGTTTCAGAACTACGTCAAGGAGCTACGCAGGAAACGCAAGCAGAAGACCTTTATTGTCAAACCTGCCAATGGAGCCATGGGTCACGGGTAGGTCAAAGGTTAACAAATGCCCCAGAGTCATCAGACACACTGACTAAAAGACTGACAGGGGGCCGAGACAAGTGGGAGAAGGAAAGAATGACTAAAGGAGAGAGTAGAAAAGGAGAGAGTGAGTGAGTGAAAGAAAAAGTTAGAGGTAAAACAAACAGAGGACAAGCACAACAGAACAGGGCAATAGGAGGTTCGTGACCCTGACATGAGTGTCTATGGAAATAGCATTATGGCTGGGACCAGACTGAGTATCTGAGCTAAGAGGGTGTGGTGAATCTCATTGTGGGCCTCATTGTCCTTGATGGTCACACTCACCATGAATCAGAGGCTATTGCTGCCAGTGGAGGACACACACACACACACACACACACACACACACACGGTCCCTGGCAGTTACTGTAGTTCCTTCCCTGAAGGTATCTGCATGTGATTATTGGATTCCTTTATGAGGCACCATCAGCAGAGACCAGTCAGACTAGAAAATGGACCAAGATGGCTGCTGCAGGGAATGCTGTCTCTCAATAGCATCTCTTTATCAAAAGATGGACAGGCTGTGGTACTGAATGCATATTTCATACTTTCTTGTCCCAGGGGGTAAGAGCCCATCTCAGGTTTTGATGTCACAATTCTGTGTAATGTTTTCGCTATTCTAAAGTCATGAAGTATTTAGAGGATCTGCACCCAATCCAGTTTGTGTTGAAGTGCCAGTGTATTACAGGCTCCTTAGATGTACAAATAACTGCTTTATTAGTTACACCATACGTCACAAAGCAAAATCCTAGCACTGAAGCAGCTTTTATTTTTTTTATAATGACAGAATTGTGTTGAAACAATGCTAAGTTTTTACCATTTTTCTGGCATTATATTGAGAGCTGTTACTTATATTCTATCACCTATATATTTGTGTAAGTAAAATAAACATTACAAACACTCCAGAAGAATATGCTGTTCAATATCCATCCATCCATCCATTTTCTATCCCGCTTATTCCCTTTCGGGGTCGCAGGGGTCTGCTGGAGCCTATCCCAGCGCATTTTATGGCGAGAGGCAGGGGGATACACCCCAGATGGTCGCCAGCCAATCGTGGGGCACACACACCATTCACACACCATTCACACACACACTCACACCTATGGGCAATTTAGATTTGCCAATTAACCTGAGCATGTTTTGTATTGTGGGAGGAAACCGGAGTACCCGGTGAAAACCCACGCAGACACGGGGAGAACATGCAAACTCCACACAGAAAGGTCCCAGACCCAGGCCCCAAGGCGGTCTTGAGCTGTTCAATATATGATGATAAAATAGTTCCAAATTCTATGCACATAAAAAACAGGTGTGTACACGTGATAAGCACACAGAACAGTATCTGTGAGTGGAAAAGCATCCTTGTGAGAGAGCATTTCTGCTCTCTGAGCACAAATGTGCTCCCATGAGCATGTGATGAACGCGTGATAATTCACAACTGCCGCACATGCTCGCTCTTCAAGTTGAGTTTTAAGACTCTGGGAGGTGAAAATCAAATAGACAGTACATGTGATAACATGTACATTAAAAGTCTGGATTTACAACAATTCAATTTTTTTAGCTGTCATGTATATATCGACTAACCGATTCTCTCCGTTTATTGTTCACTTTAAACAGATTTTAAGCCTTTTCAGGTGAGAAAATACTATGTCACATTATATTTTCAATGTGTGGACAGTTTAAGTATAACCTGGCATGTTTACATGTTTATGTGCAAAAACTTCTCTATCTATTTGCCATCCCGATTCAACATCAGAACAGACTACAGTTTCAGAAATGATTAAAGAGTTAAATCGATTCCCCTACCAAGACACAACTGAATATAAAATACCTGAATGAGTGTAGGGAGCCCAACTCTGTTTGATAAAGGACTTTGGTATTGATTTGAAGGTTCCCTCGCTTTAAAAATAAACCAGTTGACCTGGTGGTCACCTAAGTTCCCCTGGCTGCCTCCCTTTGGGATGTGTTAAAGGATATACTGATTGGAAATAGACCCTTGAGAACGGTCATGACATATTGGAAGGGATTACATCTCATTCCTAAAATAAGTTGATGGAAATTAAAAAAAAATGTAGGCTCTTTTGCCACCAAAACTTAAAAACAAATGGATATAAAAATTCAAATGTTATTCAGTAAGTGGACAATATGAGAATCCTTGTAAATAACAGTAATACTGATTCCTATGTACATACGTACATAATTATTTGTCAAGTGACAGCTTTATGGCATCCATTTGTTGCTACGCGCCTGGAAAAATCTCTAAAAGCTTTTTCGAAAGAAGGATATTTACCACAAATCATGTGACAATAATTAATTAATTACTTCTACAGGATTACTTCACCCCTTCCTTTCCAAGGACGTCTTAACATCCAGTTGAAAGGCCGGTCAAGGCTGCTAACACCATTAAGAACGAAAATAGATTGATAGCCCATTTCAACTCAGTCTGCTTTACATAAAATATAGAATTGGAAACAAAAACATATTGACAAAAAAAAATAATAATAAATAAAATAAATGCAAAAATGTATAAATAAAGACCATTATAATAAATAATAGACAGTAGTGCAGTCTCTTAAGCATCTTGGCTTATGAATGAAAGAAAACTGCATTTTTTGATATTTTTTCCATTCATAAGTTTGGAAATAAAAAAAACACCCTTGAAAAGGCCAAACAGTGAATATTTAGATTTGGCTTGACTATGCATCTTCTGAAAAAACATTTGTTGTTGCTTTGCACATTGCACATAGCTCTCTCTTAAGTATGTCAACATATAAAACTGCATAGGTTGCGAAACATTTTGTAAGAATTTTTTTTTTTTTTTATTATTTATGATTCTTTGAAATACTTGGATTCCATTCATCACTGGCACCAATAGATGGGGATATTGAAGTACAAATAGCTTGGTATGCCTCACCGCTCCCTTTTATTCTCTTTAGATTTGTCCATTATGGTATGATGAGAGCATTGCTTATAACTCTGTGCTACACTAAGCCCTTATTTATTAAAGAATAAGAGGCAGCAAAGGCTGGATTATTGCGATGCATTAAGAATATGAAAGATGATGAGTTTAACTCGACCACTCAATGGCGGGCAGCTCACAAGATTAGATTTTTCACAATAGTTTTGCATGGTGTGACGCGGCAGGAAATGAAGTTATCTACTGAAGTTATATCTACCCCTCTGTGATTTATTTTTCCAACGGCCAGCTAAATGAAGTTATTGTTTATGTCTGAAGCGCAGCTTGTTATAAGGGAAACAAAATAAAAGCGCGTGCAGGGCTCAAAAAGGCGAGATCCCCTCTGGTGCCAAATTGAATAGGCTGGGGAGAGTGGGTCGTGATTATCTGACACCACAGCTCATCAATCATGTCGTCTTCTCCTCGGCTACTCCTCCTTGACTAACTAACAGTGTTAACCCTGTCCTCATCATTCAGCTTGGTGTCTGTCTATTCGGAGGCCCCCCAAGATTCGGCAGTCAGGTTCTCATCAATTTCTCCATGTTCTTTTCTGTTTAAGAGCAGTGATAAGCAACCCGATGAAGTATTCCTCCTATGATACAGCAGTCTCAGTTGGCAGTAGCAATATGATGAGGAGTGGTTGATAAACCTATAAAAATAATCACATCACACTAAGAAAGTTGGAAAGGTTTTGTCTAGAGGGAAATGCCCTGAACTAGGACATTCATTATAACCTGAAAGCCAACACCTGACCTAGATTCTCACATCTTCTCTGATAAACAAAACTGAAGCTGATCAACAATGCCTCAGTGTCTTTGGTTCGTTAGAGTGAACTGGCCAATTATCTGGTTAAAATATAACAGCACAGACTGCGCTGGTTCCTGGATACTGTAAGTTCTGGCTGTGTTTACAAAAGTCACAAAGCAGAGCAGTGTTTGCCCTCTTGTGGCTTGGTGCCACAATATCTCAATGGCTCAATAGCTCAAACTGTACTTGTTGAACAATCGAGTCTTTACGTCTTGACCAAATGTGTTTGTGTGTCGTGTCTCTGTTTGCACGTGTATAATCGAGCCCTACAGGCTGTGCATGCAACCAATTTAGGAAAAGTCTGCCACAACTATGAATGAATGCGATATAGGTCAGTTGAATTTCTTATACAAAGTGGAAGATTGTTTAGCAACAACCCCTCACCCTCCATACACACATACACCCATGAACACATGGGCAGACATACATAAAGTTTAAAAAACATTTTGCCCCTCACCCTCATGTGCACAGTCACATGGATGCACACAGACTCACATAACTCCTATTTTGGAATCAATCGAGCAATGGTCTGCATACAGTAAGGCCTGAGTGCCAGTGACATGAGACCAAAGCAAATTAATTAGAGGGGAGGTTAAATCGAAGCAGAATGCCAGTTCCTATTAACCTACACACAGCTAAAAGATCCTGCAACAGCATTTGATGCACTGGGCCATTCAGACAAAGTAGACTTTGACTTTTGGAGATCACAACTTTCCCCAGATGCTTGCAGAGTTTTTTCCCCAGACAAAGCAGCATTTGTGTTGTACCCGTCTGTTTTTTGTACATTTATTTTTCAACCATTTCATTTAGAGTGCCAGGTGAACAGACTAACAACATTTTTGGAACATTCTATGCCCCAAAGAGCCAAATAGTTTGTCCTGCTCAAACTAGACCTGAGGCATGCTGAGTGCACTCATTTACATGTTTTTAGTGAAGGTTGTGTAGCAGTAGAAAGTCACACGAATACCATCAGGGCACCATGTCTTTGACCCAAATAGGAGTCATATCACATATCTTCTCCCTCCAACTGCACCTATTGCTCCTTTAGAATATTAGACATACTATCCATTGCTTTAATATAACAGAAGCAGGACAAAGTCATCCTTGGGATGTGAAGATTTAAAGTATCGCCAAAAATATGTTGCTAACTTTGAAATGACATATTGTGGTGAAACTTATAAAGTCTGTGTACTGTTTGGCCATTTTTTTTCTCAACATGTACACTATATAAAACCGTGCCAATGTCATCAGTCATGTTCATGATCCCTAGTGCTCCCATCTATCATTTTTTTAATTAACTTCTTTTTCTTTAGTATGCCATATTTTATTATGCTGCTGACGAATGACCAGTTTCCCCCCCGAGGATTAATAAAGTTTTCGTCTATGCAGGATCTCGCTTATCCGTAACTGTGAAAAGCTGCCAGCCCAGGAGCACTTTATCGTTCAGGAGTACCTGGACAAGCCCTTCTTGATGGAAGGCTACAAGTTTGATCTGCGGATCTACATCCTCGTCACTTCTTGTGATCCCCTTCGCATTTTCCTGTACAACGATGGCCTGGTGCGCATGGGTACCGAGAAGTACCACGCACCCAGCGAGGCTAACCTGGTAAGTCAGATGAGTGCACACGGACAACACTCATGGCCATATATAGTATTCATAGCTTGTTGCTGGTAACAATACATGCATCTTTAACTGTGAACAAGACCACTGTGATGAGTTGGAGACAGATGAGACAAAAAGTAGAAGTACATACACAGAACTTTGTGCAAATTGCCTTGTGCTCCCTTGAACTGGAGCCATGGGAATTTACAAATCAACAACATAACAACTGCACAGGAGGACAAGGTTAAGAAAGAGTGTAACCTCAATATAATCAAAAAAATGTGTGCTCATACACACGATCAAACCATTTTCTAAATGCAGACAACTGCAAGGCTGATATTGTTCAACACCTACACACACACACACACACACAAAATCAGAATGTCCATGTCGAAGAATACTGTATGCACACAGCTGAGTGTAAGTGTCCACACGCCAGATGTCCCCTGTAATATCAAGCCCAAGCTCATATCAAGCTCATATTTGACTTGAGGTTCTGCACCTGCCGAAAGCACAGTTTGTTGCTGATGATGGGATGTGTATACACACACGTCTGTCCATTCACACCCACGCACATCTAAACACACATACGTGCTTGCACGCACACATATACAGTGTGTATTGTCTTTCCCGTTCTGTGACACATAATGGAGTGAGTCATGCCATGGAGATGGATGTTAAGTCCCACGGAGCGTGGCTCCCAGACAGCCATCAGAGCTGGAGTGGCCTGCGGTCACAGCGTTATTACCTTGTTGGCTGAGGACAAGGATGTATTGTCGTCAACTGTGAGAGATAGTGTTTAAAGAGCGAGATACAACAAGGTTATACAATGCCTAGTAATAGTCAACCACTCGATGATGCATTTGAGCCATTCACTGTGGGAACTGTGGTGCTCTGACTCCTCTTATCACTGAATACTTGAGAATTCAGTGATATATGATTGTCAGCTTGATTCTTCTGTTGACTCATTATCAGTCATTGTCACGCTCCCAGAGCATCACCCGACAACCATTTTAAAAATATGTTGATCATTTCCATACAGCACAGTAAGCTGTTTCTATTTATTTTCCCTGCACCATTTCCTACCACCTTTTGTTGTTGCCAAGGGGTGAGTTTGTGATGGTTTTGCTTTTTCTTTTATTCCTGTCTAACCGTATTACTTTGGCGAAAACTTTTTTCATCACACCATTTGTATGTGCACTGTATGGATAAAAGCACACACCCTTGAATAGTGTTCTTATCTGTGATGTACACTATGTATGAAAATTACATTTCATTGTATTTAATATTGCACTGACATGCTTCAGTTAATAGAAGTTATTAGTAGTTATTAAACATAGCTATTAAAAGTACTTATTACTGGACAACCCTCAGGTATGTATGGTTTGGAGGAGTATGAAATATGTGAAAACATGCCTCATTTCTTCATTAATTTAGATTTTTTCTATGGTCAGAATGTATTCAAAAATGTCTTGTTTTTACAAGTACACATGAATATACATAAATCTTTGACTAGTAGTCATTGTAATAATGTGTCCGGTGCTTTCAGTATTTCAAATTGTCCTTTTTAGATCTGTGTTTCCATGTGAGCTCATCAAGGCAGTAAATTGATAGCCAACAGGGTAATGTCTAATGCTTGTCTCCACAGAGCCAGCTCTACATGCATCTGACCAACTACTCAGTCAACAAACACAATGAGAACTTTGAGAGGGATGAGACAGTGGATAAAGGCAGCAAGAGATCCATCTGCTGGTTCACAGAGTTCCTCCGCACAAACGACTACGACGTGGCTAAGTTTTGGGGAGACGTCTCTGTACGTGGGTAGTTTACCCAAACACACTCAAACACACACAAAGTTACATGGAGACATCACAATGGATGTGTACATCCACATAAGTATAATCTGTAAGTGTGTCCTTACATACACATACACATTTGCCGGCTACAAACCGACACATGGCTGCGCACAAAACACAATAAAAGTTTGATATGATTTGTTATGACAGTAATTCAATGAGCTTCAGAGGTTTGTTTAATTTCCAGAAAAAGGCTTGGTGAAAACATAATTCCTGGAGGCTGAGCTCTCCGTATCTGGCACCACTCACCGCTCTAAACACTCAGCTCTGGTCAAGGCAATCTTTTATTATTTTTTTAACCAGATTTCACTTTTTATGTTACTGTTCAACAAAGCAGCTTTTAAGACTAGGTAATGTGGTCAGTGCGTTACCTGTTAGGCTAAATGAGCTAATATTTCCTTATCTTTATTGTCCTCTCTTATCCATCTTCTGTATTCTCTCCATGTGCTCCATTTTGTCACTGTGTTAAAATGTCTCTTTTACCTTACCTTTCTTTCCCTTCACTTCAAGGATTCTTTTCTCCCTTATCTGCTCTGTCCCACTGTGATACAACATAGTGTCACCATCTGACTAGACCATCCTCTTCCATTGCTCTCAACTTTTTTTTACTGCCTATTCTTCCGAAGTTGCACCACTTGCGGTGAATCACTGCTGTCAGATTATTATGCTGTCTGTTCACTCTCCTCTCTTCACTCCCCTCTCTTTTTGGCTTTTCATCTCTCTTCTTGCATTTTGTTCCCGTACAGGCATGCCCTGCCTCAGTCATGGTCCGAGAGTTTGTTTGCTAAAAAGATTGTCTGTGGGGTTTAAGAATATTGTGCATGTGTTTTTTTTCATGTGAAACATTGGTATCTATTTTATATTGAGGTATTATTGATGTGGGGCAGAGTATTCAAGGTTTGACCAGAAAAGCTGCAGCTCTTTTATATGAGTGTAAATTGGAGAGCAGTGTCTGACTACAAATGGTCTAGTTATGGATTTTATACACAGACACTCACCCGCACACAGACACACAGATCCACAGACACACACACACACACACACAAGCATAACAATAAAATAAAACTCATTTGAGCGCCATAATGATGATTTTCTCGTCAATTGGATTGATTGATTCCTATTCTTTTGATGCTGCTTCAATTGTAAAAATAAAATATCCCAAGTGATTGTCTTTTTCCTGGAGTAGTTACAGGTATCAATTAAAATTCAGCATTTCAGAAAATAGCTGAAGAATTCTTATCCATATATTAATCAATTTAGTACATTGAAGACAATTTGGCTAATAAATTCTAATAAAAAGGTAACAAGTTATTGCCTTAAAAAAAGCATTATACATATGATTGTCTGTATGTTCTGTAGTGCCAGTCAAAAGTTTGGAATGACCCTCCAATTAACTTGAATAGGAACAAGTGTCATTTTCACTGGTCTTGTATACTCTCCATGCTCCCACTATTTTGTATTTTGACATAGTCAGCAATTTATGACATACTGTTTGAAGTTTAAATATCTTTCAGTGGGTTCACTATAAGCAACATGACAGCAGTGAAAAAGTGTGCTGTTGAAAGAGAAAGGAATGAATAAATTACATACACAATAGTTGAAATAATATACAAATGTATGCAAATGAAATAAAAAAATGAAAGGCTGAACTAAATTCAGAGGCTTATAAATCAATTTAAGCTCAAAGCTAAAAAAAACAAAAACAAAACACAGGCACATGTACCCACATGCACAGTGCTAGGCAGAGGCCAATGCTGGGGGCTCAGGATAAGGGGGAGGTGATAGGGGCAGGGACAATGACACAAAAGCACACACACACCAGCCAGTGCTGGGGACTTAGGGCAACAACAGAGGTAGTGGGAGCAGGTGTTTGTACTGGGCAGCCTGTGGTTCGGACGGGGGGATGGATGGACAGATGGAGGTAGGTCTGTGAGCGACAGACAAATAGAAAAGGTTGGCGAGGGGCTTTCGTCTTATCAGGCCAGGGCCAGACCACTGTACCCTTCTCCTGCACCCAGCAGTCAGACTAGTCTGAGCAAACTGCAGGCCAGCAGCACTGCGTGGGGCTTGACTAGTGGGAAGCTTTGTGCGGAGAGTGTGTGTCAGAGTGAGCTTGTTTACCCCAGTTGCACAGTGGGAGTAGGCCGGCAGGTAGCAGCCAGTAAACATAAGTGCAAACACACATATGCACACAGATTGGGAATCGCTAACCACACAGATGGACCACCACCAACGTTGGTATAAGTCTGTGTGTGGGTGCAATTCCAAATATTCTTTGCCAGTAACAGATTAGGTTAGATTATGTTGAACTACCTTTGCCAAGAAGGTGTGTAGGTTACAGGTGATTTTTCTGTATAGTTTTAAACATCAATGTATTGTTGCAACTGGTATTTAAAGTGAGACTTGTAAATGCACCATTTTTTTAAACCATGAATGAAATATGAATGAGACTAATTCCTTGTATGATTTCATCTTGTCTTGTCAATCTTCTCTCTCTCTTTCTTTGTGTATGCCCTGCCAGGAGCTGGTTGTGAAGACGTTAATAGTAGCTGAGCCCCATGTACTGCACGCCTACCGCATGTGTCGCCCCGGCCAGCCACCAGGGAGCGACAGCGTCTGCTTCGAGGTTTTGGGCTTCGACATCATCCTGGACCGCAAACTCAAACCTTGGCTTCTGGAGGTACAACTCCGTATGTGTGTGTAACTTGCTGTTGCCGTCACCAAAAAAAAAACAAACATTAAATTTTTTTTTTAATGCAAAAAAGGGATACTTTTCTTATTATTTTTGTTATTATTTATTTCCTCTAAAAAATACAGTACAAGTACATAACATGTAATTTTAAAATCTGAATTACTTTAAGGCCCAAGGTGAAATTGCTTTTCCAACATCTCCAATTCACATGTACAAGTTAAAAGAGCAAGTATACAAGACAAGAAAGTACAGAGAGAAACATTAATGTACATGTATAAATGCATACATAAGTACAAACATGGACAGAATTTATTTCACTTTAAAAGTAATTCTGAGTCATTTAGAATTTTCCTTTTTCTAGTTTTATTTCATAATAACATTTTTTATTCATAGAAACACGACTACAATTCTAAATGTGCAGTAGTTGTTGTACTACTGTGCTTCATAAATTGTATTTGGGTGTATGTGTGTGAGAATGTGTCAGGAAAAAGAAGGGCTGCAATCTGTGGAGTCTCACCTGTCTTTGCTGCTACTAAAGTGACAGCAGCTCCAAAACTAAAGTAATGTGCCATCAGCAGAAGTGAGGAAGACTCTGCCTTACACTGACAGAAAGCATAAACACACACTGATTTTGCTTACACACACTCGTTCCTGGTGCACCGAAACCCCCACAAACACTCGCACAGTCTCACGCATGTATTTATGCACCCTGAAACACAGAGACACATTCCCATGTAAATTGGAAGAATTGCACATACTGACAAACATGCATGTGCACACTGCTATTTATGCAGACACAAAAAACACAAATCTAAACACAGAGCTACATAGGTGTTGAAGTAGCCACATGCACAGTAAGCCAACACAAAGACTCTTCTTAAATCTCACACACATATGCGCCACACGCAGAGCATAAAATATAGGTCAGGACAGCAAGTAGTTGACTAGCAGGACGCCCGCCCCTGATTGAGTGTCAGTCTCTCAAGTGTCAGTCATTGAGTAGGATTCAACTCCACGGTCCACTCCAGGGTTTCTGTCTCACCGTATTGATGTTGGCCAGTCAGTTAAAGCGTGACCTAAATCCTTTAACCCAAAGTGGCTGTGTGCCTTTCACCCCCCGTTTCCACAAACCGACTCAAAAAATGGGCAATGCCTCTGGGATAATTGTTTGTTTTTGCCCATCATGCCAACTCAAAATAAATCTTTGCGATTTACTAAAGCCTCAATTTTGGAGAGAGAAAAAAAAACAAAAACAGGATACTCAGTTGATCTTTTCAGAAGACTCATTGTGGGATTTCAGTGTTATAATTACCCTACCTGACTCTTTTTGTGTGACTGAGCAGTTGTACTACATGACAAAAGGATGTACAAGAGAGCGCCAGAGTGGTGTTCTTTTTGACTGCTGTTACTCTGTGTGTGTATGTGTGTGTGTGAGCATAAATGTGTATGCGACATGGCAAACAGCCGTGAATGCAGTTGTTCCACTCCGGCAGTAATGATCCCCCCTGTGCTACTAGCAGTTCTCTATAACTCTCATCAATTAACATCACTCGCGCACACACACACACACACCAACACACACAACCCTTCCTCTCTTTTACGCAACATTTACAGCAACAATCATTTATTTCCAAAATTCAACTGATTAGTCAGGGGATAGTTGCGAGCATAGAACCTTTTACAAATCCTCACTGCACAGGCTGTCAAGTCTGAAAATAACTTTATTACCACTTTCGCCTGTCGATGTTCATTCCTATTCAGCAGGGACGGAATACGCAGCCGGGCCCATAGGCTGGTTGCCACAATCTGTACCCTATGGCAAGCCCTCAGGTCCAAATTAATTTTTTTAGCAGATCACTGCAACATTTCAGGGTAAATTGAATTTATTTCACCCTATTTCACCATTTTTTGTCACTTGCCCGAGTCCCTAAACAGAAAAAAAAATTATGTCAGGAATTGAAACACAATCTAGGGCTCATAGGTTTGTTTTAAATTTGTGGACCTCACCTCTCAGGTTTCCTTATTGGTGTCAATGTGAATTACGTGTGCCGTGCTTCGCTGGGGCTTTACCCAGACTGCTGTTCCGACACTGTCTTCCTCTTTTACTCTTTAAAATGTCAAAGTTGGTTTTTGGACATGCAAACTAGCGGCCAGGAAATGAAAGTTCAACCTGTATAAACTCAAAGCCAGTCAGATACCTGAAAGCGAGATGGTATCATATATAAGAAACTGTCAAATGACATTAGTCCTGCCCTTTGAATTTGTATTTTTGTCTACATTTTCTGAGTCCGTTCTGCAGCGGAAAAAAATGCACATGATTGCCTCTCACAACATCTAATTACACCTACAGAAAAAAAAGAAAGCCTTTTTTTTGTTGGACAAGTTATTTAACATTACAAGTTTCCAAATTCTCGTGATTAGAGGACGTGTTTTTTTGGCATTGCAATACACCAAGCACTAAATCTTTTTAAGCGAAAAAGAGAAAATTTAAAAAATACTTAACGCCGTTAACAAATACAGATATTTAGTCCATACCTGTTAACTAGCTTTTTACAGGGATAAAAACAGAGAAGGCAAGAATAACACTTTTCAAATCAAGTGCGGCATTAAACAGGCGAATTGTGGTCAAGTATATAAAAGAAAGAAGAGAAGGGCTAAAGAGAGAGACAGGCTTTTTGTGTGATCCTTATCTTAATTCATCAGGGTTTTCAACACAAGTTTTTCTTCGCCTATTGACATTCAAAATATCAGCCGCTACATAGGCACGCACACATACATGCACGCTTGTTCAAATGGCATAACCCGAGATGTTCACTTTCATTAAACCGGCCCAGACAGCATCTGTGTCTCGTATAGGAGAGGCGTTTCATTGAGCCGTGATCTCCACTTCACACAGCCGCACACTTGAGCGTATGCACACAAACACAGCACCGCGCAGACTGTGGTTTTGAATTGTCAGCGTCAAGATTTTTGAGTTGGGGGCTTCGTCGGGTGTTGTCTTTGTCTTTTGAAATGAAAAAAAAAATGCAAAACAAAAACACAAGGACGAAAATAATCAACGCAGAAATGTGCTTATATTCACTTTAATTCAGGAAATGCATCGTGACACTGACTTCGCTCGTAAATTCTGCTAGCATGTTGAGTTGACTTAAAATTGGGGTGTGTGGTTCAAAAAGAACAGCAGGCAGTTCCAAATCCAATGTGAGTCATAAGGAGTGCGTTTACTCAGTGGCAAAATATAGCAACGGGACAGCATTATCACCCCTGCATCACCCCGCCTCCCCTTTCTCTCAAGTTTATCCAGGGCCCATGTGCTGTAAGCCAGCATGACAAATAATGTCAAATGGAGTGAGGAAAATGGAAAAAATATTACTAGCGGTTCGGTGGGTGATGGGCGAGGACAAGAGGAATATATACACAAAAAGTGCTCCACCATTTATATCTGAAACAGAACCCAGCAGAGCACAATTTATCATTCTCATGAGGTCCCAATGGGTGTCCACGGACCCCAACACAAGGACCAGTGGACTGAGGCCCAACCTCATTATAGTCTCTGGCTCACTTCGCTTTTTCTTCCACACACACACACACACACACACACATGCACAGCATAAAAAAAAAAAAACTCTCCAGCTGTTCAACTCTAAATAAGAAGAAACAAGTGATCTTAGCGAGCAGGAATGATTAGAAAACCTGCCTGGTCCATGCGGTGCTGTCTCCTGTGCTGGTCTCCAGGCAGCTCAAACACTCGTCTGCCTGCTTGTTAGGGCCACAGTCGGCGTGTAATGGTGTTAGACCTGATTTGTGCTGTATCAGTGTATGCAGCGTGTGAACAGACGCAAAGGTACAGCGTGTGCTATAAACATATCAAGTCAAGTCAATTTCATTTGTATAGCCCAAAATCACGAACTACAGATTCACCTCAATGGGCTTCACAGTTTGTACAGAAACAGCACAACATCCTCTGTCCTTAGACCCTCACATCGTACAAGGAAAAACTCCATAAAAAAATTTCAATGGGGAAATTTATGTATTTACTATGAAAGCCACTGCGTGAAACCAGTGAATTGGTGTATCTGTGAATTTTAGTGAATGTGCCTCTGCTCTGCATGTGTGTGGACATGTGGTCTTTGTACCTTGTTGAATAGGCCTCTGTCGTGCATGTTTGTGTGGATCTGATCTGCCTACAAACAGACTCAAGCTTTCAGGTTTTTGTTTTTATCCAGCTGGAGAGGCAGGGAGGAATCTTGCTGAAAATCTAGAATTCGATTCAACAAGCGATAAAAAAAACAACATGACAATAAGATACTACCTCACTTGCCAACATGTGTTTTACATGTCAGTGCTGAGTATTGAGATGCCACCGCCTAGCAGAGCTCAAACTGTTGATTATTGATGGCTACAGCTTAACTTTCATCTCGCCATCCATCTCTTCCTGTCTTTCTGTCCCTCATGCTGCTCAGGATTCGGGCAAAGTTGTGCAGAGTGATTGGCAACTAATGAGGCGGGCATGGTTAGGTCAACCGTGGCACAGGTTTGTTTGTGTCTCAGTGTGTGTGTATGTGTGTGTGTGCGTGAATGGGCATTATGACAACAGACCAACAGTCTGCATCTGGACTGCTTCCCCCCCAGGGCTGGTGATACTTCACCTCCTCCTTCCCTCCCTCCCTCCCTCTCTTCCTGCAACTTTCCCCTGTTTCAGTGCTCTGTCCCCGATTGTTTCAAGATGAGTTTGGTTTGCCTGTCCATCCCTCAAAGCCAACATAATCCAGACTTCCCCTTCTTTTGAGTGCAAATGTACGTTTGTGTGTGTTTGTGTTGGGGGTGTGTTTGTGGGGAGTAATCTGCGATGGCAAGTGTAAACAGATGCCACGACACACACATACACATAGAAACCCACACATGGATATTGTTTTTTTTACTCACCTTCCTCTTCATACTCCCAAGACGCAAACTGCAAATGAAATACAACTGCTGAAAATACTCGTATAATACACAATATTAGCTCCCAATGTAACCATGCAAATGAAATTATATTTTATCTGTGTTAAATGTTTTTTTTCTTCTTAGAGCTTTTTATTAAAGTCTAAAGAGTAGCCATTTAAAATACTGGTGTTTTACTAGTTTTAGAATAATTTAGATGTCAGGCAGTCTTTGAGTTATTTCCTTACAAAATGTGAATGTTGACAAACCCCTACGACAGCTTTGTAGAACATTAATGTGTAGTCATGGTGATTATGGGGGAATTTTGCTACCTCTGCTTGCTCAAGGATTGATTGAATTTATGATTTGAATTCCAGGACGAAGAAAAGAGGAGAGGAGAATAAATACAGTTTTATAAACTCAATTACCTTGTGGATCCCTTACGCCTGCTCCCTTCCACCTTTCATTTTCTTTTTGCCTTTGATTAATAAGTGGCACTTAGTAGGATTCATTCTTATTTAAATGTTCAATGTCGTCCTTAGCTCTGAGGGGGCGCCTTTCCCCTTGTGAACTGTAGGTGGCAGTAGTTACCTACAAGCCTCCCTTTGGCTCATAACAGGTTTATTAAAGAATAATTAGAATGATGTATGGGACTGTCTGTGTCTATCCCCATCCATTTTCCCCAACATGACTATTTCATAGAATAAGTATCAAATTAGAAGCGCACAGGCCTCGTATATGGGGCAGTTGAAAACACACCCCAACATTTAGTCATTTATCATCAGGCATGTATAAGGCAGTACTGGTGACTGTGTATGTGTGTGTGTGTTTGTGTGTGTGTAGGAATGTGATTGAGCTGGAAGATCTATAGTTCCAGTCAAAAGTTTGGACACATTTTCTTGAGGTGTATCCAAACTTTTGACTGTATATTTCCCGTTTATGAGTGACATTCAGAATTGCTGCGAGTGTATGAGAGACTCCAAGGGGAAGATATTTATTCATTTTTTTCAGGTTTGTCCCTGGATCTCAGGCATGTTTTATTGACGTATTCTTGCATGTTTGTGAGCATCTGCTTCAGTGAGCACTTTGCACCACTGAAGCAGATTTTGCTCTTTGTGTCTGCGCCTGATTGGTATCTCTGTGTCTTCAAAGAAAGAAGAAAGAAAGAGCAACGCTCCCTTCACCCAGCCAGCCAGCCAGGCAGGTCAGGTTGACTGGTGGCTGAGCTAAGCGTTGGCCTGCCCACTCTTGGGACCTTTACCGGCGGCTCAGCATGCTCGGCTAGTGTTTCCCCGTCTCCGACTGGATGGCCGAAAACGTCACGAAAAGAACAAAACAGTGATTGATAAGACGGCTGAAACAAGAGAGCGACTTAACAGGGCAGCCAGCTGTCTGTCTTTCTGTCGCTCTGCTACTCACGCTCTCCCCCTCTCCGTCTCTCTGCCTCCCCTTTTTCATTTCACCATTGTGCGGCAACAAACACTCCATTCTGACAGCGGTTGAACTGTGCCGATACCCTTGAGTGTGCGTGGCAGAATGGGAGGCTTGTCAAAGCACTGGTTGTTTACACACTGCCAGGAATAATAAGAGGGCGTAGTTTTTCTGAACCGATTAATCACGTGCAGCCTTTTTGCGCTTGTTTGACGAGTATTCCAGGCACAGAATAGATGTTGATGGCGGGAAGCAATTTGCTGCGAAAAGAAAGCAGCTGATTGTTGTTAATCCATCGGTGTTGCTGTGTCATTAGGGTCAGTGTAACACAGCAGAGGCCACAGGCACAAACTGTTTGACGCCTACTACAATTTCCAACAAAGATTTTATTTTTTTACAGGATTTTATTTTTTTCCATTGAAATGATAACAACATGGAGGGGGATGAAGTTGGAATTTGAGCAATGGGCATACCATAGTACAAAGTGAGAATGACTTTATTCTCTGTAAGTGTGCAGGAGCAAAAGAATGTCCTGTGGCTGTGCAATAATAGCTGTATTGTTAAGGTTTGATCATGTTGTATTACCGGATACAACATTAGCGGACTGGCCCTGCATCCAAACAGAGGGCGAGTGTGAAGAATGTTCCTACTTGGAAATGAATAACATATCAAATTGGTTAGTAAAATGTACTAGTTGCACTTCACCCTCTTTGTACTTCAGGGCCCACAATAAAGATCAGTGGAAACTTTCATTTCACAGACAATTCAAACCAAATAAACAGTTGAAAATATTTTAGTTATAAGCACAAGATTTACTTCACGGCCCTTTCCATAAACATTGGCCGGTGTTTTGGATGTCAACGTCAGACATCTCCAGGTGCAGAAAGTAAAGAATGTTAAGAATTTTTAGCTCACCCTCTGATCTCTGTATTGTTAATTGAATGATCATGGGAGGATAAAGCTGTCCTGTGAAAAGTTACTGACTGTTTAGTTCCTTGACCAAATATTATAGATATTTGGGCTATACAGATATGATGCTGATGCTGAATCATATCAAAGTGAAAAATGAGTGTCCAATCTTTCCATCTGACATTTTTATTGAATGCATCTCGGAGCAACCAAGGGCTTCTTTAAGACCCTGCCACAGTCACTTAAGGAAATCAGAGCGGGGGTTTCTGGAGCCTGCAGGGGTTCATTAGGGCCAGACGAGTCCAACTTCCTCTGCCAGAGGAAAAGGAGAATACAGAAACACAGAGAGGGAGAGAGAGAGAGAGAGATAAATGAGAGAGAGGTAACAACCAGAGAGTCAGGGGGGGTGGGGCAGGAGTAACCAGAAAGCACAGCGTGACACATCAAGAAACAAAAATGGGAAAGAGAAACTAACCAGAAGAGGAGTACGACAGAGAACAGAAAGAGGGAGACGAAAGGTTAGGGGAGAGAGAGAGAGAGAGAGAGAGAGAGAGAGAGCAAGGAAAGATGGCGAGTGCTACGATGCCGGTCTATGCCCTGACAGCTTGACACCTCAAATCAAACTAAGAAATGAAGACAAGTAACGAGACAACCGTCGCCAGGATCACTGCCAGTCTGGCTGTTACCTATAAGCTATGGCGCTCTAAAGCCATACGCTTTCATTGTGGCTGTCACATCAGGGAGTGCTTAAATGAAAACAGACCTCTTCAGTCTTTTTTTTTGTAATTTAAAAAAAATCATTATAGTAAAGCTATAGAAGTATTGTAGGCTTCTTTCTATTGGTTGAAACAGTTGTACAGGGTGTTCCTTTGCATATCTGGCAACAGCTTTCTAATCAATAATGGCAGGTGAACGGAGTGTTGAGGTTTGCTTTTCTCTGGCCTTTCAAATTTATAGACAAACAAACACTTGGTTGTAACACAGCAATGGCAGAAGCCAGCCTGCTAATAAACTGTCCTGTAATCCCACTTCTCATTCAGTGGGATTCAATAACGTCCAGTCCTCCCTGAGTCCAACAGGACTGGAGGAAGGAGACTGGGTCACTGTTTCTCTGCGATTGAAATTGCAATTTGTGATTAGCAGCAGTGCTGCTTTGATGTGTTCTTTTTCTAAAGGTGGATAGGAACAGGATGAATAATGTTAAATTATTATTGATTCTGTGTTCCTTGAAATACAGAGATTTAGCTGGAGGTGATCGGTTTAATCAGCATTATGTGATGTTCAGCACGGATGTAACAGACATTCATTTATATGTCCTACTACGGCTTTGAGTAAAAGATGCAAAACCTCAAAAATAATTTTTTTTTTTATATATATATATATATATATATGATTGCATATAAAGGTTTCAGAATCTTAATTCAAGTCTCCTCTAGTCAAGAATGTGTTACTATATAGAATGTATAGAATAGTTGTGAGTAAGAATAATTTGATACTCAACGGCACATTAATCTGCAGGAAATGGAAAGTTTCTCTTTGCTCATTGAGAACCTGTCTTGACCTGCGAGCAGGATTTGTGATCACAAATATTTCAGAGCCACTCCTGGTCAATATTCATCGTGCACTAGTGTGATGTAGAATCTTGAACCCAGCAGTATACAGAATTCACTGAGAATGGACCTTACACCTAGTAAAGTAGGTGATATTTTATGTGAAGTAGTTAAACTTTTGAAATTAAAAATATTTTTTTACAAGGATTCATTTTCTTGCACATTTTAATTAGGGACAAGGACTAAATGTGATTTTAAGAGGAGGAAGAAAGATAACCGAACGTTTATGTGGGGGAAAAACCCTAGCAAAGTAAAGTTGAAATAAGACTTTTTAACTTCATTTTCCAAATTCTCACTTAGTTTAGTTTGTGCAGAGGCTCAGATCACTGAGCAGGATACACAAGGGGTCAACAGGGGAGTCGGCCCCCGGATCTGCATACACATATATTTTCAATTAAATACTTTTTTTAGAAATAATTTATTGGAGAAGACATCTTCATGTTTTTCAGAAAATTGAAGGGGACTCGTTTGGGAGTAGCTATTAATGCAGGGGACAGCTTTACTTTACTTATTCACTTAAGCCCTGCATTGATCCGAATGGACAATCATTAATTAGCCACCACTTTTTTTGGGCTACAGTCAACACTGTGGTTCTTTCAGTTCTTGGGGAGCTTGGCAGTGGTTTGTGAAATATTATCTTACAGCACTGTTCCCAAATCTGCCACACAGCAGTAAGCACCTTTGTGTCAGGATTAGTAATGGCTAGGTCAGGAGACGGGGAGAGAATGAGGGATGGAGTTTCTAAATGCTACCCCCGCATCCCCCGAGAGAGAGACTTTGCACGTCTTGGTAAAGGAGCTTTTCGGGTTTTGTTGCTTATTTTCTCCCCCCAAAACAAGCTTTATGGATCCAAATGTCCTGTCACACACCAAGCTGTTTTCTTTTTGCTTTATTTAAGCAGTGTTTACCGACTTTGCTGATGAGTGGACAGAATGGATCTATAACATGCCTTTGATTGGGTCACTGTTTCTACTGAAATTATGATTTGTGATTTTTTTCTATTCTGCTTTGAGGTGTTCAACTATATTCACCAGCTTTTATTTCCCCTACAAAAACAGGATGAATAATGTTTGTTACAACTACTCTTACTGCAGATTAAGGCTACCTGGAAGGATACATTTTCAGCTTTGCTTCTTACTTTTTTGATTTTTAGTAATCAAGCTGATATGTTCTGGTTTGTGACTTGTGTATGGACCAATCAATGTTTATGCAAGTATATGCATATGTAAAAAAACAAAAAACAAAAACTTAAATCAAGTTGTTATTTTGGAAGTAATAAAAATTACATTATGAAAAGATAATAGAATACCAAAAGGTGAAGCAATATCAGAGTAAGGGCTTGGAATTTTCTTTTTTTTTTTTACAGGTTGGAGATTCAGTGACCAAAACTGTAAAATACTGTATTTCATCATCACTTCTTATTCCAGAGACTTTTTATTTAGTTTTAGTCTTAAAAAGTTTCCAGTTCACTTCTTTTGAAAACCTATATTCTGTCGTATATTTTACAAACATTTTTATGTATTTATATATATGTAATAGAAATCCTATAAGAATTGAATATATATATATATATATATATATATGTAGTATTTTATCACTGCCCTTCAAAGGGCCCTAGCTAGATTAGTTTCATCCTAATATTTTCAGGCCATTGTCTGTACCTTGCTGGTTGATGCTATTGTCCAGTGACACATTATCACTTTTACGTCTGGATGTCACTTTTTGTTGAAGAAATTCATCCGCAATTCTCGCAGGTAATACTTTAACTCATGCAATAAATACGCCTTTATTAAAGCTATAACAAATCTAGTGACATCAAAAGCTACCGATCTATTGTTACCGCATAAAAAAGAAAATAGTTGTTTAAGCATTTGAAAAGACGTTAGGAGGGGACCGGCCTTATCTCGACGATCAAGGTTTATCAAACGGAGCCAGCCTTTCGCTGGGCATCTGTTGCATTGTCATGTGAAGTCACCTCATAGGAAGACACTATTCCAATCAAGGTTGCCAGTTCATTCACCCTCCCATCACACCTCTTTCCATTTGTTGGTCCTTTTGTTGTCTAGCACAATCTGTTTCTCACCTTGGGAGAAAGACAGAAAACATAACAAAGAGTAAAAAAGGAAGAATTGATTTGTTGTGTCAGGTATAATAACTGATAGCTGAATACCTTGCACCAGTACTGGAAATTGTTATGTTAAGAAAAGGTAAGCTGCTCTCGATTTTTTCCCCTCTTTCCTCCGATTCTGGCTATTGTACCTCAAACCACAGGTGGCTCATTCTCTCTCGGTTGAGTTTGTGTGAGTGCAGTTGATTGTATATGATAGCATTGAGCTGTGGTAACGCACCAATGCTTACAAAGAGATTATTAATGGCAGCGATATGTGGGTGTCGCAGTTCCGAGCTGTGGTTGGCATACTTAGGTTCAGTCAAGGACCGCTTATTGTGTCTGAAAGGCCAGGGTCACTTATCTGGTGACACGTCACCCTATGCAATGTGTGCATGCGTTCAAGCGTGCAAACACACTCTTCCCTTCATGCACATGCATACACACACACACACACACACAGCAGTGTTAAGACAGGATTTAAGCCATGGCAAAAGATAAGCTTTCTAAATTGTCCTTCAAAAAGAAAAAAAAATGCCACTTGCATCTTTCTCCTTCTTCTTTTCTCCCCTTCTGTGAATCAGATCTACCCCCCCCCCCCCAAAAAAAAAAAAAGATGGCCTAATTCCCCTCCTGTAATTGCACAGCGTTTCTTTCTGCGGAATTCAGGAAAAAGATGGAGTAAAATATTCTTTTAATGTTTCTTTCTTCTCTCTGGCAGATCAATCGAGCTCCAAGCTTTGGGACTGATCAGAAGATTGATTATGATGTGAAGAAAGGGGTGCTGTTAAATTCTCTCAAACTCCTCAACATCAGGTACTGTTCTCCACCATCAGACACTCATGAATTCCATCTCGGGGCCCATTATGTTTCAAGTGCAGAGGCGGGCAAGCTCACGTCAAACATTATTTTACAGAGCTCTGAATGTTAGAATCTTGCAATTGATTCAGTTTTTCTTTATTTGTCAACTCTGAAAACTGGGGTTTCATTTTGATGGAAGGCATAATTAACCCTTTGTCTTGTTTTGGGTTCAGACTCATGACAAATGAATGATGCTAGTCTGAATGTAACAAGAAGTTTTCTCTTTTGGACAAAAAAAAACACTGTCCTTAAAACATGTTTGTTGGAGATGAATTGGTAGATACTGATTTTGATCAAGTTCCGCTGCTACCCCTTTATTGTGCACGTTGTGGACCCTTCAATCACACGTGATGTGTGTTTCAATGTCCAATATTTACCTCTGACATCTATTGTTTACCCCGCTCTTTATATATACAAAGGCTTCATTCAATGCTTTTACTGTTTTGTGGGTGCAGTTGTTTGCTTCTTCATGTCACACATTCTGTCAGCCGTGCTGTGTAATGTATGTTTTTTATATGAAGTGTTTGTTATTGTATACGTGTGCATTTCTTCGCCTGCTTTCATGTCTCCTAGCCACAACACGTCTGTCCACTGATTGGTCATTTAACACTAAACCTCTGGATCGCTCGGCTCTTTTTCTCCATCTCTATCACTCTCTGTGCTTTTTCCTCCTCTTACTGCTCTAAATATAGTCTCAACTCTACTACTACTACACACACACACACACACACACACACACACACACATAGATGGATCAATTACATGCAGCACCATAGATCTAGTTTGGCCGTGTGTGGCGTGTGATTCGGCCATCCAACATAAAAACTCTCTTCATCCTCCCACTGCCCAGCCTCAGTTGACACAAACAAATCTCTTATCAAAATGATTAGTTTCTTGCTTTCCTGCAGATTAAAGGGGGAGATTTTGATTATTTCATGTCAAATAAATTGTGGGGGGGCTTCGAGAGGTGATGGGGATCTCCTCGCACTGAACAAACTGCTTATGTTCATGCTGGAGTGAATGAGGGCTTTGTTCTACCTCACTTCTCTTTTTCCTTATATAGTAATGGATTTGCCTTCGTGAAGGAGGGGTTGGTTGTGTGTGAGTGGTGGGGTGGGTTCCTGACTTTGCTCACAACACCAACTGTATCAAAGTGGGATCAATTCAGACCCGGCTGGGCATGGACATTGATAAACCTCAGCTCCCCAACAGCACTCAATATCCAATTTAAAGGGCCAGCGATTGACTAAAATGAATTGCCCTTTCTCGAGACTGCAACAGCCCACTTGTTCAGAATTAGCTGTCTGGTCCTGTTCGTCCTGAGCGAGTGGGTTCATGTGTGTCGGCTACATATTTTATCTTTGAATTGTTTTCTGTTTCTTTCTCCGCCGTCACAGTGATGTGATGATCAAAAGGCAAATTCAGGTCAAGCCGCAGGTTAGAGATGACACGTGTGTGCTGTCAAATTTCATCATTCTGGGCCACATTAAAGAAAACGTAGATGCCTCATATAAATAACTACTGTTAAACGGCTTCCACCAAGTCAATTTCAGTTGCATTTGTTGAGAAAAAGAGTCAATCATGAAAAATATCGATGGAAATGTGGGATTGCAAGGAACGGAAACATAAAATTCTTTTCAGCGGTTTGGTTCTTAGGTAAGGGCGACACGGTGGTGCGGTGGGTAGCACTGTTGCCTCACAGCAGGTTCAAGACCGCCTTGGGCCTGGGTCTGGGGCCTTTCTGTGTGGAGTTTGCATGTTCTCCCCGTGTCTGCGTGGGTTTTCCCCGGGTACTCCGGTTTCCTCCCACAATACAAAAAACATGCTCAGGTTAATTGGTAAACTCTAAATTGCCCATAGGTGTGAGTGTGAGAGTGAATGGTGTGTGAATGGTGTGTGTGCCCCACGATTGGCTGGCGACCATCTGGGGTGTATCCCTGCCTCTCGCCTTAACGCGCTGGGATAGGCTCCAGCAGACCCCTGCGACCCCGAAAGGGAATAAGCGGGATAGACAATGGATGGATGGATGGTTCTTAGGTGCTCTACTCATGTGTTGTCAGAACCCTTCCCTCATGCGTTGTGTTGACGCCTGTAATTCTTTGTGTTGATCCAGAGCCAGCGATAAGAAACGCAACCTCGCTCAGCAAAAGGCCGAGGCTCAGAGACGGCTCTATGGACACAGCTCCATAAAAAAACTTCCAGCTACTTCCTCGGACTGGGAGAAACAACGTCACACACTGGAGCGAAGGAAAGAGGAGCTGGTAAGACAAAAAAACATATTTTATTAACTATTTCTATATAAAATATTACAGCAAATCCACACCAGGATACTAGAATTGACCATATTTAATTAATGGATTTTAAAACAAAACCAGCATCCTGGTGTAGGCTGGAAAACATTTTTTCTTTTTTTTTTGGTTTCCCACCACCAGCTGGCACCCAGGAGAGGAGCCCTGCTTTGCGCAGGGTATCTTCAGTTTTTAAATAAACTATTCAAGCTTCACTGTGCTGTGCTGGCCACTGACCAACTGCTATGGAGCATCTGCGATGCTCAACACCTCCAGTATACAAGGTGCTGCACTAACCGTGGTCCAAGGAGCTGAGAGAGAGAGAGAGAGAGAGACAGAGAGAGAGAGAGAGAGATGTTCATTAATTTCCCCACCCAGACTTTTTAAAGACCACCTTCATGAGCCCTGTTCATAAGTCATGAGATACCTACGAAGCTTTTTAGGCCACAGCAGAATGAGAACAGAAAGGTGAACACTGACTTGGCAGCCACCGTGCAGGGACAGGCACTCATCAGAGACGTGTTGAGACATATTAGCAGACAGGTAGTAGTGATAGTACACAACTTTTATAGGCCGTTGTTTCACCGTGGTAAACAACCAAAATACCTAGCGATGCGCCGCACATGTTCCCCAGGATTTAAAATAAGAAAAGTTTAAACGAGAACAGATAAGACATTCCGCTTCACTTTTTTCATCATCTCTTCTAAGACAAGTATAATTTAGTTCTCTTTGAAATGAAGGAGTCAGGGAGCTTTTTCTAATCTATATGGGGAAAAGTGGCAGCAACTAGTGCTTTACATGCCTCGCCCTCTGATTAGCCTTTTGATCAGCCACTTCAGTAATCAGCGTGAATAAGGAAAAGAGAAAAAAAGAACGTTTCGTCATCTTTTGAGTGCCGCTATAGTTGAATTGCAGGGCCAGATTCGGGTCTATCGAAGGCATATAGTGCTCAATGATATTGCAGTGCCAGTCATGGGATGAACCCCTCCTCTCTGTTTTAGTCCAAATTGGTCAACTGGGCTCCACAATTAGACTTTCATAACATATTAATGAGACAGCAGATGGAAAAGTGCCTCCAAACATTTGCGGTATGGGTGAGAATTTCTTTGTTTTTTGTTTTTTTTGCTTATCTTACGCCTTTTCATCCTTTCTCTGTTTCTAAGAGAAGAGAGATACAGGGCGGGGGGTGGTAGTGACTATTACCTGAGAGATTTAGTCCCTTTTCTTTTTGTTGTCTTCTATTTGTAGAAGGAGCGACTGGCGCAGGTCCGCAAGCAGATCTCCAGGGATGAGCATGAAAAACAACATCTGGGGAACTACAGGTAAGGAAGAGGCAAACAGCCAGGGAGAGGGGGTACTCCCTCCAGGAACTCCACTGCCAGCTCCGCTTACATTTACGGGGTCATCTGTGGAGCGCCAAGCTCTCAGGAGAATAAATAATGCTGCTGCAAGGGGTAGCAAACAAAAGAGAACACCCGTTGTTTTGAGTAAGAAGAAGACACAAACCTAAGACTGAGAGAATACGCAACACAGAGGGGAGAAAGAGCAAAAATCAGAGGTTGTGTATAATGGCAAGGTTCTTACTGTTACTCCTTTAAAGTTAGCGTTGCAAAATTTCAGAAATTCAAATTAGTATGCACAAGTTGCCTGCCTTACTGCAAGCCATTCTCTATCTCCCATCCCCACACCGCACTTTTATTCTTCTCTCCTATGACTCCAGTCGAGACCTTGGAAGACATCGAGCGTGTCAATTTTTAATAATCACCTCACAGATGGAGCCGATCCACCTCAGAGCATGACTCAGCAACACCGAGTTCTGATATGCCCGCTTGTCCCTTATAAATTGTTAATGCTCTTTCACACTCCCTCAGTTTCTCTTCCTGCCTCTTTATCCAACCACTATACTGTCCACATTTCCAGGTCCTGATCTCTTCCAAACACACCTGCACGTACACAATCACAGACACACATGCCTACACAATTAGCTCTCACACACTTTTGCCCTTCTTTGTGGTTTCCCCCCAAGTTAAAGTGACTTCTTGACTTATCACTCGGCTGAGAGGCTCGTCAGAATGCTGATCGCAGCCTGCTGATCCCAGCCTGCATGACGTGCTGTCACCTCCTTCCTTTTTTCCAGCAGACAGCCAGACAGGCTGAGGTCTGTCTGGAGCACCCCCCCAATAAAGACTTTTTAGCATTCAAATGGTGTCCAGGCACAGCACTGGAGTCTGATTACCACACCGCTTACCTACATTTAGCTGTAAGACCAATCTGCATTATTAAATACAGACAAGCCAGGACCTTGTGGCATCAGAGGAAATCTAGCTGGTTGATGTCATTGTGACTGTTCATTTAACATATCTCAAGTAGTTGGAATTGAAATGCAGGATGAAGGTGACCAAAAGGAGGATAGTTTTAAACCAATGCAAATGGGATATGAATAATAGTTTTGCCTGCAGCCCAACTGGGAACATGTGGGAGGAAAAGTAGCATCAGCGCGAACATTTGATGTAAAAAATATTGTATTGGATCACCCTCAAATATAATGTCCATATGTTCAGAGACGGATGGTGCCAAAAAGAGAGACAGTTAACAACACCCACTGTTAAAGTGTTGACCCTTTGCTTTTCAGTCAAGTGATTTATGTCACTCTTTGAAGATCAACTAGTTCTGGCTCTTTTAATATATAATCATTTCTGTTCCGTTTATTCAGCTGTTATGAAGAGGCATATTCATTGGAGTGTCTCTTTAAGAGTAAGAAAAGAATCTGGTCCATGTACCTCAAAAGTGGTTAAAAAAAAAATCCCATACTGTATAGGATAGCACGGAGGGAAGGAACTAAAGTGAGTCTGCAGTTGGTTCATCTCAGGTCTCTCAACATACTGTACCAGCAGTAACTAAAATAATGCATAGAATTGGGTCAACTTCTCATCAATATGGAACTCATGTAGCCATAACTGCACAAGTTCGTGAAGAGGCTTGTGGCGCAGTCAAAGTTTTACTGGTTAAGCTGTATATTTCTTTTAATGTAACTTCCCTTTGCATTATTTGCTCACTAAAATCTCAGATGTTGACTTGTGAATAGCTTGGAACTTCCTGCATCTTCATACCAAACACATTTGCAAACAGAAAGTTTCATGAGTTGGGTAATCAATAACATCTTGCGACGGCAGACACTCCCTGCTGCTTTGTTAATAATACATCCAGCCCTCTATCTTTGTGTTTTTAAAAGGAGGCCTGTGCTTGTTTCAATGACCCTTTCAACTCCAGATCAGTCTGGCTTTAAATATGTCCTCATACAAGCCAAACTATTCCCCTGCTGCACTGCTTATTTTGATTATAACACTGTCATTGTTTTAATTTGATGGCTAAAGTGATGACTCGGAGGGAGTTTAGAGATGTATTATGAGGATAACCAGGCGGAGGTTTATACATTTTCCTAATCCCCTCAGGCCTAAGATAAACATAGAGCGCTGTTAGTTTAGACTTGAGGGCACACAACTATGTGGAACGTGTGAATAGGCACATTAGCAAAGACTGCGTTAATGCATTACACCACTTGAAAGAGAGTGACTGAAATTTGTAGTTACTTAATTCAAGGTTTCCGTAAATACCCATCTATTTGTGTCTGCCACTCACCTCTCCTTCTGTCTCCTCCATTTCGCTCCTTTCATTGAAATACTTGTAATTCTTTCCATCTGTTTCACCTCCTGTTGCTCCTTTTTCTTTCCTGTGCTTCTACCATTCTCACCTGCTGTGCTTTGACCTCCGTGTGCCTTACTCCATTCATTCCTTTTTTTTTTAATCAATCCTTTCTTTTCTGTATCCGTGTTCTGTCCTTCTCTCTTATATTCATCTCGGATCAATCACTGCATTTCTTACCATTGTCTTTTATTCCTCACTACCTACTTCTTCAACTTTCCGTCACTTCTTCCCTCACTTTGCATCCTTCGTGTTCCCTAAAAATGTTTTGTCTTTCTCTAATCTCCTCTCTTCCCTTCTCATCTTATTTTCTACTGAACTGATGACCCTCCTTCTTCACCCCCCCTCTTTTTTTCCACTCTTCTCTCAATCTCCTTGCTATTCTCTCTGTGTCTCTACGGCCTACAGACGTATTTACCCCCCAGACGACAAGCTGCTGTTGGAGAAGTATGAAAGCCTGCTCTCGGCCGCCTTTCAGACCTTCCTCGCTGGGCGAGCTGCCTCACTTCAAAAGGAAATGAATAATCCTCTGAAACGAATGAAGGCACGTACGTCAGTGGTAGACTATCAAGCACACACACACACACACAGAAACTTGCAGACTCACACATAAACATATATACACAATATGCAGACACTGGAGGACATGGAGATGCAAAAAGAAAAGAAACACACACAGACACGTTTCTATTAATATTCTGCGCAAATAATGTGCAGAATGTGCCGCAGTGCTTCGTTTTTTGTCAGTGTCTGATAGAATTTGCTATCTATTTGCCTTTCTTTTCAACTGCCATTCAGCCTGTCTCACCACATATATTTATTGTGTTGTGTAATTAAGCTTTAACAAGGAAAATTGAGTACCACACAATGTAATTGTTGTTTCTTTACAGTGAGCTAATTGCATGACAAAGACTCAGGAAGTCACAAGTTTGAATACCAAGTACATACATGAAATGCCATTGTATGCATATAAATGTGTAGGCATCTCTGTATACGAGTGGGAAAGGTATGAAGAGACTTGTCAAACGGGCACAGAGGAGATTGTTTGTGTTCAGTGCTTATTGAGAAAAATAGTTGCAAAGAGAAAAAAGGACTACGCAAAGAGAGAACTGAGTGATTGCTGTTTTGTATTGTATTGTGTCAGACTATTACAGGCACAGTTTATAAATCAAGATGACTTGAGCAGAGTACAAAAAAACCCCAACAAAAATAGAGGCAATTTCCCTGCTTTCAAGTCTGGTTATGTATTCAGAAGAAACAAATCAACAAAATAAAAATAGAGAATAAGGCGTTGTGTCATATTTAAACACATGGCTGCGGAGCATCGATAAGAAAGGAAGATGTGGATGAAACAAAAAACCTAAAAGGCTTTGCCAACTAAATCATGATAGTGAATACAGAATATGGACATTTTTGACAGTTGTATTAACTTTATAAATTCTTGTCAAAACAAGGAGAAGATGTCATCTTAAACATTAGCAGCTTTTGGTGAAACAACAGCTGTTACTCCTTTGTAATGTTATTTATTACATTTTTTTCATAAAGTTAGTTGTGTGTTCTGCCATAAGTCCAAAGCACAAATTTTGATAGAAATGTCAACTGCTGATCTGGAAAGAGCGAGCAGAAAAAGTAAAGTTTAATTTTGGCAACACACTGAGATGTGGATCTTGTACAAAGTATGAAGTCGTAGAGATGATAAGAACAAAACACACTTTATAGTCTGCTATCGACTAGCGTGATCATGACTGACAACTGGAGTGTCCTGAGGAAGGGACGGCGTGAGATCCTAATCTTTGCAATTTGTAGTGAGGAATGAAGAATGGATGTTCCTGAATCTGAGATAGATATTCAGAAAAGAGCATTTAAAAGAAAATATTTCCTCGCATGTTTCAATGTTATGTGTATTCTTAAGCTTCTCTACTGTCGAGAATGAAACATGACTTACATTTCCTAAAGGACTTAACATAGATTTGCTTGTGTTCTCTCAGTTTTGCTTCTGTGTTGTTGCTCCTGGTAGCTGCACATTGCAGGTGGCGTTCAGCTTGTTTTTATCCTACATGATTTGCCGCTGTGAATAGTGGAATTAGTTTCAGTAGTATTGTTTCTTCTTTAAGATGTCTAAGTTTCCTGCTCAAGCAGCAGTGGTTTTGCCTTTATTGTTCCCCATCGGCAGCGTTCTCATGGGGCAGAGATGTAAGTCTGACCTGGATTCTCTCCATACACTTAACTGTGATCGACCTTTACCTAATTCCAGCCACCTCTAGTCTTTAACTAAACACGAGAATCATACACATGCGGTAAAACGTGTCAAAATATCCATATAATCTGCTTTGGTGCAACTTAACTAGCTAATGGGCCTCTAGTGATTTTCACACTGCTGTGGGTGAGGAATTGTTCACCTTGCGAAAGGTTATTGACTTGGCAGACTTACTGCAGTAAAAAGGCAGGCTAATTTGTAAAGACCTTTTTCAAAACAAGAAAAAACACTTTCTCTATAGTTATATTATCTACTTAAAGAAACATAAAATGTGACAAATATTGTAATTGTCTCATTCATATTCTTTTAGTGTATAATCTAAAGTGTGGGTACTCTTCAACAAAACTTAAAGGTCCACAGATAACATTTTAACAATTGACTATTGTTAAAATCTTTTTTTTTAAGGTCAGCCTTTAACGGGGACAGCATTAGCCTAAAGGTTAGAGAAGAAAACCTGAGCTTGTCGCCACAATAGCAGGATAAGTGTGGGTGAGATGCTCCTGAGCAGGTTCCTTAACCCCAGCTGCTCATTGGCAGCAGTTTCATTGTTGTTGTGCCTGCACTTTAATTTGTCAACGTGGCAGCGTATGAGCTGCACAGGTATATATCAATGTTTATGTTACATTGGTTTGGTGCCTGTTGGAGGGACAGTTAATGCATATTTTTATAACACGCCATTTTTCATTGATGTACATTGAAAATCTAGGCTGCTACCTGCTGATGAAACCCACTTCACTGTCACCTCTGGCTCAGACTGGTTAGGAGAGACGTGACATGACGCCATCTTTCCTCTACACATATTCCGCAAAGACCTGGCCTAAAAATGCATGTGGGAAAAAAAAGTAACACAAATGCACAAACTATTATTGGAATAAGGCGGACACAGAGACAATGGAGCCTGTAGTGAAGGTGGTGGAGAATTTGACTTATTGTGTCATGACCTGGACTGGAATCTGGACTTTATGGGTATTTTATTTTTTTCTTGATTGCTAAGATTACATCATTAACTCGCACCGCGGCAGTCTTCTCCTGCAAACGTGTTAACACTTTTAAATTGGTTTCACACGTTTTTCACACCCTTTTTCAAAACACTTAACAGATCTCATAGAAAGAGTCAAAACTCAAAATTGGATCGTATGTGTTAAACAAAAGAAAACGGGTGAAAGAAACTACTCCCATAATTATAAAACTCCAATGCACCTGTGTGAAACTCACTTGTGCAACTCTTGAAACAGGAATCGTTGCTAATCCATTAATAAAAAATACCACAACATTGGTGCTACAGTATTTACAAGCGCGGCTCAAAGAGGTCCATGGCACGCGTGTCAGGAAAGAGGCCGTGGCAGATGGCCCGATGAGGGGGAGTTTGCATGCACGGCAGAGGGGCTGCAACAAGAGGAGAAAACAGAGCATGAGTTTCAAATGAAACACCTATTGATCATGTCATCAATCGTGGCTCGGCCTTTAGAGAGGCCGGACAAAGGGGTTCAGTCGGAACACTGTGGCATTCTCTCAGTTGATGTCAGGGTTGTTTTTTTCAGCACCTTTGTCTTTTTCAGTGTCTTGTTCTCAATGAGAAGAGAGTGCATAAGTGGCTGCTCCAAATTCCTCTGGTTGAAAATCTATGAACTTTGTTGTCACTTTCGCTCCTGGGGAGTCGTCACTCTGGTAACTAAGAAAATAAAGGAGAAGCTTGTCTGGGCCGTGTCTATCCTCTGCTTCATGAAATGCCAGACATAAACTATCATAACAAAGACAGAAAAGCCCAAAGGTGGGAGCGGATCAGAAGAAATTGTGAAGCTGTTATCGTCATAGAAACAAACACCCTCCCCATTCAACCTTTTTTTTTTTATATGGACACACACCATGGTCATGAGTATGGGAAAATCTGCACACAAGAAGAAAATGAATGGAGAAACCTTACTTAGAAAATGTCTCAGTAAATCAACAGGGCATCAAAACAAAAGTGTAAAAACAAGTGAATGTGCAGAGTGCAGCAGGATTTCCTATCTATTAAAATCATCTTTGGAGAAAAGGAAAATACAGTTCATGCAGGGATATGCTCGCTTGCATTTTTTGGCAAGCATATCGTAGTATAATTATGTAAAGTACTTTATAGTATAATTATGTAAAGTACCACCTAATGGCACAGCTATATAGGACAAATTAAGGTTGACCTAGTTCATACTGATACAGTAGCTCTACTGTATTTTGTTGTCTATTGTGTAAAGATTGATTGCATATTATAACAGTACAACATAAGTACAAGTTGTGTTGTTTGAAATATTTGCTGTTGTTGCATGTTTTTTTTATAATCTTTTTTTGTCTGTTAGTTAGTTTTTCCCAGCAACCTTCAGCTTAGGCCTGTGTGTGAACTAAATTACTTTTAAAATGTAACTTCTAAATGGACAGATGTGTTTCAGAAAATGAGAAAAACTAATGAATGGCCGTGCACAACATGTTTTTTTACTCACTTTTTTTTTTAATAGCTTGTACGGTTCTCTTGAGACATATTAACAGCCGCAATCATAGGGCCAGTCTGCCAGACAGCTGGCAGGCTATTTTGCAACACAGTCCACTTACAATGAACTATTTACAATCTGTAGAATTTCCAAGAATATCTGCAAAGATAATGCAGGGTTTTGCATTTTTGCCTTGGTTTGTTGCATTTGACTCACAAGAGATAACCTGTCTTATCTTATTTATTATATTTATTATATGAAAAATGTGGTCTTGGTGGGAACATACATACAATACTTTATTAGTTTAGCTGGCAAATCAAGCTAAAAAACTAAGATTAATTCATGATATGGTTCAAACCAACACACAGTCATGTAAGTGTGAGATAGAAGAACATAGACTTGAAGACAAGAGAATATGCCACTGTACACACACGCACATACGAACCACAGCGACACAGCGAGTCAGGGGCACGCTGACCTTTACACAGACGCCAGAAAGCAGCTCGATGGCTTATCTGAGAGAAAACAATCACTTTTCATCTGTATTTGAGCGGCAAGTGGGAGCTATTTATGTTCCAGCCGTGAAGCAACATTAATCACCTTAGTCTGCATTTCAGCCACAGCCAAGTGGCCAAGGCCCCAGCATATTGGCAATGGCCTTTTCCAAATTCAGCCTCTATCAGCGCTGCCAAAGTGCAATACATGTTAAGCCAGGGCATTTTTTTTTTCCTAAATCCCAGATAAGGCACATGTGCCTGTGAAGACAAGTTTGCTGTTTTCTCACATCTCATTCGACTTCAGTCATATAAGAGTTATGAAGGATCACAGAATTTTAATTATTCCCTACCAGTATATCATTAAATCTTTAACTTGCCTGTTGTTACACCCCATATGTAACCCAAAAACTGCATCTTCTCATCCACCTTGTGTTTTCTGTGTGTGTTGGTGTTTAGGAGGAGGACATCTTGGATCTGCTGGAGCAGTGTGAGCTGGATGACGAGAAGCTGATGGGCAAATCCTCCAGGCAACGAGGCCCTAAGGTGAGTAGGGCAAAGACAGCGAGAGACACACAAACCCAGAGAGAGAGATGCGCGAGAATAGCCACATTCCTCAAGGGACCCCCGAGAAAGCATGCAAAGAGAGCGCGAGGGAGCGAGGGGGGGGGGCAGGTAGGCAGATGCCTGGAGCTAATGCCCACAGAAAGCACATTGGACCCGATTCAGAAAAAAATAAAGAGGGAAGTAGCGGGTTAGGTGAGAAAGAAAAGAATCAGAAAGAGTCCCAAAGAAAAGACGGAACTCCCCTCGGGGACAGCTGTCAGGCTGTCTCTCTCCCTCTGTCTGTGCTATCTCTCTGTCTATCTCCCCCTCTCTCTCTGTCACACACACCTATACGCCCCCTCGATTTCCCACGACAGCACATTACTCCCTCCATCACCTTGCCTCACTCGCCTCCCTCCACCTTTTCCGTCCCCTTTTCTCTCCCCGCACATCTACATCCATCCCTCACTCGGGGGCTAAATTGGCTGGAACACTCAAAGAGTGTGTTAGTGGCTCGACAGGGCAGTTCAGCGCTGCATTAGAGGGGCCTTAGCCGGAATGAGGACTTGTTCAGACACAATCACTGTTGTCCAAATTAATTTGGGCCCCGTCAGTTTCGATGTTGCCGAATGTGCAGAGAGAGACATTGAGAGCGGGGGGAAAGAAAGAGATGTGACACATAGATTCACTCCTCGGGGTGTAGTGCTCACAAGCCATCTGGTGAAACCCAACCAACGAGTATGCAAGAGCCGGAGTGAGGCAAAATGATTAGAGACGGGGTTTTCAGAGCAGGAAGGGGGCACTTAGGTTTGTTATCGCTGAGGAACTGTTGAGGTGGTGAGAAGGAGAGGAGGAGAATGAGGAAGGCCACAAGTAAAGAGCTAACCCTCGGGTTTCCTTCCTCTTAGATTTAACTGCTTCTATTATTGTCTTTTTCTATACGTCTAACAGACTTCTCTAAAGGATGCGCCCTCATCCCATTTCTCCCCCTCTTTCCCAGCTTGATTGTACTCTTCCCTCATGTCTAAAGTTTCTTTCTCTCTCTCTTGCTTTCCACTGTTCATCTGGTGTTTGTTCACCTCTCTACTCATACGCTCTGTGTCCTTTTCTCTCTCTTTGTTCATTTCCGCTCTCCATTTATTCAGTGCCTCCTCTCCGTTTCTCTCTCTGCTTCCATACTCAGATTCACCTTGTCCTCCTCTTCAGTTCTCCCCCCATCAATCTGATGTTCCTATCGGTCCCTTTATTCTTCTCTCTTGTATTTAATCTCTTTCTGTCTCTGTCCTCCTCTATCACTCACCCACACAGCTACCCGGTGGTGACTGTGTAAGCCCTGTGATCACTTCCTGCCCATTAATTTGTGTGGCCTGACAGCACTGCCTGAGCTAACCGCGGAATAACAGATGTATAAATGCGTTATTAATGCTATCGGTGTGTCCCCCGCCTGGGTGTGAAATAGACCCTCGATTTAATGAATGTCAAACTAACACAAAGTAAACTTTAGCGCTGTGATTATCACCCCACGGAGTTTCAGAGTACACACGTCGAAGTTGCACCACTGCACAGCAACATGCTGACTAATATTATTTCACTGTGTTCATATGAGGACATGGAGAATCACAGGTTTATGTCAGCACATGTTCCAGAAGCTTTTTCATATGAATTCATTTACAAAAGCTGTCAGATATTGGGTTGGTACCATAATTATTTATTAGTGTGGTTTGGGCATAGCATGAACTCAGCCATTCACAGTGTCATCTCACATCAGCCTCAAAAGCCTGTGCTTTATGTTGGAGAGAATGTGTCATGAACATATAGGAACTGTGGCGGTAGGTTTGATTAAATTAATCGATTTAAAGTACTGTACATTATTAAAAATTAAGGATTGATTTAACGGTTGTGAACTAGAAAAAAATTCTTGTGTGCATCTAAATTCTGCACTCAAGTACTTTCTGTAGTATTCGTATGCCTCAAACAACAAATGTATGTTCATGTGTGTATTTGTCTGTCGCTGCCAGCCTTTAACCGCTATGCCAGAGTGCAGCCAGACACCCAGACGTCAGCGACCTGACTACCTGGCCGACTTCACCAGCGGCAGCAGTGCTGAAAACTCCTGCTCCTCCTCGGATGAAGAGGAGGAAGAGAGGAGGAAAACAGGAGGAGAACGAAGAGGCGGAGAGAAGAGGGAGAAGAAAGTTTCATACGACCTTGGGGAGAGCAAGGAGAAGAACTTGGCTGAGCGCTCAGGTAAAGACGCAGGATGTATGAAAGTGGTTAAGAATGTCTTTATTCTTGAGCCAGAGTGTGGGGGTTTACTTTTTATGTCCTCGCTTCCTCTTTCTTGCCCTGTAGATTTATTTCATTTGCAGGTGGAGCCTTCCATTTAATTGCTAAATTAACCACCATGTTTGTCAGATGTGTAAATAAATTAACTATTTGCAACTCCATTTCCATTACATTTGATCTTGATAGAAAATGAAATACAGCCTGGAGTGAGAAAGAGCACTTGAAAGTATGTAATGATACAGTAAGGAAACACTGAATGATCCTGTGATGCTGCAAGAACATGACATCCACTCCAGCTTTCTACGCCGCTCACACTAATACAGTCTGACAAATATATTCATAGTTGTCCAACACATGTTTCCACGTACATACACATTTTTTAAAATACAAATGCAGAAGGTTTTGCTTTGATCGGTGCCTAAGGTGCACATACACACACGCTTCAGCAGAGTATGGTAACGTGACAGCGTGGACCCACCAGGGTCAACATCACATATGTTCATCTGCCTTACAGCTTTTATGTGCTTAATTAATGTGTGAAAATGACACTGGATCCTTCGATTCCAAGTACAGTGTGTGCAGGGTGATCATAGACACATGAGATGTGGCTCTTTGTTGTACAGTTTCTTAAGTAAAAAAAGTGGAAAGGCTAGAAAAGTGACTTAAAAGCATAAGTGTAGAATGAAAGGTGAAGACACAGATGCATATGAAGAGAAGCTTTTCACACTCGTCTATGAACTGACTTTGTAATGTAATTTTTTTTCCATTTTTCTGGTTGGAGTGTGGGCAGCTGGTTGTACTGCAGGAGCCCATTCTGTTGTCACAAAATAAGGGACAAAATCACGAAATAGCCCAACGTTTGGACTTTGTGTACACGTATGTGTGTGTGTGTGTGTGTGTGTGTGTGTGTGTGTGTGGGTGGGTGTTTGCATGTGTGTGCATAGAGAGGCAGTAGCCCTGCCAAGCCCTACTCCATACCAGGCTACCAAAGGGCTGCTAGGACTTAAGCCCCATAATGCTCTCATTTGGCAATCACCAAACCTCTGAAGATTCAGGAGCCGCACGCGCGGACACACATGGACACACACGCACGCGCACATGTATAATCACTTGTGTGTACACTTGATGTCAAACACACACACACATAGGAGACACACCAATGAACTGGCTGGTGGGCAAGCTGGAGAAGTTTCAAGGGTGGTGGAGAGCGTCAGCGTGGCTCACGCCGGGCCACTGAGCCAATGTGCCTGGGTGCTCGGGTGCGGCGTCGGGGGTTTTAGCGCCACACTTCATCTCCAAAGCCACCCGGCTGGATGGCAGCAGAGAGGAGAGCTTGACCGCGACTGGGACACCGAGACGGGAACAGGGAAGAAAAGAAACCAAAATGTGACAGTGAGTGACTGTCGCCCTCCCCCCCTCCCCTTTCTCCTCCTGTTCTGTTTCTATGCAGGTCGCGTACACTGGAAACCTCGAATCAAGTCGCTGAAAAGCAGCCCCGGCCCCTCCGCTTCCCCGACGCTCTCCGGTCCAATCAGGCGCTCCATCTCCTGCCCGCGCTCCATCGCCTCGCTCTCGTCACCCGGCGAGCTGCGGGCGGCGTCCACTAGGCCGTCCCCCACCGTCCCCGTGGCCACCCCCCTCGTCAGACCGAGCTCCGCCACGCTACGCTCTCATTCGCTAAGCCGCAGTGGCTCCGCCCACCGTGTGCCTCATAGCAACAGCCTGGGGACCATTCACTCCAACATAGTAAGAGACACTCGACTCACACAAAAAGTTCAAATCTCTTTGTATTCAGAATGTGTCCTGAAAGAAACTAGTAAATTCATTTTTTAGATAGTCAAGCTCACTTTGATCAATACGGCAATCTTCTGCTGATCCACTGCGCCGAGTAAATTTAAAGTTCACAATCAAGAATTCTATTTTCCTGGAGCCTTTCCTCGCTGTTGTACTTTTCTACCATTATAGTTTTATCTTTTTCTGTTACCTGTCTCCCTTTTATTATGCCTTGACCCTTAACAGTGCTGAAATCTCTTCAGCAGGTCCTTCACTGCTGTAGAGGCCTACTGTAGTCAATGACAATGACCTTCTATTATGTTGCCATCTGTTGCTTTCCGCCTGCCGCCTCCATTCGCTCCATTCTTTAGAAAAACGCTGTTAAACTTTCTATACAGTGAGCAAATATAATGGACCAAAATGCTTTTTCACATCGAGAATAGAACTGAATGAAAAACGGTATTATTAAAAAAAGCTTGCTTTAGACTCACAGATATACGCAAAGTGAATGGAGAATTTTCTGATAGCTTTTAGATTTGTACTTATTATACGCTTGATTTCCCTGTGAGAGCCATACATGTGGTAAGTACATGATATAAGTATATGCTGGTAGAGCAGATGTTAAAAAACTAGTAAAAATTATAAGTAATTCCATCTTGAGTTCTCCTTAAAGCAAAAGCAAACTCTTGCTGCTGTTACCAGACAAAAGAATTTGTCTTGTTCGTTTTTCTTGCCTATTATTACTATTTGTCTATTTTGCTTTGTTATGGAAATGAGATAAATGAGATAATAGTGTTTAATTAGAGATTTTTGTTCAACATGAATGTGTATCTGTATCCTCAATTGGTTTCTCTCTATTTGTATCTGTGTGTTTGTGTGTGTGTGTGTGTGTGTGTGTGTGTGTGTGTGTGTGTGTGTAGAGTGATCCACTGATAAACCTGAGGAGTAAAGAGCAGGAGGCAGAGCTGGTGCGTCAGACTCTGGCTGCGCTCACCGCCATGAGGATCAGGTTTCCGGGCAAAACCGAAGAAGAGGCTGAGGCTGTGCTGGATGAGGTAGGTGCAATATTTTTACTATTATTATGTCTATTTTTGTGTTATTAAGACATTAGTGGCAGAGAATAAAAAGTACGGGAAAGGCGAGAAAAGTGTAACTCTGGACCCACTTTATTCCCAGAGCCCCCTCTGTGGCCAGGTGCAGTCACTCTGCAGCCTGACTCAAAGTGACCTGGTTGTCTCCCTCCACAATAGCCTGTCCGCTCTGGCCTGGCTCCCATTGTCTTTCAACTGACCCCAGTGACAACCTGTCGGTCAGTTTGCAGCCCTGCACTATTCCCCACTGCTCCTTTGTATTAATCAGTGCCTCCTCTATTTTCGGGCGAACCCTGTGTGTCCTTGCACTTTACATGTATGTGTATGTTTGTGCTACTACTGAAGCGTTGCTTAAATTTGTATTTTTAAAAATTATTAGTGTTCAAGCAACAGAATTGTCTCATTCGGCTGATAGAAATATAAATAAATAATGGATGAAAATAATTTAATGATTTATTTTATAATAAACTGTTCAACCAGACAAACTAAAAACACCCCAAAACCACTTACTATTACATTGCTGACCATAATTAAACAACAGTTTTTGTTTAAAGCAAACTTATGCTCCATATGTCCATATTAATTGAATTCTTGGAAAGTGTACAGCTGACATAAATAAAAATAGGAAAACGGAGGGAGGGAATCACCTTGAATTCACACCAGAAGCAACAAACCTATGGTCCATGAATGAGCCTTTGAGTACGATAAAAGCGTCCATCTATCCAGTCTACAGCGACCCTGATCTCCGTTACGACCATGGCTGTCCTCAGCTGCCCATTCAGGGCCACAGCTCCCGCTCTGCTGGGCGGTCGGCAGCCGGGCTCCACCAGGCTGACACCTGAAAGAGACACACAGAGAACAACACGCTCAACGGACAACAGAGTGCTACCTGAGAACAAAAGTGTATTTATGCACACACAGGCCTGAGTGCAAGGTTAATGGTCCCCCTCTCAACTACTGCTCTAACGGCGCCAAATAATGTGTCACCGAATGTGGGCTGATCAAAGTGTACCTGGTGTTCCAGGAGGAAGTTAACTGTACGGGACCATGACAAGTAAAACTTACCAAATGAAAGTACACAATTGACATTTCATAATTTTTTAAAATTATATTTTAATAAATAACTGATTTAATTTTCTTTACCTTTGCACTTCAAAAATTCTTTTAGCACCTTCTGGACCTAAATTGTTTCCACCAAAATTGCTAAAACAATATTATAATTCAACATCAGATCACAATTACCAAACATTCATTTTTAGAAATTGATCCCTTTAAGTGCCCTCTTGTTGTGATAATTCTTTTATAGGAATATGTGTCCTGCAGCCCATTTAAATTTGTTTTCTTTCATTTATACATGTACATGAAACCTAATTAAACCCCATTTTCTTTCTATCACAAACACACATACACACACACACACACACACACACACACACACACACACACACATACACACACAATATATCTAAATAGACAACAGGATCTACTTAAGTAAAATGGACGCAGGTATCAATATATAATTGAAATTCAAAATTGACCTCATTAGTTTTATTACTTTTACATATAGTATGGGCGATTGCTATAACATCCCTAATAAAAATAGTATAATAGTTGTTTTGAATGGGGTTAAGTTAGCGAAAGCCACCAGATAATTACTGTAACTCAATACACTGTCCTTATAATAACAGAAAAAAAAGTAACATGTGTTTGTGACAACTGGGTGTATCAAGGTCATAAGAGACAATTAACACCACACCTGTACTATTAACAAACTCTAATGAGAGCACCATGGAAACGCGGAGGAGCGACTGCATCTGTACTTTTCAGTGTTCCCCCTCCAGAGAGAAGCAGTGTTCACTTAGCATGAAAACAATCCTCACATTTTATGTTTTTCGTGATTTATAGTTGAGGTCTAATTGGGCTAATTTTGTGGTTGTATAGGAGTAATTACCTCCTTTAACTTTCACTCAAAACCTCTTTTTTTTTTTTGTTGGAGTTGGAACCATTGAAAGGTAAAATATAATATATAGTGCATATTTTGTTGTGCTTTAATTGAGGGTAATTTGTTTACATATGAAGCAAATGAGCAGGCAGATTACAGTTCACAAGGTTCTTTTTGAGACAATTCTAACCTTTGTGGAATGCAAGCATTTGCCGTATGCAACAGCTCTGTATCTATAAGTCCTTTTGGAATGTGTTCTTTTTTACCCCGTGTGTGTACACATAAAGTTTAAACTAGAGCTTCCCAATGGGAGCTCTGTTTGCAGGGGATCTAGCGTGCTACGTGAGAGGTTTATTTGCACCAGTGGGGAGATGTGGACTAAGTCAACACAGCAACAATAACAGGGCCTGTAGGTACACAGTGGGGCTGGCACTGGGACCAGGAACATGGGAATATCCACAGCAGCTTTTAGTATAACGACACACACCCTAAGGGTTTCTGACATACTAACAAAACATAGGGGTTTTCTGCCAAGGTCCCAAAGATCAAGATTCAATTTTACTAGTGCTAACAAAATTACATACAAAATATTTTGGTTTTGGTACAATTAGTCCAATATTGAGCAGAATTGTCTTACTCCACTAGGAGATAAATTGGCTTATTTCAAGATTGTCTTGCTCTTAGTCAATTAAATTTTTTTAAGAACATGTTAGAAATTAATCCATAGCAGGAAAAACTTGAAACATGATAAATTGAATTAGATACATCTAGTCAGTATTGGGGGGCGACACGGTGGTGCGGTGGGTAGCACTGTTGCCTCACAGCAAGAAGGTCGCAGGTTCAAGACCGCCTTGGGCCTGGGTCTGGGGCCTTTCTGTGTGGAGTTTGCATGTTCTCCCCGTGTCTGCGTGGGTTTTCCCCGGGTACTCCGGTTTCCTCCCACAATACAAAAAACATGCTCAGGTTAATTGGTAAACTCTAAATTGCCCATAGGTGTGAGTGTGAGAGTGAATGGTGTGTGAATGGTGTGTGTGCCCCACGATTGGCTGGCGACCATCTGGGGTGTATCCCTGCCTCTCGCCTTAACGCGCTGGGATAGGCTCCAGCAGACCCCTGCGACCCCGAAAGGGAATAAGCGGGATAGACAATGGATGGATGGATAGTCAGTATTGGACTAATTGCACCAAAAACAAGTATCATCACCTGATTTTAGTTTTACAGAGTACTGTAGTGTGCAACTTCACTTTTTTATTTTTTCTTTGCATGGGACTTTGTAGCCCAATTGTTGATTTTGTTGTGGGTTTTTTTGACAGTGATTAGGTTTAAAAGTTTTAAAAATATTGTAATAACGTGTGTTTTGATGGAGGTTTGCTGCGAAACAGTTAGATGAAATGAAATAGCAGTGCAATGAACTTTCACTTTTTTGTTAAAAATTAGACTTTGAAAAAATAAAAATAGTTAAAAAAATTGCCTGATTGCAGCTCTACGAAATACAAAATAGTGATTTGTATTGTGTAAAAAAAAAAAACATTTCATTACCCTCACTTTCTTCCATAGATCCTCGACAACTGGAAATACCATAAACCAAAGGTGGCTTCCTATTGGCTCGTGAAGTTGGACTCAACCAAACAACGGAAGGCAAGTGTCATGGCTAGATTGCAAGATATTTACACCTAAATTTATCCCTCCACGGAATCCAGATCTTCAGTAGCCACCTGATTATTTCATACATGTTAATATTTGCAAGAATGTAGAGAAAATCTATGGAACTGAATATAACCAAAAAAACACAGGGGGGCAATTTAACAAAGAGAAGAGAAAGGACTTTTGAAATAGAAAACACAAAGTTGTTGTAGCCTTTCTGCTCAGTACTTCTCTGCACCTAAGAGGGAGTGACACTGTTGTCAGAGGTAATGCTTCATGCTGGGATATGCCGTTTCTAACAATCTTTGAAGATCCTCTCCAGACATGTTTAGGATGTTTAAGATATAGAATACTCTTTGAATAATGTGTCTGCTATGTTTTTTCGCCACAAAATAGTTCAGTGACCTCATTAAACCCTTAGAACTCTATCTGCTCTGTCTTGTTTCTAAAGTTTAACTGCTGATACCAGATGTCTCCTACTTCACTGTAAAGTCCGTTCTGTGCACTGGAGGCTTCAAGTTTCCACAACACAGTTGTGCAAGTTGTATATTGGAGCAGGACTAGCTTCCAAAGGGTTGTGTTCTCAAGAATCCAGCTCTTTAGCCCGCCCCTTTAACTTGTATTTCCACAGAGAAACGTTCCACTTTCAGTAGATAAATGTGAAAACAACCTTGTAGTGTCAAACTCTGCACATACGTACATTTTCACGGTAAAGCTCCAAAATCCAACTGTAGAAAGAAGAAGAAAAACCTCCCTCCTATCCTTCCAGTGAATAAATACGCTGCCGTGCTGTCGGTGAACCTAACAAAACGTCAACCCCCAAGTCTTTTGAACAACTTTTATAACATACAAACAATCAGACAAGCATGAAGATCATTACTGTCGTCAGGAGGGAAGAGAGGACAGGCACAAACTAGTATGTTAGTATGTAAGCAGAACAGAAGAGGGGACCAGACGTGGAACGGCATCCGGTAGGCGTGTCAGTAATGATGTGATCTGCTGTGCTCGGCTGTGGCCGCGCGAGCTGATGTTTTATTTGGAGGGGAGCTGCCTAATGAGCAGCAGGCAGAGGTCAGGAATGTAGCGCTCACCATTCTGCCATCTGATTACCATACCAAAACATATCTGTGTGTGTGTGTTTACCCGTCCACCAGTCGGAGTGTGAGTGTGTGTGTGTGTGTGTGTGTGTGTGTGTGTGTGTGTGTGTGTGTGTGTGTGTGTGTGTCTCGCTTGCCTCATATCGCTGTAGGGAAATCTCGCCTCTTTTCGCATCGCAAACACACGCACGCACACACATTCAAGACGGGCACGTCAGTAATGAGGAGCCGAGGAATCAAAGTCAAAAGAGCCACAGCGCTGCACTCTAAGCGGGGTGAAAAGAGAAAGAAAAGAGGGAGGTAGAGGAGGCAGAGAGGTGGGGAGGGACGGGAGAAGGAAGGGGGGAAGATGGAAGGTTGGCGCAGGTGTCCTCACACCGCCTGGGAACTTCTGACACCTCCTCTCCAAGACTGACGTCGGTGCAGCAATTAGTCTGCTCCCATGCTCACCACTGTCTGCCCCAGCAGTTTTTGTCCTGCTTCAACCACAGCTAGCCACACACACACATAGTTAGTTTGTGCATGCTTCAATATGGGTGTGGATACTGTATAAAACCACAAACCGTCCTTGTATGTGTGTGTGTGTGTGTGTGTGTGTGTGTGTGTGTGTGTGTGTGTGTGTGTGTGTGTGTGCAAGGTAAATTAGTTTGTATCTATGTGTTCTTGAGTGTGTGCATCTGTCTATATTAATTCATAAATGCAAGATTGCTCCGTTTTACTGAGTGAATGCATTAGCTTCAGTGATTGATAAATTTAAAGGAAAATTAAAAAAAAAAAAAAAGAGGAAACTTAAACTCGGTTCAAATGCCAACTCACGTCTGGCGATTAAAAATGCTGTCACCTTTTGTCTTGCAGCATTAATTTCCCTCATTACACACGCTTGATTTAAGTTTACACCGTTTCTCACATTCCCAATCTTTACTTTTCTGTCACTCAGGTGTTGGACATTGTTCGTACCAACGTGCGCTCGGCGCTGCAGCGTATCTGGAGGGAGCCTGAAGTAGACAGCCTGCAACTCTATCGTCTTTTTAACCGAGTCTTCAACCGGCTTCTTTGGAGTCATGGCCAGGGCCTGTGGAACTGCTTCTCCAACACTGGGTAGGCCTGAACAATATACGCTGCAGTGTGAGTCTGAATGAACAAACCAGACAAGGTTAGAATGGAAATGAACAAATGAATGCAGCTGCTGCCATTTAAAAAAGAAAGTTCTAAAGTTTTGATTAGCCCTGAGGTCAAGAATATGTTAAAAAGGATATACAATCACAATCAGAAAAATATCAAAATAAAGACCTAAATAACTATAACAGGTGCACATTCATCGAAATCCAATTAAATCCTTTTAAAGGCCTTTTTAAGACCTTGCCATAGAAAAAAGTAATAACCTTTCCACAGCAAAATTAATGCACGTTAGGGCTGAACTGTGTTTGAAATCAGCTTGACAATATTGAAAGGGATATTTTCTTGAATGTTGTGTGGCTACATACAATAATCATATATAAAATCTCAATAATTATTTAAAGTAATCTATCCTACTGTTAAACTTTACAACAGATAAAACTGTGTTTTAAAAGTAGATAAAAAATTTAAAACTATATTAAATTTTTCATTTTGACATTAGATAAAACAATATAGTACATGTACGTGTAGTTTTAACTTTTTTAATAGTCTGTTCATCACCAAATTCAAAAGACACTCCTCTTTATGTCCCATGTTAGCCATTGTGGCTCTGCCTTAAAACACTTTATTATCCGGAGTCTAGAAACTATCTAGAAAAACAGAGGACTTTGTGTCTTCACTGAAACCGAATGGTAAACTTTTTTTTTAGCCGAGAACCATCTGCACCATGAATATCTGCACCAAACTCCATGTCAGTCTCACAAAAAGTAGTGGACCAACTGACAGAAATTGCCAATTAATGAAGCCATCCCACGAGCAGTGCTGAAAATAAAATAAATTCCACAGACCCTTCATATCACGAAGAACTGAACAAGAACCAAGGTGTTCATGAAATCTTATATATATTTCCAGTAGCAACACAAACATAGCACCGGTCTTTCATCTCCATAACTAATTCACGCCTCATGTTCTGGAGCCCAGCGTTCGTCACTGTTCAGGTTTTAGTGATAGCAATTTATCTTTTTTTACTTAGTACGACTGAGGAAGAAATATGAGCTGAAAGAAAAAAAAATGAGTGAAAGACCAACCAGAACAAGGAGACCCTACTGCACTTTCCTGAAAGAAACATGTTACTCTTTGGAGACGGAGCAAATTGAGGTCACAAATCCGGGCTGTTAATTAAGGCCGCTTCACAGGTGAGCACAAGAGAAGGAGAAGGGAGGGATGAAAGCAGGAAGAAGATGAATGAAGACCTCTTACTTTTTTTTTTTTTTAACTTTGGTTTATTAGCTGATCTTATTTGAAGTTTCTGTTTTTTTTTTTTATGCAACGGAAAGTGGTTTCCTACAAGATGGGTCACTGCAGTGACAGCCTACTTGATCATGTCCCTGTAAAAAATTCCCACAACTGCAGACAAGTCACACACACACACAAGCGCTCTCACACTTACACACACAATTGTTCTGTTTCCCATCTGCTTCCCTCGAAGACAGACACTTTCAGACGCATTAAGATAGTTTCCACATTTCGGGTCTTCAAATAGACACATTAGCACCCTCAAACACAGACCCACATACGCACGGAAACACGCAGATATAAAACCCAGACATGCAGACAGCTGCTGCGCTGGTAGCTTTCTACTTCATCTGGGATGAAGGTGTGACCTTCCCACATCTCCTCCTCTGCATATTCTTTACAGATCAGTTGTTCAGTGGCCGTGTTTCCCCCGACACAGAGGGCTCAGAGGGTGTAACCCAAGTCGCTGCCCACAGCTCTCCGTTTTTTCTCCTGCCTTACTTTCATGGCAGTGGTAACTGAAGGAGAGTGAGGAGGGGAGCGAGCAAGTGATAAGGGTAGGGCCCCGGAGACGGAGAAAATGACAAATAAAAATGAAGCATGGTTGAAAACTAAAAAAAAAAAAAAAAAAAACGATGACTGGTAAGAGTGTGGGTGGTGGGGTAATGGCCCAGGATTAGTCCAATGGCCCAGCCTCAGGTACCCCCTGCACACTATGCCCCTCACAGCTTTAGTTTAATCACAACCTTTCTCACCAGCCTATCAGCAGGGCCCGTCCCTTCAACAGGCTACAGCCTCAAAGCGGATGAACTTGACCGGGGGCCCTGATGAAGCTGTACACCTCGAAAAGCACACTTCAAATCTGAGTACAACCCCCCCCTCCACCCGTCTCCTGTTTGATATTTTATCTAGAGGACTTAACAATCAGACAGCCGAGCAGCTTTTGTGGGCAATGAATTCAACAGGCTTTCAAAAAAAAAAAAAAAAAACGGTTTTGAACCTTTTCAGACCTCCCCCCCATGGATTGAAAGGGGGTAGACATCAAACATTACCCCCGGTGTTGTTTGTCTCAGTTGTTGAAGCTTTTTCACAGTCAGGGGTATGTCTGGGGTTAACCGTACATGGATTTGTTTCATCCTTCCTCTCTGTGTGTGTCCGTGTGTGAGAGAAGCGATGTGTATGCAAATGTATTTGGACACATGTTCAGTGACAGGCCACACTGAGCTGTACGAGACTTAATCAGTTGGTGTCCCTCATCTTTGACACACACACACACACACACACACACACACACACACACATATATATATATATGCATGGAGAGTCAAGTGAGCTGCAGTTGTAAATACCGTGACTGTTAGCGCGCTCATCTCTCACAATTCACAGCGCTACAGATTCAAAGAAGAAAATCGCTTGGATTCGCAAGATCAAGGATGCACTAAAACAAGAATCTAAGAAAAAAACTGACTAGCTGAAGAGGATGGGAAAAAAATTACATCAATGAGACGCTAATGAAAGACCCACTGAAAACACAAAAGAGGGAATCGAACAAAGGATCACGCTCGGCATAGAAGAAGCTCATGAAGGCAGAAGTGGAAATCAGAACGTTTTGTCAGCAAAGAGCCTCTGCCGTGCCAGCACAGTAAAGCACCCTGCTGTTCTCCCTAAGGATCATCATGTTACCCAACTCATCATTAGGCAGATACATGAGGATACTGGACACAGAGGGAAAAGGAAATTATATCTTTCGCGCCCCGGCCAACAATACAGCTGTGTGCTGGTTAATGGCTTAGCGTGTTGTCTGCAGAAGATGAGGTGGTAGACGAGGTGAGCAGCACATGACAGGTCTGCGTACGCAGCAAGTCGTCCCGGATCAGCCACCATCATCACTGTCACTGTAGATTCCTTCAGACCATTCCAAGTCAAGAACGGTAGAAAAACAGTTAAGCGTTTTGGATTCTTATTTACATTATATTACATTTGACTTAGAGATGGCTAAATGGAAATAAACTCATGCATAAGTGCTATCTGCAGGTCCGCTGATAGGAGGAATAGGTTAAGTTTTTGCACTTATATAACAGAATCTATTATTTTCAGAGAAGAACAAAAACCTAAGGTCATGACGATCCACATTAAAGACACACACTTTAAAAAAAGGCATCACATGGACTTTAACCCCCATTCAGGTTCCCATCACAGTGGAATTAATGAGAGACAAATCAGGACAGTCAGAGGGGTCCTGGGTGCTATCCTGTGACAGCAGACACTCGATGAGGAAGGTCTGCGGAGCTTGTTATGTGAGGTGGAATCAGTCATCAACAACAGGCCCACCACCGGAGCAGCTAATGACTCCATCAATCTAACCACCTCCTTCTGCTGAGCACCAGGCCCAGATGCAGATGGCAGCAGGTACAATAAATACCAACAAAGCAGTGCCTGCCAGTGTTACAGGAACAACAAGAACGGGTACAGAAGCTGGGGAACTTGTTCACTGGAGTAAAGTTCAGGCTAGACCTTTTTTGATGGCCAATATGGCCACTAAAGAACACCTCTCTCTCTTTTTTTGCATTTGGACAGCATGCTTTATGCTCAGCGGCTGTTTGTTTATTCAAAGTTTGGTCGTATTACACGTGGTGCATTTATCTAACCATGCATTTGCTGTCTCCATTTCTCCTTTTAAAGCATGCTACAGGGAAGAAAACAAGTATTTGCTATTTTGCTATTTCTCCCACTTAGAAATCATGTCCACCCCATACAATCAGCAAGACTTTAACTTGTAACATGGCGAGGACCAAAGAGCTGTCCAACGACACAAGAGAGAAAATTGTACACCTCCACAAGGCTGGAAAGGGCTACGGAGCAATTGCCAAGCAGCTTGGTGAAAAAAGGTCCACTGTTGGAGTAATCATTAGAAAATGGAAGAAGCTAAACATGACGGTCAATCTCAATCGGAGTGGAGCCCCATGCTAGATATCACCTCGTGGGGTCTCAATGATTCTAAGAAAGGTGAGGAATCAGCCCGGAACTACACGACAGGAGTTGGTCAATGACCTGGAAAGAACTGGGACCAACGTTTCCAAGGTTACTGTAGGTATTACACTAAGACGTCATGATTTGAAATCATGCATGGCACGAAAGGTTCCCCTGCTTAAATCAGCACATGTCAAGGCCCGTCTTAAGTTTGCATATGACCATTTGGATGATACAGAGGAGTCATGGGAGAAAGTTTTGTGGTCAGATGAGACCAAAATAGAACTTTTTGGTCATAATTCCACTAAGCGTGTTTGGAGGAAGAAGAATGAAGAGTACAATCCGAAGAACACCATCCCTACTGTGAAGCATGGGGGTGGTAGCATCATGCTTTGGGGCTGTTTTTCTGCACATGGGACAGGACGAGTGCACTGCATTAAAGAGAGGATGACTGGGGCCGTGTATCGTGAGATTTTGGGAAACAACCTCCTTCCCTCAGTCAGAGCATTGAAGATGGGTCGTGGCTGGGTCTTCCAACACGACAACGACCCAAAGCACACAGCCAGGAAAACCAAGGACTGGCTCCGTAAGAAGCATATCAAGGTTCTAGCATGGCCCAGCCAGTCTCCAGACCTGACCCAATCGAAAATCTTTGGAGGGAGCTCAAACTCAACAAATGCTGTGTTTCTCAGCGACAGCCCAGAAACCTGACTGATCTAGAGAAGATCTGTGTGGAGGAGTGGGCCAGGATCCCTCCTGCAGTATGTGCAAACCTGGTGTAAAACTACAGGAAACGTTTGATCTCTGTAATAGCAAACAAAGGCTACTGTACCAAATATTAACATTCATTTTCTCAGGTGTTCAAATACTTATTTGCCGCTATATCACACAAATAAATCATTAAAAAATCATGCATTGTGATTTCTGGATTTTTCTTCTTAGTTTATCTCTCTCACAGTGGACATGCACCTACGATGAAAATTTCAGACCCCTCCATGATTTCCAAGTGGGAGAAATAGCAAAATAGCAGTATAAATACTTGTTTTCTTCACTGTATGTTAGAATCATTTTACTGTGACAGCATGCAGTCATAGAGAAGCCTCACTGCTGTAAACATGAACAGCTCTCAATTGAACTGGAGATGTGTGGAGTAGAGACAGACAAGCTAGAGTATAGGTCTTGTTCGATTAAAAACAAAAAAACAGTGCTTAAATAATGCTTAAATAATGCTTGTTTTATGCATATATATCCTATACCCACTTCTCTACAAATCTCAGCTCATTTACGGTGTCATCGTGGAGCCTAGATGCTGTGTCATCTCTGTTGTCATTTCTAATGTTTGCTTCCACTCCAGAGACTATGGCCGTTGATATTTTCCTCTGTCAGACAACTACATGTGATACCAATAAAAAAGCAGCATATGCCAGCTATGTAAACCACTGCATGGACTGGAGATATTGTTCTCATTATTCATGATACTGAACCCCGCCACTGCTGGATCCTGGGGCGGGTCACATAAAGCGTGCCTGACTCCAGGGGACTGCTCTACTTGAAACTCGCACTTGACTTTTCGTATATGTGTGCGTATGTTAATTTGCCTTCTTTTCTTATCTCCAGCTCATCATGGGAGACCATCTTCAGTAAGAGCAGCGAGGTGGTGTCGCCCCAGGAGCTGCAGTGCTGCCGCAGGCTGGTCCAGCTATGCAGAGACTGTCTGTTGGTCGTCTACAAGTTCGTCTCCGAGTCGCGCGGCTCTCTGACCGGACTCAGCCCGGAATGGGACGACACCAGGTGAGAAAGAATCCCAGCCCCCTGATGTCTTCCCTCTGAGGACTTCATTTTTAAAAGATTCTTACAGCATCCTTGCTGCAATAAATAGTATGCTATACATATGGGTGGTCGGATAAGATTTAAGTATACATACCATAAAATAGGATTTGATATAATCTACTGTTAGATCTCAGGTTGCACAAGTCCCTGAGAAAGATTTGGAGCTTTAGCTCTGGAAAGAGCATTAATCTAAATGCATGAAAAGCAGATGTATGCTGTCGGAAAAAAAGGAAAATCCCAGGGAGTGAGGGCAGCAGATGTCATGGAGCTAATGTCACATGAAATCTACAGACGATTAAGTAGATAGTTTTCACAGATTAAACTAATGCACCATGTACAGTACATGGTCACACACAGTATAAACGATACAACATGCACCGCATAGTATTAAGATCACCGAATACTGCACCAGCATAAAGATAAACTAGAGACTACGAAGAAGTTGGGTTAGTTAAAGCAGCATAAACTCCAGAACTCCAATAATGAACTGGGTTAAAGTTACAGCTGTAGCTACAGGGTGTTGTTTCTGGTGGCATCTGAACGCAGAAAAGCCTGAAAAGCTGTTTCTACAGCCAGGATTTGGTCTGCAGGAACACGAACGATGCAACATGGCGGCATGAAGACCCGTTCCCCATGTAGATAAAAACAACTCAATCTAAGGCGATAAAATATATATCATTTTCCATTTCTGCAGAGTCTGTTCTGCTCGATGCTGCAACACACTGTGCCTTTAACACCCCTTTAGAAAGAAATAAGAATCTGAAAGAAAATAAAACTGAATGGAGAAAATACATGAATAAATAACTCAGTAACCTTGATTTTAAAATTTCAACAGATGTCAAGATTTAAAGTTTCTCCATGAAACATTTCCCCTCCCATAGAGATATCATCTTCATCACATAACCCTGATGAAACAAACAAACAGAAGTTAGCCTCATTCTATTTTTAAGGCTGATTCCCGCAGGAGGCGGCAGCTAAGGTTCGGAGCAAGCAAACTTTTATAAAAACACACGGCTTTGGGCTGGCAGAGAGGATGGAGGAGAGTGGGCAGAGGGAGAGAGGGAGCATGCTGTTAACAGGAAATAATGGCCCACAGATTAGCGCTCAGGTTAGCCCGGGCCCCCCGGGGCCTGCTTAATTCAATTAGAGCCCAGATGAGCCCGTGGAGCAAATGACCTTATGAGAGCGAGCTCCTTCTTTTCCCGGGGCCTCGCTTTACATGATTCATAACTCGTGTGCATATTTTAACAGGATATCACTTAGCACCTACAGTATTGAAAACCTCAGCTGAAAAAAAAAGTGTATGCAGTTTGTGTTTATTTCTGCACGTTGTAGAATTACTAATGTTTTGCGTAATCCGACATTGTTGCCATGGCTTATCTTATTTTGAGGCACTTTCTATTGAGGATAGATTTAAGAATATATCAGTGGACAAGATGTAACTGTAATGGGATTTAATAAGTGGAGCATGCATGAACATGATGCTGTAGGTATCCTTGAGAGTCTATTTAAGCATGCGTTGGCCTGTCTCTCCTTATTTCTTCTGTGTCTATATATGTCTGTGTAAAAAAGCTTACCATTCGCTGCTGGACCAGCCCCTACCCATGGCTCCACCTCTTCTGCTGTCGCTGCTGCTTCTTCTTCCTCTTCCTCCGTCTCTTCGCCCCTCGACGCAGGTTTCTGCTTGGTTTAGTTGTGCTAAACCCCCCTCCAACTCCACCTCCCCACCCCTTGCTTTCCCCTTCCAGCACTGTCCCCGTTCACTGCTTCCTGCTTCTTCTTCCACCTCACTGCTGCAACACAGGCCTGGTCCCACCTGCCCAATGATGGTTGCTTTGGCTGCATAACCAACAGTCTGGCATGGTCTCCTTTCCCTAACTCACATTCAAATAAAGGACATTTGGATTCATTTATACAGCAAGAGAATAGGATATAATTTGGACTATTTCATGATTGATTGTACAAAAAATATAGATTATATTTGAAGGAAAGAAGATGGGAGAAGGAAGCATATTAAGACTGCTTGGATCTTTGTTGTCAACACCGCAACCATCGGACCGGTTTGCTGCACATCGCCAGCTAATCACCCCGCTGCCACATGCAAAAACTCTTCCTTTCACTCAACGTTTTATCAAGAGCATCTTAGCCTGAGTGCATTCAGCACGAGTGGCCTCAGCAGGAAGCGAGTGGCTCACCTGCACCGCATCAGTGTCATGATCAGCCTGAGCACTAGTCTCTTCTTGTCACGAGAAGACGCCAAAGAGCTCGGCTTGCATCGCCGGCGATTCACATCTCTCCATCAGGCATGCAGGGAACAGTTGCAACCCAACGCCACTTCAGATAGTTGAGAAGCAATTAGGATTATTGTCTCATTGATGCACAAGCTCCATACGAGAGGGTAAACTGTGTGTGTATGAGAGTGTGCATGTGCGATTATCACGCAACAATCATCCGTCCTTCCACAGTGAGTGAGTACACCCTGCTAATGACCTGCTAATATTCCATCAGTCGGCCGAGTACATTTAAAGGAGGGGATCACATTTTTCCAAGTCTTTTTTTTTTTTCCAAACCAGATTACTTTTACTTCTCTTTCAAAACTATTTTTGGTGTCTGTTATTAAGATGCCAAATGTACACATTAATGATAAAAAAAATAACTTCTTACTACTACGCCTTTTATTTAACTTGACTTGTAATCAAGAACAACATTTTTGCGTTCTTTTTAACAAGCTTGAAACCATTGCTTAAAATCATTAAGCAAATAATGAAATAATAAGAAATATGTTTTAGGTGCACTTTTCTATCTTTTCATCACAAATGAACTAAATGTGAGAGAAAACCAAGAGAGAAATAGTTGGTAATAAATTAATTCAGTGAGTTATAACAACTAAGAAACATGAAATCTCCAGCTGTGCCATCAAATCAATCACAATTAAGAATGGAACCAGAAGTGACACCTTCATACTATGTGTGACATTTCCTCAAAGGCTGTGAAAAAATGTTGCAAACACAACAACAGTCAAATCGAGGAACCTTAAGATCAAGTTCTGCGAATTCCATTCTTCTTTTCGAATTAATTCTCTCACACTAGCAAAATCTTGTACAGAATCCCAGTTTTTCCACATGGTGCGTGTACACGTGCACTATCACACTCACACATCAGAGTGGGTCTGGTCGCCGGGGCCTTCGGGGTCTCCATTGTTGACCACACCTGCCGTTTCTCGTTCAAGTATCCTTCCTCCATCGAGTGCCCTGATCAGGTGTGTCAACAGCCTCGTTGGGTCTTAGGAAAGTCCTTCAGTCTGTGTGGGCGGATGAGAGGAAGTAGCCAAACAGCTCCACTAATGACTTCCATGTTAAGCCTGGAATTACCGTCGCTAGCCAAAGACAATTTTTCCGTGATGACAAAAGTTTCAGTTTCTATTAACTTTTATGTGTCTGAAAACCGTGGCGGTAATTAGGGTTAATTGGGGTTTTGAGCTGAATGTGGGCCACAGATAACCTTCAATTCCCTTTGTACGTCTTGGTTTATGATTGCGTCAGCTACCAGCTAGCAGGTCCCCCCCCATCCTTAGTCATGGTATGTCATTAAGTCTGGCCTCCTCTTAATTCACCGTGGCATTCCCATCTCGGTGGAGGACTTAGGAGTGGCGTGGAAGGCCTGTCGGTAGGAACAGGAGTGGATTGTAGTTGTGCATGTAAGTATCGGAGCAGGAGAGCAGTATCTTTCTGCCTCCCTGTCAACTGATGGATTGAAGCAAAGCAGAAGTGCATGAACAGGCCTCTCCCCCCGGCTTTCAGGCATGCACGTTGTTACCAAGATCTTCATGATCAAAAGGAGGACGAACCTGGAAGATGCGGAATGAGGGTCCAATTAAATGTAGCCTGCAGAGACAGCGGCTGCCTGGACGTGAGGAGCTTCCCCGCCCCGCCCCGCTGCACGCCACCACCAGCACCACGGCTCGTTCTGTGAGCGGAATATTCTCAAAGTGAATAGCAGAGGAGCTCTGAAGAACACACACTCTGCCCCCACTGAATGTTCAATATTTGATTTACTCTTTTTCTTGTACGGTCATTTCCATGCCTAGGCTGTAGTTTTTCAGCGAAAACCTTATGGAAATGGAGGGGGAAAAAAATCATACCACAATTCCACAAACAGAATCCAAATGGATGGATACATGGTGGATTTTACACGAGAGGGTGATGGAATAAGGTGCTAAATGGGGGGGGGGGGCAAGTAATGCAGATGAAGGGTGAGGCAAAATCACTAAACGCCACTCCACTGCACTTTGAGCAACACAACAGAAGCAGATGTGAGGTGCTGAAAGTAAAGCATACGCTGCCCTCCAGTTCTGTTGTGGTTTGAGTGAAGGAGTCTAAGAAGTGCTGCACCAAGCTCTTGTTCAATGAGTCCAGTCACAGCCGAAGATGTGCTGGAGGGATACCTACGGCCCACTTGAAGCTGATTCAAGGACACTCTCGTTGGACTAAATTAAGTTAATTTGAATCCATCCCAGCTCTCCTGGGTCCGGGGCTACGTTGAAGCAGCCGCCCTCAGCGACACTTCTTTCCGGTCAACTTTACAAGAAGCCGCGTTGCTAATTTGTCTAAGAGCCATTTCACAAGTAAAGAGAGCTGTCAGGGAAAAAGTGTGCTATCTCTGCACCAGCTTTAAAGAAGATATTATTTCTACACTCTGCAATCCTCAGCCCTAGCGACTCCCTTTTGATTAGATTGTCACATTTAAACGTCTCCACAGGGACTATTTCTTTTGACCATTGTATTCGTTTAACTGAGAGAGTATAAGCCCTATTTGCACAGGACTAGTAATACCTGTGATATACCAATTACCCCCCCACATCTGAATCTCATGCGGTGCATTCACATGGGGATGAGCAAGGCCTGTATTTTACTCAAATTCTTCCTCCCTTATATGATTGGGATTGACAAGGCTCTCTGTAACAGCTGAGTCCTCTACATTATATCTGATTGTATGTGATTTCTCTCTTCTGATGGATTCGAGCTCTTTCTGCGAATGGATCTTCATACTGTGAAGTGAGAGAACATCCTGAATTTGCACCCAAAAAAAAGAAAAACAGGTGAAGAGGTAGAAAAAAGGAGGAGAGAAAACTAAAACCTTGCTAAATAAAAATATTATGACCCCATATCATCTGATGATGATATGCGCTTAGCAAAAAACGGTGGGTAATATCTTGTGTAGTTTTTACCTTACAAATTAAAGACGTGGCAGCGTCACATGAGATAAAGATCACAGATGACCTCTGCAAATTACTAGAGGTCCCCATTAGTCCAATGCAAATAGGGCTTGAGATTTTTTTTTTCCACTAGCTGAAGATCATGGCTATGGACATGGTCACATAATTTATTATATCATGCAAAATGACAAGTGTGCTTTAAAAGCCTATGAATGTAAGTCATTCTTTCAACTGATCAGTCTGGAAGAATTCAACCTGCCCCTGTCTCATGTCTCCTGAATAATGCCCCGACATTTGCATAACCTTCAGTTAACCTTCTCCAGGATTTGATCATCTCATCTGACATTGCTCTGACAACCATATCTGACTCATTTCCAGTAATTAAGGACAGTGCGAGCGGGGTCCAGGCCCTCCTTACTCTCATCTCAACCTGACGCTGGTCTCATTCTCAGGTACTGGAACGCTGTTAGCAGGAGCTGCCTCACTTCTCTGTCTCGGTGGAAGGTGTCATAGAAAAGTCTTAGAAAGGTACTGACGTCTGTGCCTCGGGATGATAGGTGAGGATTTTCTGTTCATGATACCAAAAAAAATTAGGGGTCAAAGTTGAAAATTCAGATGTCCTGAAATACAAAAAAAGCTTCTCTCGGTTAGGCCCATAATTTATTAATGACACACACACACACACACACACACACACAAATTTATTAAACAGGTTTATAACTGATATTCTTGTTAGTATAAGACATTTGGTACATCATGGATTTTTTTGCACAATTTAAGCCTCAGTTTTAATTTATTTTCTTCTTCTTTTGTTGAGGGGGGGTGTCATTATATCTTGAGAATACCAGGCCAATAATAAAATTGCAATCTGCAAATGTGAGGTGGCCATGAACGAATGATAGAATTGGTATATGAAAAACGGGCGATATTTGGTTTCAGTGCCGAGCACTTATGCGTCCTGACCTCTAAGTTGTGACCTTTGCATATCTAATCCTCTCATTATGTTCATCCTTTCCCCTAATCCCTCCATCCCTGGCTCTTGTCCGTCTGTCCAGGTATCTGCTGCCAGTGACCTCCCAGTTCATCGTGAAGTGGCCTTCGTCCAGCTTTGGCCGCATCTCCTCGGTCACGCCACGCTCCCGCAGCCTTTTCGCCGCCAGGATGAACCACTTCTGAGGTCACCGTGGCAACCCTGGCTTCAGAAACCCTCGCCTTTTGACCTCAGCCGCCCTCCCCCGACTCTCTCACCAAGCCAAACTCCAAACTCAGCACTCCCGGTATGGATCAGGATTTGGGGCAGCACTGGACACCGGATGGAGCCTCAACCTTGGCCAAATCCCAAAAGCCAGATGATTTGGGATTGCTAAAGGGCCTTGTTCGGTTTAGTCTAGGTTGGCCCTGCCTAGACCAGCAGACCCCCCCCCTCGCCAAAATCCCTCCCGTTATCCCCAAATAATACCAGACAATGGGTTTACCCCACCTCTCTCATTGTAATTGCTGTATTATACATACTCACTGTACAGTTACAAGACATGGTACTGTAAAAGGAAAAAAATAACAAAATACTAAACAATGCAAGGATTATTTATTTATGTACTTATTTATTTTCTAAGATATTCCATGAATGCAGTGAATGCTGATGCAGAATGCAGCTATGGAATGATATCAACATATGATCACTTGTTTGAGAAAGTGGACGTAAAAAAAACAACAACAAAAAGCTTATTTTTGCTGCCTGTAATCAGTTCTATTGTTTCTGTATTTACACTGAATTTAATTTATTTCATAACTTTTATCAGAGGCTTTATGTTAGAAATGTTTTATTGGTCACTTTATGTTCTAGTTTTTGCAGTTCAGAGTACAGTACAGTATGGAAGCTCTGAGAGGCAAGTGAGGAGAAAAAAAAAAACGTGTTTGTGATATATAGAACAGGTGGAAAAACTGAATTTTTGGCAGGTGATTTTTTTTTCTGTCAGGATTTGTGTTTGATGTTAAACCAAACCACTTCTCAGTTTTAAATAGGTTGAAAAGCAGTTGAGTTTAATTTACCAAACGTATTCTAAACATAAAGAACATTTTGTGTAACAATACTGTCATAAATGTAAAAAATAAATATAGAAAAATGTACACTGAAAACCTGCAATACAGAAACTTTTAAAAATTATTTTCACCAATTTTTCTCTTCTTTCCAGAGAAACTGATTTAAGATCTTACACTTGAGACTAAATCATCAGAATTCTTTTTTTCCTCACTTGCCTTCAGGGCTCCCGTAGCACAGAGTAGAGAGAGGGTGCCCGGAAAACTACAAATGTTTTACCTTTTGAATGCTAAAGCTTCATGTTTTTACACGTGTGATACCAAGTGCAACATTATTAAGCAACACAACGTCTAGAATGTCAATGTAGTAAAACCAAGCCTCTTTGCCTCTTTGACAACGTGTTGACTCTGACACGTAAAGAGCCAAAAGTCTTGGAGGACACTTGGTTCCTGATATGCACTTTGCAGTTTGTCACAGAACGAGAATGAAGACACCGCTAAACGGGTGCACATTACCGTAGTGTTTGCATGCATAGAGTCTAGTCAGTCACCCAGATGTAGTCGTTACAGAGAGGAGCTGCGTTTGGAATATACTTGAAATTTTTTTTTTGTCATTGTTCGCTGTGTCTTTGTATTGACTGTGCTCAGAATGAGACACTTCACTTTAGGAAGTTGTCTCTTGAGTACAGACATATTGCATCACTCAGAGATCGTGCAGCACATTGAATGACTGGGCTCAGCAGCCCAACGTGTACTGTACTCCAACAGAGGTGATTTGCCCGGAAAAAGCAGCGGCTGCCTTTTTTTTTTTTTCTTTTTCCCTGCTGCACCGTAGGTATGAGTGCCAGGGAAAGACATGGATGTGCCAATAATAAGCGCATCTATTTCATGTGTTCAGTTGGGTTTTATTTAAGGTTAATATGTCATGAACTACCATAGGACCTCAATTAAATACAGTATTAAATGTTGTTAGGGAGAAAACCAGTGTTATATGTTAAGTAGTTTACTTGGCTCTGTGTATGACCCCATGAGATACATTGATTAGACTATTAAAGGTGCTAGTGCACCAACAGACCATTCAACACACTACATTTTACAACAACTCTGAGTAACAGCAGCAATGCTGTGCTTAAACTGCTGAAATACAGTTCTCCCCATATACTGGACATGGATTCACAATGCCAAATATTTTTATTTTGCCTGATTCGTTGTTATTTAAAAGTAGAACTTTTTCATTGAAGGTATGAGATTTTTAATTTTGCATAGCAATAAAAATGTTTAAACAAACAACTCATTTTGTCAATGATTTTTTTTTGATCCTCTAAACTATACAGATAAGCCTTGATATTAAAAAATCACTGAAGGAGACAGTGAAAAGATTACTGAATATAATAAGATGTATGTATAGGCTATGGTATTAAAAGGAAAGAATAAATATAAATTCATTCAACCTTTTTGCAGGATCAACTGCAGCTTCTACAGAAATGCAAAGAGTTCATTCCATTAAAATTCACCAAGCAGCTATTTTACTTAAAAGAACAATATGTTCACTGTTAGTTTTTTAAAACAAGTAATTACCAGAGATAGTATCAATGGAAGCCAAAGCCGTGAAATTGTAGGCAAAATCGATCTGAAATAATTAGAAACGTTGAAGTCAAATGCTGCAGAACCCTTAATGGGCTTTAAAACTTCCTTTTTCCACCTGATATCCATTACCTACTACCGAGCTGCGAGGCTATCTGGGTCAGGCTCTCCAGTGAGATCACATTTCATAGCGGAGGCCCCCCGTGGACAGGTGACACTCCTGACCCGTCACTGCCTCAGTAATAAGAGCGTGTACCCAGCAGCCCTTTCTTGTTCCGTCCTGACCTGACAGCCCACGCCTGTGCTTCGGAAAGAACAAGAGTCGGTTTTTATTTAGACCCGTAATGGGATAATGGCGTCTGGGTCCGACTGACCTCCCCCAACCCCTCCAGTCCCTCACTCTCTGTCAGCAGCAGAGGTGCGGGGGGGGGTGACCTTGAGGCTCTACGGCCTCCGCCCTGGCCGCAGACCCTGCACGCGGACGGGAGCAGAGGTTGACAGCCTGGCGCTGCGACCCCGGCGCGCCATCCAAAAATATCTCCCTCGGCAGCGGCCCGGCGCTGCTCTGTCCTGACCTTTCCACTCATCACTCTCCCCGGCCCCACACCACCGATTGCTCTATCCCTTCTTCCCCTATCTGCACATAGTCCAGGCAGCTTTGCGGCCATTTTTACAGCTTTCAGCTTCATCTTCTTTTTTTTTTGATTTAATTCTTTTTAAACCAAGACACAGATGACCCAGTTTCGGGGCCCAAAGACGACCTCTCGGCTCGGAGAGTAAAACACCGGCTGGGAGCTGTGTGAGAGGTGGATGGTACAGATGAGATAAGGAAGCATGCACACAGTCACACACATGCTCCTCCACAAGCACAGATGGCCAGGCTTCAAAAAAATCTGCTTTCCCCCCCCCAAAAAAAAAAAAAAAAACGCAGCTACTCCACTATTTCAAATGGCACGGAAGGAAAAGATCAATGTGATGTGTTCTGTACATATGACAGAGCGAGGTGTCCAGAGGCCCGGACGGCGCCCTTTTTCTTTTCTAGCGAAGCTTTAAAAGTCACGGCTGTAGTGGTTTGTGTGCTTTCAAATGACAAAAAGTGACATTCCTTATCAGACAAATATGTCAGTCTGTACAGCCAGTGTATGAAAAGGTGTGTGTGTGTGTGGATTACCTATCTCACCTTCCTACTGTGTGTGTATGTGTAAAGGCAGCATGCACTGTACAGTGTGTCTGTGTGTGTGTGTGTGTGTGTGTGTGTGTGTGTGTGTTAGTAGCATGTTCACATATGTTAACTGCTGTTTTTCATTATTTTTTTTTCCAGGCCACACACCTGCTTCTGTCCCGTTGTGTGTGTGTGTTTGTATGTGTATGTGTGTGTGTGTGTGTTTTAATGTGTACTCTCCAAGGCGCGTGTTCAATGACGCCCGCTGCAGTACATTATCTGCGGTGTCTCGTTTATAACATCTTTCCTCGCAGCGGGAGTTCTGCCTCTAACTGACACAAAAACCAACATACAAACAACACACACGACGGAGCCTGGATGGTCTTCATACAGCTTTTCCCAGCAGCTCCGATTATTTACTGTGGGCACGTTTCTGCTGCTCTGCAAACACACATTTGCATTTTCTGAGCAATGTATTGTTTAAATTTAACACATTTCAAAGGGACTGTAACATGATTAAGTTGCAATATCTTGCTTTTGTTTATGATAATGTTTATCTTGCTTTTGTTTGGTTTATGTATTAGTGACATGTAATAATAAAACAATTTAGAATTTTTGTATACTGTACTGTAGGCCTGAATTTCTAAGTAATTATATATATATACACATATACATATATATGTATACATATATTCACACACACACACACACACACACACACACACACACACATATATATATATATATATATATATATATATATATATATATATATATATATATATATATATAAACCACAGTTTAAATTGCATCAGAGAAAGGAAAAATAAATACATTTCTCCTAAACCTACTTCAATCAGTAATGATGATGATCATTAGTTTCAGTCCTAATTTACAAATTCCTGTGTAATTTGGCCTCTGACACATCTCACAATTATTCAGAATTTTGGTTTAAACTCTAAATCCTTTGTGCAAAGACCAGGCGAGTTTGTCTCTGCGAGATGTGAACAAATTGGTTATTTATAAATGGGATATCAAATTATAAACACCATCGCTCTCACACACAGATATATTCACACAAACTGGATAAATACAGAGCTAATTCAAGGTGAAATGAGATTATTTAAGCAGAGGTCATCACATTTTGTCTTTCTTCCACGGGCTGGGCTACATTAATCAGCTAACTAACTAGGAAACGGTGTGAAATGAATAATCTTCTGTTGTTTTGCTTCATAGCCAAACACATTTGCAACACCAATCATTGTATATTGGTCAAGGGATCCCCAGAAGCTGTGATACTAAATGATATAAAACAGTAGAGAAAGACGCAGGCAAATAGGAAAACATGAACAAAAAGTCTGAACTTCTTTGTCCCTATGTGACCCTGAGGTGATCTGGACTAATTAGAACCGGTATCAGTCGCGGGGTTATTTACATAGAGTGACCAGACGTCCTCTTTTCCCTGGACATGTCCTACTTTTGGGACCTAAAAAAATTGTCCGGGGGATTTCCAAAATCGTCCGGGATTTTGTGCGCGTGTCTCAAACATAATCTGCATTTCCAATAGAATTCCACTCCGTTCCATTTTACTCCATTCCAGGTTCCTCTGTATCGTTCTCAAACCAGTCACTTTGCTTTGTGTGTGACTGGGTAGGCTTGTATCGCGTGTGTTCAGTGTTCACAAGCGAAAAGCACATTGTGCGTCCGCTGCAACAACGCCTAAACGCAAATGCTCCTTCACGGGGGAGTTAAAGAAAAAAATTCCCCTGTTTTCACCAAGGTTATAGATTTTGAAAATTAGTTTCTCAATGTCCATATCTAATGTGTCTGCACCATGGTGAAGACAATTGTGATGGACAGCCAACACCAATAAGAGCTGTGTCCTTCAGGGATTTCTTTAAATGTGCAAAAACATTGTTTCCCTCCTCATTACGCCTGATTCCTCCAAACATTTTATTGCAGTTATCACTAAATGCAATGCATTTGGAAAAGATTCCCTTCTTATGCAGTGTGTCTTTAACAGAGCGATGGTACAAAAAAGGTGTCCTCTTTTCCAACTACCCAAATCTGGTCACCCTAATTTACAGCAGGATTCCAGAGAGTCTGACACTATTAATTGGGCGGGTTGGGGGCTATGAACCCTTTTCTATATCTGTGGTTTGCCCTGTTTGAATGTTAATGGCAGGCTCCAGTGTTTTCTCCTTTGATCCACCCTTCATCCTGTGTTTTCTACCTCGGTGCTGATCATGCATGCTTCTGCAGCTCTGCTTTGTCTCACATTCGTATATTAACACACATGCACATCTGGAAAGCCGAGCGCTGACCACCCGACGCCATCGGCCGCGGAGCGAGCCCGTGACGTCTCGCGGCGGCACCGGTGCACTTCTACCTGGGAACCAGACTGCACTGCACCACTTCCAGATGTTAACCTTCGCCTCAGCACTCAACGAGTCTACTGTACTTTGTTCCAGCCACGGGGGGGCGGGGGTTACAGATGAGCGCAGTTCTGCATATGGCCATCATTCACAGCCCCGGGCTCCCCCTCAGTGTGTGTCTTGAACGTGTGTAACAAATGGGAGATGAGCCCTGTGGTGGATGTACGGCAGGAAGTCACTTTCTCCACCGTCTGGCCCCTAACAAGACGGAGAGGAGCGGGCAAGGTGTGGGTTGTGGTCTCCACTTCCGCCGGCTGGATCGACACTTCTGATGGGAGAGAAGAGAGGAGAACGGTCCCCGGCATCGGCTGTCATACTCTCCATCCACTCCCTCGCACGTCTCCTCGCCTACTCTGTGATTATTGCTCTCTGCCCCTCACTCTGCGGCGAGTGTGAGACGGGAGACTCAAAATAGGAATAAATGAGGTGTAGGAAAGGCGTCCGGGCGGTGTGCCTGAGTGCGTGCATGTGTACCTGCCTCCTGTGTGTTCAGATCTCTCCCTCTCCTGCAGTGTGTAGCTGTTGGAGCCAAAAGAGCGTCCAGGGACTCTTCATCCACTTGCTGCTGAGTGCCCCAGGGGATGGATTGAGGCTTGCAGGCTGGGATATTATCAATACGGCCCCTCCAGGCAGCCTGGGAGACAGGAGCCGGAGCCATTGACTCACTCTGCTTATTAGTCTACTGCCGGGCGTCAGTGTGAGGGGGAACAGATGGTTTGACTGGAGCCTCCGCTAACCAGTCTTCCAGTTTTGCCTCATCCTTAATCAATCGATAATGGTAAAAAACCACAAAACCAACCCGGCGATCTCGGCATAGTCATATACTCAGTCTGGAATTCAACCGCTGTACTGAGATAATTCAATCAGCCAATCTCCTGCATCTGCACCACGTATGCACCAAAAAACAAACTTTCTCCAATGTCCACTTCTTCTATTTGTTTCCAGGTTGTTTCTGCCCCATCGTTACTGCACAATATGCCTTTAGTTTAAGCTGGACATCATGGAATCTTCAGCCTGGCTTCTGATGGAGAATGGTTGATATGGTTGACCTCTCTCCTTTATATGAGGCTGGTAAATGAGTCCAAGAAGCCACTCTGGAAACGAACGGTTCATTTGGATAGTCAGATATATTATATCTATACACCCCCACTGTAGTCCCTGCATTTTATCTGACATGGGGAAGTTAAAGCTGGGTGCACAGACCTTGTTGACGGACAGGAGCCGCGGCACCTGACAAGCTGCCAGTCTGAGCTCTCCAGTCTGCTGCTGGAGCAGGGGCCGGGGCCACCAAATAAAACGCTGCTTCTGGCCAATCAACACTCTGATCTGGAGGTCACCTCTCCATCTTTCTATTCATCCGCATAGTCAAATCAAGGGGAGGAGTTGGTGGTTCATGCATGTGAGCTCAATTCAATGTTGTTTGGGGTGTATCATGGTGAGCAACTGGTTTAATAGATAGAGAGCTGTGTGTTTTTCTACTTTTTCCGGGTACCCCTTCATTCAGTAAAAAAAAGCTGCGCAGGCTTTGACATACGAGGCACCAGAAGAATTAAAGGACTCAGCAGGATTTGGAAAAAACTTGTCCATGCATTCAGCAGACTCAACTCTTGTAGCAGTGTCTTTACAGGTCTCTCAAATCAATCAGACAGCTGCAGCTGATTCAGAACAACGGCTGCTCGAGTCCAGTTTTCAGATCCTTACACCGGCTTCCTGTCTGTCCAATAATTGATTTCAAAAGACTGCTTGTTAGTTTATAAAGCACGGAATGGTTTAGGGCGACGTTACAGCGTCCAGACTTCTCTGGTCGTCTGGGGTCTGCTTCATGTCCTCCGCGTCAGAACCAAAACCTGGAGTAGAATATCCGGTTCTAGAATACCTGGAACAAACCAAGAGAACCGCTGCGGCGCGCTCTCAATCACGTCTGAAGCCTGCTCTGCCTTTTATTAGATCAAATTTGAGGCTTTTGATTAATATTTTACACACACACACACACACACCACTAACGTTAACTCTCCTGTCTTATTCTATTTGAGCTTTTTTTATTTTCTCTTAATTCTCTGTTTAATTGTATTTTGATGTCTTTATGTTGCCTCATGCTTTTTTTCCCCTCTCTTCTTGCTGCATTTGCATGTGTAATATAAAGCACTTTGAATTTCCCTGTAGTTGGAACGGCCTTTACAAATGCTAAACTTGCCTTTGTTTCACTCAATCTTAGGTGACTCCATATTGATCCGCCTCAATTTCTCCTCTTTGTTTCGTTCTTCTCTAACCCTCCGACATCACTTTACTGTCCCTCCTCTGGTCTCGCTCCTTTTCTCACAGATCTCTTCATAATCTTCACACCATTATTCTGCGTTTTTTTTTCCGTCTTCATTCTGCTGCCTTTGACGGTGGCGCCGCACGCCTACGCCACCGATGAGCTGCCCGCTCCTTTAATTACACATGCCCTGCTCTTTTCCGAGAGCTTTGTTTCATGGGGGAATGCTTCTTGGCCGGTTTCATATCAGAGTCTCTCCACTGCGCTTTAAAGCTCCATCTCCATTTTATTTGAGAGTTGTTTGATATTCCATTTATGTAATGAGCACGCTGACCTTGTATTTGCATTTCTGAAAATTGCTAGTTGAAACCGTCCACGTGTTGAGCTGGAGCCAACAAGTGCTTTCTATGGAAAGAGGTTAGCTGTGATTCCACTGCATTATCTCCTCCTCAGTCTCCCACCCTAATGCAAAATAGGAAAATAAGGTGTAACACTGATGTAAATGGATATCATAGGCATAAATATTCATTCATATTTCAGCAGGCAGTTGAACATACAGAAATATGGCCAAATGAAGATTTAAGGGTATTAGATGCATCACTGGCTGAGATGTTGTCCAATGTTCAGCTGTCTTTTTTTTTTTTTTTTTTTTTTTTTTTAAGCTTTTCCCTCTTCTTGCTGCCAGCAACTCAAATGCCAAATCATCTCCAATCTTCACTTTAACCTTGATGATTCACAGGGACACATCTCTGGCCGACCGTTCTCACGAAAGAAACTATCGAACCCCCCCCAAAGAAAAAAAAAAAAACACAAAACAACTGCTCAGTCTCTGGAACCAGTCGCCATTTTGAATCCATCTCAGATGGTTTTCAACAGGCGAAACCGTGACCTCATCTTTGTCATAAATAAAGAGGAAATTTAAAAAGCGGTGACCCCGCCAACCCCTCTCCTCCCTCTTACGTCTCCAATCCCTTTTCGCTCCTTTTCCTGACTCCCCTTCAGGTGTCTGACTGTCGCTGTTACCGCTCCCCGGTTCCATTCTGTTGCGGCCGTCATCCTGCAACAATAAGCCGGACACAGGTCAGCCGTGTTAATGACCTCTCTGGTGATCTCTGGGTGTCCAGGCCCACTCTGGTAAAGAGAAGATAAACATGTCTGGTCTGGTAATAATCCCAGAGCGACGTACAAAGGTTTTTTTTCCCCCTCCACACTTCATGATTATTACCAGAGTTCGATCTTTTTCTTATCTGGTCACATTTTGTGCTTTTATTTGATGGTTTCTTGAATTTGTGAATAAAAAACGATTTGTGTGAGCACTTCCCTACACACACACACACACACACACACATTTTCTGCCTTGAAGCATCTTGTCATTTTAGACTGAATACAAACCCTTTTTTTCCTGGACAGGCTAAATAGCCTTTGATTTGGTGAGATTAGACTTTGTGAGAGATGTGTGAATGTTTTTCTGTCTTTCCCCCCCTCCATGTGCGTGCTTGTGTGTACATTTATGTGTATTTAGGCAAATACGTGTTTGTGTCATGGGCAGTGCGGTAATTTTGCATGAAATCACTTCAGTAAATATAGCTGTTATCCTCCTACCATCCTCTCTTTAAGAGCCAGGCTTTTTTTAAGGATGGCATTTTAAATATACGGAAAAAAAAACAGCAGAAAGATGCTCTCCACTCAACGTCCCTCAAACTTTCCTCTTCCTTTCAACGACGTTACAACTCGTGTCGCAGCTGCTCAAAACGCTTTAGAAGACGAGGCGTCGAATCAAAGTCGCTTACATAAACGGATGATGACTCAAAAAGAAAATGTTCAGGAGTATCTGCAGCTTTTTTTTTTATGAAAAGGCTTAGTTTTCAATAATTAGCAGATGCTTTCAGCCTCTGAAACTCAAAATAATTGGCTTCCATAAAACAGCGTGAGAGCTACAGTGGTGAACTTTGCAAACATTGAAATGATACTGGTGTGATCTCTTTGTTTTAGGGATTAAGACCCGTAGTTCTACATGGTATAAATATAGAATTTGCTCCACCACAAGCTACAACAATGAAATATTGCTTAGATGTGAATGTTTTAAATGTATTGATCCATTAATATAATAATAGAACAGAGAAGTATTTTAACATTTTTAAAACTTAAGTACATTTATTACAGGATGCATGATGTAATTGAGCTTTTACAGTGTGGTATTACTACTACTTCACACACCGGTTATTCCACTGGTGTTAGTCATTCTATTCAGTTCAAATCCATTCATAGGTTATGAACTATATTTTCCAGAAAGTGCATCTCCACAGCACACCACAGAGTGTAATTACGTTATGAGCTGATCTAAAAGCAACAGCAGCAACAATGAACTCATGACTTTTATTCACAGACCTCATAGACACAGGCTGGATTTCAATGTTCAGAAGAACTAACACACAAACGGAATCCTATAATTAGGTTGATGAATTAAAAACACCATCAGTGTTTTGGGTAAACACTGGATATTTATCACATATTTATATCTGCAATTTACTGAAATCAGAGCTTAATGAGGGCTAGTATTGATGCTTCATGCCCAAGTATGACATGTATGAATATGTGGGTGATACTTTATATATGTCTTCCAAGAATACAAAACCAACAATGGAATCTCTGTCACTAACAAGCCAATACGGTCAATTCTTCACAGGACAAACTATATACTTGTAGTTGTCCAACACACTGGAGGTGAGAAGGTGTTTCAATCTACCCAAAAATTTAATTAAAGAATTCTCGTGGACACGATGCTGGGATAATGAGTGTCGGAACAAGCGTAGCCCGGGGCGTCTGGAGCGAGTCTTCACCAGCTGTGGGTACAGACTTCATGTGCGGGTCTGTCACTGGAGGATGATGGACCGGATTAATAACCTACTTCTCTTCCCTTTTGTCATCAAGGAATATATATATATATGCACCTGGGCTCTGCAGCTCTAGGAAGTGACCGCCCTGGTTTGTGGACTTTGCCGCAACAGAGGAGACGACGAGGCAGAGAATTTTAAATGCAAACTTTAAATTTAGCGCGTGTGACGAGGGAACAGGAATATTTCTACTTGATTTCAAAGGGCTTTGCGCAGAATTAAAAGTTACAGATGAAGCGGGGATGCAAACTCTCAGGATGGTGGAAGGCAAATATACGAGAGATCTACCCGGAGCCGCTTTGAGACCTGAACTGTGCTCTTCAAATGTATGAAAAATAATGGCTAATTAATCCCAATCCCCAGCGCTCTTTTAGGTTCACTAATAAAGGAGAAAAAGGCACGTTTTTCAGAGAAAGACACAGAGACAAATGGTTGGCTTTCCTTGACTGCCAGATTGAGACACAGATGGGGAGCAAAAACCATTGTTGGGTGAAGTGAAGTTGCTCACACACACACACACACACACAACTCATCCATGTATAAGTCGCTTTCTAAAAATTCTTTTTTTTTTTTTTAAGTTAAATAGCCTAACGGAGCCATTGGGAAAATTGTCAGCTGCCATGGCAACATCCACACCATTTCCTCTGGGTGACAGGACCATGATATTCCACCAGCTGAAAGATCACCATCATGTGTTATATCCTGTTGTGTGTATTACAGTGGTTCTCAGAATGGACCTGAACTGCATCCCCAAAGTCAACATGTGTCTTTACCTCAAAACTAAAAATGAAAAACCTAAGTCAAGATGAGGCACAGCATTGTGAAGAAGGAACAAGGAGGATTAAGTAAGTTCATTATATTATTATCATACGTGTCCAGTGTGTCATTGATCTAAAGCTTATTATCCTACATATCATACAACACATCAAGTAATATAAAGTGTGAGTTATTATTGAACTGCTGTGTTCAGGATAGTTTTCCTCACTTCAAACTATATATTATATTTTATGATATCCTCAATATGTTTTATTATATGTAGAAACAAACGAATCTCAAGGATAATTTGCTGATGTGTTTATTTCTTTCCAAGAAATCAGGTTTTTATTGATTCTAAATATGGCGCTAATCAGTAGCTGCTGCAGAGGAGATGATGCCTGTCTAAGGCACGAATTAACACAATTAATCCAAAAGTGGAGAAAATATTAAATTGGACTACTTAAGTGAATCATCTGGTTTCTGTAGAGCATAAAATGAAAAGCTTCTGCTGCCCGAATGCTGCAGAAATCAAAGCTTGGTGATTGGAAATGTCATAATTTCATTAAAGGCCCCCCCTGGACCTGTATTAAGATGTATATGAGGAACTTTGATTAGTACTTTATGTCTGATATGGTTTTTCTCCACAAAAAAAGAGTAAATTACCTTGTTAAAATCCATAGAAACATCTAAACAAATTCCAGAAACTATATAAATGCAACTTTGACTTTTCTCCTAATGCTATGGTCCTAACTGAGGTCTTATTCTCGATAAAATGACACCAGAAACGTTAGATTTTTTAATTTAAAAAATTTCAAAAATCAAGTTTGAGCCTTGAGACTTTGCTACAGAGGCTTGCACCCTAAAATAGACCATGACTGTTTTTTAAAGACAGTGTTTTTTTGACAGATGATATCAGGATCGGCGGGGAATGCCATGCAGCAAAGGTTCCCGGCCGGACATCAATCTCAGGGGTTGGAGTTAATTGGTGCATTAACCCCTACTCCACCAGGGCACCACTACTTTGACTTTTTCAATAAAAAAAAAAATCATATATTTTCTAACACAGTTGCTCATCTTGAGTAATGATGCTTCAACAGAAAAAGCTTAATTCCCATCCGAGCCTTGGAAGGGCTCCAACTACCACCTACGCTGCCTATGCAATAAATTAACCTTTAAGTCCAGAACCCAGAACACTGCCCACTATCAGAGTACATGAAGTCGTTTTTTAGACTCAATGAGAACTATATAGATCACATTCATCACTCTGTAAAAATCGTAGGAAAATCCGGCATTTCGTCTTTTTTCAAAGCCGAGGTTGTGAGTCTCTTTTTCCCCGGCCTCTCAGGAGATGGAAGTTAAATCCGTCCCTTCTTGTCAGACAAAACTTTAAACAGCCGCACGAGCTCCGTGAAGATGAGAGCATGTGACTACTGTCTTGCCTGTGGCTTCGTATCGCATGTAAATGTGTACCTGGATGCGTGTGAATTTCACTTACAGTGTGAGTGTGTATGCTGTGTCACTGTATTTCCCTGTGTGTGTGTGTGTGTCGGTGAGAACAACGTGCCCTCTCAGAGCAACTCAAAGTGGATGAGCCCAAGGGGCCCGGAGGGGGTGGTAAAAATAGCCCAGAGGCTGATTAGGAGTGTGGCGGCGGGGGGATTTTAAAAACCTGCTCATTACCGCACCTGTAAGGCCTCTTTAAGTAGCCCTTCTGCAGAGCCCAGCTGCTCACATCTGCCAGGAGCTGTGTGCCATGCCCGTAAACTCCTCTCACACATCCTCCAGGGGCGGGACATCACAAAGCGCGGCGACAACAGTGGTGGGTAAAAACTCTGGCCTCAATACATCCTCCAACACATAAAAAGCAGCGCTCGGATTCCCAACGCCATCCTATTTCTCCCTACGAAACAGGAACATTTTCTCTTTAACCTTTCAAATTAAAAGCGCGATTGCGCGAAGACGCTGTAAAACTGCATTCCCTTAATGAAAAACTGACAGTGTAGAAAAAAAAAGGGGTATTACTCCTTTAAAGCAATAAGACAAACAGCTCGACCAGGGCTGATTAAAGCCGTCCTCTACAGAGGGTAAACAAACACCGGGCGCCGTGCTCGCTGCTATTATTGAACCGGCAATCTGTGGGGTCTGAAGAGGCTACGCCCCTCTGTCAAAGACTCTCATGAAGCCCGGGCCTGCCCTGACCCCGGTTGACTCCCATCAGCCCCCCTGCCGGGACAGTAAAACAAACTAACCTCCTGCAGACAGGCTGTTTAGAAATGCACTGTACTGAAGCCTGTCCCTGGAGACGGGAAAATACATCAATGAGAGAAGAGGCAGAATCAGGAAGTTAAATATCAAGAAGAGAACAGGTATTTCATTTCAGAAATTGATCCTCTGTATTTGACCCGTCCCATCGTGCAGTTTTCATACAGCTGACTCTCGTGTGGAACATGCGTTTTCCCGCGCCTGAATTAGCCCAATTTGTAGCAGCAATTAAACAGGGATTTTGATTTTTTTTTTTTTGGACTTATATCGATGCTCCGTAAGTGAAATAGTCAGGTATTTGGCTCCTGGCGTGTGTTCTGGCAAACAGCTGAGCTTGGACGGCGTTCAGGATGTGCTGGTCCCCTCCACGCTGCTGCCATGTTTTTCCCTGCACTGTGACTTTGTTTTCCCATCCACACTCTTATCTCTGGGATTTTATGTGATACGTTATTATAGGATCGTAATGTTTTTAACAAATAATGTGCGGAAATGGACTGGAATTCTGGTCCTGTGAAGAAAGTATATTGCATGATGTATTTTCCCATGTCTAAAAATACCTATATTTATCCAGTAAAAATCACGTGGGCCTGGTTTCCCGCTGAAATCCAGATTTACATCCACGCTTCCTCACGTACATGACTGAAAGCTGCCCGGTACAATTACAGTCATCAGCCCGCCGGCCCTCCAATGTACACACATATGCACCTACTTGCACACACATGTCAAACACAGTCTTTCCATCCTTCAATTAACCACCCATCCTTCAAAGCCTTCCCATCCTCTCCTCTCTCCCCCTTCGCGCAGCCACAGCTGTAAGTTATCACCTAATCCCGCTGTCCTCTCGTGTTATAACAGCTCTGAACCCGAGCCCTCGGAGAGAAGGGGGCTCGCCCACGCCGTGTTTTCACAGACCGCAGCATCTGGACCCGTGGACGTCACTCCTACGGTGTCCTGTTTGGGGTCAAGGACACGCCGGAGGATCAGAAAGGAGTTGACATATATACCGCTTGTTAAAAGATAATATATGTTGCGCGGGAGAGAGGATGAACGAGTGATAATAAAATATTGTGTATTTTCTTTTTAGAAATTGCTTTTAGAAATTGTTTTTTTTTTGTGTTCTGAGGCCGTAAAGTAAAAAATTATATTGCAGACATTACTTGATCTTCAAAACCTATGTTTCCCTTGAGTTTTCTCTTGCATTCCTGCCAAAGTTTTTAATTTTATCTGCTCATTTCATTGCCTCTTCCATCCCTCCTGCATCGAGGCTCCTCTGACCTGCTTCGTCCAGAGCACACAAACATGCTTCCTGTGAATCTGCCAGCTGCTCAGCTCAGCTAGCCACTGTTCAACTGTCTGGCCTTTATGAAACATCCAGATATTCCGCGGCCTTTTCCAGGCGTTTCCCGGGACACCTGCCCAGCGTGGCGTCCTTCCTGCGTACATCCTCCTGCCCCCCCCCCCCCCCCCCTCCGCCCCGCGCTGGCTCTTCCTGCCTGGTCTGGAAGGTCCTGAGAGGGGTCAGCGTGGCCCGGTGAGCAAGTGGGAGCCATACTGAGGATATTTATTATTTCATTTAAGCCCTCTCCCTGTGCTCCGAAGAGTAGAGGGACCACTGGTGTCGACCAGAGGTTGAAGGATAGTTCACAAGGTGACCATGTGAACTGCTGAACCCCCCAAGCAAGGCTGGTGGGTTTTAATATATTTTATTATTTTTTGTGTGTGTGTGTGTGTGTGTGTCACAGAGCTCTCTTAAAAAACGCTCCCTAAAGAGTTAAGCAACTATGAGTTTATGTGACATGATAAATTCTAAAGAGAACCCGACGAGTGAGTGGACACACACATACACAAACATCCATAAACACACACCCACGGTCACAGCTGTGCAATTTGGTGGAGGGATGTGTAGTGGCTTTTAAGTAATTGCATCATTTATTTCATGTTGTCTGCCAACAGTAACACCTATTCAAACACCTTTACACCCACTTAATCCACCAGACCTTACAAGGTTATTAAAAGGGAGATTCCGGTTTCATATCACTTTGGTCTAATTTGTGCACCTTTGGTCATCAATCTCAAAAGAATAATCAATAATAAGTGTTACACGCACCAAGTTAAGTGCTTAGAGCCGAGAATGCACTGACTTTGATAAAAAGATGAGGGATCCAGGTTAGCCACACTTATTTCAGAGAGATAACAAAGGCAAAGTTCAACTCTTAGCCTGCACTTTTTAAACTTCAGTTTAGGATGAAATATGCAGATGATCCTTCGAGAAGTATAAAATAAAGTACTAGTTGGTTAATGTTTAGTCCTGAGAATCAGGTTCTAGCTTCACGCACTCACGTTTGACCAACTTGCCAAAACACACAGATTTCCTGTGTAATGTGGGTTTATTACAGATTTTGAAGGTGCCCCAGCGTTTGGTCTCGCCTCAAATTAAAGTGGTTTTGACGTTCTCTCCGCTTGTTTACAAGCTGCCTCATCATCTGAGTGCTCATTTCTTGCCTTGTGGGACCCAGCTGCAGTGCGATGTTCCAGGATCTTAGCATGTACTTTGCTGAGTACATTGTTGTCTTAACTGACAGACCAAAGTACCACCGGGGAGTTACGGTTTTCTCCTCTTTCCATAACAGCTCTGCACTTCACGGCACTTTGTATGCACGACTGCATGTTGCCCCAACAGGTCACTGTCAAACAACGTGTTTTTATATGTTACTTGATTTTAAGTTTTTGCTATTGGCTTTTAAGGCCATTTATTAGTATATATTTACTATTATACTGGTCATGGCTTCTTTCTTTATGTTTTTAACATGCTGAATGGCAAAAAAGACAACAGGGAATGAGAGTCACATTTAAAATCTCTTAAAGATAATAGAAAAAAACAAGATTTAGCTTTACTCAATAGATTGGTTGGTTACTATAAACTCGTGCTTCAAACCCAGGACTTTATAATGAATTGTGGTGGTGAGTCGCAAGGTTTATAAAGATGCCATAAATGTCAAGCAATATTTTATGGAAACGTCAAATATTTTGGGTTTGAATGTTTGACTCAGTGTGGATGAAGCTGATTCCCTTCTATTATAGGTTGAAGGGAATAAAAAAGGTAGGAAAACTGGGAGCTAAGGAGGAGTGTGACTGCTTGTACATATACATTAAAACATGCATAAGTAAATAAAACAAGCTTTATCAGGTGTATACTTGTCTTCACACCCCATCGTGTTTGTGTGTGTGTGTGTACATGCATGTTTCTATTGTGTGTGACTGGCTGCAGTGTAAACTCAGGTTTAACCTGTTAGGAGAAATTTCAATGCAGACAGGCCAATATCACCTTCTCCCCCAAAGCCAAACGGAGGCCGGCTGGGGAGCCGAAGCACGACAAACCAAAGCAGCCTAGAGTCTTAACATCATTATAGGGCTGAGAGAGGCAATAAAGCAGAGTCTTGGGAGATTACCTCTGCTGCAGCCGGCATGCAGGCCCCATCGCTTTCTGGTTGGTGTGTGTGATCTTTTTTGTCCGGTCCTCGTACGACAACTTGATAGATGATTTAGTCTGGAGGCTGCATGTGAACTCATCCCGGTTTTCATCACCTGGAGAACCCACTGATACATTTATATGTCACTGCTTATTGCGGGTGTGTGCTACAACCCTGGGACATAAGAGAAGGAGCTTCGCTACGGGGACCACAGGCTTTAATTTCAGATTGTAACACGTCAGCACGGATGGTAGTTGCCTTTCACCGCCAACATGTAACAAATGAAGGTGCCGCTTAGCGGGACGAGACGGGCCTGGACCCCATCTGCAACCAGTTGCTCCTGGCGAGGAGTGAGATTAATGATTTTAGGGATATGATGAATAGCTGAGATGGGCGATGACACGCTGTGAGTGACACCTTACAGGTGCAGACCCTCACAATTCCCAAAAGTCCCGAACTCAGAACGCTGCCGTCACTCCTCTCCTTTCTTCTCCTGAAGGAAACGAGCGCGACAGCCGCGCTCGTCAGCCTCCGCCTTTTGCTCTCCAGCCAGCCTGTCATTAGGAAACGCGTGACCCCTGACCCCGCGTAATAAACACGGTTAGCCGCGTCTATGAAGTCTGGCTGTCGGTAGTCACCGGCTGAATCCCTGGGACTTTGCTGCTTGTTTGAGCCACTCAGTCTTGGCCAAGCAGAGAAACAGTTAAGCTGTCACACATCAGAGGACAAGTAGCAGCCTTTTTGTTCAACGGTACCAGTTGGCCTGATTGTTGAGGAGAAAAAAAAAAAGCCAAATCAAAGGGCTGCGAAAACAGCTGCAGATGGGGTTAGGGTTACAAAATAAAGATGACGAGGACCAGGCCAGACTGTGGTCATTTGTGGGAGACTGACTGTCGAAGGTTTACAGCCATTACGAAGGGGCTGAGACTGGAGTTTTGACAAGACGTCACCTTTCACTAACTCTCGCCGGCGACGTTGCTTCTGATCTGGAGTGGCATCGGAACTGAGGCGACGACTGAGAACAGACTGAAACCTCAGTAATGTGCCCCTGTCATTTCATTTATTGCTGTTCCTAAATGCACTTCCTTTTCAGCCTTTCCCTTTTTACTGATTGGCTGTTTGATTTGTTGCTCGGTTCACACATTTTGAAGTATTTTTTTTTTATATTTAATGCATCAAATAATTAATCTGTAGATTATTTTCTTGATAAATGGTTCGGTTAATAAAAACAGTGAAAAATGGCCCAAAAACTTTTAGAATCTTTGATTTACATCTTTTAAAAGTCCAAATAATTGATGTGTTGGAAATAGGTATTTATTGGCATTAAAAAAATAAATAATAATAATAATTTCTGTTGATAAAACAATCATTTATTTATTTTACTTTTGGTGATCTGACTATTACAAACGTATATGTATGTATATATATTTATTGTTTTTGGCTAACTTAACATGTCTGGAACTCCTTGGATAGAGTCTGTGTACTTTTCATTGTATCTGAGCAACACTGGGAACGGTGAATGCAATAAAACTGCAGCGCACATGATGTAAATCAGTTTTATCACAGCACTAAATCCAATTAAGTAAGCTATACATCAATTTAAGGCCCCAAAATGTATAAAACAAAAAAAAAAACAATGTTGTGTTAAATTCTATTGTGCATTATACCAAATGTTTTCAACAATTTTCAAACTTCTCTAATTATTGTAATGTTTTATGGTTTCTTGTTAATGTTCCCTGTGTGCAAAATGTATTCACTTCTGAGGAGAACTTTACAATACACATTACATTAGAACTCAGTTATTTTTTAAATATCTTTAACCAAATTAAAAATGTTAGATGGACATGTGGATGTTATCAGTACAACAAGCTGAGCAATAATTAGCAGCAGCTCGACTTATTTTACCAAAACGGCGTCTGACAAACAGCGATTTTACTGTGACACTGTTTTATTTGGTGTTTTTACTTGTTTTCATCACTGGGTCCGTTTGATTTTGAGAGGAGACATCTGCAGACAATCCGAATCTCCCCCCCCCCCAAAAAAAATCCTGAATGTCTTTGAGCTATTTGAGATACAAGCTGAGCAAACAATAGTTGTCCATCCGAACGACCCGTGTTCACACAACAGCATCTGAGAAACACTGATTTTTACCATGAAACTGCTTCATTCTGTGTTTTTACTGGTTTTAATCACTGGGTCTGTTGCTTTGGGGAGAGAGACCTCTAAGGATAATTTGGCTGATAAATATCTAGGGACCTCCCGGAGAAGCTGAGACAGAACAATAAAGACAACAACGTGCTACTTCTTGACATCTTTAGATGCTGTATTTTTGTCATTTTTTTGATTGACAGACACCCAGCAGCAGAAAATAACATGTGTTTTAAAACATGCCGCCTGCCTGACTGAATTTTTTGAATATTTCCTTTATTTATAGGGAAACACTTGATGAAAGTAAAGCTTGGGACAGGTAGGTGGAATGTGCTGTGGACATGGACTGGAGACAGGAAAAAGGCAGGCTGAGATAAAGGGTTCTGGGTAAAAGTGTAAAAGCTTCTCTCACGAGTTTCCCCCACAATGGCCCTCTAAACATGCAGCACTTTTTTTTTTCCCCCCAAAGAAGCAAAATGAAAGGCAGCAGGGAGCTCACAGGCCTGCTGTAAACGGACCTGACAACCTCTGATATCACATCCTCTTCTTCCTCTTCCCCAGAAGGTCCACGCTTCACATCCCGCCCCCCCCCCCCACCCCTCACTCTTCCTTCGTTCTTCTTCCTGAGACCCTGCAGCGTGTAGACGCTGCTCAGGAGCAACTCTTCATGGTAGTAAAATAAAATAAAAAATAAAGCACTTTCCATATGACCCAAGGTTGCAAGAAACATTGGTATGTAAAAGATACCCTATCTTCAATCCTCCCCCCCCCCTAACTTTCTTTTCTTTTCCTTCTATCTCGCTTCTGCATTTGTAATGACCTGTGGACAGTGAGTAATATAGCGGGGAATTACACAGAAATGTCCATTTCTCTTACATGAGAGGATAAACTCGCCGAAAGTAGGACACCGGTGATCAGAAATGCCCCCACCCCGAGAGGGAAAAAAGGGCAGCGGTCACCTTGGATACGGTGAATCTTACCCTCCAATTTTCTCTCACCGTCACACAAACACGGACGGACACGCGCTACACCTGCAAAACACACACACACACACACTTGCACACTCAAGCACAAAGGCGTACTAGCATTCTTCCCCTTCCACACACACACACACACACACACACACAAACACGCGTACACACATGAACACACACCCCCCCCCACTGGGAGGCTTTACAGAGCGCCTGCCTCGCCGTTCCAACCTCACCGCTCAGAGCACAGCTCATGAAATCTGGCCGTCACGCGTCCACTTGACAAGTATCCTTGACAAAGCAAATCCCAATCTATATGCAGCGTGGCAGGCGGGGACCTTGTCAAATGTTAATGCCAGGGACACTTTAGAGGTTGTTGCCCTCTGTGGCTATTTTTACCAACGCTATACGTCCGTGGCGCGGTTGCCGCTGCAGGCTGGAGGGGGGGCAGTACCGGCGGCAGCCAGCTGGTGGCGGTGTCTGCACTCGCTTCATCAATCACTCCCTTACGCCTCCTCTCCCTCTGCCCTCTCTTCTTGTTATTCATTAAAGCGCCTCAGAATAATAAGTCCCCAAGAAACTGGGAACATGTGATGAAGTCGTAGTTAATAATGTATACGCCACCCCCCCTTCCCTCCATCTTTTTCTCCCCACTTCTCTCCCTCTGCCTCTCTTCCTTAACTCTCTCCCCATTCAGCCCTTCCACCACACAACAGTGTGCTCCACCACGCTGAATGTGTCCGTGCCCTTGCGGTGAATGGGGGTAAACATGCATTAACATATTTATATCTTAAGCACCCCCCCCAAACCCACGCCCACATCTGAAAAAAAAAAATTGTGACAACAACACTGATGTAAATGGACTAATTTGAAAAGCCTGAAGAACACAACTGCTTTCACACTCCGACGCTGCTCCTTTAATTATGGCGTCTTAACGTGTCGCCGAACGCGTCAAAAAGTCTACTGCAGAAATGGTCAGTCGGGTGTCATAGAGCGGGGTCACACACGCACACACACGCACGCACGCACACGCTGGGAATGAGCTCACACACTCAGTGTTGCACAGTCTCTGGTGGTGTGTGTGTGTGTGTGTGTGTGTGTGTGTGTGTGTGTGTGTGTGTGTGTGTGTGTGTGTGTGTGTGTGTGTGTGCGAGAGATTAAGGAGCTGTGATCTGTCTCAGAGGCCCCGCTGCACTTCTCTGAGATTGTCTCGGTGACGTCGTGCCTTTCTGTTCCGTCTCACGTTGAACAACCCCGCCGCACACACTTTGAGCTCCATGCAGATCACATCCGAGCTCGGCACGCAACTTCAAACGGAGCAAATGCACAAATGCACACAGGCAGAAAATGTGTTTAAGACATCAAGACGCTTTTTTTCCCCCCTTTTTCCTTATTTCTTTCTCTTTGCACCATTTTCCTTCTACAGAAATTTGAATTATGAATTAATCATGAATATATGAAGGTTTTAATCAGCATTGTCCTGACTGAATCCGTAGATACGTTTTGCTGATCTCATGGTGAGGCATCGTTCAATCACTCACTTACAGACCACATCCCACCCCCCAATGAGTGGGCCTTATAGGAGATGCACTTTCAGCAGCACAAATGGGAACAATAGGGACGTCAGTGTTCTGTTCTACATTGGCGGCTCAATTATTGAAGCGCAAGAATCAATAGCATAGGTCCAGAGTATTTTTTTTTTTTTTTCCTGAGGAGCTGAGTAATGCATACTGCTCATGACAGTCACAGGAAATGGTGCATAATACTATGTACACTGTGGAAAAAGCAGGCTCAGGAGAATCCAAATTGATTTAATTCAATTTGGGTTAGCCTGTCTTATTTCAAGGTGGGGTTTTTTTCCACTTATGAGCAAAAAAAAAAAAAGGGAATCTGGACAGTCTCTCCTACGCCATTTTTCTTCTTTTATTTGTCCTGGAAAGAAATGACTTGGGTTATGGGATAAATTATTTATTTCAAAAACTGACTGTATCCTTCGTGCATTTCTCTCATTTTCTCTCTCAGTCTTTCTCTCTCTCTCATAAGCTCCAGATGCAAATGTGACTATGTCTCTTCCCTATTAATAGCAGTCGCCAGAGGGTTTCTTCAAGGAGTCAGCCACAGTTTCTCTAGCGCACCAAAATAACCAGGGGAGGGGAGTGTGGGAGCAACACTGTGGCAATACAGCCACTCTCACTTTCAGTCAGAATACTCTATCAACACACACATAAGTAAAGGAGGGGGGAGGAAAAAAGTTTGGAGTGATTCGTCAGCATGACCCGGTGCAGCCTCCTGATTGGCCGCCCGCCCGACGCTGCTCGGCCCCTGATTGGCCGCTGCGGCGTGCCCCAGTTCGGTGCATATCTTTTCCTCACAGTTGGAGACTTTGAGTTTAATGAATCTCACAACTGTCCATGGTGTCGATAATAAGAACTTCACAATTAGACTTTAAATGATGATCTTGTGTATTGGAGTGTTACAAATATGGCGCCTTGCCGGGTTATTGGCACCCTGTGATGAGCTAAAGAGGCTCTAAAAGAGAGACAAATTTAGAAAATTGAGTTTACCATATTCTTTTGCTCGGTTTTCATTGCTCTGCAAATTTATCAGAATTTATTGGCATTTGCACCGTGAGGATATTTCCGTTCTCCTGCAAATGTGTCGATAATTGTGTTTGATTTTTCTGTATCTGTCGTGCCCCCGCTGCAGTTTATCAAATGTTTTCAGGTGTACGGGGCAGTTGGAGCAGGTCTGAGCCGGGTAAAGTCCCCACAGCAGCGGCTACATGGTTGAAAACACGTCACGCTGCCGTGAGTCAACCAACTATAACCCCCTCACTCTGTCCAGCACAGATACAGATGGCCATTTTCTTCTGGCTGTTGATCTAAAAATGAAATAAATTATTTTTTTTAAAAAGAACTTTATAGGTTTTATTTATTTTTTATCATAACCACAGTTTAACAACTCTGATTGTGGTGATGTAGATCAATATACACTGGTGCAAAACACAAATCAAATAAATATAGGCTAATTAAATGGTAAACAAGCTTATGAGTAAAACTGAAAACCACTTTAATTTTTTTTATTTTTAAACGTCAAACCACTTTAAAACAGGTTTTTCTTAATATTGCACCACTACTACATCACACACCAGAGCTAAAATAATAATAATAATGATAATTAAAAAAAAGCTCTCCAGGTTTTCTAAAGCCATTTCTGCTTTTTATTTTTTAATTCATTAAAAGAATTGATTTAATCTTTATTTTTTGTCTTCATCAAAAAGTACAGATAAAATCAAATGAATAAAATTAATAAAATGGCACCATTGTGCCATAGACACAGTATAAATTCATACAAGTCTGGGAACTGATATTTTGTAATTAGCAAATATTTATTAAAAAAAACGGACGTTACATTACATTCAATTCTGCCAACTTGTAAAAAACTACATGCTATTTATTTACTTGAGGGTTTCTGTTTATTTATTTATTTTTTTTATCAAAGTAAAAAGTAAAATTAATTAAAAAATTTAAAACTAACTTGAAACTATTTCATCTAAATCCATGTGCTGGTAGTCTAGTTTTTTCAGTATTTTTTGCTTGCATGTGCTGATGTTTTACATGAATAATACACATCAACCAGAAGAGGATTCTACTGTCTTTCTTATATTTGGTCACAATAATCAAACCTGTCTCTGATGAGACCTAAAAATACCCAGTTTAACAGCAATCAGGCGAGGGTTTAAGCAGAGATTTACCCGTCACCCGTCTAAAGGTCTGTGGAACGGTGCCGCCGCCTTTTTGATTTTTCAAACTCTTGTGGAAGACGTGGAGGATCTGAGTGAGTGTGACACAAACCCTCTCAACACGTACTCTCTTTCTGATCCCTCTCGCTTTCATCTCGGTGCCACAACACAACAAAACACACACACAGATATCATGCAGGTACGCAGATGCGCGCACACACACACACACATGCACACACATGCATACACACACACACACACACACATAGTCCCTGCCTCCCCGTCCTCATTAGGGAGGCTGCATTGTTTCACAGCTGATTGTGAGGACTGCACAAAGTGATCCTGATGAAGTCCTTATTTTCCATCCCAGCTCACTAATCAATTTCATATTCTCTTTTCCCCACAAGCCCCCAAACACCCCCCCCCCCCCATGCCTCCCCCCGCTCAAGCTTTCTTCCTAAAAGCCTGACACAGAGCCAGGTGTGAGACAAACACCCGTGGAAATCATTTCAATAAAGACTGCCATCATATATCCGTGGTGCTAACACTGTGATAGCAGGATTCATAGCAATTTAATTAGCTAAAAGGAACAGGGTGATGAAAACATCTCTGGCTGATAATATTTCCTTTACTTGCCAAGCTTTGCGTCGAAAAAACAAAACAAACAAAAAAACCCAAAGACGACTGATGTGTGAGAAAAGCCTTGCTCTTCAAGTGAAAACAATGAAAATATTCATGCGGTTCTACTTTTGTGGCTCTCACAGGCATGTGATTGCATGGGTTTAGTCATACATTTAAATTTGTTTTAGAGTGCTAAAAAATGAGGTAGGGTCACTTACATGGAATAGGATTGAATGAATGAGGATGGAAAGAAGTGCAAAACCATATCAAATGCACATAGAGCCATTTCGCTCAGCCATGCACAGCCTAAACATTGACTATACAGCACAATCTAAATAAATGTCTGCCGCTTGTTACTTAATATATTCATTCAAACCAACCTGAATTGCATTCCTTTTTGAATGATATCACTGTTAATGAAAATGCAACACTTGTTCACAGGCCCAGCCTTTCAAAGGCTGGAGCGGCTCTTCCCTGAAGAGACTGTATTCTTGAATTGTTAAAATCTCTCTCTCTCTCTCTCACTCTTTCTTTCTCTCTCTCTCTCAATTCTTGTCGACAATTCCCACAACATGACACAGGCATGAGACCCGTGTCTCCAAGGAGTCAAGCCGCCTGAGTCCTGAGACAACGGCCTCTAATCCAGTGGTGTTTTCAAAGCAAGATGAAGGGGCAATGGAGTGCACACAAGTGCAGATTTTAGTGGAGCAGCTAAGCTATGGTAAAATATTTGTAGCCAGTGGAGCACGGGTTCAGCTTCTGAAACAGCCTGCTTCACTCCACTAGATGCCATTTTTAGGGTATCTGAATATATGGATGACACTGGCTTTTTGTCAAATTGGGGTATGGGTTCATTTCCAAGATTTTGGGGGTAAGACGAAAAGACACAAAGAGATAGAATTGTGACACTGAAAGAAATAAAACTATTGACACATCACATATGAGAGAATTATATATATATATATATATATATATATATATATATATACATATATATATATATACACACACATACACATACACACACCCATGCTATCAATGTAATATTGCTGCAATCGAATGATACCATGTTTTTTTTAATACTGCATATAAAATAACAGAAATATAGCCTGTAATTGTAATACTGTATTAATAATTTCGAATGAAAAAGCAGAAGAAAAATATTATTACCTACGAATAACCGGTATTATTGCAATTATCATTAATTTATAGTAAAATAGTGAAACCAGTCTCTAATAAGAATATTAGTAATTACTACTAATGATAATAATAAATATTATAATTATTACTTTAATTATAATATTAATAATTTAAGTTTCCATAGTGTCTTACTTGTATTCCTCCATTCTGCGGGGAAGCTAAACTAAATGAAATCTGAATCTATTTCGCCCACAGAGGCTGCTGCGTGCTCGCTGCCTGCAATTTGCAGGCCTCAGAAGCTCCATTAGTTGGCTTGGTGAGCTCCGGCTGTGGTGCCTCGCGGGACAGCAAATAACAGCTCTCCTGAAGGCTCTTTGAGAATGACCGATTGTACATTTGTGGGAGAAAGCCCACAACCAAAAAGGAATCCCATTGTGTTTACGCATTCATCGAAACTGAGGCTCATTCTATCCCCCCCTTTTTTTTTTGACTTCCGTGCCATATTTGCAAGTGATGAAAATGAGATTGTGAACTCCAAAGGATATTTCTGCGGAGAGGCGGGTGATATTTATCTCTTTGGGTCTGTTTACCTTTTTCTCTGGCAGGAATATTAACAGGAATCCAACATTTAGTGCTGCAGTAATCCCAGTGATTAAGACCTGCTGACAGTTGAAGGTAAAGTTTATTGTTACTCTGGGACCCCGGGTGTGCTGCCATATTAAAAACTGGCTCTGCATGCAGAGCTGGCCGTGAAAGCGGACACAAGAGACGAGTCCGGATCAAAGGGGGAGCCCGGTGAGGATCTCACCACTACAGAGGTGCTGTTCAGCTGGGGAATGTGTGTGTGTGTGTGTGTGTACAGTAATACACACACTTCAAAAACTAAAGCACGAATTACATGCATAAATTAAATATCATTGCAATTTGTTCGTTTTAAGATTTTACACTAAATTTAGACATAGTTCAAATTTATTTGAAAAATAATATGCAAAAATCGCTAAATAGTAATGCCCTTGATATTAATGCTCACTTTCTGCTGTAATAAATATAAATTTATGTCATGAGATTAGTAAATGAATTATATTCTGAGAATAAATTAATTGATTTACTGCTTGGTAGGTTCTAAATTTTGTATATACTATAGAAAAAAATGTAAAAATAATTCTATCCATATGCTCATAAATTTGCAGGACCAAAGCTTTACAGTGAAAGAAATAAAAAAAAAAAGAAAAATGGAAAAAAAAGCAGCAATTATTGGTTTGAGGGCACAGAAACAAATTCTAAGTCTACCAACACACACAAAAAAGTACTGCATCCATCTATTTTTTGGCTCTCCCACCCAGTGTCCAATCAAATGCTCAGGTTGGAAGATGAAAATGCCACTTTTCCTGCAGGCAGCCTCAGGCATGTCATTAGGAGAAGAATTTGATGCCCCGTACAAGTGTCATCAGTTTTCCCCAAAATTTCACCATGTCCTTGACTTAAGTGTTAGAAAGTGTGTGTGTGTGTGAGAGAGAGAGAGAGAGACAGAGACAGACAGACAGACAGAGAAAGCCTTTAGGATTAGGCCTTTAGGTGTCACTGTACTTTCAAGAATCCATCCTGCCCCCTCACACAATGCACTCACACGCTGGAACAAAATGGTGTCATGTTGGGGGGGGGATCCATTGTTCGAGAACGCTGGGTCTGGCTTTCAGTCTGTCCTGGCGACACAGAGAGGGCCCTGTGCTCCGCCGAGTCCCCATTCTCCGGGGACGTATGATTAATGGCCGAAGAAACAACTTTGGACTTGTTTTACAAAATCAAATCCCTCACCGAGACGTCAATCCAGACAAACTTTGACTGCCGTTGGACTTGTGTCGTCCCCAGCGAGCACACTTTGCCCTTCTTCTTGTTTGGACAAAACTGTGACTTATCTGAGCAAATGTTCTTCCCACAACCACAAGAATGCTGCGAGAGTGCCGGACACATCGGGCAACGACTCGGTTTATAAGGTGTAATTGCAACAAATTATACTTGCGTTTACTCGTAATATACCTTGTAATTCCATTCTCACAGAGTGAAATGCCATTTTGGAAAAAAGCAGGGGGGAAAGTAGGCCTAGGAAAAAACAAGAGATGAAAAGAGGCTTTTTAAAGTCTCAACATTACACATTCAACACTGCGAGAACAAAGCGGAGCCATAAATACATCCATATGCTCTCTGTTTGTGGCTACGCATATTTCTATTCAAGGAAAAACATGCGGTTTTATGCTGAAAGACTTACTATTCAGAAAATAACCTTTGTAGATGAGAAGATTTGAAACAGTTTTTCCTTCCCTTTCTCCCTCTTTCTCCATTTTCTCTACTTCCTCTCTGTCTCTCTCTCTTTCTCTCAGCATGATTTTACTGCTGTATCACCCCAGATAGAGATCTGCCGTCTACCCCTGCATTCAAGACTAATCAGCCCTAGAATTGTTATGTTGTTAAGATTCAGACAAATATTCTGCCAAAAAAAACAATAGGTACAATCACGAGGCCCGAGCAACGGCAAACACGGCCCCAATGAGTACAAACACCAGCCATAAATACACGCCAATAAATACAAGAGCGTTTTGAGTCAATGATCTGGGGGGGGGGCAGACCAAGTTAAACGAGGTCTCTCAAAAACAAATAGTGTATTTATTTGTCGGGGGCTGCTCACGTTGAGGAAATGTCACCCTCGGGAGGCTACCGCTGTTGTCATGGCGTCCTTCTCACCTCATTAGGATTTGTACGGGGCCGTTCTTTGTGTGGCTGAGAGGAACCTGCGCTAAAGCAGCACCGCGACTCTCACAGGGGAATGTTAAAAAAACACAACAAGAGGTTACAAGGATGGACACGTGCTGTCCCGACATGCTTGAAACGCAGACAAATCTCATGCACTCTGCATGCAGCTGGTTTCAACATGGAAATTACACACTTGTCTTTTCTTTCTTTTTTTTTTTAAACATGTTCCCCATTGAATTGTTTTTACCTTCCCAACCTGCTCTTTGCATCTCCATCTAAAAGTCTTCTTTATCACAGACCTTCTTTATCCCAAAACAGCACTGGCTCTGCCTGCTGAGCTGAAATGAACCCTTCTGACAAGGTTTGGGTTTGGTTGTGCTCTGCCTTGCTCGGGATTTTGGTGCAAGCCCTCGAAAAACATTCAGTGAAGATCGTACAGCAGCAAGTGGGAACAGCGTTTTCCTCCTGTCTCTCTCCCTCTCTCTCCCTCTCTCTTGCTCCTCTTTCCACATTAAGGTTCTGTTGGAAATTAGCTGGAAGACAAAGAAGCCATGTGTTGCAACATGGCATGCGTATTGTACCGGTGTGGTCGGGCTTTCCGGTGCACGACCTTCCAGGCATGGCTGCTCAGGTAATTAAAACTCATTTGGATTCTTTATACATCTTTGCTGACAGGGCTGTTTGGGGCAAGCCTGTAGGAGACAAAGGTAACTTGGCACATTTTTATGGGGCTCAGGGCAGACGGGACTCCAACTGAGCATTTGTAGGGGGGAAAGAGGAAAGGACAGAGAAAGAATATGGATGGTGTGTGTGTGTGTGTATGTGTGTGTGTGTGTGTGTGTGAGGAGTCGGGAGAGTTTTGGGGGCAATGTGTTTAAGCAGAGATAGGCAGCAGCCTGTACAGGAGGGCTTTGTGACCTACATTGAGGTGGGAAAGAGTGATAAACAGGAAAAAAAATAGAAGTAACATACACAGGGCATGCACAGGAGAGAGGGGGAGGGTTAGAGAATGGAAAACAGAGAAAGTGACAAAGAGGTGAGAGATAGGTGAAAGAAAGGATGAAAGACGGGAGGCAGGGAGAGGGAAAAGAAAAATCCTAAAGAAAGAAAAGTATTGGGTTTCAAGTCCAGCATGCTAGATGACCTTGGGCGCGTCATGCCGCCGTCAGTTCTCTCCGTTTGGCCTGTCAACATACCTCTAAGTCCGGCTAAAATGTGACATTCCAGCCTCCTTACACACTGAGGGGCAGCCGTCGTCACCCCGGAGCGAGCGAGATAGAGAGAGATGCAGACAAAAGAAGAGAGAGAGAGAGAGGGAGAGAGAGGGCGGGAGGGACGGAGGATCCAGGGAGGAATCATGAAACGAAGGGGGGTGGAGGGGGGGAGAGACAGAGAGAGAGATACAGTACAGGCGAGAAAAAGGGAGTGACCTTTTCTCCAACAGCCCGTCTTTATGAGCTGATATTGTTATCAATGTATTACTCCCCGGATGGCCACTAGAGCTACAATAACGCCATTGAACCGACAGTCCATCATCATAGGACAAAGAGGGGCGCTAACGCCGACATCCTGTGGGGCATTGGGTTGCAACTGATTGCACTCATAAATGAGCATGGCTCTCATAAAATCATGTGGTAACTGCTTAGCAGTGCACAGGGTGATGGCTTTTGTTATCAACAGCTCGAGCAGCACACGGGCAGCCTGTTTGTCCGGGGCGGCCCGGCCCGGACGACTCCTGCTTTCAGACGCAAGTTAATCATGCGTCCGTTAGAATATGTTATTGCAACAGGCAGTAAAATTATTTCTCTATTTTTTGGTGGGGATTTATTTAGGTGTGAAATAAATTTACAGAAGCTCCAACAATCTCTTCTGTAGGATGGGTGTTTTTTCATTTTTAAGAGTTGGCAGCGCGCCGCTCATTTTTCTTCAAGATATATTCATGCAACTGGAAAAGGACAAGGCTCTGATGGGTTTCGATCTTTGCAGAGCAGCGGGGCTCCCAAGGCGCAGAACCACGTAAACATCCCCGGACACATGTTTATAGCTTTTTTTTTTATATTTGCCAATAAATACTGCTTAATTGTTAATGACATGGGTGTGCAATGCAACGCCTTAAGGATGCTGCAAGAGCTTTGAAATTGAGAAATAAACAAAAAGAAACGAAGAAGTAACAAGGGGGGACTTCAGGACTGATGTTTTTCTTCTGCCCTTGGATAACTTCATCTTGCATAAAAATGTCTATTATCTCCTTTTTTCTATAGGTTGACAATGGTTCATGGTCCTAAGTATTGACTAACTCTAGCCCTAGGCTAGAAGTATAGCATGTGTATAGATGCATGTATGGAGTTGCATTCCTTTCTGAGAATACCCACTTGGTGAGGTTCTGTGAGGTTTCTCGCTTCATATCACTCATCAATGGAGAGCTGTCAATTACAAGTCTCCTTTGATGAGCCAATGTCAGCCAACTTTCTTCGCTTTCTTTAGCAAACTTTTCGTGGGGTGTCGAAGTCGAACTTATAGAAGGGGAGGGTTTAAGAACTTTGTGATGGTTAATGTGTGCAGAGAATTAAAAAAAAATCCCAACCCCAAATACATTTTGCATTTTGTCAAGCACTCAGCGATCAAACTGCTTAGTGTATTGATGGCATTAGTCCTAAGTCTGTTAAATCAAGTCTCTTGACACGTCCCATTCTGGTTTTGGGTGAGTAGCCACGGCCCATTATTTTCATCTTAAGTTTATTTTTTTTGTTTTTTTTTGTGGGTGAAGATGTGTCCAAAGCAAACCCACTAAATGACCACACACCAATGAATATGGAGTGTGTTTGGACTGATACCTTTCTTTAGGGATTCAAAGGCGGGATTGGAGGGGGGGTGGGAGTGAGTAGAGAACAGACAGAGAGAAGCCGGCTATTTGGGTCAAAGAAAAACTTCTCAGAGAAAAGAAAAAAAGCAGAAAAAAAAAAATCAGTCAAATACTCCCTTCCACCGCAAGCTACTTAAATCATTATTGAGCTCTTTTCGGGGGCAACGTTTTACTTCCACCCCTAATGTATTCACTTTCCTGTGCAAAGCATCCCTGTTTCACTTATTGCTGCCAAGCGAGGTGAGGTGACATTAAAGAAAAAAACGTAACGAAAAGCATCGTGGGACCGTGCCAATAACCAGAACCATAATGACACCTGTGTGAAAATTCCGCACCAATTATGAATGGGATAATTACACCGAAAAATAGTAGAGCGTCTTTTTTTGGCTTTCACGTTTCCCCTCACGTAACCCCACGCCCCGCCGAACAACAGCATACTTTTCTCGCAGTCCTCACACTCGGGGGGATTAGGGAAGGTAACTCTACAAAGACCATGCCTTGCGCACGCCTCCTCATCCTTCACTGACTGATACATAAGGGAAGTGGGACCCTGACCCATTCCAGACTCGGGGAAATTGCTGTGACCCCTTTGCGCTTTTGGGAGGAAGCCAGACCTGGCACATACGCGCTGGGGTGCTATGGCAGCCTCCTCTGACCCCAAGGACCTTTAGTTAGTCTACCCCCTTCGGACATTTATTCCCTCACACACACATACACACACACACACACACACACACACACACACACACACACACACACGCGTACGTGTAGCTCCTGCTGGATAGATTGGGTTACCCCTTAGAAGCGATGGCTGCCTCTGTTTTGCATCCTCTCCTCATTTTCAACCTGGGAGCTGAGGAATGCCCCAGTCATTAACACCGGCAGCCTGGCTGCACCGGCAGCTAAAAGGTCTGCATTCATGAGAGTCATCCTGGAAACCAGATGTGCTCGCGCTGTGAGAATGTGTGTGAATGTGTACCTGTGTGTGTGTGTTGTGTGGATGGAGTGAAATTTAAAGTTTTCGGGAGCAGTGGATTGTGCCATGTGTGTGCCTGAGCCCCCAGGGCCTTTGTGGTGCACAGGTCACCTCAGAAAAAGTAGAGGTGAGGAGGTGGAATCACATACACACTCCTACACACTGATGGGAAAACAGCCGTGTGCGATGTGCATTTAAAATTTTATGTGACTAACGTGGTGCATGTAATGTGCCTCAAAAAGAGTTTCAGACTGGTTTGTAGTGTCATCAAATCTATTTTTCATATTATCCCCAGTGATAAGTATCCGTAGAGGTATTTTCAGTTTAATTTGACAAAATTTTGTGTCTCACATGCTGAGAAACATACTGGAAAAACGGAAACTGTTAATGACAAGGTCTGGAGTTAACAAGATGGTTTTCCTGAAAGAGATGTTTTTGATTTTCTGAACTTCAATAGCGTGGTGGCAGAGCTCTTATGAGAAACCATCAAAACAAAACTACCTCCTAACAAGAATATTTTCTGATTTAGACGCACCATTTATTTCTAGTAGCAAATCAGTCAAATATCAGTCACATCTAGACACATTTCTGCCTAGGTTTTGGTCAAATTTTATTAAGATATCACTGGTAGTCTTTTTATTGGTCTCCCAAGAGTGTGAATAACAACAATTTTCAACCAATATGATTTACCTAAGTTTAGTCTGTGAGAGTCACTAAAGTGATCTCCACTAGCGATCATATCGTACCAAGGGAAAAATTCATCAGAACACAAGTTATTATACACACCACAGGACACGGAAAATCCCTGTCAACGGCTAATTGGGGAGTTTTAATTCTCGTCTTTAATTCACTTTTCCCACACCAAGCGGAGTCTGAAGATACCAAACCCTGCCAGCTAGTCTTTACCACCCACCTTAAAAAACAAAAACCACTGCCAGAACTAAAAGTGAAAATGCATCGAATACGTTTCAGAGTCAATTATTTTCTTCCAGTGAGAGCCCTGCTAACACTGGGCACGACTGTCCCGTTTTAAAGTGGCAATCCATTTTGGCTAAGTGATGCCATGCAGCCTGTCAGGTGAGTCTGTGTGAAGCAGTGAACCTATTCCTCATCTCAGCGGCCGCTCGCTCACGGTGGGGACAAACGACAATTCTTCCTCATTTGGAAGGAAATAATGGGGCCAGAAACTGCTCTGGCAGCCAAACAGAAACTGTGCCCAGAGCTACACTCAACCAAGGAGACGCCAGCCCGTCGTTGTTTGTTTGGCTTTTTTTTGGTTTTTTTCCTCCTCTCAGTAGCACTAAAGGAGCTGTGTAGGCATCCTCAGACACTACTGGGGGTGACTTCACTTTCTGAGTTGCTTTAAGTAGTTTAAAGCTGGCTATGTGTTCACAGCAGCTGGACAGTCGTTTCCACTGGACATTACATGGGCGGCGTCCGTAACTTTTAGTCGGGGAATATCAAGCCCCTCAGCTCTTTTAGGTCAGTATAGTCACATATTTATTCCTTCTTCTCCAATTTCCACAACGGAAATCCCTACACCAGAGACAGCTTTGTTATTAACGCGCCGTGCATAGAGCTCAATGGCGGGATATTGCATAGAGAAGCATATAACAGCCGAGCAATTTGAGGTGGGCAGCTGGGTGTGCAGGTATTGAAATTTTAATTCCCTCCTCAATTCCCACGTCCCCGTACGGTGGGCTGTTGTTCTTCTCAAAGAGTTTGAACTAACATTTCCTCTGAAAAATGCTCCCTGCGCCGAAGCCGTGATGGACACGGACAAGCGGGGGTGATGTGATTTCACGCGGCATTTTTGGTAAAATAAGAAACGACTTGTAACACCGCCAAAAAAAAGTCCTCCCTACCCACCTTCTTGCATACCTTCCAAAATCTGTCAAGCCTATCATACATGGTGTGCGAGAATACAGGAAAATAACAAAACAAATACCTGCGAGAGTGCTTTTCTGCTTTGGCACTTTAAAGATAATTACCTGGCAACCGAGTCACAGTTTGACAGTATAATTTGGTAAAGTACTTTCACAGTATAATTTAAGACGTCCGAAAGTGAAGCACTAACACAAATTGTGAGCGGAGTAGAATTCAAATACACGATAGCCTCCGCTTCCATCACCACATTTGTGCGGTAAAATGCCTCCCTGTTATCCGCCATCTAAATGGCCATTAGCTGGACTAACCCAATTAGATGAATAGGATCTAACACAGCCGTCCATTGTCCTTCCATCACAGGAAACAGTAGAGGTTTGCTGCATTCTGATCAAATGTATGGTGATTAACGACTGCGCTCTCACTATGTTGACAGGCTGTAACGGCTCCAAAAATTCAGGCGCACGTTGGCGTTACACATATTTGTCTGTAGAACTGACACTTGACTGAATAAATTGGGCAACAGCTCCATCACCAACCTGACTACCTATACCCACATTCCCTTTTTCAAAAATGAACAATAGGGAGCGAGACGCTGTCAGGCGCAGGTTCCCCCGTTGACACGCCGCATCTGTGCATCGTGAATAATGACCAGGCTAAAAATATTAGAAACTCGGCAGCAAATTGCTTAAAGGGCATTTTAATTATACGGATGGGCTGTCGAGCAGTCACGCTTGACAGGAAATAGAAACAAATGATGTCATGGCTGAATGAGGAAGTGCTCCACGCCGATCGCTCTTGGGCACCACCGCGAGAATCTCTCGGGTGAGATGGCGCGGTAAAGGAAATCCATGAGAAATACATGCAATTCTAATTTTATGACCTCCATAAGCAAGTCAATTTTTTTGTCTCACACTCAAGCCTGCTCTGGGGAAAAAAAAAAAAAGGAAAGGGCAAAAACTTCTGACAGAGTTGTTAAAATCTGAGGCAAGTGGGTGCAATGGATGCGGAGCAGGAGAGTCTATGTATGTAGGTCATTTTCTTGGCCTCACACATATTTTATTTACTGTTTTCTCTGCACAAAACATTTGTGTGCTTTAGCAAAAACGCTGCACGACACAACCAGTAGGTGTGAACACAGGAGCTTACAGGCACAACTTATCGGTTCAAATACACGAGAGAAAGAAGCAGTTTTCTTTTCAGAAATAGCACTTTGAATTGCATTAAAAACTGCTGAAATTACAGAAAACCCCAACAGGGAAAACATATCATGTCCACTATGATAACAGGGAGAATAAATAAAAAAAAGAAGAATAGGAAAGAAAAACACAGAGAAACAGATGGGCAGAAAGAAGAAGAGAGAAAGAGAACAAAAAGCTCCTTCTCCTCTCTCTTTGTATTTAAGTTATCCTTATTTAAAAAAAAAAAAAAAAAGAAAAGAAAAGTTCGAGGCACTTATCGAGCCATAAATCACTAGCCCAGGAAATAAAAAAACTGGAAAAGAAATAACAAACAGCAAACATCATGCTGCTTTAAATGTCTGCCGTCTTTCCCCCACACTGCAGGAGTTCAAAAGAATAATAACTTTGCACTCACTCATCACCACCCAGAGAAGCGTTAGGGCAGCTCGTAATATTGTTTTTTTTTTTTTTTTTTTTTTTAATTAGTAACTCTAATCTGATCATCGAGTGCAGCATAGGTACTAGAACTGTGAACTGGGCTAATAATTGAAGTGATGGTGGCAACGTATTAAGCCAAGTCACATCTGTCTGATGACATTTCCTGCCATTCCTACCAGATTACACGCTGTGATCGGGAGGCAAATCAAGAAACTTAATCAAGGAACATTGTATGCGAGGGAAAGTAAAACACAAAAAAAAGACACTTCATGTACGTGTTAAGATGGGTGTTTTTGCTTAGCTGCAGCTTATGTTTCTCAAAGCAGGGACTAATATTGGCGGTGAAACGGGTCAAGCCTCAGACAACAATCTCAGACAAAAGTAGCTGATAAAGGAATAGCGGCTAAAAGAAATAAGTAAAGCTCTCAACAGTAGTTTGAGAGATGGGAGCGGTGGCCGGTGTGGGCGGAGTCCCACTGTAAGGCCGCTGATGGAGAACAGATGGAAGGAGCAGGGGGCTGTGATTAGTGCTACGAGGGGACCGGGCCTCCGCGGTGCTGGGTGTCTAGCGGTGGCCGGCCCCCGAGGCGGCGTCCTCGCCACTCGTTCCCCCTCCGCCGTCACCGGCCAGAGAATCCCAGCACGCCCGCTTGTTCTCCCGCCGTTCCCCAGCATTCCCTTTCTGGCACGAGCGCGGCGTCCCGTTGGACACGAGAAGCGCCCCCAGAAGGAATTACACGGTTGGTCTCATCATTTACATCTCCCTCCACGCTGGATGAGTCTGAAATTTACCCAGAGACCGTGTTTATTATGACGCTGCCCGTTTGTCACATTATTACAATCCATATTGCCGTTGTTTTGCATCTTTATTTATTTAGTTTATTATTTTTATTACGTTTTTTTGTTGTTGTTTTTTTCCCTCTTTTGCACACCCGATCCAGCTTTGACCCCCCTCCCTGGCAGCTTCAATTCAACCATCACTCAGCACAGCACAATTTCAGCCAGAGCCTCAGACGGCCGAATTAGGGTAACTTGAGCTGCTCCAGATTGTAATCAAAGCGAAAATAATGAGTGCAGGACATAGAACGACGCTATTACTCGAGCCGACTTAACATTTCTCCCCCTTACCCCCGCCCGCCCCCCTTTTTTTTTGCTCTCTCTGTGTTTCCTTCTCCTGCCTCAGAGTCCAGAGAAACACAAACAACGGCACAGCAGATGGAGGCAAAAAAAAAAAAAGAAGCAGATCGAGCGAGTGAGTGAGGCTGGTTGTGAATAGAAAAAAGCAGCAGGCCCGTACTAGCTCCAACAGCCGGGGACTTGCAAATGAACTAATCACCTGAGGGGATTCTTCTCAGCTTACTTTAAACAACCAGTAAGTTAAACACACATGCTTCGCAGCCATGGCGGGGTACGTACGCGTGCGTGCGTGTGTGCGTGCTCGTGTGTCCTCACGGATGTGTGAGCATTTGTGACCCGCTGCCCAACTGACTGAGGCAAGCAGCAGGCCGTCAAAATAAGAAGGCATCTGTTCCAGCGAATCCTGGCAGCGGCAGAGACAGTTAGTGAGATGAACTGGGAGGGAAGCCGGAGCCAGGGATGAGACGGGTGCGCGATGGCCTCCATTTAAGGCTTTTTTTTCTGCTTGTTTTTCTTCGCAATAATAAAAGGAAACTAAATGATATGTGACTGCAATTTGTAAAGAAAACACGGGGCCTTGCTGCAAATTAGACATGCTGCAGTACTTCCACCTCGCTGTCATGTAAATATAGGAGACAGAAAAGGAAACGGGGCAAACATGAAGCAAAGAAATAATCAGAAGAAGCGTAGCTATTTATTATTTTTTGTTTTCGTCTGCGCTCTGCTTAGATTCTTGCTACATAATTTTAGAGGAGTTCCTCGTTTTAATACTCTCAAGCCAGTAATTGAGAGGACTAAAACGGATGAGAGCAATTTAAAGCAGCCAAAGAGGAAGCTATTGAGGTTTTATTCTACATAGAAAAATCAATGTCACCTACCAATTCTGTCATCTTATCTGCATTGTAGTATTTTGCACAAAAAAAAAAAAAACGCTGGCAAAGGCTCACGTCTGAATTCTTCCACTCCCTCTCTCCAGCCCTGTAGTCCTCTCTCACAGCCGCCGCCTGACAATACCTCACAGAGGCAGCTGCACTACCAACATAAGAAATTCTGTAAATTTCACACTCTGCTGCTTGCCAAAAAACCCTGGGCCCAGATTCGGCGATTTGGCCTCTTGAGTCTCATTCCAATCCCCCCCCCCCCACCCCCCTGCAGACCCCCTCCCTGCCTGTCACCAGCACAGGACTCTGTTCCTGCTGCATCCCTGTGTGGATGCAGCTTCTAGAAACATCCTGAAGCACAGAGAATCCATGAGGAAACCAATTAAAAGACATGACTAAAGAGCAGCAGAAACACTATTGAATCCAGAGGCAACATGAGTAAATATTTGTTGAATTGGATGTGGCAGGTTTCATCGTAGGTATAGTTGGGCACTAACTTTTATATAAGATATATTATCACACAGGGTCCTATCTGAAAGGCTCCAGTATTTTGGGCTGTCATCTTCTGTATGCCAAGCTGCATTTTTCCTTTTTTTGTTTTTTTGTCTCTGGGGATGACATCTTTCTAACAGAGAAATCATGAAAATGTTTTTTTTTTCGCCAAGAAATACACAGGACCTTCTCTTTAATTCTATCTGGCCAGCATTTATTTGAGAGATGAGCCGTAGGTTGCTGACACTATCAGGGGATTGTTATGCATTTTGATGCTCGAATGCCTAGAGGGGGGTAGAGGAAATGTATTGATGGGAAATAGAGGTCCTGAGTCAAGCAATTTATTGGTCCTTTTCTTTCCCACATGGGAAAAGAGTTAAGTGAATCACAATAAGCACTGTGCTGTGCATTTTTCAGCTGGAGCATCTCTGCAGGTTTTTGCATTCTGCTCAGGATTGTTTTCAAAAGCTTGTCGTGGATATATGGAAAAAAAAATGTTTTGAATACATTACATGTATGGAAAAAATGCATTAAATTGCAATATCATTATTTTGGGAGTGGAGACCTATTTAATAAGTATATTAAATGTTCAGAAAAGAATCCTAGAAGATTAGTAGGTTGTGGGAGTTATTAGAAGGCGGAATCTATAAACATATATACGATCCCATTGTGAGGTTGAACCACAGGACTCATTTACTATGTAAATACAGTAAGATTATTATTTTTTTAGGTCCCAAAAGTTGGTGCAATTTTGCATGCAAGAGCTTCAAAGGACTACAGAGGAGTGACAGTGCTTTGTTTTTTATGTTTTCACTTATCCTGCAACTGTATTTGCACTCAGTCCCAGTGTACAGTATATTTTTTCGCATTGCATTTTTTTCCCCTATCAACCTCTAACGTGACATAAATATAAATGCCGACTTTTTCAGACCGAGCTTCAAGATTATTTACTTTTTTAAAAGCATAAGCATTTCCCTGCTGTACAATTTTCAAGTACAAAGAAACCACTAAACATGGCATTCTGAAATTGAATTACATCTCCATTACCTAGTCATTGGGGGATTTAATAGCCGGTTCCATGTTATATGTGACATATTTATTGTGCCACAGGCTGGATAACTGCAACAAAAAAAAAATTCTAAAAAAAAAAAAAAAAACATAAGCACTGTAAATATTGTAGGCTGCCAAGCCACTGGAACAACTGACTGTAAGTTCTATTTTTTCTAACTTAACTTAAAATACTTTTAGGGCAAAAAAAAAAACCTGTTAAAACTATTAGTAAAATTATTGGGCATAAATAAAAAAAAAAAAAAAAAAAAAAACCTAGAAGGTACAAAATATTTTTGATATCTGTGCTACATGCCGTGCGGTTTGTTTTCCACTGGTCAGTCCTCTCGTGGGTTTCATCTGGATGACGGCAGCATCTCGTAAAAGGGCTTCAATCAGGAGCTGGATTTGTTTTGCGGCTTCCCAGTAATTAACTGATTGATAATTTCTGGGTTGGTTCCCCTCAATTACCGGGCTGATTGTGAATTCAAATGGTGATGCGGTGAATAAGAGAGTGACCTACTCCAGTCGGGACACCTCTTCCAGATTTCTGTCGTGTCTGGTCACCACCCACACTCATTCTGTTGTAAGAGCCCAAATGACGACGTCCCCCCTCCGTGGTCCCCTTTAACCACACTTATATTAACCTCTTTTGACACGCTACAATTTATTTCCCCCATCTAAGCTTTAATAAGAATTATATAAATTTAAAGGTTTTACTTGACATAAATGTGTTGAATTCTAAATCACTATACGCAGCCTAAAATATTAATTTAACTAGTGTTTTGCAGGAAGTTCATTTTAATCTGTGTGAAGGCTCCCAGAAATAAGGGTGGAGAAAAACATCCTTATTTTTACTCCAGTAAAACACTGTACGTGTGGCGTTATGTGGCGGGGTGACATTGTTTCAACAGGGGGAGCCACCCTGCTGTCAGGGACTGGGGCTTTAAACAAGATGAAATACCGTTGTGTCTAACAGCTACACAAACACAGGAGTCTTTATTTTTTTTCTCCAATGAGAGAGGTTAATATTTAGCAGGCTGAACTTCACTGTGCAGATTCAGACCTTTTTTGTGATTTGGAAATATTTCATTTCTCTCTGTGGTGCAATGAATGGCTAAATGAATGTATTGGGATAAACCCAAATTAAAACATCCACATATTATAATAAATTAATTATATTCAATTACTGAAATATTTGTTAAATATGAGTAACATTTTATGAGCGAAATAATTTCCAGGAGTTGAAACAACATTTGCATTTCTTTGTCTTCAGGAAAACACGCTTTGTCTCTCTCTCTCAGGAAGATTCTACATTGGAAGTGCTTTATATTATAGGTTAACTCGGCCTGTTTGAGGAGTAGCGAGGCTACATACATTGACAAAATGGTCTGAGGGGATGGCAGGTCGTATATGAGTCAGACAGATGATTGAACGGGTTCAAGAGCCATTCTGCCATGTGGAGGAGTGTTCTGCAGCAGCTGCAATCAAGGCCTTTATGGCCACCATTACTCCCAGCTGATGGGGAAAGCGGAACCTCCTCATTATGGCTGCCTGACAGGGATCAAGGCCAGTAAAACCTCGGCAACCCCTGAGCTAACCATGACCCACTTGTTCACCTTCCAGTGACATCAACACTCCCGACGAGGGGGACGAAGAGGGATAAAAAACAAAGATGTCATTCTCATGCACACTCTTCTCTGAGTGTTTGGCCTTAATCTCCATAAATGAGAAGCAGTTGTAAGACAAGTGTGTTTGTAATAGCCGGTAATAGAAATATCCATTTCAGCACCTGTGGTACCTCTGAGGTATGGGGCTTCTTTTGTCTGGGGATCGCTACTTGGCCAAGCACCGCTGAGCTATGCTTTACAGGATTTTCTCATCTCTTCATTTCAACATCTCCTGGAAAGGTATGTGGAAAATCGTTTGATAAACAGAGCTGGGGGGGGAGGGTGGAAGGCGGAGGGAGGGGGAGTGAAACTCAACTGTACAGCGCAGCATATGTCTGCAATTCAGTGTTAAGTCCGGATGAAGTCACAACGGAGTTTTGTTTACTGTATCATCAACGTCGGAGCATGCTTTGGCAATGCTTGTGCGACTGCGGAACGATCACATCACATAATCTGTTTGCATGTGAAAGTGTTTTTCTATATTTGAGCGGGGGAATTTTCTGAATGACGCATTGTTTATTGTCCGTAATAATGACCGGAGAGCTATTGAAAATTTGGGGGCTCCCATATTTGACCTTTAATGATGCAGTATTGAGTTGAGTGGAATCACTATGCCCCTTTGATGACAATCGCCTAAATTTCAAAAATGCAAGAAACACTGAAGCTGAGGGTGAAAGCACAAAGCAGTAAAACATACTTCACCTGTAAAGCTGTATCTTCTTGAGCTACTGCCTTAATAAAAAAAGAAAAGAAGAAAAAGAAAGTTTCACTGCCTCTCTATTCTATGAGAGACCAAGGAGCCATCCATCACTATTTTCCACAGTGCTTTACCGCCCAAACTGCTCTCTCAACATAGAAACGAGTACTGTGGGGCTGGTCAAAGGTCTTCAGCCCCCGAGCAACTGTACACAATAAGATATACTAAAACACCCATTGCTGCGTTGTTCGCGCTCAGGAAGGAGATTTAATTGAATTGAATTTTTTTTCCCAGAAAAATTAAAATCACAATATATCAAAATGCATCATGTAAACATAATAATCTTTGAACAATTTCACATGTTCTAGTATTAAATTTAGGACTCATTTTCTCTCTCGTCACATAAGGTCATGTTTTTCCTACGACCTTTAAAATACATCACTTCATAAATGCACGTCAATGATCTCACAGTTGGACTTTGTGCGATTTATTCAAGGCACTCCATGTAAAACAAAATGGACGAGATTTGATTTGAATGATAAAGGAGTGCAAATAAAACAAAACCCCAAAATCCCTTAATTTTGTATTCATAGCATCAAATCCAGCCAAACCCTCATAGGTTAAGTCTCGGTCAACACGCTCTCCCCTTTTCAGCTTTAACAGAATCAACAGTAAATTATACATGAAAAGCAAGCATCTACCTAACCTGTTAAAAACAGCCAAACCTGCAGGTCAGGCAGCAAGACAGCGAAGACAGAATCCGCCCTCGTACCTTTCCTCGTCACGTCAACCGAGATAATAAGGGCCTCGGCTGGAAGCATGACATGAACACATTCTGATAGTGCAGCGAAACAAAAGTGGGGCCACTGAGCGTCCCTGTCAAGCGCCAGAGAATAGAAATACAGTCGTTGAATGGCCATGTAGCCAAATCCAGCACCGCTGTGCCCTCAGACAATAGGTGCAGTACTAATCCCCCTTCACGGGGTCTGCATCCCCTGTCATGGCCAGTGGTGAACCATGCTGAGACGCTGCGTTGGCGACTGACACCTCCACAAAGGCGGCGTCCCAGGCCACTGTTGGGGATGTGTGCTCTGCACTGCTGTGCATGGAATCTGCATTGGGGGGAATAAAAGAGATGAGCAATGTGTTAAACAATAAGCTGCCCGGGTGCTGAGACCCCCGTCAAGAGGCTCCGTGTGGTCACCCATCAAAAAAGCCTCGAGCATTTAAGGGAAATCGCAGACGGCCCACGCCCACGCCTACGCAGTCCAACCCTATCAGTCTTGTGTCTGGGCCGGTCCTGGCCCGGGCCCGGCTCCTGTGTCCTCTGCTCTGCTCCGGTGGATCTGACAGCTGTTACTGGGGAAGGTTATTCACTCGGCGCATCTCCCCGCGCTCACACAATGACCCCGCAGCCCCCGCCTGTCTAGCCGAACCGACTCTTACGCCCCGCGACAGAGAGACAAGGTGGAGAAAACGAGCTGACAGTGTCACTCGTCCGCCACTTGCATTTCACGCTACGTATGCGCCCCGAAGACGGCTTTTTCTCGCCTCAAAAATATCTGAGCCGGCTGAAATCCGGGGACATCGTTTGTGTTTTCCTCTTTTTTTCCCCGTTTGTACGAGGCGAGCCAGCGGAAAAAATAGGTCAAACGCCACGAGGACGTGGTTCAAACTGAAAATGGCTGCTATGGAGGGCGTGTTCATCGGGAAGGAGAGGGTGCAATGGCGTGGAGCAGAGATGGGCGGCGCTCTTACTGTGCGTACGATACTCCCGGCATCACACACAGCCTCCTTCCTCTGGACTTCAGGAAGCCACTAATTGCTTCGTCCTTGAATTGATAAACATAAAAAAAACATTGTTTTTAAAAACCAGTGCTCCTCATACATAGAAATATGTATACCCTTATGAACAATTGTAGAGATAAACTTGCCATTATAAGATATCTAGTGTCAAAAATATTAACAAACCTATGTTGTCAAATTACAATAATTTCCAGGCTTCACAGCTCAGTATTAATATTATTTCTGTACCGTCTCTGTATCTGATCCAAACCTCCGACTTGTGAGCCCCGAACTCGGATCTCTCCGCTTAAAGCCACAAACACATTCCTTTGCTAATTCGTTGTGACAGGACTAACCAACCTATTGCCAAAAAGATAAAAACATTTTGTGTCGCCCTCCCTTCCATTCAGTGCTTGTCATGTGGCAGAATTAATGCCTCTAATTACGCTACCCTGCTATTTACTACGAGGAGCCCTGGATGGCTCTTGGTATGGGACACCATAGTTTTCATTATCTTCAGTACATTTTGTCACAGCTATGGAATTATATCTCATATGGTGCACTTACAATGATCTGTCACTCGTGGAGTCTTTTACTGCCTGGTATTGAGTTTCTTGTTATTTACAGATAAGAGAGATGTATTTATGGTATGGTACAGCAGTTGATCTTTTTGTGCTGTGCTGATGTGGTGTACAGTTTGCTAATTGGAAAATAATGAGGGTAATAATGGCACACCACTCATTAAAATTCATCTGTTGAGCTTTTTTTTTCAGCTTAGTATAGAGCGTGAATCAAATGACATGGAGAAAAAAGATATTAGAAAATTATCTAATTATATTGATACACTTAATTATATGTAAAATACCACTGTTGGCAGAAGACCTGAATATCTGTATACATAATGAGCATGAAATAATATCTTCAGCTGAGCTACATTATTACTTGCTGGCTAAATATACATTGTGGAAAACTGTTTCCATTGTGTGCATTACACACAATGCAATACTGGTATATCATGGGCAGTACTGGTTCTATAAGGATTTTTATATTGGACATTAGTATCTTATACATAAATATTTGATACATTCAGGTAATTATTAACTAATGTATTATGGATTGTACTCACAAAAGTAAATGCATATATGAGCATACTCCTGTTCTCCATTTACCAATGTGTTGGTTTATAGAAGAACCTAATTTGATGAAATAAAAAAATGCGTCAATGCTTTCCAACAGCTGAAGGCTTCTTGCTACATCTCTCATGTGTTTAAAGTCATATTCCACACGTCATTAAGTGTAAAGCATGTGTGCCGCACATATTGCACCTATGCAGAGAGACTGCTTGGTAATGATACAAAAGCAAGAGCAGGAAAAAAATAAGTGAATAGCACAGCCAAGGGTGACTTAGAAATAGAGGATGCAGGATGCACTTTAAGGTTGTTTGTGTGGCAACATTTTGACTTCCCAAAAGGAAAATAAGAGAGACAAAGAGACAATCAAAACAGACAAAAGTTATATACCTCTACTTTGGGATTAAAAAGAAAATACATTTTTTGTTGCACAGTTGTAAGTAAATATGCATTGCTGAAGTCGTGCCTTGAAGTTACTCTATCTCAGAAATAAAAGAAATGCCATATTTTGATAGCGGTGTAGCTGCTACTTTATTCCTAATACAGACTTCTGTGGCTATATTTAAAGCCAAAACAACAAACTTATAAGGAAAAGTTCATGAGTGCTCCCGTCTTTTCTTCTGTCAGAGTTGAACCACACTCTGCAGCTTCTTAGTACAAGACGTGTTCACAGACCCTCAGGAAATCCTAGCATCTCCTAACGGAACAGAATCTGAGACCTAAGTCGTTTATTTATAAAGACTGCTTAACTACAGTGTTCTTGTTGTTAATTTGCACAAAAATACAAATTATTGAACTTGACTCCCCGCCCATCAGGCTCCACCTTATCTAACAAATCTTCTGTGGAAAAAAGAAAAGTATATATCTATAAATCACATGTATATATCTGTTATTACCAAGCTGAACATTTTTTTCTGAAAGACAAGGGGGGAAGAAGGGTTGTTACAATCAGACAACAGGTCAGAGTCAGAGTGTAAAGCAGTGATTTACCGGAGAAAATGTGGAGTTAAGTTATAATCGTGCCAGTTTAGCTGCTACTTTATTCCTCCACTAACAGAGGCAACCAAAAAACAACCAACTTTGTAAGAAAAGTTCATGACTGCTGCATCTTTTCCTTCTTTTACTTGCTCTTTTACTTTCACAGACCCTCAGGTACATTTTAAAGTACATTTTTAAACCTAAAAAACACAATAGTTACTTTCCCTGGTAAGTATTTTCTCCTACTTAACTATTAACTATGCCCAATTACTTTGTGCCCACCACTGATCATTACATGATTAACTCAATATTCACAGCCATCATTGTCTCAACTGACTGTGTCACTGTCATCATGTTCACCTTCCACACTGACCTTTCTTGGAAAAGCATCATTAACGCATTCAGTTTCTTCATTTCGGTCAGCTGAGAGGACAAACACACAAACAGACGGGGGGGGGAAAAAATCCAGCACATATAGCCCATCCACACACATGCTTGTTGACATAAAAACACACAAAGCCGACTCTCTCAAGTGGCATGGGCAGTCGCACGTTGTTCTCTCTGCCTCCATCGCTGACGGCAAAGATGTACTGTCAGTTTACCTTGCCCCAGGACATCCGTGGGACAGCCTATCAGCCTTCTCCCCACTGCCAAAGACATGTAGCCCTGTTTATCTTCTAATTGACTCTCAGAGGAAGCTAAGATTGACAGTGTTGCTCCCACATCACTTAAGTCCTTTTTAGCCGAGCAAACCCTGCACGCCATCACCTGTTAATAAAACATTACGGGAGACTAAGTCCATTGATAATCGTCGCTTCGCCTCTAGAATACAGCTGAGAGGAGAGTCGTTAGAGGCCGATCACGTCCCCCCCATTTGTGGAGATGACTTTCGCGGCTCACTTTTCCCCCCCAGTTCTGTCTCACATCTACGATCAAAAGGCTCCGAGGCGATTGAGTTTTTGGAGAAGGCTCGAGGGGCCGACATGTCCTGACAATCCGAGGCAAGTCTGGGGTTCCATTTTCCATTGTGCCCCCCCCCCTCCCAGATGTGATGAAAATGAAGCAGCGCTCATTTCGTCTGGCTTGGCAGCACAATTAGGGAGGGCCAACGCTGCCAACGGCTGACAGAAACGTTGAGATAACATACGCTGTAGAGTGTATTTATTATGCGTTGACGGATGGCACGACAGACCCGAGTTTCCATAACAACTCTAAACACAAACGACCCAGACTGATCGAGACTAATTGACAGCGTGAGGAAGTTTGTTGCGGCAGGGGCGGAGGGCGGGGGTTCATTTTCCCTCCCCTGCCACTTACTTTTCATCACCTGACAGAAAGCAACTTTTTCCTTTGGCCCGGCCTCTCTCCTGCGCTGGTGCAGGATGGGGTAAAAGGGCACGGGGGGGCGCACGGGGGGGGCTGAACGTGCCAGGACGGTCCAATGTCCTCGTCTGCTGGAGATTATCTCGCGGGTCGCGGCTGGCATGCTGGCGGGTTTGTCACGCGCCACTTGCAGTGATGTCACCAAGGCCGACCTCGCAGAACTTTGGCCAGCTGGGCGCCGTCACGGACCCCCCCATCACATCTTAACCGGGACTTTTTTTTAAAGCCCGCACGGTGGCAAGATGTTAATAGAAGTGCATTATTACATGATCAGCAAGGGTATGGGGAGTAGTGTTAATAAAGGATCTGCTCTGAACCAGGTAAACAAATTACTCCCGGCTCCCAGATGAAAACTCCGGCTGTCAAGATGAGACAAAAACAGGGAGAGTTGGCTTTTAATCAAAGTATTTAATGAATAAGTACTCCACACATGCATCAGAGTGAATCAGCCTCCTTTCATCACTTGTTTGATATCCCTGTAGTCTTTGTCTTGGCTCCCGAGGGTCTTGGGTTGTCTTCCAAGTTTGCAACAAATCGGCTTCTGTCCCGTGTTGTAATTCATTCAGTATCACTACAGGCACATCAAAGCCTCTTTCACTTCCCTATGATACTTATGTTTGTCAGCGGATGACAAAAAACAGGGTGTTCTTCATCTTAAATTATTGCCAGGGCTTTCTCTCTTTGTAAGTGCTGTCCTCACATGTCTGGAGCCTGGTGAATGTATAACTCAGAACTTCAGCATGTGTCCTCATAATAGGAGCGATCTGCTGCACAAGATAACTATCAGGACGTGGAGACATGACTGTCGGGGTGCCAAAAGGCTTTGTTAATTCTCTCAGCCACCTTGTTTGAGTTACGCTCAACTTCCAACATGCACAGAGGCAGAGGATTCACCTGGAGAAAAGAAAGGCTTTCTGCAGCTAAGAGAATCTGATTTCTATCCTCTTGTGCCCATCTCCTTAATATGTAGCCCAAAACACATTAATAAATATGATTTTGGTAATGAAAATGGACATACTTAAATGTTAATATTTAATTCTCTAATTCTGTTTCTGTATGTTAAAAATTATAGGCAACCCAAAGCATTATTATGTAGAGATCAATGATTAATTTGGTTATACTACTGCTGCAATGTCCTGTCCACAGACCCCAAAGTCCCCTTAAATCAGTGGTTCTCAAATAGTGTGCTCGCGAGGCTCTGTCAAGGGGGGGGGGGTGCGTTTGACCTCGGGGAACATGCTTTTTTATTTTTATTACTGTCCTAGTATAAAGTGCAATTACACTTCCACTACATCAGGATCCAGTAACGATTTCATTGGCAGAGTGTGCATAGTGAGCATACAGCACAGAGTATGAGTATGAAGTGACACCATAAAAACTATTTAACAGTGATGAGAAGACAGGCGGAGAGAGATGGAGATAAAGAGACAAACCAAAGTCTAAAGACATCCTAAAGCTAAGACATGGTCAAACCATATGATACTGACAAATTATACTATTTTGTATGTATATATATATATATCCACCTGTGATTCGCTACCTGAATTTTTAAATCAACTTAAAACTGCGTTAACTGTTGTTACAGATTTGCTCTTCAGTAAGTTTATTGAGCTAGCTAGCTCTTAACCTTAGACAATGTTAATATTCACAGTCTGATAGGGCGACAGTTATTCAACAGGCATAGGTTTGTGTGATAATCTCGGGCATACTACTGGACTCATCAACTTAACATTTATATTAAAGCTCACATGGAGCTCTTTGAGGACTTATCCACAGAGGTACCTCAAGGGTCCCCTTCTGTCCCCTTCTTTTCTATGTACCACTTCACTTTCTGCAATCATCCACTCCCACAGGTTGTCATACCACTGATATATAGACGATACCCAGGTCTTTCTATGATCTCTGCTGGAAGACCATGCACTGACCCAGCATGTCTTGTTGATATCTCGACATGGTTTCATCCCAGCCAGCCCCTCTATACATCAACAGATCAATATCCAGCTTGAATCAAGCCAACTCGTGCCAACAATGCCTGCCTAAAACCTGTGCGTCATGATTGATGACCAACTAACCTTTAAGGCTCACAAAGCCTTGATTTTCTCTGTAATGTTGATTTTTTCCCCCGGCATGACGTGCCGGTGCGTCTGGTCTTCAGCAAGCCAAAAAACAGCGCGTCACCCCACTGTTCATAACCCTCCACTGGCTCCCAATTATTGGCTGCATCAAATTCAAAACCTTGACATCCGTTTACAACACAGCAACTAAGACAGCTGCTGCCTACTCCCTCATTCAGGTCTACACTCCACCAATGAGAGCCGCCTGATACTACCAATGCAACAGGGCCCTAAGTCCCTAACCAGACACATCTCCTTTGTAGTTCCTCAGTGTTAGAAAGAGTCAGTAAAAACCCTTCGATCTGCAGAATCCCTCTTAATGTTTAAAGAAAGGCTGAAGAAGCTCTGCACTTAACTGGATAGACTGAAATGTTAAAAGATAAGGGGTTGGGGCTTTTTCATTCATTCACATTCACAAGGGACCTACTTTGTGTGATGACCTGCAATTCTTGGAAAATGTTGTTGCTGTACATAACATAGCTTTGCTTAAGACTGGAGATACTGTAACTGTACATTCATGCTGTGAAAACAATAGTTGGCCACTTTGTGACATGTAGAGTTGATTATAAATGACCAATCGTGGTTTAGACTGCTGTATAGACCACTCAGTCTATTAACATAATGACAAAGAAATACATGAGGAAGGGATTAATAAAGGAATTAAGGAATGAATACATGAATATCTGAATAAATATATTTGGGAGTAGGGAAATTCATTCAAGAAATCCATTTAGTTAATCCTGATATATTAGAAAAGGTTTAATTTATTTTACTATAGAGGTATAGACATACTTGAGGTTTACATTTTACATGTGTCTAAGAGCTGGTTTCTGAGTGGACAGGTGAGCAGAAATAAAGCAAAAGCACATTTTTAACAGGACCTTCGAAGCAGCCAAACTAGTTCTTCTTTTCCTGTAGTGGAGATAAAGTAAAATATGTCCTTGTTGCTCACTCGACAGTAAGTTGTTAAAATGGCACACTAAAAATTTCCTTGTGACACTTAAATGTGTGTGGTGTGTGTGTTTCTGTGTATGCGAGTGCACTGCAAATGTGGAGGTGTGAGTGTCCATTGGAAGGGGAGGGGGGGTAATCTCATTCTCCTTTTCAATCTAGTAATTAACTTGACAGCATGATAAATGGACACGATCAGCTGTCTGCCTCCATGAGACACAAATATGCCGTATTATACGCCTCTATGTGGGACGCCACTCTGCAAAAAAAAAAAAAAAGACATTAGAGAATAGCTACTCAAATGGAATCAAGTCGAGTTTCATGTGCATTTGAAGGAGCAACACAGATCAGAAGAGGCTATGAATGAAGGCAAATTATTTGTACAAATGCTCACACATGAACAAATTTGAGTTCAAACTTGCATTGGTCACACACTGTTGCAGATGTTCCTGTTTATTTGATAGTGGCAGTCTTTTACCTCTACCGCACAGTCTGCCCCGTTAGGCCTAATGGCACAGAGGAGTCGACTTGTCTAAAGAGCCTACTGTATATAACTGCGTTGTCTCTCCCTACATCTGTTCCTGCCTCCTCTCTGATCACGCTCCGTTCCTATCGCCATTAATCTATCCCTCCATCCCTCTATCGTGAATACCTGATTTGGCTAAGAGCTTTGCGCTTCGCTACCCTGCAGCCAGTTCCCGAGACTCTGTGTACTGTGACTCACACACAAAAAACTTGAAAATACATACACAGTATTGAAGATACACAGGAACCGGTGCACACACACACACACACACACACACACACACACACACACACACACACACACACACACACACACACACACACACACACACACACACACACACACACACACACACACACACACACACACACACACACACACACACACACACACACACACGCACACACACACTGCTCTGAAAGCTGGTGGCTTTCTCTCTAACAGCAAATGATGTGTCTCATTGATATCCCATTTCAGGGGCCCTTTAGGGTCCCTGCACTGTAGTTGCTATTTCACCTGTATGAGGAATCACAATAAAGCAGACACAAACACTCCAGGTAGCCAATTTAATTTCGCTGTGTAGAGCCTTAGATTTAAATAATTCTGCACCATAGCATCAATAGACGGCATCTCCTGATAATGGAATGCGTCGGATATCATCTTGAAAGGATATGTTTGAGAGCATTAGAACCAAATAAATACACAAAATAATCCCTTCCTGGCAAAGCAGCCGGCCGTGCTCCGGTTACTGATATTTACACAGTACAAAATAATAACAATGCTAATGTCAATAGAAACACAATAATGTCCCAATCTGATTACGCAGCCTGCGTGTGCGTGTGTGTGTGTGTGTGTATGTGTGTATGGCAAGTAGAGAATTAAATTTGAAATTTGAGAACTTGCCTCTGTCTGTAATGTATTACGGTGGGGGGGGCTGGGTGGTGGTGGGGGGCTTGGAATTTAATAAACCCGCCAAAAAATTTTTAAAATGCATATTGGCCCAAGATAAGGTGGAGACTGTCCTTTTTTCTAAAGTAATTATGAGATGTTATTTATTTCCGTCATTAGTCAAACTGACAGCCGGTCCCTGCAGGCTGGACTTGTCCTGTTCTCCTCTCCTGCTCACCTATCTGGGAAGGAAGCCTGTAATGAATGTTTACAACACACAGGTAACAGAGTAAATATTGGACTCATCAATTATGGAGGGTAAGGGAACTGGCAATCAAATCCCATGATTATTGTTACCGTCGGAGGCAACATGAGCCCTGACAGTGGCTGGTGGTCACACATGATGCACAGTGCAAGCAAAGCCACAAGCCTACACACCCATACACACGCACACAAACACACACACACACACACACACGCACACAAACACACACACACACACACACACACACACACACACACACACACACACACACAGTCAGACACAAAAGAAACACACACACACACACATGCGCCCTCTCAACTTGTCATTTTGTGGAGCTGTCTCACCTACAGCAGATAGGGCAGAAAAGGAGCTTGTTAACATTGTGTAGGGGAAAACAGGAGAGAGAGATAATGGGAGAGGGGAAAAAAAAAAAAAACGGAAATGGGGAGAAAAGACTTTAAAATGATACGCTTATCATGGGCAGTTACTCTCAAAGCAAATATTAGTAAATATTTATATAGTTTACATTTACAAAAAATAAAAAAGATGGATAAATATGTGTTGCCTTCACTGTGCCTGGGTGAGAAATGATTCTATTCAAAATAAATAACAAACATGGGGGTTTTGGCTCCATGGTGCTGTGGTTCTTTGTTGTAAATTTAGTTAATCAACGAACCAGAGAAAAATAGCGTGTGTTGCTATTGACTCACTGAGTGTGTGGGTTTTCTCTTTCTGCTTCATAATAGTCGAGAGACTTCATTTGTGCGGCGCTCAAAAGAAATGCATGTCTAGGCATAGTGACTTGGACTCGCTAACTTTGTGCTGATGTGTGCGCATATTGTGTTTTGACAGCACCTCTCTCCCGTTATCCCACATTTTGGACAGCGGGACCCACGGCACAGAAATAACACAGGCTCCCAATTTTCCCCAAAAACCTCCCTCATTACTGAAAAGGATTGCTGGCGGCGCTTTGAAAGTAGACGTTTGTTCAGATTAGCCAGAGACGCTCGTACGGGCGCTCGCCCTGTCTCCCTGGCTTTTTTTTTGCCTGGTTAATTAAAATGTTCCAGTGTGAGCAGGTGCTCACATACTAATAGCAACGCTATTTGTAGTTTTTTTTGTTTCATTTTGGGTTTTTTTCTTGCCCCCCAAACACAATGAACATGTCTTGCAGATTGTATTTTGCAAGTTAAGTGTCCCCTAGCATCTGTTTTGGCCTGTAAAAGAAGCTGAAGGGAGTTGGAGGCAGAGCAGGTGCTACAAATACGTAAACCTTAACACTGTAGTCCTACGCAGTCTGATCGACCAATCGGTCGCCGCTCCGCTTGCGACACAGCTGACTGCAACAAGGGGGGTCATTAACATGTAATTACACACAACCGCATATTGGAACACAAATACGTTCACAGCAAACCTCGGCACTGGCAGCACTACAGCACGTTCTCCCACAGGGACCAATCTATGTTTTTCATTGGGAACACCTGTTATCTACTGCCATACATTGTATAGTCTGAGCTGTACATGGAAACCTATGCAAAATTAAACCATTGCTTCAGGTTAATGTTACCCAGAAAACCATGCACCACATGACTGTCATCCAAATATTTGAAAAAAAAAACATTGTTATGGTCAAATTTGTGAATTAACTGGAGGCAAATTGTGGATGGCCGTAATGACTCCATATTAGAATAGTGGTACAGCTGTGCCACAGCCATCGAGTGCACTAAGCTGCCAAGGGCTGGGAACACACACTCTGGCACACACTCATACACATGCATGCATAGCAAGCTAATAAATTGCCCCGACACACCCTTTGGCAGCAGCAGAAACCCACCACAACCACATCCCCCTCGCCCACAACCAGTCTAGCTCCTAATTTAGCCGGCTTCAACAGTGAGACATACACTCCCCCATGCAGAATCCATTTTCAAGGCAGGAAGCAAGGAGGAATGTCATAGGTTGAAGGATCTGGAAGTTGGATTAAAATCTTTGCACTTTTGGAAACCTCATTTGGTCTGGTTGAAACTATTGGGAGAGTCGTTCGAAAGCGGAGAAAGGATGTCGCATGCATAGATGCACACTCACACAAACACATACACACACACACACAGGCAGGACTAAGTAGTAGAAACATGAAGTAGCATGCACCTACAGTATATCTACTATGTACTTTAATTCACCTGCCATGATGTTAATCAATTTGACCTTTTTACGTCTAGCTTTCCACATTTCTTCAACTCTGCAAAACATGGTAAAAAAAATTATAGCATAGGCCCAGCACATTAAGAGCAATTGGCAGCCTTTCAAGAAGTTTCCTCTAACATGTAAGTAGCCAGATGGCTGATGTTTATCAAATTCATGACCGCAATGGCCTAAAGCAGTTGCCCCTCCCTTATTACCCCCACTGAGCCGCAGTCAATCCGGCCACTGCTCTGTGGCAAACAGATAAGATTGTAGGACCCGTCTAATGGCAATAAGTATGATTTTATCTGAAGTCTGATAAAATTAAAAAGTTCACATATTCACAAACACACACACACACACACACACACACACACACACAGACACACTCACTCATACGCCATGCTGCAAGCTAATATGCAAGGTGCTGGCCTAACCATTGGGGAGCAAACCAGTGATCCCCAGCGGCCTAATGGTGATGAGCCTGTTAAGTATCGCCTTTTCTCAATGGCTGGGACTGTGGATAGGAGACAATACCTGTGGAAGAATCTTAAATTTGTAATTAACTCTTTAAAATCCAAGCAGCTGGAGAATGTCTCTTCACTGCACCACAGGAGGCAATGGCCATCCATTCGTAGGGAACGGGCTGCAGTCAACGTCAAGATCGACTTAGAACCACCAAACCGGCCAGCATTCATTCAGAACATTCAGAGCAAAGGAGAAAAGGCACTCAACCAGAGATTGTGTTTAGTTTCAGCTTGTTTTCTTTATGCTTTTTGGCTGGACAATGCCTTTGCCGCCAATATATTGACAGCAGATTTGCTAAATTTCTACCACACTAACTACAAAGTACTACTCTACTCCGAGGAGGTATCATTCTAATACTATTGAAAAAAATATTTAGGTAATTTTGGCAAGTAAAGTATGAAATTTAACATTTAGGTATTGGAACAAGTCTAATAGAACTAGCTGCTAAATGTCTGTGACATATGTGAAGATGTAAAGTGAAGTCAAAGTCATTTTTATTGTAAATTTCTTCACATGTACTTGACATACAAAGGAATCGAAATGATTTTTCTCACTATCCCACTATCCTATGCGTTTATATGTACAACAATAGTGCAAGTGCGCAAGACGAGTCAATGTAAGGTGTTGGTTTGTATTAACCTAACAAAGGTTTTGTTTTCTTGTGGGTTATTCTGGGGTAAAATCATGGCATGTGTGCACAGAATGGCACACAAGAACTTCTGGGACCTGAGAGTCATCACCGGCCTTAAATACCACACAAACAGCTTTCTACATCTGTTGTCACTGCTGTTGCAACCGTGACGTCACCTAGCATCATTAGAGCGGAGCGGTGTAGTGAGAGGTATTAACCCCCGGGGATGTAAAACTGTAGTGAAACTGGTGAGGCGTGAGGCTCCCCCGAACGGAGCCGGGCTGACTTGAGAATCATTTCTTATTTTTCTCAGGCTCTCTGTCTCTCTCCTCTCTCCCACACACATTCACTCGCACTGCACTCTACTGTTTAGTATGGCAAGGTAGGGTGACTGTGCTCAGGGGGACATTTTAACTAAATTGTAAATGGCCTGGGTGCAGCTGTTGTAGTCTGAAAGAGTTAGCAAGAAAGGAGGTCATTGAATCACCCCTCATTCCTCAGCACTGACAGTTTCCGTGAGGCGGCATGGAAGACCTCCGTTCTCCTGAAACTTCAGTTTTGACAGACTCATTAGAAGGCGTGCAACACCACTTGTCCGTGTGTTACATTTATATCCTTTCACCTCAATGTTGGCCGTGGTGTCAATAAAAACTTAACAGAGTCATGTCAAATGTCAAGTTATAGAACCAGATTGAGGTATATGAGGGCTGACTGTATCTTGAAATATGAAACTGTAAAGCACGAACAGACTTCCACGAGTGCACACGTACGTGCACGCGCCCTTTCTTTCTTCATTTGAAGTGACAGCTGGTTAAGTAACACCACCAGGAGCATGGACACCACGATGAGACTCGGACCTCATGGGCACCATCATGTCTAATAAGTTTATCATTAATTGCAGCCTTCGGGGACATTTGTTCTTGAATTAATTAGTCTTTAACAACTCGGGGCTCAGCTAATGTGAGGAAACACAACTCACTTAGCGAAGCCATGCCGGCCTGTCTCCTATTTTATGTTGTTTCCCCAAACTTAACATCACTTGCTCAATCACTGCAAAAATAACGGCCTGGTGTACCATCATCAATCTGTCCATTGGCTTGCATTCATAAAACCTCCCCAGAGAGCACAGCGGCGCTGCAGGCTTCGTTATCTAACAATGTACCACTGTACCCTTGGACTGCTTGTGAATTGCTCCATCTTTTTCAGAAAAATACCAGCCACCAGACAAAAACAGAAAGAGGAAACCAATCACTATAACCTGTCAAATATATATATTTTTTTCCTGCAGGAGATGTCTTTGTTTTTTTTGTTTTTTTTTTATTTATCTGACACATTATAATAGTAGTAGCAAGCAAGGGTAACTGTCCACTAACAAAAAAAACAAGCTTAAAAATTGAAAAGATATATTGTAGTCCACAGTGTCTGTATCACATTCCAGTTTACAAAAGAATAACACTAACAATGCCAGAGTTTGCTGCCCTTCGAGAACTCTCTTTGCCATAAAAAATATAATTGATTCTGTAAGTTGCTTTGAAAAATTTATAGCCAGTGAAACAACCGTTTCTGTGACCTGCCCTGAAAAACAAAAAGAGAATGTAATCCTGTTCAAATATGTATTTTACCTCATTCAATCTCTTTTCTTTTTAATATCAGACATGCTTTAGCATTATCCATACTGCCAATAACCTTGAAGAGGTGTTGGGCATGTGTAAGTAAAAGCAGCCAGCTGCATTCAACAAAGAAAAAAGCAGCCTCACTATACAACTATATAGCAGTTGCTTTGCTGGCCCCATTTAAGATTCATTTGTCAGGGGCTTTTAGTTGGTTTTCTAGCTGTTTTGCTTGGAACAGCAGCTGCTGCAGGCTCCCCTAAAGAGTGTCAAGTGAGGCTAACCAGACCTACTGTAGCGAGATAACCAACTTAATTTGATATTGTTTTTGTTCGCGTTTGACACAATGCTAAGTACTCCCAGAGATGCTCGCTTTCCTCTAAAGTTTCTTCCACCGTGCAGAATTAAGAAGCTCGAGAGGGTTTGTTCAGAGTTGATTACCTTGTCGGGAAAAGAGCCTTTGAGTTCTTTCCCAACTAGAATTGTTTTGCTTCAATCGAACTGGGACTAAAGCAGTCATCAGTTCACATACAGTGTAGCTGCTGTCAGTCATATTATTACTTTTAATTCTTTAAACTGCACTTTTGATAAATATTTCTCATTGGTGACTCCATTACAGGCAACATTAGGTCTTAGGTTCTTTATGTAGGACAATCACTATAAAAGGCAGAAGGTATATAGGCGGTTGTAATGGATTGTAAAGTTAACATGCAATCTTTACAGTGTGCATGATTGGCAGATAACAGAACACATTTTGATCAGTTATGAAAAGGACTTCACACCAACAGTTGTGAGGTGACCACATCCAAGCTGCTGTACTGGTTAGAAATAGAAGGCTATTGTTTTTCCAGACACTATCAGCTCTATCGGCTAAACCACTCCATGATTATTCAAAGCATTTTTCACTTAATATGGATGATCCGTGAGGCCATATTTTTCAACGGAAAGGTCAGATTTGAATGAAGGAGTGTACATCCTGCCAAGGGTCGAGCAGGGAGAAACAAACATGTATCGCTGTGTCAAAGAGGAGCAGGCTCATGTAAAAATAACCTGGCAGAATCAAACAGTTCAAAGGGGAGAATAATAATGGCAGGAAGAGATGGATATTCAGGCAAGTCATACGTGAAACTTTCCTTCCTCAACTCTTTTTTCCAGCACAACCACTTGGGGCGATCGCCTGCTGTATTCATGCTCAGTCAACTTTGGTTCGGCAGTCACGTCCGTCCTTTAAAAAACAGCACGCCAAACATGGCTATCAGCTTTCCTTCAGCTGCTGTCTATCAATGTCATACTGGATCAACAATGCAGAACCCTTTCTGGCTCTCCCGCTCCCCTGCTGCAGAACTGCAAGCCTTCCACCCCTCCAGCCCGTCTCTCTTTGCACACGATCAGAGTATTGTCAAGGGCAGGTTGTGAACTCAGGTGCAATGTATTTGACTTATTTATTTATTTGTGTAACAGGCATACAGATCAATATGAGTATTCTGCTCAAAAATAAGGCTGGACTGTGTAGAGACAGATTAGAGCCGATGCAGCTTGGTGCTCCTTAGCCCTTCACTCAGACTGTTGTTTGTGCATAGTTGATCATGCACAACCGGGTTTCCATTAAAAAAAACATTTTGGTGCCCATCCAGGTGTCCTGGAGGATTCTAATGTCCCGGACAAATGGAAGAAAATGCAGATATTAACAGTGATTAGCGACATAATGCCTGCAACAATGCACCTTTCACAATAATGTTAATTTCAATGTCTGTATCTATATAATGTCTTGGACATAAAAATATGAAGTGTGGAGTACATAACTATAGAGCCTCTCTGGTTGGAAACTTGGTTGTTTTTGATACTCTTGAATTATATTCAGTATCCAAGCAAATATAACCAGTAAATATATAGTAAATATGATGTAAAACCTGATAAGAGAAACATACACACATACATAAAAAGAAAACAACACTGAAAGCTAATGAAACTAGAAGGGTCATACTCATATTATCCTAATTAAATAGATATTTTAATAAAATGTGATATAATGAATTCTGCTCGAGACTTCTGTTTATTTTCCAGTTGGTTTCTAGATGACAAGACCAGTGACATCTTTCTATACAATATACATATCTAAGTTTGGAACAAATCACCTTGTTGGACCCACCCCAGCAGACCAATTAAACAATGATATTGTTATTTCAGCTCTAATGGGTAATGAGACAACAGCCATAACAAGAGATTTTGATGATATTCAAATAACATTATAACTTGCCAAAAATCTCGGGTAATGACTTTAAATGAGATTCAAACTTATTCAAATCAAACAGCCGTTCACATTCAATGGGTCAGTATGACACAGTTTTTAGGAAATGAAGAAAACATCCAGATTGGCCACTCTGAAAGCAGCAATCTCAGTCTAACAAAGCAGATGCAAAACACACATTTCTTTACCCGTTTCAGCAGTATGCATGACATTAGAATGTGTGGTTAATTTATTTACACTCCTGCAGGAGAAACTATGTTCTGATGAGCTAATTTTCTCCCCTTTGCACCCCCCCAACACCTCCCAACACAACACTTTTCACTTTTTACTCCCTGTCTCGATATGAAAAAGAAATTAATGTGTTCTGACCTTGACCCTTCTGTCTTGCCCGTCTTTGAGCAAAAAAAAATACTAATTAAAAGATAGCCCGAGCTATCAATTGCTCTCTACAATACACCGTTTTATATGTGAGCACTAAATCTGAAAGAAAATACTGAATGGCAGCAATAATGGAACAACAGCATTGAAACCAATTTGCCAACTGTAATCCTACATTAATAACAAGTCTTGAGTGAATTTGCTAAAGTGATGAAGTTGGACAGCAGTGGGGTGTGGAGAGTGCCTCCAACCACTGGAATTCCCTAATAAAATATTCCCTGATGCAGCGGCATAAGTTGAAAATGTAAAGAAAAATGCATCGGATTTAAAGCCACTTGACTTCACTCGTCTCCCATTGTCCACTTTGCTGCAATTGTGAGCTGTGTTCGCCACAGTATAAAGTGTATTTTTTTGATGAGGAGACTTAGATTCCAGACTTAAGGCATCTTCTCGCCTGGATCTTGAAAAAAAAGTCATTTTGCCATCGTTGATAACACTGGAACCCAAACACTCATATCAAAGTTGAAATTGGCAGCTGGGAATAAAAGTGGGGCCGTCGCCGTGACCCTGCGCCCCCTCCGTCTCCCATTCTGCAGGAACACCTTTCAGTTTCACTTAGAGCGCAAGTCCCATAAAATATGAGCTCCATCATCACCAAGGACGACAGGCCAATATGTTGGACGCCACTCTCACCGGAGAGAAGCCACCGGCGCCTCCACGACTCATAACAATACCCTCCGAAAACAATGAAATCTGAAGGGACGGCACTTTGGAGGGGGGAGCTGGCTCTCTTCAGAGCTCTTATTACACTTTTACATTAAATCTCAGCGTGAGTGTCAGATGAGCTTCCAATGCTCTCCTGGCATAGTGAGGAACGAGAGGAAGAGTGGAAGAGAATGTATAGGTGCCCAAACAGAAAGGAAGGAGGAAAAGAAAATGAAACTAGTAACACACTCCCATTTCACCAACACACTGACACACTCCAGCATCTCCATTAAATGGGACCGTGTAGAGGAGTTACCCCTCCGGCCATTCCTAGGTGAAGGCATTCCGCCCAATCCCTTTGCTTTGACAGGAAAGGAACAGCATTTTATTTTACACTTAATTGCAACTGTCAGCAGCTAACATCAGTTCTGAAAGAACAGTAATGTGACACGACTACAAAATACGCCGTTTTTCTCCCCATCCTTTGAAGGACATGTGTAAAGGCCCATTACCATACTGTATGGTAAGCAGCGGAGCAGCAGGCGGCTGGGAGTGTAGCACCAGCGGTGCCACCTTTAAAAGAGACAAACAAAACATATTGCCTAAGCTGACGAGGGATGGTAGGTGCACAGAGAAGCATGTGTAGTAGTTAATGGTATGTCAGTGACGGGGAGGAGAGGTCAGACCAAACAAATGCACAGGGAAGCTCAGCGCCTCACAGTAAACACACTCCCCCCTACAACAAAGCCTGGTGTATGTCATCATTTTAGATAGTGTAGAATAAATTCACTGGTGGCCAGGATGCCCATAGCTGGGCCTGATCAAAAAAAAAAAAAAAAGTCTCTCTGAGAATCCATAAATAAAACCTGCTGGATGGTCTTTTTTCTCTCCTTTCATCAACTACTGTGTTATGTGCATCTTTCCTTTGAAAATGAAGAATAGCAAAGTAAAAGGATGAATAAAGGAGAGTGTGGACCCAACTTATTCCCTCCACTACTACATCATTAACTCCTAGAACAGCAAACAGGGGGATGAACCTTGGTTACTTCCACTGAATACTGCAAGGAGAACTAAATCAAAGGTTTGCAATGATGTCAATCTGCCAGTGTCAAAATATAAATTCCACCTCAGCATGAATGAATTATTCAACTTGAATATTCCCTTAGTTGTTTTAGCTTTTTAATGACTTCACCTATTACACCAACTGTGAGGATAAAAAAACAAAAAAAACAAAGGGCATGGCAATGACGGCTATACAACAATGACCTCATGATTTGCCCTGATTTCATAGGGTTACGTATCTCGCTGCCTCTGACGACTCCAAATAACTGACGCATGTGGTTAGTCGGGATTGAGGACTTCATATGACCCATTTAAGCATTTTAACAATGACCGTCCATCTGTGGGTCTTCACTCATTAGCACGTTTGCTTTCACAGAGACGGGAAGAATGTGACGAGAGATCCCGAGGATTATAATAGAGTGAGTGTGACTCTTGCCTTGATAAGACGGATGAAACATTATCCCACAAGAAAGTACCACGAGTTCCAAGGAGGATATTTCAAGGTAGCCACTGGCTGCAGAATAAGACCATCAGACCCGATTTCTCTTATCCAAAGGAATGCATTTAACACTGAAATCTGTCAACAGTGAAAAAAAGCAGCACGAAGGTCAAAGAACAAAACAAATTAGTTTTTTTTTGTTTTTTTGGTATAATGATTTATTACAGCAGTATTTGGATTAGTGATTAAATAAAATGTTGTTGATTTTGTCATCAACTTTATGAGAGGTCATCAACTGCTCAGCTCTTCTCTGCTGTTTTCTTTATCCTAATTATCTTTCTTCAATTCCAGGTCACCACTCAAAACAGCTGTCAATCATTTTAACGTTTAACCAAACGTGGACGCCACTTCTTCTTGGGTGTCACATTTCATATATGGAAAAAAAAAAGAAGTTCTTGCTGTGCCAGGAGGTTCTGTATCTCGCAGGGACCAGCAGGGCTCTGGAGGCCTACACACAGTACATCTGCACACAGTAATGAGCAGGGGAACTTTCTGTCAAGCTTACATATGCTGTGTCATAAGATCTGGAAAAATACACTTCACTGGTTATTATAACAATATATTATAAACTATATTACAAACAACCTCACAAATACAACAATACAGCTAAATATTAGCAACAAATGACAAAATACTGCAAACCCAACACTATTACAAACCATAATATACTACAAATTATATTACAAATACTACTACAAAGATGTGCTTCCAACCAACCTTTCCTTGCATCTTTCCACACCCTCCCCTCAGGTTTACACTATCAACTACAGCACAGTCCCTGATCAACCTGGGTACTTTCCCAGTCCTTGAAGTCCACACCGATATGTGGAGCAAACAGAAAATGTGAGCTCACATGATCAGGATGGTTGGAACCAGGCTAGTGGGACCAATGGAGGAATGGCCGTGCATGATCATGACGTGTTTCAGTCCACATCTGCAAGTCTGTTAGACTACATGCTGTTAAATCTGTGCAATCTGTGCACGCAGGTAAGATTAACAAAAAAGTTCATATGAATGAAAATAACTAACAATAGAAACAAGCATTCTACGTGCATTACTGAGGGCTTAATGATACCTAATGACAGACTTTAACAAACTGTAATATGCACTATAGTTCTGATGTTTTGATGCTGGGATCAATAATGCTTAACATACTAGTCTGGCGTTAAAAGAATAAAATGTTTCACATCTTGAGACCGACATGCTGTCCTTCCTTTAGAGATCAGTAATGCTGAACACAAACGCATGCCTCTGGATTGTTGTCTGGCATTAAAAGGTTTTTTTTTTCCTCCCCTTTCACATCTTGGGACCGCGCTCATACATCCCGAGGTGGGTAGGTGGATTGCGATTTCTGTCTCGGTAGCTCACTTGCTTCCTCTCTCAGAGGAGGCCATTGACTTCCACAGCGGTGCAGCCTCCCACTGCACACGGCGACTGCAGGCCTTCTGGCTCCAGTTCAAAGCCGCACAGAGAGGGAAGTCTCTTCCAGAGGGCCTGAACTGTACATTGTGCAACAGGCATGTCTTAATATCACAAACCCCCTGCAGGACGAGCACCGCTGCACCTCGAAACCCAGTGAAAGAAAAATATTTTCTTACAAAATACATTATCCAATACTGTTCTTCAGTATATAAAAGAGACTAAGAATCAAGTAGTTTGCCGGGGAGTGCATTAGTGATGTGGCATTTGTGAAAACAAGGGCAACAACTAACAATTGTTTTCAATATAGATTAACCTTTTGTTCATAAAATATATGTAAAAATAGCAAGCAACCCAGACATCTTTTTCATATTGTGAAAAGAAAAGCATTAGAATAGCAGAGGCTGAAACCGACCAATCGACTGATTGATACACTGATTAATCATTACAGCTCGGGCTAAACATTAAAAACAGCTGCCAGATATTTTTCAGACACAATGAATTCATAATGAATGAGTACTTTGAATGAATTGTGCAACCATATATACACACACACACACACATATATATATATACAGTAATCCCTCGTTTATCGCGGGGGTTACGTTCCGAAAATGACCCGCGATAAGTGAAATCCGCGAAATAGAAAACTATTTTTTTTTTACAATTAGCAACTATTACATGTATACAAATACAGTGACTCGCGTGTAGGCCGTTTCACTGCTCTTCAGACTGGGCCGCTGCATCCTGACTGCGCTCTGCAGTGTTCTCTTCTTCTGAAGTCCGCGGTGCAGGTGTGTTTGTTCGGGAGAGGAACATAGTGATAGGCAGTTGTTGTCGCTCTTTTTTCTTCTTTGCAAACGAGACGACAAAATGATAGCACAATTCGTAGCATGTTTTGATACAAGAAGCGGGAGTGAGTTTTTAGCGAATCAGAATGCAGAACACAATGCACCAAAAAAAAAAAAATGCATTATGAAAATCCGCGAAATAGCGAATCCGCGATAAGTGAACCGCGAAGTGGCGAGGGATCACTGTATATATATAAATATATATATATATATATATATATATATATATATATATATATATATATATATATATATATATATATATATATATATATATATATATAAATATATATATATATATATATATATATATATATATATATATATATAAATATATATATATATATATATATATATATATATATAAAAGATGATTGCAGGTTCCTCCAGAAAAGATGGAGGGCAGGAAGTCAGTGGTGTATTGATGCTGGACATGAACTGGCTTGCAGGGCACTCATGAACACATGTACTTCCCATTGTCTGAGGCAGCTGCACGCTGATAGGGTCTAGGATAGCACTCTGGTTCAAGTGAACCACAATAGGCTTCTTTTCTCTCTTCTCCACCCCCCCACAGAGAAATGAGAAGACCAGTGGGCGGCTGAACTACAGAGAGGCATTCTGAGAAAGGAAAAGGATGGAGAGGTACGCACAGTAGGAGAACTGCCTTCTCCTGACTACAGTAGGGAAGCAGGGATCCAGCAACAAGTCAAGTGAAACTATGCCTTTTCCAATATCTTGTCATACCTGTTTAAGAGATCATGTTGCAATAACAGGTTTTAAGGCCGAAATTTCTGTGTGTTACAAATTGACCATTTTGAGCATTTTGAGGGCAATTTCCTGGCACAGTATCAACCAAATTAGCTGAAAAGTTTTGCAAATAAATTGATTACAGAGCTGTTAAGCCCTTGCCCCTGGTCCACAATCTCATACTGTATTGACTTAAAAACAGATGCATTGCACAGATGTGAGGAACATGACCTCAAATCTCTTCCTCTGCTAAAAGTACCTTAGGCTTTACAAAATCCTTTGCACATGAACTTGGTTGTACAAATGCACTTCCTAAACAGTTAAGTTAAAATACAATATATCCCAGGGAAAGGGTGTGAGTCCAGTTATCATCAAAAGAAAACAACTCTTTCATGATGTTGTATGAAACAGTCAATTTTAGGCTATTGAGCTTCTGACAGCACTGAGGTAAAGAGACATTTCAGTCATACATTTCAGACCAGCTGAACAAATAATATCAATCTAACTCTATATCCATCCCTATGTATGTATGTATGCTCTATGATTTTCTTGACAACCTGATCAACTTCACACTTGGTAGGTGTACTGCTGGTGATATAGCTATATATATATATATATATATATATATATATATATATATATATATACAAAAGAGAGAAGATTACAACCTTGCAAATATGGAAACCACACATACACTTCATATGCAATTATGAAATGTTCATCTCTTGTAACCCCCCTTGATTTTATTCTTAAATTTTTAAAGACTAAAGGCTTGTCGACGATGCAGGAATGTCAGTTCATTATGTGTGAAAATACAAAGAGTTTCTGTAATACTCTTGTCTGGTCATTTTTTTGTATAGTTATTTTAAGGGCTATCAGGGTTATAGACAATATGATAATAATCAGGGTGAGGATAAAAATAGTAACCAGAGATACATTGAATGCAAATTGTACAACTTTGCTAAATACATTACTTTTTTTTCAAATGTTTGATCCTTTGAACAAAATGAAAGCATTACTATGGAAGTTGTCAGGAAGGACATGTTAAGTGCAGGTTTAATACTGTGTGTGATTCAGCTTCTTTTTACCGCAGTGACCTACCGTAACAGCTCGCTTACTGAAGAGAAAAATACAGTGAAATCCTATGGGATATGGAAATGAATCTTATATTGCAGGATAAAAACTTGGCAAATTACCATTGCCCTGACATTTACCCACAAATTCAAACCATTATAATACCGTATTTACCTAAAGCGAGGCGTCCCCAATTTAACTGCTTGCAAATACGACAATCTCCCTGAGAGGCATAATTAGGAAAAATCAGTAAATACAATCCATCTTGGACAATAGAACAGCTTTTTTATTTTTTTTTTTTATTGTTGAAACAATCTATGTGATGTCTGAACCAGTGAAACAAATTACTAAATAATTTTTAAGGTGTATTTAGCTGTTGTTATTGAACAACTATACATGGTGAACACAATTCTGCTTAGACATACAATGTGTCTTCTGCTGCATTATTACACCGAAACACCAACATTATATCCAATTAGAGGAAATACATGAAAAAATCAGTTTTGTGGAAAACTTTTTGGGTTCCCACACATGCCTAATCTGTTCAAATGGGGCATACACCAAGCCCTTTGAAAAGAGGAAATAATTGCTCGGACAAACAGTAGGAAAACATTAAATAGCAGTGGTAACAACCAACAAGTATGTGCTTTGGTCCTTGGACTGTGAATGTATTGAAGCAGGGGGTGTTGTATCAGGCTGACCGGCTGATTACATAGCTTAATGGTCTTGGCTTCACCTCACTTTACAAGCCCAAACGGTCCCCGTGGTCTGATAAATCATAGGCATATCGAGTCAGACTGCACCAATGAACTGCTGCCATTCCCAGGTCTCTAACTAGAGGAGCAGACCATGTAGCAGGCCAATATAAATAAGCCTTCATCATGTCCAGCTCACAATAAAAAGTCACATTTTTCTCTTGTTTTTCTGTGGAGACTTGTGAAACATTCTCAGCTTGAAATTATTTGTCTGTTCTTTTTTTTTTTTTTTTTTGCTGGAGACAAGGCATCTAAGCAACCGAATAAAAACGCATGATGTATCCACTCTGCATCTTCAATAAAGAACAATACATGGCCAAGAATACTGCTCTACATGTGGTGTGTGTGAAGGGAACGAAGTTGTGAAAAGGTTAACGCTGGCAGACCAGTGTGCGAACAGGCTTCCTGTCTGAGGGCGCCTCTCATGCTAAATGCTATAAGGAAATGTGAAAATTATGTCCTGTACGGGTAAGATCATGACAGTTAGCCCATATTCTGGCACTGAAAACAAAACCTGAACTGGCTTGTCATAGAAAGACATACTGGGGGGGGGAGGAAGGTATTTTGGCACTGAAGTTTCAGCCCTAAAAAAGAAAAAAAAAACTACCACTGACAAATAAATGCGAATGTAATAAATTAAAGCACAAAGTTAAATCATATGGTTTTATATTAGTTTAAACATGTTTGCATAATGTCTTCTTCAATATCAATCTCCAGATGTTTTCATGTCCTGTGTTTTCTTTTAGCTTTACTTTGTTTTAAAGATAATACGTTTTCAACAACCTTTTTCCTGAAGCAAATGAAATGAGCAATTTTTTAAAACCATTTTATTCAACTATTCGTCGCTGTACTGTTACTCTTTTCCTGAAACTCTTTGACAGCTTTGCTGAAGCTGTCATTACCCGTACTGATGTATTATCACTGTTCCGCCGAAGTTAGAACAACAGAGATTTGATCTGCGACCCAGTAGGATTTTAAGGCATCAAATTACATCAACACCTTTCTTGCGTTCGCTTTTTATGAAAACACCATTGCAGTCTAAATATAACTAGTTGCAAAACAAGGCAGCTGCCAAAGAATCCGACACATGAAACACACAAACATTTTAATTTCTAAGCCAGTTATGGTGCTAATACGTGATGACTCGAAACTCTGCTAATTTAGGCAAAGAGCAGAATAAAACGTGTAAATCTCATGAATGGGCATGAAAAATTTGATGATTCATTCATCGACACGCGTTAAGCAAGAAACATGCCACAAATGAGAAGCCCAGATAAGATGGGCTAATATTATCTATATAATAGAGAGCATCTTATGTTATGACTCACTTATTCGACATCTTCTGAGGGGACATGATTTTGTCATGCGGATTTCATTAAGTTACAAGTCATGAACGCTGAATCGTCATCGTTTCTGCAGGCATGTTCCTCTAATAAGATCTTAAATCCTAGAAATGTCACTTTCAGGCATGAATGCTTATGAGAGACCAAATCATCCGATTGGCATCAGTGTTGGTTTTAGCTTAAATTTGAGATTTTTGAGGACTGAATGTTATTTTACCTGAAGAAGATGTTTTAATGCTGTAATTGTTATGTGCAGTTGACCATCATAGGAGATGTCTTTGTTTGTAAACTGCATTTTATTCCATACATATTGTGATGGCTTTTGCTAAAATAAGTGTGGGATTTTCACAAACGCTTCTTTTTCCCCAACTTAAAAGTACTACAATCCTATCAACATTGTATGGCTATTATATTTTCATACATGAAAGAATAGTTACCAAACCTACTTTATACTATCACTGAGTTGAGTGCGGCAGGAAAAAGTAGAAGTTCAGAAGTAGAACTTTGACCAGCACAGCCCAACTAACTCCAATCATGACAGATGACACACGTTAAAGGCACAATTCATATATTCAACTGGTATAGTATAGTTAACATGCTTGGCAACAAGTTGATGCTCATCAGCAATAAACTTAGTTTTGTATGTTTATTTAAACCCACGTTGTTAAAAATTACTGTGTTTGTAAAGTTCTCATTTCAAGATCCTGTTTCCAATGACATTCCCTCGTTAACAAGGTGTTACAAAGGCAGAATATCTCAAAAAAGGAGAATTACAAAAAAAGGAAATGTACACACTACACAGGAACGCTGCTATTCTTATAAAACATTCACATCTGAGTGGAAACAAAGAGAGTGGGACAAAGAGCTCCATTCTGCAAAGCCACATCTGGTAAAAATGAACAGATGGCTACCGATCCCCGGGCGTGCTGCCTTTCTTTGCCGAGGTCGGACTTGCGGACTTGACCACCACAAGCTTCATAGTGGTCAGGTGTCAAACAACCGTGAGAGGGGCTGAGCATGATGTTGCTTAGATATCGGTTATAATCATCAACGCAGGTGAAGATGCAAATTCCTTAATCTGATAATGCCCTGCTGTGGTTTCCAGCTGTTTGCTGAAGTTCTTCAAACTTTATCACCCACAGCGTTGAACTCTCCGGCACAATCAGCCGCATTACCATGTACTCTGTATGCAGCCAGCCTAGCAGAGATAAATCCAGTTCATGTCCATCAATCCTGTTTTGGTTTGGTAAATTTGCCCTCAAAGGTGGACTCTGACTGAAGCTCACTGATGTATCTGTATACCTCAGTGGTGCTGAATGATGCTGAGCTGCCTGGACAACTTGCTTAAGTGTCTAAAGCAGCAGAAAGTGGAGGTAGCAACACGGCTTGGAAAGAGGAAAAAAAACTGCCAGGTTTTCAGCAAAAGCTGCCCATGTGTCAAATAAATCCAAAACAGTTTTCCCTGCACCTTGCAGTTGCAGAAATTGAGATAGTTGAGCTGTCCAGTAATCCATGAAAATCATGAGTTTCATTACCACTTCTTTTCCTTGAGTTGTGGATAGTCCTGGTATTTTTCAGCCAGGAAAAGGACTTTATAGCATCAAAGCAGCTGAGAAACCATTACAAAACATTTCCGCAGCTTAGCCACCTTAACCGCTGTGTGCAAAGGGATATCTTTGTATAAGCAGTCCACTTCCTCGAGGAAGGAGTGGAACTGTCGGTGTGTCGAGGGCAGATCTCTGAACTGTGAAAGTTAGTAACCTTCACCACTGTAGTCACGACCTCATTAAGATTGGAATTTGACATATAAGCACAGAGGCTTTTCGGCGTGTTAGGCAGTGGAGTTTCATGACAGGATGACCAATTTGTTCTTTGTTCTATGACCATAATCTCTGTTTCCTGACCATGGTGGCAGGACCATCTGCTGCCACTGCAAAAGTCCGGGCAACGCCATTCACTCGCTACTCAAAAATGCTCCATTAAAACTTTGGCTAAGTCCTTAGGATTCGTTGTTTCTGTTGTTTGTTTTAAGCAGCAGAGCTCCCACCTTAGGGTAAAATCTGAACATCTTGCCATGACTGCCAAACCTGGCATGTCATTTGCATCCAGCTTTTTTTTTTTGCGGTGTCAAAGACGTTTCCTTGCTTCCCATACACACACATCTGTTGGATTCAGCCTCGTCAAGTTTTCTTGTGTTTCATTTCAAAATCACGCATATAGAACTTAACATTCAGCAAACAAGAGTTTAAAACAAATTACACACAGTATAGACAACACAATGAGCAGCGTGATATTTTCTAAAGTTTAAGACACATTTCTTAACTAATTTGCCCATTTATTACATTATTTTTATTCCCCATTGATGGATAGTTTTTTTTTTCATTTTTTCCTTAAAAATATCTAAAAGTACTTGTTAAAATAAGTCTGACAGACATAAACATAATTTTATCAAATTATTGTAATCCAAAGATAAGTTTTTTCAAATCTTGATTATAATTCACTATACATGCTTTTGCCTTCTGTTTTGTCTCTTGGACATAAACACAGGGAAAAAAAAACTAATCTGCTAAAAGACCTTTGCAATGAGCCATAAGAAAACCTTACAACACTGGAGGTTTTTCCCCAAGTAGAGTATTCTTGATATCACTTGCTATGGATTAGTGGTCACGCAAAAACCATTAGAGGTCACTGGCTCTACAACTGCACATTTCAGCCTGAGTCAGTTGGGATCTCTGCTGCTCGCAGCTAACTTCAAAGTGTTTTAGCAAGTGGAGAAAAGGTATTTAAAGACGACCATGATCCCGCTTTGAGCTCCGATAGTGTAAACAGAAATTCTCCCAGAAGAAAACATTATGAAATTTAAGCCTCCATTTCAACAGAATATGTTCTATAGCTGTGTGGAGTAAATGTGCCCGACAAACCTCACCATTCTATTTATACTCGTTGACTGATAGTATTGAATTTAACTTACCACACTGATAGAGTTCCTATCCACAGTAAGTACACTGTTAACACAGCACACAGAGAAACATAAAGACTAAATAGTACTCAGACGCAAACAAAGCCAGAACCTATGAAATCACTCATTTAAATGCCAGTTAAAACAAGTGGGTTTAAAAGGAGCAGGAAAACATTAGAGCAATCATTGAGGCCATGAGAAATCACACTGGTGGAGGAAAGCAAAGGAACATAAATTTGCAGATTGGCCAAAGGCAAAGAAGGCAAAAAGGAAGAAAAAAAAAGTGTGCAGTCTAACTCTGAGCTTAAATCTCAGAGATTCAAGACCAATTTTAATGATATGTAATTAAGGCCTAAACAAATTTTCCCCAACGGATACGATTAATGGGGAACTTATTACAGGCTATGGCACCCAAGGGGGTAATACATTCATACTAATCTCACGGCTGTCAGCCTTGGGGCTTCACCGCTATAGAAATGCCTTCATATTAAGGGCAAGAGTAGACAGGAGGTAGAGAGTCCGGGGAGTTAAAATTAGAGGTACAATAAATTGGCTGCGCTGTTGCATATAATGTCAAAATAAAGTGGGAACTACAACAACATGCGATAGCTGCGTTTTATTTATACAGTATGCAGTTACAGGGACACACTGGCTGCGTTTGACAGAGACAAAGAGGTTAAGTATGTTTGTGAAGGGCCACTTTTACAGCATAGTGCTTGACACAGATAATAGAAAGCAATAAAACAGATACACAAATTCCAGGAAACAGCGTGCGCGTTGTTTGTTTGTGGCTGGATGTGTGTTTCTCACTGTGTGCATGTGGAAAACGGCAATACCACGGGAGACCATAGAAAGTCTAAAGACAGGCAAAACACCAACACCGAGTGAGGCTGGGCAGTTCAGGAGCGTTACATTGCATATAATGATTATGCATCATCGGTGTATGACAAATCACCACTTTTGACGTTGCGGTTGCGTTAATTGCTTGCACGCGACCAGCTCCATTACCCCGGCTGGGCGGAGTTAAAAGCGTGCAAATAAAGAGTGCCTCTCAAATCTTTCAGTCTGCAGACAAACTGGAGACAGTGGCATTGACGAAAAAGTTATTGTCAGAAGTGGGCCAGTGATTAATGGCTCTTTACCTGAAAGCTTCAAGTGTGTCTATAGCACAGACACATCCTTCACATGGGGAACGGGGCACACAGATCATTATGCAGATATTGAGGCTAAAAGCTTTGCATTGTTTGACGTTGAATTGTGTGGGTAATTCAAACAAGTGGGTCTATACTGTACAGTCTTCATCCTCAAATGCAGCGTTACATACATTTTTTATTCAAACAATTGTCTGCTCACTTAGGCATGTTGAAAATATCTTTATTTCTACTCTGTCACAACCCCGCATTTAAATAGAGATGCTCATCAAATCTATAAACAGTGGTTCACTGTCACTGTTAAGTTGGTGAAATGGCAAGAACCACTTCAGTTTAATAACCCCGAGTGAGGGAGGTCTCAAATCAAAAGTGCAATAATTAGGATCAGTTTTCGTTAAGCTAGCATGAAGTCATTAAAATGTTCACTGACTGTGGCGTAGGCAGTGCTTGGCAAACCTATTTTGATGATTTTCACTGATTAAACAAAATAAAATATTTTCCTGGGCAGGGAATGGCCCTAATTACAAACACCAATCACTGGGACCATGCCAATGACGAGATGCTTATACAGCCGAGCTGCTAATTAACCCTTCGATGTACTTCAAATCACATAAAGATGTTGTCAAGCTCTTAGTGTCTTTTTACATGTTCATTTTAACTGGTATAGGATGGCTACTGCACAAGTAATGAGAATAAGATGTGTGAATGGTCATCGGTCATCTGGCTCAAGGATGCAATCTGGTGAGTGGATAAAGAAAAATATTCACCATCAGAAAGGGGGCATGATAGTTTTACCGTTAGTTTTAACCCTAGTATGTAATTGTTCAAATTCATAAAAAGCTGATATAAATACATGTGACATATACGCAAATATGAATTGAAACGATTTTCCGTGTTTACCAAAAAGTTGTGAAGTAGTGAACATTTAACTCATACGAGTGTCACCCCCTTCCTAATTTACTTAGTTTTTTTTTTTTACAAGTTTATCACACTTACATGTTTCAGCTCATCATACAAAAAATCCAAAACATGCTCCTGTGTCAAAAATTGATTGCCCCCCCGTTAAAACATAACTGTATTTTATCACACATGAGTTCAAATTCTCCACCCTCAATCAGGCCTGATTACTGCCACATCGGTTCTCAATCAAGAAATCACTTAAATAGGACCTGTTCCATTATATCTGGTGGAAAAGTAGCACTGCATTCCAGAAAAGGAACATCATACCAGCAGTAAAAGAAGGTGGTGGTGGTGTGACGGTCTAAGGCTGTTTCTCTGCTTCAGGACCTGGAAGACTTGCTGTGATAAATGGAACAATGAATTCTGCTTGCTCCAAAAAATCCTGAAGCAGAATGTCCAGACAGCTGTTTGTGACCTCGAGCTGAAACACACTTGGGCTCTGCAGCAGGATCCAAATGATCCACAACACACCAGCAAGTCCACCTCTGAACGGCTGAAAACTCTGGAGTGGCCTGGTCAATATCCTGACCAAATCCTATCATGATGCTGTGGCATGACCTTAAAAATGGGATTCATGTTTCTAATCCCTCTAATGTGGCTGAATCACAACAATTCTGCAAAGATGAGTGGATCAAAGTTTCCTCCACAGCGCTGTAAGAGACTCGTTGCATGTTAACACAAATTATTGATTGCAGTTTTTGCTGCTGCTGCTTAGGACCCAACCAGTTATTAGATTTAGGGGCAATCACTTTTCAACACAGAGCCATGTAACTTTTTTTTCTCTCTTATTAATAAAAACCTGTATTTAAGAACTGCATTTTGTGTTTACCCGTGTTGTCTTCGGATATTATTTTAACCTTTACATGTGACTTACAAGCAAAAAATTGAGAAATCAAGACACACCACTCAGCTGTTTTCACTGTCTCAGTTTAAATCCCATAATATACATTTCTTGGTCTTTTGTGAACAGCATGAAACATACTCTACAAAAGTTGTTGATTATTTGAACAATTAAAACTAAACACTGAAGATCGCTCCATTTTTCTCTCGTACAGGCGGCTGGTTTTATTACACAACCTCTACTTCAAGAATTCAAGCGTGAAAACTCGTCTGACAAGTACATGAAAACGTGACTGTCAATCCTATTGTTTTAAAACCCTACACAAGAAGTGGGTACTTCATAAGAATCTCTGTGACTGAGTAAAGTATTTCAACTGCATACGCTCTCGCTGAAGTTAATGGTATCTTAAAACAATAGTTCAACAGAGTAATTATCTTTCTAATTAGAGGGCTTACAGTGTTGAATGTAACCCGACCAATTAACCTTGTGGAGATCTCTTTAAATGCTTCCTTCTGCTCATTGAGCATTTACCCAATCCCTCCGTGCATCCTGTTGTTGTTTGCATTATTGTAAGAAATGCTCCGTTTCCAACATTGAGAAACACTGCCCGCATTATTAACAAACAAATTAGTTCCGTATGAAAGCGGGAGAGTAGATGCATATGGTTTGGTTGGCCCTCTAAACGTCAAGCTAATGGACTAAATTGCTTTCAGATTGAATGACCAGCATTATGTCTAGGAAGTAAAAAGAAACTGGATAGATGAGAAGATGGTGCAGACATGTATTTGAATTTGATATCCCGTGTAATACCATTATACAGGTAGAGTTCTGGTTGTTTACCAAGCACTGATTTTGCCAACATGCAACTTATAAATAAAAAATTCATTGACATACCATTTGTCTTTAATGTGCCAATGTTTCGTCTGGGCTTAACATGAGGGAATACTAGCCCAGTATTTGAATAATGGGAAACACACGCACACACAGAGACAGGGGAATGAAAATAGCTGCTGAAGGCTTCATGTATACTTCAGTGTGCATGTAATCCTCTGAGAATTGCCTGTGGATGTGAAGCTGTGTACGGTGTATCCCCCTTCTTGACTTGCTTTATTGCTGGTATTTGATTGCTCCGTAATGTGAAGGAGAAAGAAGGGAAGGTGGATTTGGATTTTCTTAAGATGTGACTGGTTTGAGGAGGGGGAACCTCCCGGAGCTTGACAAGGGGATCCACACCAAAGCGTCAACTTCTTCCAAAAAATAATGAATAAGATACTACAAAAATTCCATATCGTAAAAAGTGTGCAGCAATATATATATATATATATATGACATCAGTCCAGTCACGCAATCCTCACAAAAGAGAAGGACTGAGGGGGAAAACTAGGCAATGGTATTGGGAAATATCAAGCGGCATCCTTTGGTGGTTACACCACAATCCTCAAATAGTTTTGTCTTTGGGAGAAGGGACATGCTGGCTTTTCCATCTCTAATGTGTTTTCCACTGTCTTTGTGACAGACTCACCATCTGCATTAAATCATGCCCACAAGTGTCGGCGGTGGCGTCGTGCTCGAGATGGAAGTTTACTTGCCAAAGCACTTTGCATATTCCCATGAAGCCCGTAGAGTGAACCCTGCAGCCGATGCGAGCCCAATCAGAAAAACACCTAATAATATTCACTGACAGTAATCAGAAGGATATGTTGCAATCACTGCTACACAGCGAGAATCCCGCTAGCAGGAAACAGCAAGACGTCCAGCTCCTGCACAGCGAGGAGCTCACCCTCCACTGTCAAAATCAATGCTTTTTGACTTACTTATTAATAAACATGGCCAATTTAGTTGCAGAAACTATTTGCCAACACTTTGAATCAAGTTGGTCTTTAACAGTGTGCTAGAATCGCAATTGTTGTGACACATGTTAATATATATAATTTTTTTTATAAGAATTAGGAGAATGTTCAACAGGATATGAGCTAAGATACTCAATACAAATGCATTTTAATTCCTTAAAGGTCCCATATCATGCATAGCACAAATTTAATTTCTTGAACTTGAATCACATTTAAAGCAGAACTATTAGCGATTAATTAAGAGAAAATTTTAATCAGCAACTACTGTGTTATTGCAGCTACTCAAATATGAGGTTTAGATAAATTTCCTTGTTATATTTGATAGTAAATCAAAAATCTTTGCTTATTCAATTAAAACTCTGGGACATTTTATTTTCTGATCATTGGGTTAATTAATAAAAACATCATTGTTAGTTGCAGCCTATTAACAACAGGACATTTTAAAGGGGATAAGACTGGGGGTAGCAATTTATTTTTTCATGATTTGAATGTGAAATTTTTCAAATTGGATTTGTTGATACAGTGATCAAACTATTTCAGCAGGTGGGTACGACAAGATAAAAGCTGGTATTTCACTATTCTGTTGTGCTCCTGGGAAAGTTTGTACCCGACCTGTAACTCTAGACTCAGTCATTTAATATTTTCAAGTTGTGTCCCCAAGGCAGTAAACAAACAGGCAGCGGCAAACAAACACTGATGTACTTTATAAACTGTCTGTCTCTCTGTTCAGGGAGACAGACTCATCCGTCTCCCACCGTATCCTTTTCCAAGTGGCAGCAGAGAGGAATAACAAGCAGTTAAGTATTTTCTTCTGCTTGACCAATGACATGAGGCTCCCACGCTGAAGCCGAGGCAAAGGGAAGGGATATCGCTCGGCTGGAGCCAGAACACGGGTCTGTCAGCACACCAATGTCTGAGAAGTCTCTGGCTTGTCAACATGGAGTTTGGGAGGTGATGATATCGCCTCCCTTGTAAAGGAGGATGAGGAATGACTGTTTTCTGTTGGGTGATCTTCTGACCCGGAGCCATGGAAACAGAACTTGTTTTCTTGTCTGGCATCTAGAACGATGTTCAGAGATCCAAGAGCTGTCCTTTTTTTCTCCCCTCTAGATCTCTACTTATGCTCTAAGTCATAATGTGTCTTTGTGGCCTATAAAGCAGCTGTTAAAGAAGCTACAGTTAAAAGACCCGAGTCAAATTTATAACATGGCAATGGTTTTGATTACACAGCTGCCAATTTCACTAAAAAAAAAAAAAAAACACCCATTAAAAGGTAGATGAAACATATCAGTGACATTGGTCATATTTTACCAATGTGTGACATGTGTGAGCAACAAATATGACACACAAGCAAAAGATTGCTATGATTAAAAGGGATAACTGCTTCATTATTCCATACTCGTTCATTCATTTATTTTTTTTGATTCAGAACATAGAAAACAATTCAATAATTGTTTATACATGAAATATGCGCAAAGAAAAAGCATTTGGAATCTATAAAAGCGTGATTATACGGATTTCTGGTTTTATGCTGTGCATTGGTTCAAGCTGTGTCATAGATAGTCTTGTACATGACAGAAAAATCATGTCTAAGAAAAAAATATGTCGAATGCCTTAATTGTTTCAGAAGGTAGTAAAGTAGCAGGAGTAGAAGAAAATAGAAAAATGCGAGAAACCCGAAACAAGGTAGAGATGTGCAGATGTCGGATTTGGCCACCAATCCAGTCCAATCCAGTACTTATATTTACCTAAATCGCAAAAAGGGCCCAGTGCACACACTCAAGAAACAACTTGAAATGATCAAAATGAGAGCAAAACTCTTAACTTATACACATAAATGTATGTGGCAAAGATGATCAGTGTGTGTTGTACAAAATAATTATGTTTTGCCAGTACTCTCTGGAGATATATATATATATAAATGTTTTCATAATCCAACCTCTATCCATCTTGCAATTACGCTGATTATCTTCATAATTTTTTTAAAATAATTGTTTACCATGTCATCAAGTTAATCATGGAATTAATGTTAATTAGCAACAACTGAAATGATCTGTCACTGAACATTGTCATTTTAATAGATTAAAGCAATTCTATGTACCTACACAAATTAAGAGGCTGCTACTGGAATGTTTGGTACACTTCACTTTACTAAAATGAAGGAGATTAAAGATACTATTATTTGCTAAATCTGATTTGCTCATTTTTTTGCTTGTATATTTGGTGACTGTAGTAAATGTGATAAAAGAGAGCAGGCTGGGGTGAACAAAACACTAGGCTACAGAAAAGTAAAGAAATGGTGGCTATTTGATGGGGTTTATTTTATTCAATTAATTAGAATCTGGCCAGAATGGCCTTGACACAGTTCCTCATCTCTAGCATTTTAATGACATGTACTGGGAGGGTGAAGTGCTCTCGCCACCACACCCACAATTAAACAGCTATTGCTTTATCTGTTAAAATGGTTCACAGTATAAGTTATATAAAAAAACATATTAGTTCAATCACCATAATAACTCAAAAGCTTGTCAATATAATGACCAGGCTTGTGATTATTCATGGGGACAACACATCAGTCAAATCAAGCACTGGTGTGTCATTTAACTTCAATAGTACAACGGAAATTAGGACTGGATTATAATAATAATCAATTCCTAAAATTCAGAGATCAATGGTCAACTATGCCATATCTCAGTTAACATGCACATGTTCAGTTAATGTGTGTGTGTGTTGTGTGTAGGCAATGTTTAATCGTTGGTTAGGTTCATAATTGATGAAAAAAATGTGTTCTTTGTGGAAAATATTGTTATTATAACATGCAATTTAATCTTATTATGAGGTTGAAAAGTAACATAGTATGAGCCTTATTGAGTCAAGAAAGTCTGTAGATTGTATCATAATAATAATACTACTAATACTACTACTACTACTACTACTACTAATAATAATAATAATAATAATAATAATAATACATATAATAGTTAATCATGATTCTGAGACAATCTCAGAGAGGATCTTTAGCAGGGGTCACCAACCCTGGTCCTGGAGGGCTACCGTGGGTGCAGGTTTTTGTTCCAACCAGGCAGGAACACACCTGTTTCTACTAATGAAGGTCCTTAGCAAGACTCTAGTGGTTAATTAGTAGAATCAGGTGTGTTCCTGCCTGGTTGGAACAAAATCCTGCAACCACGGTAGCCCTCCAGGACCAGGATTGGTGACTCCTGATCTAGAGACTGCATCTTGGAGATAAGAGGGAAAGACAAAAAAAAAGACTCCACACACTGATCTGAGTTCTTGGTTTGTGTTTGTTAACAAGACATTATCACTGCCTACGAGATGTGAATCTGTCTCTACCTGTCGGGGAGTTAACACTAGCCAGCAGCTGTCTGAAGACATCAAACTGATTTCCCATTGATAAACACAAATACAGACAGTTCTGTACAGATGAATTAATAAACAGAGTTTTAGTTTCAGCTGTCTGTGCTCAAAGTGTTCATTGAAGTGGATGCACTTGACTAACACAAAACAGATGGTATACTGTATAGCTGTATGGAATAGTGCTTTTTTTTTCCTTTACAAATTGCTCAATTTAGAAGATAGTGATGCAGGTTATTTATTTTGCATGTAGGCCTAAAATATATCATGCTTCAGTCATTTTGCAGTTGCCCAAAAAGAAAATCATAAAAAATTACTATGTTACCAAGTTTGAGTCAAACTCAACAGAGTTGAGTAAGACACTGAGGCCTGCAGACAATCCACTTAGTGTCTTGTAACTTGCCCGAGCAACGGCTAGCATGCTTCCTGAGTCAGATCACTTTGTCTCATTCCTCAGTATAATTTACCCATTTCAGTGGTTGTTATTATCATCCTGTCTGGAGTAGTCATTGAGGGTAAAGAGAAGACACCAATTCAAATGCCGGACATTTTATCATTAATCACCAGGGAGGGAGTGTGAGCAGCAAATGAAACAGAAGTGAGAGCAGGAGATGGTGAGAGGTGGAAATAAGACGCTGGGTCTTTTTTTTTTCTTCCTTCCATTTCATTCCAGTCCATTTCACAAACATCCACATCTGAAATATAAGGTGAATGCAAGAGCTCACAGTACAACTATCTATCCGCAGAGCATTAGGAATGTACTGTAGATACAAGAGATCGTAAAAAGATGGGCAGAGGCTGGCGAGGAGTCATTCCCAGCAACAGTAGAATTTATGCTGAGTGCAGTTACATTGTTCTGTGCACAGGTGAGGTGAGGGTGAGGATGTGTGTATGTGATCGTTAGTACACCGGTGCATGTATGTGAGGGAGAGGTTGTTTCGTGTATTGCCGTAATGCGGTACATTTCTGTCAGGCATCCGGGAGAACACGCTATCGTCTGCTGTCATTGCTGCTTTTTCCCTGCCATTCTCCTTTTGCGCCAGGGAAGTTTTGATGCATTTTAATTGCGGTGGTTACCATGGAAATGCGGGGTATTATTTTTTTTTTGTGTGTCAGCTGCATTGTGAAAAGGCAGGTGCATGGCAGCCGAGGACCCAAGGTGGCAGTAGTTGAAACATGTTTGAATGTTTCACCAACTGCCAGGGCGAGGAAGCAAGGTCACAAGCATTTTTATTCTCTGATGACGCGAGGCCCCTTCATGACAAACAGTGACATATAAAGTGTAAACATTAAAAAAACTTGTATGTTTGGTGTTCTTTGTTTCATTGATTCTTCACATTCATACCCTTGAGCAATGTACACAATGAATCATCTCAATATATTTTGACCGGTGAGACAAATGACCAGGTCCAGAGGTTATTGATTGTGAGGCGTGTGTATGGGCATAAAACTGCAAGGCTAGGGCGCCGTGTGAAAACGTACAAGTAAGACTCAGCAACTGAAGGACAATAAAAAGAAAGGCACCACGGCAACACGGCAACAGCGTGTGGTGATAAAGATATTTCCATGACCTCCACTGAGTGCATGTTCATGAGTTTTCCACGATGGAGGTTTAGTTGTGTTTTTTTTGTACATTTTCAATTTCCAGTAATATTCCCTTAGAATATAGTAACATGTTCCATTATGAAAAAAAATCAAATGAAATACACTGCATTGTAGGATAACCTTTTAAAGATGGCAGAATAATTACTTTGGTTTGATGAAAATGAGTATGGGCTAGTTTTATTTCTTATTTTTAAACCTTGGTAACTTAGGCAGAATAGACTGAATAATACACACACAGTACGAGATCAGTTCATTTGATGCATGACAAATATGATGGCGCACAGATTTATCATTCATGTTTTCCTGTAATTTGTATATTTGGTTTCACACCAGTGTATATGAAAATTACTGCCTGTGTCGTCTGTCTGCACCAAATGCAGATACTACAATAATATAAAAGTCCATATGAGAAGATTTTTGTTGGATATACTTTAGTCCATGTAATATATATATATATATATATATATATATATATATATATATATATATATATATATATATATATATATATATATATATATATATATATATAATTTTATATGAAATTACAATTATAATACCTCCAGTAGGTTTGATATTTGGGTTAAGGCCAATTATGGGTTAATTAACACCTTTTTTAGGTTACGGTTTTATTTAACCAAAAAGTGACAGCCCAACAACAATGCACATAGGCACACAACACTCTGTGCTATGAAGGACGTAAGGCACCGCCACCGGGTGGAATACCAAGTTTTTAGGGAGTCCCCAAAGCATAACTACACTAAGCCTCAAGGGTCCCTCAGGCCATATTTTAAGGAGGCTAGAGGGTGAATATAGCTGTGTATACTCTGCTTGTATTTCCTATGCCTTTCACTGGTTGGAAATGGCTGACTAGATGCTAATAAGCTTGCTCTGTCATGCTTAGACTGCCAGACCTGGTGCAACTGCATGTTAAGATAAAGAGCCTACATTTGGTAATGCCAAATCCCAAAGGTCCTAGATCCCACTCGAGTTTTAGCATATGAATGAGCATAAGTAATGCAAATATATTTCCAGAAAACTTTGCCTGTCCTTCTTCCCTCCCGTCTCAGACTATCGGAGAAACTTCTCCCTAAACATAAATCCATCTACTGTACTATCCAAGCTGGTGTTTCTGCCTGGAGATAGCTTTTGTTCATGGCTGGCTGGCCTTACATTTTGTGGTTGGTGATTGGCAGTGTCCAGCGGGCCAGTTCCTTGAAGACTCCCCCTGTACTGTCTAGAGGTCCTCTGCTATTGATTTCCTGCTTGCGCTCGCTGCTTGACCTGCCAATCAATGGTCAGAACAGTGGGATGTCATTGGGAGCAAGTTGACGACGTGTGATGCTTGGCAGACGTCTAACTGATGGCACTGAACGAGCAAAACATATTAGGGAGAGATACAGCTGGCAGACAAAGAGAGTCTTTGGAGTTAGCCAGAGAAAGTAAAGTCAATCTTAAATTAAAAAGCAATGAGGTGCTTATATATTTGGGGAGATTCTCTGAAATTCAATCACTTTGGAGAGAATCACCTCACGCCAGGCAATGATTCAGTCTGGGTTATTTTCTTTTTCTGTAAAGTGCAAGCAAGTGTGACTTACTGTACTCATTCAATCCAAGTAACAAGTGATTAGCTGTGAAGAATAAATCTTCAGAGAAAATTATTTGAACTGCGAACAGTGGAGTGGAAACTACTGAGAAACATCACACCCCCAGAGTTTTGATGCATGATTTTGGAGATGGACTTGAAGGGAGGCCCAGAATAAATAAATAACATTTTCTTCTAAGGATCACAGAGTGTGGAAAACTCTTTCTAATTCACTGATTTTGTGGCAGTGCTGCTCAACGTGCTCTTTGTGTGACAGCTGACTTCATGACACACTCACGCAAATTTCTGTGGCAATGATTAAAACATTTGGATTGTCACCTGAATTCTTTAACATTCTTCTATCTTTTAATGTTTTATGGAATATAAAAAGAGGTTGTGAGTTAAGCATAAGCATTGAAGAGAGAAAAGAAGACACTTTTTCAAAACTGTAAAATAAGAACTCTAAATCTCAGATATTTAAACTGTTACACAATGAGCATAAAAAATTACAAGATTACATCAGTAAATACACAAATGTTCTTTACTGACTTACTTAGCAAATAAAATTATGTATTAATTACGCATATATTGTGTAATTAAAATAATACTGTGAGACATTGTGCAATCTAAACATGCAATTGCTTTTTCAAAATACATTTCTCAAAACTAAATAATAAAACATCCAATTTTTAACTTTAACTGTGTTGCAGAAGGAAAAAAAGATGTGTATATTTGCCTAGAGGAGAGCTCTTGTTTCTATTGCTGACATAAATTCTGAGCGACTCAGAATAATTTAAAATATAGCTGTTGTCACTAATTATCGTCTGACATACTTAACGGAGTTAAGCAAGAAAGCAATACATTTTTCATCAGCTTGTTGTTGTAATGGTTGCATCTTCTCATTAATGTGTCCTGCTGTAATCCTTATGGACCAGTCAGCGGGGAATATATATCTCCATAAAGACTTTAATATTATGCTGATTTCTGCTTCACTCCCTGCAGTTCTATAGACATCATCCTTTAAGTTTGTCAAACAAGGATTTTTAACCTTCCATAAATTAAAACAATGTTTAATAACACCCAGCATCCAGATAACTGCGTTTATATTCTCACTAGTGAGAAATAACCACAGAAAAGTTGTGACAGTCCATTCTCAATTCACGGTTTCAAACTTTTTTTTGGGTATTTTTTTTCAATAACTTTGCAAGGATGGCCAAGACAGATGTTCAGCTGATACGATGCTATTTTGTTGTCAGGGGTACTGGCGTCAGCAAAAAAAAAAAAAAAAAGAAAGACGTGCCGGCGGTAGACCTAGCATCAAGTTGTCTGCAAAGGAAACACTTTACCCACAGCTTCTCTGACAGTTATGAGAAACCGCCATTAGTGCATTATGCATAATTGTACATGCACTACTATCAAGTGTCAGTGGAAGACAACGGGTAGAGCAGCTCTCTGTCGGCCATGGCACATTTGTTATTGTGAACCATCAGCATTTCTCTATGTAAATGGAGTTACTACAAAGGGCCATTTTCCAATCTGCTGCCATGAAATCGCTCTACCTACCCCTGGTAATGACCAACCTTGGAAGCGGATTTCCACTCAATTTATTTTCCTGAAAGACAACAGCAGAGAAAATATAATTCTCTGTCCAAGATTTTTTTTTTTCATAGTACCTTATTTTTATATGAAGAAATAATGAACCTAATATGAAATACAAATATTAGAGATAATAATTTCTTGTCATACCTGTACCATACATGTACACCTCTTATAGAACGACTTGGTATTGATGTACTGATGTAACTGATTTTACTTTTATGAACATTTATTAAGTACAAGCTTATTTTTTTCTCTTCCCTGGGAATGCATTTTATTTATGTCTGTGTCTCTTTATATGTGCATAGCTTATTGATTGCCTGTCAATAATGCACACCCACATGTCCCAACCAAACACACACACAGTTCTGTGTGGTTGCACAATTAGATGGGACATATGCAATGATTTAGTCACACACACACACACACACACACACACACACACACACACAGACACACACACACACACACACACACACACACACACACACACACACACACACACACACACACACACACACACACACACACACCAGTATGGATGACTCATCTTCAGTGTATCAAGGTCATCTTCGGGGGAAAAAATATGATCGCACTGGAATGTATTCCCTCTCCACATCTCACAGTCTTTTTGATCAGATTCTTTCTGGTTGCTTTGATCAGTTGCTTATCATTAATGATTGGCCATGATATGTACTTGACAGTCCAGTGTGTGATTAGACAAGGATAGAGAGGCATATCAGAACATGGAGCTGAAGGGCTGCGGGGCACCATTCCCATCAAGACGTGCTCCAGTGTAATTAGACATTAGCACCCAGCAGGAAGCCTGCTAACATGAGCTGAACCCTGATTAGAATGATTATCAGAGATAATTCACTTTAATAAGTACATAACAGACCACCGGACTCTGGAAAGTACAGATAAAAACTAGATGCTTTTGTAATTCCTGCCTAATTGGTCCACGCAGGGCAGCTGATTTTAATGCGAGATTGCAAGAAGACTGAAACAACCTTTGCATTCCATCAAAATGATTAGAATCCTTCAATAAAATCATGGTCAGCTTGGCACTAAGTATAACCCGGATGATTATTTTAGGAATGTACAGTATTTATTAATTTTTTAAAAATATTTTTTTTACATTTCAATGTACCTTTAAAGTAAAATAAAACACTGCAAATTCAATATATAACAATGCATCTTCAATAAAGGGCAATTAAATTAAAGCTACAAAAAGGGCATATTGAGTGAAAGCTATATACAGAGATATAAAGTGAACAAATTGTGTGTGTGACAAAAGTGCATTGAGCTTGACATAATAAAAATGCTCACAATATTACAGCAAAAAGAGCGTCTTTGTTGGAATGAAAAGAAACCTGTCTCCCCAAACGGCCACCTCAGAGATAGTGCTCTTTAATATCAGAGACAGCTAAGCGTAGCTTGAAGCTACAGACATTGACAAGCCAGGCCTGTGGGGACCAAAGGAGATAAGCGTGGCACACAGACAAATACAACACTTGACTTTTCCTGCTCCTCAGCTACCGTTGCACAGGGATTACAAAGTCAATGGTTGTTCTTCTATTTAAATACAATATCTATTTAGGAGTAAGAAAAAAGAAAATCTTTCCACTCCCACCAGAGTGGGATCAATCATCAACTAATTTCACCGGACTGCTCATGTGAGACACAGCTGGGAGTCGGGGCTCCCCAGACAGGCCTTAGTGTGCTGGGCTGCTGCTCTGAAACACTGCATTAGGGTTTACAGGCGTGATTAAACTGTTTGTGCTGCACACCACACACATGTACACACACAAACAAACGCACCCACACAGAGTATATACATAATATAAACTCTGTAATACTCCAGGACAAATAATAGGTTAGTAGCTACCTAACAAACTTTTCCCAAATTATGTAAAAAAAAACATTTAAAGCTTTAGGAATTAAAATAATACTTTAAGATTGCATCTGTTATTTTCAGAATTTCTTGTTACAAAAGAGAAAAAGAAGGTTTGAAACAAAAAGGAGAGCTATAACAGAAAAAAAGAAATCCTCACCTGCCAGTTCTAGATTTTTTCACATCTCCTCACAATCTCTCTCCATCAGCAGTGGCAGCGTGTGATAGGGTCTATGATATAAAGTAAGAAGACCTCACAACGGATCCTCCCCGGGGGGGAGTTGATAATACAAGCTGCCAACTCTCTTCCTGCTCCTTGCTTCTACAAGTCGGGTCATAATGTCACTCCAATGCTCTCGAATTTGTGCCTTCCCATGGGCCCAACTCCTGGTTAAAGTAGTTATATCTTGTATGAAATGTTAAAGCTCCAAATTAACATTTTGAGAGGAAGTGGAGCGAGTGGACAACCGCAGTGACTTCCACAGACTAGTGTGCTGCCATTCAGAATGTACCTGTTGGAACTGGACGATTATTTGGCCTTTAGTATTGCTGCCTGCAGCTTTCCCAGGAACTGTTAATCCAAACAACCTCACACTCACCACTGCACTCCAGTCCCCTGCAATACACCAACTAAGTGAAAATCAGATGAACAGTTGTCAAGAAAATTGAAGGATGGACATCAGAGTTTATGAGAGTTTTTTTTTTTTTTTGACAGCCATGGCATCTATTAATATTCCAAAATTCTGGCGACGTAAAACAACTACCAGGCATCACTCTAATCCAAATTCATTTACTGACTGAGTAGCCGAGGCAGTATGTCCAGCAAACCCTATTTTGCCAGCTGAAAATACACAGCTGGTAGTGCTTGAGACCGCATTGGAAGCACAGAATTTCTTTTTATAGGTATCTGAAAAGCTTTGGTTGGTATAGTAAACGCGCAGAAGTGAAAATGTTGTCAAGGTAGAGCCTAGCTGCTCCGGTACTCGCTGGGTGAAGGACCAGCTGAAGTATATAGGGAAAAAAGAACAGCCCTACATTATGTGGGTCCATGTGATTTTGTGGGTGAGGAAACATCCTAGCGAATGACATTACCATTGTTCTGCTACTAAGAGACCACAAGGATTCATTTATCTGCATTGTTCAGCAATTATTCCTTTCTTAACTTGGAGGACGTGACAGTTGGTCTTCGTGGTATTTGTCCAGCTTCCCCACACAAAGTCTGTTGTCTGTTATCATCAATACATAACAATGCAAAAAAAACGAGAAGGTATAAATTAACTCTGTTCATTTCATCGCTGTTCAATTTAAATTATGAGAGAATCCAGTTTAACCAGTACATTTAGATATTTAGAGTTGTTTCTAAACCCATATTTGTACAAAGCGATCTCTATCTCACATTTTTTTATTTTGGTAAATGGCAAAAGTAGCTCAGTCCACATTTGTTTGAGGAAAAAGTCGAGCAATGAAACAGCGAAATAGAGTTCCGATACATTATTACTTTTCTGAATTAAGTTAATGTCTAAATATGTGAATCTAAACGTTTTTTCTAACATTAAATACTATAGTGCTGCTGTATCTGAAAAGGTATATTAACATGTAACTTGATGGGCTGCTACTGTATACGTTTCAGCTATGCATCTGTATAGCCACCTTATTGGAGAATAATATAATAATGAAATATTTAACATTTATTATCCCAACAACTTCAACAGCAAACTTCCTTAGACACACACCTGCATGCTGTGTGTGTGGCTGTATGTGTGTGTGTTTCATTAGAGCCATAATAAAATGTGAACTAAACTTGTCCATACAACATTTGACTCTGCCACAAGTTTTTTTCTTTTTTCTTTTTTGAGTCTTGCTCTATGTTACAGTGAAAATGAAATCTTTCCAGTCAATTATGCCAGTAGCAGTGAGCTCTTTGACACTTCAAGGGACCCACAGAGTGTCTCTGACACTGACACATATTCTTAGCTACCTCATGCACAATTTTAAACACACACACACAAAAACTGAAATTTGCAAGTCAGGCACATTGGATGAAGCTGAATCATATTAAACAAGACTAGGTGAAACCTAGTATACGGCAGGATGCTTTAGGCAATTTGTGAGCTGCAGCAGGTTGGTTACAGGGAAAGTTGGTGGTGTACATAGCTTATCCTGAAACCTAAGGTTTAAAACTTTGTAATTATGTGTAATGTCCTAGTACTTGTTGAACTGACATGGTTAAACTCATTCTGTTTCTGCTTGAAATGCTTGTTTCTGTGGCATTTTATTTGTGTTGTCTATCAAGTTTCTAGTTGGATAATATGTGTATAACATAGTAGTAGTATAATATAGGCTCTATGATATTTCACAGTAAATATTCACTCAGTCTTTTTTGTGATTGTGCATCTACGATGTGGGACATAAGACTCTTTTACACATAAACACTCTGAAAACAGGCACCTGAAAACTGATATTTTTTCCTTTAATGTGCAGATGACAACACTTTGATGCTGTTCCTTGTGCGTGAGGATCCACAAAGTCTATTAAAACACCGTAGTATGGTGCAAGATAATTTTTGCTTCGTTCTTCTCTATTCTTTCAATATAAACATGTTGCTTTGTATATTATTTCTGCTTAGCAGCTAACTTAGCTAACCTCTCTCTTGTTCTTGCTTGGGGTGTATAGCCGTTCTTCTGTCTCTTTTAGTGGTAATGTTACATGCAATAAATGTAATATATCACTAGTGGTGGAGGCCAGGCGTGGTGAGGTAGAAGCTTGGCTCCACTCCACAGATACTCAGTCCTTAGCAAAGCAGCCTAAGCCAGCATAGCTTTAAATCTGCCCCCTGCAACCCAGGGGGGCTGGGTGACCAGCCAAAGGCAGAAAGCTCACTAGCCAATTGGAAACTCAGGGAATGACAAACTGACCAATAGGGCATGTTCAATCCCAAGTATCCTCTCAATACAAAACAATACAGAATGAACTATACAGCTTTTTTCAGTCTATGTACAACCACGAATGTATGAAGAGAACCACAAACAACGTTTTGCTCGTGACTGTGTCACTTTCAGGACAAAATGCACTGTCATGCATGTGCTGAAACAAAGCATTGACTAGAGTGGAAGTGATCAGCACTTGCGACCACATTGCTTATGGATTGCATTGTTAGTTAGATTTCAAGCTCTATAGCACATTGTTAATATGTATGACATATACAGTATATCGATCTATGATATATATTTATATTCTCAAGTGAAAATAGATTCAATCTTATGGTCATTGATCAATGACTACAGAACACCAAACTGAGAGCATTGTGAAAAATGCAAGAGAACAAATGATAAATGGACTGAATTTGAAGAGAGTCTTCCTAATCTTCCGATTACTCAAGGCGATTTATATACCCACCTTCACCCGTTCACACACACACGTTAATGTGATGACGGCGGGGGCTGCCCTGCAAGGTGCTGCAACTCATCAGGATCCATCTAATACATATACACACACACACACACAAAGACACACACACACACACACACACACACACACACACACACACACACACACACACACACACACACACAAAGACACACAGACCGATGGCACAGTCCTTTGGGAGCCATTTCGGGGTTCAGGATCTTGCCCAAGGAAACTTGGAGATGCAGATTAGAAGAGCCAGGAATCAAACCACCAATCTAGGTGGATGCCATGCTCTACCTCTGAGCCAATGTTAGCTTGATACTCACTGAACTGTTAATACATAAAAAAAAGTATTTGGGTAGGCATGTGCATCTTTTAGATAAGATAATGATAATTTGTTTTGATTAAAACACCATACATTTCCACAAAAGAACAACTTCTCTTCACTCCTGGTGATGATGGTAATGAGCTCATCCCTGCAGTACGCATCATGACTTCAGTATTAAAGTAATGCTGTTATCATCACAGCTCGAGTTGTAGGCAATTGGTACAAGGCCCTGGAGTATATATTTTATATAATTGGACAAGGTCATGAATATTACAGAAGTTTTTGTAATTTGTGGTACAGTACACACATGAAAGGGCATCAGTAACTTGACTATTGAACACAAATTTAAAACATGTATGATCATCAATAAATAAGAAAAGTAGTACAAATAAGTAAAAAGGTCTCATATCATGTGTTTTTCTGGGTTTTATTTGAGCTTGTTATATCCACATATTTCTAGTTTATAGAACCAAAAATCATCTCATAGTTGTACAGCTCATGTCTTGATCAGTAGGAAGCGCAGGTCGAGCTCCCCCTCTGATTGGCTGATCCCAACAGCTATAAATGGGGATGGGTGTTGGTTGTATAGGTGTGACATCATTTATTCACGTACAAATAGGCTGTTTCTGAATGGATTAAGTGTTTGATGCATGAACCAGTCTTACACATAGACCTTGTCTTTAGTCACAAAGGGAATGAAAGTGTCAATTTCCATGAAATAAAGAAACATGATGATAAATGTGATGTTGCTGTTACAAAATTGATGACATTTGCCCTCCAGCTGCAGGTAAAGTCTTCAGAAAGCTGACTTCATACCTTTATTTTAGCAAATAGAATTTTTGATTCAAGACAATGCAGCTCTGGCCAGACCAGAGCTGCACAGACAAACAAGAACATAAGACCTTTTTGTCATTTTTAGGGTGTGAAAAATCCCACCGAAAAATGAAAGAAAAAAAATCGAAGATGATGGAAGAAGAAGGAGGTGAGGGGCCGCTAAAAGATCTGTTGACGGGACTCTGTGTTCGCTGACAGCAAGAGAGAGAAAGGTTGAAGTTGACAGATCTTGTCGTCCTCTAACACTTTCAAAATGTGACATCCTTCCCAGATGATTGGTTGGCAGAGGAGAGCTGGACGGATACAAAACAAAAAAAATGTGGAATGCAAAGAAAATAAATTTCTAAAGAACATAAAAACAGCTGAAAATCTGCAGACTTTAATCTTCTGTCACTCTTTAAATATATATAAAAAGACAGGATAAAGATAGGCCTCCTCTGACCATTATGCTTTATTTTCCTTACCCAAAGTTTCAGTAATTCAATAATGACTTCCAGACATGACTTTAGTTCACAAGGCATATTGAAACTCATCTGGCCCGGACTCCCCACATTGTTTTAAAGCGTCTTCATATCCCCTCATTCACTTATTTCACCTTATGTATGCAAATCAGTGTGACACGAAGTTGACTGGCACTGGTGAGGACGAGTGACAGGACTTTAATTAAAATATCAGGCCCTTTTTTCCCCACAAGGCTTTTTATATAAAACACCCTCAGCTGTTTCATAGGGAGCAAACAGTTGGCTCCCTCTTCCAGAAGGCAGTCAATATGACCTGCCTAATGACAGACAGCTTTTATCCTCCACAAGGTATAATTGCTCACTGACAGAAGCAGGTGTCTAAAATCATATTTATAAACACATAATGCACATTGAAAGAAGAAGAAAAAAAACACACCTAGTCTCAGGAAAACTTTGTCTCATTTAAATGGCACGGAGCAGTAGATAAACAGACAAACCAACAGCATTGCAGTCCTTTGGTCCCATTTGTGTGAAACTGCAGTTTGGCTCCTTATTTACAAATGACTGCATAGGGGACCTTTAGATATAACAGTTAGAAATGGGACAATCACTCTAAGACCTCCTAAGACACAACCCCATTTTTCAGTCTTATTTGCGAAAGCAGTACAGGTCCCACATAGATTTAGACTCAGACATGTTCTTGGTATCATTAGAAAGGTAACACTCTCAGGTGTATTTTCTAAAATGATTGTGGGATGCACTGGTTCAGAGATATAGAGGTTAGAAGTAAGTTGTTATTTTTTCCCCCTGTCTATAATTTCAGGAACCTGTTATCCAACAGGCAACACGGTGGAGCAGTGGGTAGCGCTGTTGCCTCACAGCAAGAAGGTTGCATGTTCAATTTAGAATGTCCAATTAACCACAGCATGTTTTTGGACTGTGGAAGGAAGCCAGAGAACCCAGAGAGAACCCATGCAGACATAGGGAGACAAAGGGAGAACATGCAAACTCCACACAGAAAGGTCCTTGGGTTGGTTTGTGTGCAAACTCAACTAAACTCAACTAGACAATTACAAATATACATATTTATTAATTCATCAACATGAGACTATGTGTTATGATCAGGTGACTATTACCTCAAGATGGTAAGCCATATGGTCATGTGAGATAATTCAGTGCAAACTTGGGATGCTCGATCATGGAAAAAAAAATCATGAACATCATTATTTTGGTCAATACTGAAATCGCGATTATACAAACAACATGTGTGAGTTTGTACCCTTGTTTAGGTTGGTTAAACATACTTGTTGTGTTGTCAAGAGTTGCAGATATTACCTTCCCATAAAATAAAGCTTTTCCAACCCTTTTTTCTTCACCAAAGGACTCTACCTTTTCGCTTGTTCGCTGTAGTGCTCGCTCTACAGAATGGTTCAATGTTTATAAAAAGGTGCAGATTACATTGACGACACATGACTGTGGAGGGCTGTCTAAACGAGACATCAAAATGGCAAAGTTTATCGACAAAATCGTACTTTCCATGTAATGCTGTGAGAATGTATTCCACACGTGCATCTCTTATAGAAGTTGTGTGAAGAAAAATGGTGAATAAATCATTTCATTTCAATCAGATGAGTTTGAAGATTGTTTGACATGTGGGTCGAAATCGCGATCAATATTCAATTATTTGCATATGCTTAATTGCATATCCTCAGATTCAGAAGCTTAATTCTTGTTTCTCCCCAGCTACACTGGTGCACCAGACAGAGGGTTATAGTAGAGGATGAATGACAAGCGCTCGCGGCAAACAACGTCATGAAATGGATAAATGAAATGTAATTTTTTTGTGTGTCACATTAAAAAGCACAAATAAACACACCCTCACCTCCACGCAACTTGCATTGCCTAATTTTGTATGAATGCCAAGCTTCATCCTGTCCACTGTGGCCTCTCTGTTCTGCATGTGTCAATCAAACAGACAGACACACACACACACACACAGAGGCAACACTGGAGCACATGAAAACGCAGCGAAATAACAAACCATTTTCATTCCAGGACACCATGAAATATCGGGCGTGACATTTTAGGAATTGGGAACGGCCTGTACGCAGTGCACAGCAAACCAGTAAGAAAATTATTAAATACAACAAGAGGGCATGGTTTCTGCAGATAAATGCCATCACACACTTCTGTGGGTCACAAGTGATGATTAAGAGGGATTACTTTAAAATTCCAGAACACACTTAAAGAGGCATACAACATGGTTTTCTAATTGTCAAGGTTAAAATACTAATATGGTTATAATATTGTCTGACCAACAGTCTAGAAGATTTATATATATATATATATATATATATATATATATATATATATATATATATATATATATATATATATATATATATATATATTACAATCATAAATGACAAATAAAATCATAAAATCTGCATGTTTGAGTAGCTCAAATCAGGAAATGTGCTCTGTGTTGATTATCAATATTGTCACAAGCTGACATCCTGTCGATCGAGACATTGACTAATCTTCGCAGCTCCACAGTTTCTAAAAATTGCGAACAGCTGTTCCTCCCTCACCAAACCCCCACAGGCCAGTCGAATGCTACCTGCCCAGCATGAAATAGCAAAACCATAATAAGCAAATCACTAGTTAGAAGTAGTAGTCAGAAACAAGACTGGGAATAAAAATGGCAGTGAATATTGGCCATGTGGTGAGAAAAGAGGATTCCAAAGGATTTTTTTGTCTGCTGGATAAATAAGAAGGCAAATGTTTGCTGACAGATTAGCTGTAACAACTTGATAAGGCAATTTATTTTCATGTCTTCACGGATTTATGGGTTGCATCTAAAATTAGCATCTAAAACTGTTTTAATTTAATAAATAAAACCATGCTTTATGTTTGCTCAAGTAATTTCACCCCCCAAAAATTGTAAGGCTCTTTCAACCTAGTTGCACATCTATTATATTCCGTAACAAAAGGGAAGGATGTGGCAAAATGTTCAACATTTACAGATTGAATTTCTTTACCAAAGTCCAACAAGAATCAAGTGGTTTGAGAGTTTATACAGAGGACCCTGCTGTCATTTCCATGTACCGTAGCAAGACAGAGTGAATGCAGAACAAATAAAAATCAAAGTCTTCCAATTGATATGCATTGGATGTTTTCCCACTGTTCTGATAGAGATGCCTCTCCAAACAGTGGTTTGGAGATAACAGGCAGGCCAGGCTGTGTTTGCAGGAGTGGTGGAACGGCAGCAAGGGACGAAGGTCACCGTGTTGATATGAAACTTGACAGGTCTTGTTTCTGCCGTTGCTCTCACTTCCCGAGACAATGTAGATCCACCGAGACAGAAAGAGAGAGAGATACAGAGAGAAAGAGAGAGAGAGAGAGAGAGAGAGAGAGAATGAGACAGAAAGAGAGAGAGAGAGAGAGAGAGAGAGAGAGAGAATGAGACAGAAAGAGAGAGAGAGAGAGAGAGAGAGAGAGAGAGAGAGAGAGAGAGAATGAGACAGAAAGAGAGAGAGAGAGAGAGAGAGAGAGAGAGAGAATGAGACAGAAAGAGAGGGAGATGTCAGCTCATGTGTTGGCTACTAATGGACTGTTACTGTGTATGTATATGTGTTTGTGTGTGTATGTGTATGTTAAGTGTATGTGTGCATAAGTGTGTATGTGTGTATGTGTATGTGTGCATGTGTGTGTGCATGTATGTGTGTATATGTGTATGTTAGGTGAATGTGTGTGTGTGTGTGTGTGTGTGTGTGTGTGTGTGTATGTGTATGTTAAGTGTATGTGTGCATGTATGTGTGTGTGTGTGTGTGTGGGTGGGCGCACATGTACTTGCATCGCAGAACGATGGAGACTTGGCCCAGGACTGATGAGATGCTTCAGGGATAACGCCAGGCGTGGAGTTGATATGTGATTTGAGAGAAGGCTTTATGCAATTTTTTACTCATTATTCTTAATCACATACTTCAGCGTTTTCTTCACACTCCCCTTCCTCTCGCCACCGCCTCCCTCCCTCCCTCCAGTTCCCATTCTTTCTGCCGCCTTCTCATATCCTCAGTCTGGAGGCTGACAGTGACAAATAGAGGGACGCCACAGCAGTATCAGAACATGACTGGGGGGACAAATTATTACAGGTTATTTTCCTCCTCTTTCCAAAACCCTTGGTTATTCATCTGAGACCGGAATATATGAAGGCTTTCATTCTAAAAGGCTTTGTCTGCTTATGGATAACACATAGCAAGCTCACATTCATTTCCACATGATTATGACTGCTTAATATTGTATAAGTAATTTGCTAAGCAGATTTCTTGAGATCACTGAATCACTTAATGACTAATAGTGAGCATACTTTCATAACACATGTATATGTATGGGGGTTGCACAGGGGTCAATCCTCTTCAAGTCCACTTCTGTTTTGCATTTACAGTAGCTACTTCCCTTCGGTCACATATTTAAAAATAAGATGACGATATATCACTCCTATGCCAGCACACAAATCTACTTCACTGTAACAGTCAATGTCTCCTTCCAGCTGGTCAAATCAGAGATTTTCCTGTCAGAAGTCCATATCTGGCTGTGCAACAAGTGCTTGCATTTGAATGCTCATAAAAACAGAAAGCAAACTGGGCCAAATTAATTCTTTAAAACACTTATTTTACAGTCTTTTGCATCAACCTTGATGACGGCACAATTTCACAGACTAAAACGGGAGCCCTCGAGAAATGAAAACAGTCTGGATTTAGAAGCTTTGCTGTTTCATGGTTCTTGACTTCTTAATATCATGCCATAGCACCCTCCAACTGGAGCCTACCTGCCCCCAATATCAAACCCAGTATTTTCAGTCTTCCAAGTGAAAATCAGCCAGCCAATCAAAGGAGAGGCTCAAGAATATTCATGAGACAGACCCAAAGCGACCTGTACTTTCCAGGGCTCTTGCAAGGCACTTGAGAGAACACTGTAAAACTACATTCAGTTGAATTTGTGTACTTTAAATTGCAAATATATCATGGTAGGGGTATCAAAATGTCAAATAAAACCCAGAAAAGCAGGTGATATGGGACCTATAAAAAATTCAGAAACTCATCTATTCTCTATTTACTGCTTCAAATTTTCAATAACTCATATCATACTCACTACCTGTGTGTGTTTGCGTTTCTAATATTCTGCATCCATCTGCTCTTATTACTCAGTAGTAATGGGGATCAAAATCATCAAACCCTCAAGGTTAACTCCATTATATAAATTATGAGGAGGGAATTACAGTTCTTCAGCGTCAAATTATACTTTCTGCATGACTATTAAGCAGCGTGGTTGCTTAGAAAGTCGGTTTGGTGAAAAGAATATTTTATAAATCTTTTTTATTCAGTTATTCACATCTGACTTCCCTCGGTGGGCCAGTCAGGGGTAAAGGACAACTCTGTATTCCTAGGTGTAGACCCCATCAGGGGAATAACCCATAAACATGTCATCTTTTCTTCAGGGAGAGCGCTGTGCAGCTGAGATGCCACGCTAGACAGGGAACTAGTGGACTGAATAATTTCTTTCGCTGCAACTGACACCTTTTACATATGTAAGCACCAGACTGGGCTTAAGTGTGATGGCTATGCATCATTATGCCTTGGAAATGGAGGGTGCAAAGTGCACCGGCAGTGACTGTCTTACACCTGACAGTTTGCCTTGTTTTACATTAGTCACATCAATTCAAATTCTCTCTAGACAGAGTTGGAGACCAAGTGCCAAAGACTTCAGTAACCCAGGGAAATAATTCATGAGTCAAAGACTACTTTGATTTTCAAAAAATGCTTTACAATTGCTCATGTGAAATATTGCCTTGTCAAAAACGGTTTCGGATTTTGCTAATATTGCAGACAAAAGGAAAAATGACGACGCTGCAATTTAGTTTTAGAATATGTAAATTAAAATCACTGAGTATTCCAAACACAGTTCCATTCACCTCTATTGCAGCAAGGTGATGGCGTCAACATCAGTTGTAAATAGCCATAATCTAGGCAATGAAAGCTGAAGCTGGACTTCAAGACTAGTAGGACTAAGTGCTTAAACAAAATGTCAAACTTGATTAATATTTTGTATGTTTAAACAGACCCAGATACATATCTTTGAGAGACACAGATGTTTATACTGTAAAATACTGTTAAGAAGCAATCTTAGATTAGTCTGAGGAGGTTTTAGTCCTGTGATCACATTTATCTTTATTATGAGTCATTCTTCTATATCGCTTAAGCAAATGCCATTACAGATGGTAGCCTTATATATAATGGGTAGGTACCACTGGCTTATCAACAGGTAGGTGAACCGAGCTATAGCATTAATATATGTGTTAAGAAATAACAGTTTGCTGGGTTTATCTTGCTGTGAGGAATTGCCCCCAGGGATCTATTTTTTACGCAGGCTGGGGAGAACCGGGCCTTGCTGAGGGAGATATCACAGACAATTTTTACACTGCAGCGCTGAGCCAGTTTATTTCCCAGGACACAGATCTCAGCCTTAACAATTGCACATTGTATATTAGTGTGAAACAGACGCTGGACAAGGGAAGGTTAGACAAAATCTGATATGTATATAGCATTTTTTGTACTATGCCATATGCTAACATGTTGTCACGCTACCTTTAGTAGCATATCAGTATAAAAGTGTAGATTTTATAGTTAAATAATAAAAGCACTGGTCCTCACAATTGATCAAAGGCTGCTTAATTTTGAGCATTAATTACTGCCGAGCTAATGAAACAGCCCATCACTCTCCTCATAAACCAGTAAACAGCGGGGCGAAAGAAGCCATCCTTCAGGCACAGGCCTGATTATGTAAAAGCAGCGTTAATCACTGGGCCCCACATTCCTCCCTATTTTGTTTTCTTCCCCTTAGTTTCTAATGTTTATGCACAGTAAGATGTTTTATTTATTAGTTTTGTCATAAAGTTCTGTTTCACATGAATCTGGCCACTGATGCATGCAGTATGAGTGTTGGAATTAGCATCTAATTACTTGCAATAATTAGGCCAATGAAGGCCAGATGTTGAGTGTGTGATGTATGTGTCTATGTGTAGGGAGATATCTGGGTCTAGCTTTTTATTATAGACAATTAATACTATATAATAAAGTTTTACGGCCGCCATGAACAGAAGTGCCATGATGAGTGATATGGTGGACATGAACAAACGAGTTTGCTCACATTGTTGACTCAATGTCAATGAGTCAATAACGTTGTGTATGCAGGGTTAAATGAGTACAGTGCTAATGAAGTCTTATATCAGGAGTCTATAATCTGATTTTGTATGCCAGAGAGAGAGAGAGAAAAACAAAATTTGTTCACCCCTCTTGCACACGCAGTGTCACAATGACGTTCATGGCTGCCGGGTAAGGTGATATGGATTATCCAATGAGACATTTCTATCACAGCAAATTACTGTGATGCACACGAAGGGAGCGTAGAGTAAGTATCCCTTTTAAAAAAAAAATAGAATCCATCGCAGCCTGCTGAAGCAAAGCCTTTCAAAAACCAAAGTGCAGAAACTCAAAGAGAGAAACCGGTAGTCAACAATTTAAGGGGAAATCTAAAAGCTCTTTCTTTTACATTTACACCCCTGCTTGTTCTACTTTAGCTTGACTTAGACAGTATTAAAAGATAGTGTATCATTGTGAGTACAGCTAGAGAATAGCTCTATTTGTTGTAGTCAACAAATAGAAAATTACTTTTTCCTGTTCAAATTCTAATTATTTCACATTCCTCACAAATGTTTTAGGTAATATCTGTGTAATCAATCTGCAAACAGAATAAATTTTGATAGCTAACTGTATCAATTCAAACCCCCTGTGCTGAGCCTTATAAAAATATAGACAATATATCAGAATTTGTAATGTGCTCTTAACATTATGATACCTCTTCCTTTCCTTTCATTCATTATTTCTGTTATCACTGAAGACAACTATCAATAAGTAAGAGTTCTTTAAGGCATAGTTGGATTTTTAAAAATTCTTACACTTCTATTACTTTACTGCACCACAAAATATACCGATACCAGGGCGGTATTGGTTCACACAAAGTGAGGCATGTTTGTAATTCCATTGTCAAAAGTATTTTGTCATTACACAACTCATGGGAGAGAGAGTTTAAACTTAATATTTTATAAAGAAGAAGCATAATATGATTAAAAAGTAAAAATTAAAAAAGGCAATATAATGTAAAAACCAATGCAGGCTCCAGTTGCGTTACCAAAAGTCTAAGACAGTATGACAATATACTCAGTGGCTCATATCTTGTTTCTGTGTGTACCTAATTTCTATAAATATATGTATGTAATATATGTTAGTGTGAATAGTGTTTGCAGTTACAACATTGTAAAGTGACTGTAATTGACAGAATTGCATGAACATTTCGACTTATACCTTTCCCCACAAATAGACCGTGCAGCGCCATAGAATGAAAACTGAGCGCCTCTTTTAAGTCGCCATCACAATGACGCACCAGGCACTGGATCAATCCTGGCACACATTACCATTGTTCTCTCAGTATGTGTTGATCCTCAGGGCCCACAGTCAAAAAACATGCTTAGGATTAATTGGAGACTTTAAATCGTCTGTAGGTATGAGTGTTTGAAGGAATGGTGTGTGCCCCATGATAGGCTGGAAACCTGTCTGGGGTGGATCCTCATGTGTAATGTGCTAGGCAGCAGCAGACCCCCGTGACCCTAGTGAGCAATAAACAGAAATGACTCAGTCCTCAGTCTGCCCTGTCACACACACACACACACACACACACACACACACACACAGACACACACACACACACACACACACACACACACAGCTGAACAGTAAAGCAGAGAGGCAGCGTTGTAGGGACAATGCAAAGCAGTTAATATAAACAATAATTATAAATTAGTCTGTTGTTGTGGTGACTTGTGTGTATGGCGAGTGGGAAACAGCCAAAGTTCGAAGATGCACCAGCAGAACTTTATAAGTCTCGATGACGGTGGCAAGAAAGTTGTTGACAAGAGTGCGACAGTGTGCAGCTCTGTGATTAAAGCACCAGAGCCATAGTGTGAAATCCCCTCCCGCAACACTCCACCAACATGGTAATTCCTGCTCTGTATGAAGAGACTTAATTTTGGACATAGGGACCGAACTCCAAGTGCTGATAGAACCTATGCTTCTTTGGTCAAGATAACTTTGTTTGACTTTGTTTTTCTCCAATCTTGCAACCAGAATCTTATCTACTTTTAACCTCCAACTGTAACAAAATTTAGTTATAAACTGAAGACATGATTGATTTTCCCAACGATCAATGTATACTAAACCAAAAGCCTTGACCTCAAAATCATTATATTATCATTATATATATATATATATATATATATATATATATATATATATATATATATATATATATATATATATATATATATATATATATATATATATATATATATATATATATATATATTCACAGATAGAAAGATAGAGTGAGAGAGAATATAAAATCCGAAATGATGTGAAAACGCATCGTAAAAAAAAAAAATGTCTTGCTCGAAACCCCAGACTGTGTTAAGGAGTTTGACATTTCTTGACATTACAGCTATCTGGGCCTCCAGAGTCCTTCTGGTGTCAAAAGCTCCTGTAAGTTATCACAAAACTGGCTCAATGAACATTTGGAGCATTTCGGAAGTGCTTTAAATAAGTTAATTTCCCTGCTGGTGTGTGTGGGCTCAGCCAACAGCACCACAGCTGGAAAAAAAAATCCTAGGGTAAACACAGAATATGTTTCTCCGAGTTGTTAACATTAGTTGTATAAATCGTAAAAAGCATTTTCTTTCATAAGCTAGAAGATAACAAATTAATCCGAGCATCAAATTGATCTGCATTAACTATACAGTAGTCAGCAGTGACTGTCATTGTGCTTTTATTTTCAGTTATTAGAGTAACCCCTAATGTAAGATGTGAGAGTAACTGCAGGACTACTTTGTGATTTACTGTATGCACAACTACATGAATAGCAGATCTATGTGAATATTTCATTTCACTATATATATATATATATATATATATATATTAGGGATGCACCGATGTGAAAATTTCGGCCGATATCGATATCCGATATACATATCGGCAGTCACTGCCGATACCGATATTTGCCGATATCGATATATGTAGAGAAAAAAAGTTTTCTGTAGTGTCACAAATTTAGTACAGACCAGAAAAAACACTGTACATTTGAAAAGCACAACAGTGCTCTTTATTTAAAGGAAGGCTCACTGTAAAACTCTGTCATGTGGTTAGAGGAAGTACGGCGGAGCGGACCCGATGGAGCTCCGCGAAGGCGGCGACGTCGGCGGCCGCGGCGGAGGAGGTGGCGGCCGGCGACGAGAAGGCGGCAGGACGGAGTCCGACACCCCGGACCAACGTTCCGCGCATTTTTTGTCTTTTCGAGCGATGTGATGTGACGGAGGACCCGCTAGGAGAAACCGCTAGTTAGTTGTGTCACTGTCTGCGTGTCTCTCGGCGACGCGCTAAGCTAAGCTAGCTGGTCCTAGCGGGCTCCTCCGTCACATCGCATCGCCCGAAAAGACAGCGGCCTCCTCCGCCTCCGCCGCGGGAAGGGGGCAGGACGGCGTCCGACACCCCGGAGCAACGTTCCGCACATTTTTTTTTGTCTTTTCGGGCGATGCGATGTAACGGAGGAGCCCGCTAGGACCAGCTAGCTTAGCGCGTCGCCTAGAGACACGCAGACAGTGACCCAACTAACTGTAGCGGTTTAACTCTGCCAATTGTTGACATATCGGCCAGAATTTGTTGATATCGGACCGATACCGATAAGTTAAAAAACGTGACATATCGGCCGATATATATCGGTTGGCCGATATATCGTGCATCACTAATATATATATATATATATATATATGACAAGACACCATTAAATGGTAATGATCAAGCTAATGTGATATTCAAAGAAGGTTTTTTGATTGATCCTTATTTATCTTCATTTTAGCTGTAATCATTATCCAGGTACAAATTCAATAGATGGCATTTGTATTGTGAGTTAAATCCATATATCCAACTAATATCATCATACATATCGTCCTAGGCTAAATTAATTATATAGTTAAAATTTTGATAAAAACTGTAAAAAAAAATAGGAATTTCATCTTTAATTTGATATTAATGAGCTTTGGAGACATCTCTAAGCATCCATTACTGGGTTATGTTAAAGCTACACAGAAATACATGGAGTGAAAACATTGTAATTCTGTTATTTAGGCCTATTTGTGACCAAATACAGAGAGTTGAATACTTCTATGCTTATTCTGGAAAAGAAAGTGACCTGGAGTCACTCAGACACTATCCAAACTTTCAAAGTTGTCACGTCCCCTCCATTAAGGCATGCACATCTACCATCATCTGACGCTAAACTTGACAGATGAGGATGAAATGAAGTGTGTCAAATGCAGTTGCAGTGATCTAATTCAAAATGCATTTCCCCCCGATAGGGCTTCTTTCAGTAATTTATCATATCTTACTCCTTAACTTTTCATTTGGTTGCGTAGCATCTACTATCATGTGCCATTGAATGGCGGCAAAACAGTGTAAAATTGATGAGGCTGGTATAAGTCTTGAATTTGATAAGCAACGCCATTAGTGCACGCTTTTCCTCAACGGCTGCACTTTGTCCTGTCTGAGGGCCATCCCTGTGTGGTCTGTACTGTATGGTGACACTATTATTAAACCAATTTGTCTAAAAAGGCTTTATCTTTCTAACAATTTGCTCATTTGCCCTCTCATCATATCCAAATCAAAGTCATCATGCATCCTTAAAATGAATCCAAACTGCGGCTTTCAGTCAGTGTTGACAGCTCGTACTGACTGAGCTTTACAAACAAACCTTTGATTACAAGGCACATTATTTTTGAGATGCATACAGATCTACATCATTATATTTGCGCAGAATGATGCAATTCAAGGCCCTAATCTCCCAATAATGTAATATAAATGCAAATTCTTATGGTTAAAGTGACATTGCTCTGTCAATGTTATGTATACTGTTATCACTGTCAACTGCGGTGGATGCTTTCAATATTCACTGTCCTCTGGAGGAGGGATACTGGTCGCATTTGGTTGCTTTGTGTGTACTTTAAATGTGGCCTAAAGGAGTTTTCCAAGTCATTCAAAAAAGAGTGAGATTTAAAGCTCTCATTCAATCTGTATTATTCTGCTCGATGCTTTGCTTTGCAATGGAAATCCTTCCAAACTCCTTTAAAATACAAACTTTTTTTCTCTCATGAGGAAACATGAATACTGCATGGTATACTGGATGCAGAGTGCAATTTTCCAGCTTCTTTCTCAGAATATTGCATGGGTACGGTCAGCTGTGGGGCCTCCCACAGACAATGGTAGAATGATAAATACCCTAATCTAGAGAAAATGTCAATTATCAGCAAACCCAGTAGCGGTGCTGGTGGTCCTCCTGGCACGATAAAGATCTAACATTAATAAGGCATGCTTATCTATTGGAAGACAGCTGCTGATTGATTTTTGAGAGAAACCTGTGAGAAAGGGAACAATACATTATTTAAATAGAAACCAACCATAGAGAAATGTAATGAAGTACACCAAAGATAAAAAAAATAGCCATATGACTGCATTATAATAGAGTTCAGTGCCTGCCGGGCGTCTAATGTTTCTCATCCATCAGCCCCTGTTCCTGTGCTTTCCCTAGCTCTAAACATAACCCAAGGAACATTAATAGATACTTAGAAACATTAAATGAGACCCCGGGTCACTGCTTCTGTGTGTTGGCAACAACAAGACTTTGAACAGATTTTTAAGTTTGAGGACTTCTAATTAGTCTCCAGAGCTCCTTCTGTGTTCTTTCTCTCATCATATGAAGTTGGTTTGCTGAACAATAAGGCTAACCAACGGGTGCATGGGAAATTAATGAACCATTTGACGGAATGGGAAGGGGAAGGACAATTTGCTCAAGCTGGCAAGTTTTGACGCAGTGGGAAAAGACGATGCATTCTGGAGACACAGTCGAATAAAAGAAATTTTAAAAAAGTTGTTACCACTAAACAAATTAAAAAAAAAATCATGAATGTTAACCTGCTTTTGTACTTACACATACAATTCAGTTACTCTCTATGCCACACAGTCAATGTAGGTACCATAGATTGCCATTTGAAGTCCAATAGTAAGCCCCTCGTGAGGAGAAGCCTCGGGAAGTGAGCTGCGAGCCTGGATCATAATGATCAAAGTGAAATGTTTGTCGACTGAAATCAATTGCATCGGGGTGCCTGGAAATTGCTATTAAAGATCTCCATCGATTAGGCAGCAGCAGCTCAGTGACTGAGCATCTGGTCTTTCAGGCTTACAAGAATGTATGTGTTTCCTTTGCCAGTTGTCTTCTTAGGGATTATCATGGTTGAATTGTAATCAAGTTGGGAAGGTTTTTTTGGTTTTTTTTCCACTGGGTAAGGCCCCAGGTTAACAGTAATTTACTGGCATCCAAGTCATCAGCACACAAGTTGAACAGTGTGGACATGATGATTGTAACTGTTAAGTCGAGGGAGACAGCTTGAAAAAAGCAGTTTTTTATTTTGAAAATTGAATGCAGTCTTGATCACAGCCTTCCGTAGCACTAAAGAAATGTGGCTTTAATTAGGGCCACAACAAACATAATCTCAATGTTGACGAATCTTCTCACTATTAAACTTCATAAATAAAATCTATAAATATATATAGTAAATAATCTAATTTACAAAATACTATGAATAAAATAAATATAACACAGAAACTTCCCAGAGACAGGGGTGATACTATCTAATCCTTGAGTTATCCTTCCAATAGTCAAAATCCCAAATATATTCAGTTTAATGTGATAAGTGGCAAAGAAAAGCATTGAATCCTCTCATTGAGGAGCTGACAGAAGTGACATTTTTCTGCATTTTTGCAAATTGTTGACACAATTAATCAATTATCAAAATAGCTGCAAATTAACTTTCTGTCCCTGGCAGTATAAATTTGTCAGATTTTCCCTCTAATGATTGTTGTCAATCACGACTCCAATGTAAAATTGTAACTGTCAATGTGGTTTTGCATACATCAATAGGCATTTCAAACAATACTAGGTTTAGGGGTCTAATTCCCAGTGGGACCACTCATGCGAAGTAAAAGAAATGCGTTCATTCTTGATATTGTCAGCTCTCTAGGGAGAAAATGCCCTCAAAATGTTAAATAAAGAATCATGTTTTATTGTTTTAAAGTCAACATAATTCACAACTGAATAAACTGTCAACAGAATAAAGTACAAGCTTACTTCTGTCAGGCTGACAGATGATTCTTTTACATGCTATATTATAATCAATGTTCAAACCATGAATTTTGGTCATTCCTCAACTTCCCTCAAGCAAAAGTCGGCTTTATCAATCCTTCTACTGTTTCTTCAACTTGCTGATCTGTGCCTTAATCCACTCCACTGCTGCACGCATATTTCTTTGACTACATCTGTATGTCATCATTTAATATCCATTACATTTCCTAATAGAATGGCATCGGCAACTTCTTTTTTTGTCTCGTGTTGCTTCTGCTGGGGAGAAAATTGGTAAAGTTGGAAGAAGTGTTCTCATCAGTGTGGAAACTTTTTCTCAACAGGGTATCGTATCTCAGTAAATCCCAAAAGTTAATGACCGCTGTGCCACAGAGGGTTGCTCTGTTTTTCACCAGATGCTAGATTTTTGGAATTCCCCAGATTCTAATGTGCACCAGAACAGCAGTTTTCCAGCCTGAGTCCCAGGCAGCATGTAGCATCTCATTAGCTCCGGTCACTGATCGACTGTGACAGACATGAAACCTGACACATGCTGCAGTCCTTCACTATACATGTCTTCTTTTTTCCCCCATATAGCTTGAAAAATGACTTTCTGCATTTGTAATTAGTTTTTTTTCCTTGGCCGTTTCCTCAGATATGTGCTTATAGCGTTATTCTTTTTCTGCACACATGCTTCATTTTTCAGGAACTTTTTTTCCCCCTATTTGAAAGAGATGTTTTAAAATCTGGCACAGATGAGTAAGTTCCAAGTCAAGCAATTTTGCCAAAAATGTGAGTGAAGACATAAGCCACGTTGGAATCATAAGAGAGATGTTTATTCTGACTTCATCCTTTGTCCTTTGAGATCAAAATGCACATAATCCCTGTGCTGCATGCGTTTTCTCTGAGTTATTTATTTATGTCAATGGCTTCTTATATTGTATGTATAGGTATTATTTATAATTATGTAGACATTTTTAAAAATAGATATAAAATAAACACACTTGACAGCGCTATATATACGTTCTCCTGCAAACAAAGGCTCCTTTACAGAAACAAAGAACCGACAGAAGGACTTACAACAAGTGAAACTACTGCAGTTGTTACTGTACTTGCACAGGGTTTACATGACACTCGTGCTCAAACACACATGCCAGTACGTGAACACTGGCCAGAATTACACATGCACACACACATAAAAGCAGACTAGAAGATTGCAGCCAACTGGCCCTTGAGCGCCACTGCGAATGGATCGCAAAGTAGGCTCTACTTTATCTGCTCTTCCCCTTTGCCTTTCGCCCCCTCAGCACTGACAGCTGCTTCCTAATGAAGCCCACTCTCTTCCAAGCAGACCCTGTGATAATGAGGCTCTGCCCAGAACTACAGGCAACCCGGGAGCAATGTCAACAGCTGAGAGCTGACCTCCTGAACGGGTTTGCTTCCCCTTGTTCACTGAGAGAGCAAAAGCTGCACCTCATTGTTTGGGTGGAGAGCGGATCCTCGCCTCGGGGAATTGCCCCCGTCCAATACTAACACTGAAAGGGTGCAGAGGCTTCATGTGCATATGCATGTGCGTGTTCCTGAATGTGCACGCACCGGGGCGAAAGTGAACATATAGACAACACATGCACGCAGATAACATAGAAGACAATTACAAGAAAAACTGTGCAATAGAACCAAAATCATAGATTCTGATGTAGGCAATTTCATTCAGGTATCAATAATCATGCTCATTTTCTGTAATTTCATTAAAATATCTATTCATATATATACATAGAATAGAAGTACAATTCCTTTTTTTCTGGTGTGTGTCAAACTAAATTTTAACAGTCCTTTTTAGCCCGTCTTTTAGGTACAAGGCCCTTGTTTTGTTTCAACCACTTAAGAATCACATTCTTAAATGGTTGTTTGTGTATCACATTCGCAAATGTATCTCCAAATAATGAATAAAATATGTCTGTAAACAACAGTATTCATGGCACAACCAAATAAACAATATAAGATGAAAAAATAGGCGTTTTTTCTATCATCACAAAATATGTGTATCATATATGTATCACTGTAGTGCACAGCCCTATAACAAGTGGTGTGTCCATCACAGAGAAGAGGATTTTAATGGTAAACCTCCTTTTTTCTTTAGTTTTACTACAAATTTAAACAAACCTGAGAATCAGCAGATCTCACCTGCATTATATTTTGTATCAACAATGAATAAATCAAACCAGCCAACAGTGGAGGGAGCCAACCAGAGGGAAAAATCTTTATAAGCACAAGCCTTTGCATTCTTTACATAGAGGGATGGTCAGTGTACTGTTCCCCCTTCATGCATTAATCCTGCATCTCCTGCAATCCCCTGCAGGCCACAGATGAATCTTACTAATGATACTCAGGACAACCAAATTAATACATTTTACCAACAATACTTATTGAACCATTTCTTGCCATGCCTAATAGCTGAAAAAAGAAACTTGAATTATTCAGTATGAATAATTCAAGTTTCTCTTGGGATGGAGCCGAAGTGCAGCTGCAGTACCACAGGAATCTAATAAAAATTGGGACCTCAGTGGCTTAATTTGTTCATGGACAAACCTTAACAGAAATACTCTAAACAATGCACAGTGTGACATATTGAAAGTGTGTCTTTCCAATGCATCCCTTGGCGGCAAAGACCCTTTAAAAGACCATTCTGTATTTGCTTTGGTAGTTACACAAACCCAACATTAATCACACTGGATAAGCTCTGCAATCGACAACAGACACCGACTGTAATGAATAAGTCAACTAATCTGCCAGCTTACGGACTGCAAACTATAATAAGAGCAGCCGAGGGATAACTGCACAGAAAACAGAGTAAATAAGGATTTTCAACTCAACAGTGTGCCTGGTGAAATGAAAGTCTCACCAGACTCCGTGCTGCTTTCATGGAAATAATTGACTCATTCAGTGAACATGAAGAAAATAATTCAAGTTAAGGATGTATTATTGGTTAAATAAAACAATGTCCCAATAAAGTTTGGTGACAGTGTTAAAAACACCAAAAGTTTTCTCAGTTAATCCCCCGAAGACAAAATATGTTCAGAACATTCTCTGTATTTCTCTGGAGCAGCGAATCAGATCACTTTATTTCCACTATTTGGGGGGTTTAGAGTCAAGATGTATTTTATATATATTAATACCTACAGCCACTGAAAGTATTAAACAAACACACACATACAGCAGGGTTTATAATTGTACTTCAAGGCTGTTGAAAGTATTTCCGTTTTATACTACTTTATACTTCCACTGCACTACATTTTAGAGGTTGCAGCTGCAGTTAATTTTCAGATTCTGGTTTGGCACAATGGATATATAACAAGCTTTTACAATGCATTGTTAAAGCTGAAACGGGCTGTTTCAACCTTTTTGTATTTTTATGTCTTACAATGCTATGTAGTCAGGGTCATACTTCCGATGTGTATGAGATTTTGACAGCTCCATTAAATAGTGATTTTTCTACCCCATCTAAACATCTCACCTGGTTTCATTTCAAAGATTTCAAATGAGCCAATATTTCACCAAAATCTAAGATTATAGAACTAGACTAAAATACCTTTCTATACTATAACTGTATTAAGTAGTGAAATTTGTGCACACATATATATATATATATATATATATATATATATACTTTACTTTAAGTGGTACTTTCACTTGAATGCTGTAGATACATCTTGCTGCATAACCTATGTACTTTCACTCAAGTGGAACGACTTGTATTTGCAATGCAGCATTTTTACATTGCTCTCATGGAACTTTTTCTTATATGAAGGATGTAAATACTGACTGGAACCAATATTATTGAATCCCCCGGCAAAAACCCATTGCAACCAGCCAAATACAAGCCGACTGTGACATTATCATAGTATCCTATATATTCATTTTATTCACTAAATACATGGTGAAAAGAACATGCTTTTGAAATACATTTAAAGATAGCATTTGTTTAATTTGAATGTATGCATGCAGGATTTGTATTTGCAATGGAGCATTTTTACACTGCTGTAATGGTACTTTTTCATAAGTAAAGGATCTAAATACTGACCGGAACCAATATTATTGCATCCCACAGCAGAAATCATATACCCATTGCAACCAGCCAAATACAAGTCATCTGTGTGTGGATAATGCTGTGGACAGCGACAGCAATAAGAGCACAAAAAGAAGGAACATACACACACACAGATGCGGTTACACGACAGCACAACACGTCAAGTGGCAACAGAAGGAATCTGTCCTTACCTTTAATACAGCTGCAGACAGCATCAGGTGTAGGTGTTGAGCCCTCTCAGGATATCATTCCAGCCCGTGAATTCGCAGCCAGGGTCTCGCTGCTCTATCAGTGCCTCGTGTGTGTGTGATAACATCAGCGGTGAATGAAGTACTCAGATCCTGTAATTCAGTAAAAGGAGAATAACTGTCTTAAAAAAATACACAATAACTTAAAACAAGAAAATATTTGTTAGTAAGTAAGTAAAAGGGCAGAAGTATAACCAGCACAAAGGACTTGAGAGAATCAAAAGCAATGCTGACTGTGACATTATCATAGTAGCCTATATTCTTTATTTTATTCACTAAATACATGTGGAAGCATTCCAATGGTTTAGTATTTTCTTTAATGTGGAACCATTGCTTTTAAAATATATTTAAAGATAGCATTTGTTTAATTTAACATATTAAAATCTTGAACGTTCTGAAATGTATTGGAGTGTAAGTTAAAACAATACCAGATAGTAAGTACAGTGCTGGAGTAAATACACTTAAGTTACTTTCCAACACTGGAAAATATGATTTAATATAAGTAGCGTATATTTAATAAACTAGTACGTGTTCTTACATATTACACTCACAAATTATCGCGTCTGTTTTTGTGTTTCTAGTGAACTGGAGCAGCTGGAGCTCTGATGCGCTGCACTAACGAACATCACCCGCCGAGGTGCCACCTTCCCCGGGGTGATTTTCCCTCACTTGCCGGTGAGCTGTCTGCTCCTGTGCTGCGGCGTCCAGGCTCCGGTTCTTTTACTTTTCTGGTTGTACAACTTTGTGGTAGCCTTAATAAATAATACAAAATTAATAATGTGCTAATGTCCCCTACCCCGACGCGGTCACCGTTAACGTCGCGTCACGTGAGGTCTTAACGGTTTTTCTACGTCCACATATTTGACGGTTGACGTTCGCCTGTCACGAGCGCAACTCGCAATGCACCTTCCTGTCACGTCCGTCACGTGACCAACCCAATTTATGTTATTTTAAACGTGGGCTAATGCTTTTTATTTATCTTATATTTTATTACACACGTGTAGTTTGGTTACACAGATGTTTTGATTCCCTGTACAACTGATGCTGACTGGAACAGTTTCCTGTATCTGCTCTTCCTCTTGTGTGCCTTAAATCTGTTTTGCATATTTTTTTTAGTAACTACACAAACGCACGGAGCGTAATCTTTTTAGAAGTTTCTGGAAAGGTCCCACAAGAATTCTGGTGAGGCTGCTTTGTGTTTTATAGCTCTAAACTATGGAAACCCCCCCCTCTATGAATCTTAGAACTTGTGTGTGTGTGTGTGTGTTTTTTTAAGAAGAAGAATTTAAAGACCAATCTTTTAAATGTGGCTTTTAATTTGGGTTAACTTTTTTTTGTTTTTCTCTCACATTGCTATTCTTAAATTATTGTCATTGTTTCCTATCCTCTGATCTTGTTTTGTTAAATACTTTGGACTGCATCTTTTGACGAAATGTGACACATATAAATATATATATATATATATAAAGTATATATATATATATATATATATATATATATATATATATATATATATATATATATATAATGCTTCACTTTTAGATCAGTCTCAGTTTGCAAATGTTACAGGCTGAGAGGCTCATTACACAGAAACTCTGTATGTCTGTTAAGTACAATCAATAGTATCATAACAGGATGATCTCTTTGATATTTAAAACATTATAATGGGTTTTAAATCCCCTAGAAATGCTCAGCATGTACTGTATGTCTCATTTATGATGCTGCATGAACAGCATTTGTGCACCTGCCCTTTTATTTTAATAGCGGTTTGTGTTTATCTGTACAAGTGAAAGGGAACAACATCGAATTGAAGATGATTTCAGTATATGATTGGACTTTTACTGGGTATATCAGAGTGACTAAAAGATATTATGTACTTTCCATGGAATAATTCATTATCTCACTCTGCAGGATAACCACCGACTCTCACCGAGTTCACTTAGTGTAAATGGCCCCTGCACTACACTACACATTAACAATGATCATAGGTCGTGCTGGCCACTTCCTCTTTGGAACAACATTAAGTCTTCTGTGGTGCAGATGGCAACACGTAAGAAGATTATAGTGGAAAGTACAGCCTTCATGGTTGTAATTCAAACAGTTTAGAAACCACTTGAATTAGTGATAAATCCTTCTGGACTGGCCCGTGAGCAGATGTGACGAGTTGAATTATTCTCCTCTTACCAAGAGGCTTTGCAGGAATCTTAAAACATATGGTGGCTTATGCCTCTATCACACTATAAATATTATTGGAGGATGGACATTCCCAAAAGTGTCTGAATTCAGGAAAGCCGGCCAAGAGGTGTGGGTTTTGTCTCCTTTTGTGATTCAAGGGTGTTCCCATTCATCTGCAACCATTAAAAAAAAAGGTTGGCAGCCAACTACTGTATGATGGTCTAATGTAATTACTAGAAGTGGAGACCTGTCTGGGCTGTCAAGAGCCATAGAGACAGATTATCTGCTTTTCTGACTGGAGCTGTGTTTCAGCCTTGGAATATAGGGAATCTATCCTCTCTTTTTATTCCTCGGATCAGTATAAAATATGTCTAAATATACCACAAAATCTGTGCCACATGGAAGTAGCCGCAAGCTACTTATACCTGAGAGACTGTGATAGCTATGTGAGATCTAGGGCATTGTGAATATGACAGGAGTGATATTGGTCAATCTCAGTGCAATTTTAGTAGAAGTACCATTGTACCTACGACCGAAATACACAGTTTGATCATTAGTTTGACAAACCGCATGTCTCGGGCAATGTTGCCATTCCGCTCTGACAAAGAGAAACGAGACAAAAAATGTTAACACTTTATTTGTGCTCAGGGCATTACACTGTGCAATGTTAGTTTGTAGAATGCACACAGAGGAAAAAGAGTGTTCACATCTTTCATACCTTGGTACTCTTTGATCTTATCAAGGCTGTTCTACTCACACTCCCTGAGATCAAGATTTCTTTCATCATACACATTCCATGGAGCCTCCTTTTACATTGGCATTACTTTAGCCTGTAATCGGGCTAAAGTCCTGTCAGTTAAAGGTAATACGCTTAGATTCCGAATGATCAAATGTAATAGAAATTAAACATGATTAACTACATGGTCAGTTACTGTATTCAAACATGTGCAATAAAGATATTCAAAATCAATTATGCATGTAGTATGCGTGATTTTCCTCAAACCGCATGAAAGAAAAGGTTGAGAAATCCCCATGTAGCCCCACATTTGAATCAATTGAAGTCTTGTGTCTTTGTTTCAGGAGTCAGTTTAAGAAATTGGGCAAGAGGGGAAAGTGAAAATGACAGACTTTACCATATAAAGACTAATATATTCCACAAGGAAAAAAATCAGTCAGCAAGCACTAAAACCCTGTTTCTGAAAGAAGCAAGACTAACAAGATGGAGATGCTTTATTCTAGTTAAGTAACACAGACAAATTTCCTGCTATAGCCTGATCTCAGACTCAGAGTAATAAAATGTACTGAATACGGATAGACAATTATTACAGTTTTACTGTAAGTAATATTAATAGTACTTTTACACTTGTGTCATTGTGCTTTACTGGGATTAATGGAGGGTTGATATCAGTGTGCTCCAGAGGATGCAGGCACCTTCATGGTCGTGTTGTAGCTTTCTAACATTAGCTACTGGTATCGCTACTACATTTAGGAGTCACCTGACACGAGTTTAGATCCGAGATGGAGGGTGTGTGAATTCTGCACCTAAGGCCGGAAATTCTGCGGTACTGTGTGTCACAATAGGTAATATGTTATCAGTAGTTAAAGAGGCACAGCCCCAGTTCTGACTTGACTTCTCCAATTCAACATTTAAAAAAAATGCAAAAAGAAAAATTGGAGCTGAGGCACGGATGTATTATAAGAACTGGATACCGGATCGAAAAATGTAACGTTGTTCATTTCCGTTGAAGTTGCTCGCCTGGCGGATATGTCAAAAAAGTTCCTGACTTCCAGGTTTACTTCTGCAATTATGCGACTTGTAGAGGTTGCGCAGTGGATTCACCCCCCATGATGCTCTGGGGCCGCCTACCAGGGTGAAAAACTCACCATTGAGCCATTTAAATCTCTTAGCCAACCACAAAAAAAACCAAGAAAATAAATGAATTATTTATTTATTTAGCTGCACATACACAGCTGTGATGTCATTCAGAGCATTTCTGACAGATTTTTTTGACAGATAAAAAAGTCCATGACCTAAAAAGTAAAGAATACAAGACTAGTAAATACCTGGAGTTATAGCTGCAACAGTTTTACAGGCTTTGTTTTTACTATTGTGATCTATGGGTGGAACAGCCTGAGAGACAGTAGGTCTGTGGTGCAATGAGCTCAGGCTGAGTGTGTAAGCTGGGGAGGGGCGTGGCTACGGTCAGGGGTGTGGTTAGAGGAGGGGCTAGAGAAGGGGCGTGGCTGTCCTGAAGACTGACACCTTCCTGAACACCTCAGATCTCTTTTAGCTTCAGAGATGCTCCCAGCCTGTGTAAGACAGGTCTGTTGTTGCACAGCAGAGGGTGTGCACACAGACAAAAATGAAATAAATAAAACAAAACCCTGCGCAGGACCCAGCAGGACACCAGGCACACCATGAATCCAGTTTTTTTCCCCCCGGCACGAAGCTCCCACGACACAGACGGAGAGGGATCCACCAGAGATCCCCGGCAGATCAGTCGGAGAAAATAAACCAACAAAGACAGACTTCTAGCTTGCATCAGGTCATCACGCTGAGTGCGTCGCATAGGTGTGTCTCCAACAGCATTCAAAAATAACCAATCTGAGTGAGTCTGTTTTTCATAGACTCACATACATTGAACTGAGGGTTTATATAGATTAAACATCACCACTGGCCTGGTTTTCTAAATGAAAACTTTTTAAATTAGTTAAGCTCTTCTAATAAGATGCAAAATGAGGATTTTGCCCAATCTGTTTTTAATGTCAATGTGATTACTGGCATTGATGATTTTTTTTTTATTCACAGTACATTCATATAATTTTGTTTACAGCTCAAAAACATGTTTAAGTGTTCAGTTTTCTTTAAAAGGTACAGTGTGTAGCTTCTGGCGACATCTCGTGGTTGCAGCTACCCGAGTACATCAAGAAAAACTTGAAAACTCACTCACTACAACAATTTTTTACCTTTTTTTTCATTCTGAGCTACTGTGGATTCATGGCGCCTGCTCCCCATGTAGATAAAAAAATGACTCAAAAGTAATAAAAATATAATTGTCATTTTGATTGAATTTTATACTAATTAAAACATGCTTATACATATTATTTTTCCATTTATGCTGAGTCTGGTCCACTAGATGCTGCTGAATGTCACAAAATCTTACAATCTGTACCTTTTATTTTCAAGTAACTTGCCCAACACTGACTATTACGCCACAGGGTTCCCATTTTTTTCTTTTCCCATATGGAGGCCCCTAATATCATACAGCATTTTACTGCACTGAATTCTTCCTGGTTAGCAGTTAACATTTACGGTGGCTCTGCAACACAGTGTCCTCACAAAAAAAATGATGATGCAAATCAAACTGTACAGCAACAGCAACACATTTTCTGACAGGTTACATTGTATATCTTGACAGAATGAGGGAAGGCTGCTCATGTTCTGTGCCTTATGTGTGTGAGACAGAATTATAAAACTCCATCTCTCTCAAACAACCCTTTTTTTTTCCTCCTTTCTTGCTGGCTGTGGAGCTGCTCCACTGAGAAACAATTAGACCTTATTTACAATAAATCCTGTGCCTTCTGTTTATCTTTTCTTGATTTACTCCATCAAAGGAACGTGAGGCATGCTGTCATAATTAGGTAATAAGACGTTAATCAAGTGTTTGTACCATTAATTATGTCAATGGAACATTGAGCATTTTACAGTAGATCAGATCAGTTCCGATTGGAGCTATGATTTAATAAAGATTTGTTATGAATTGTCATCATCAGAAATTCCTTTTTTCTTTTTTTTCAATAGATTTTTTTTTTCTCTTTTATCACTCGATACATTTTATCATTTCTCTTAAAATATTCTTTAAGAAATACATGTTCAAAGCCTGTGAATATTTTATTGTGCCTACAGTATGCAATGTACAGTACATAACACATGTGCAATTGTGTTATAATAAAGCACTTTAACTGGCAAGTCTCAGTGGGTTTGTGTGTTGTAGCTCCATAGAGCCAGATATCTCTTTCATGACGGGGAATCGAATAGAACATTAGTTAGTAAGATAGCAAGAAATTACCATCACCATTCAAACGGTCATAGATGTGTTTGTATGTCTGAACATGACCTTTGTTTTACGTCCCTGTTGCGGATTGAGCCCCCGATTGTTTGGTGAGAGCTGGAATTAAGATCAACTGTGCAGCACTTAAGTAACCGAACGGCGGTTTGGAAAGATTTATTGTAATCTCAAAATGTTTTACACCGTCCCACTCTTGCAAATGCATTCCATACATCAATTGCATTAATTTTTAATTTATGCTATACCTTTCCCGTAATAATAAAATCATTCAGTCACTCATTTGATGACATTTACAAACCAACCAGGCTGATGAAGAAATGAACACGTAGTAATAGACAGACCATCAAACAAGCAAACATATTCAGTAATGGCCTAATTGTTCCAGTTGTACTTGTCACAGTTCAGGCCTTTTTTTTGTAATTTTCCATCAATCAGCCATGTTTATTAATAAATTAACTAAATTGCTTTTCCAATTGGTAGCCTCCAACCTTTATGATCCCCAAATTGTTGTAGCCACATTAAAAGTGAAAATAACAGAAATGTTCTCTTTTAGAGCTGGATAAACTAGGGGAGATTTGAAGCTATATTTTTTTTTCAAAGACAAAGCATCACCTTGGACACAATCGAATTAAAATGACTAAACAAATCTGGGATGTCCTGCAGACATGTTGAGACGGTTTTAAGAATTTCTATCACGCTCATCACAATCGACATAATCTCCATTTCCACTGTGGGAGGCCGCTGTATGTTTTATGTTATTACTAAATCTTTCCTGCAAGAATTTGGACTTTTGTGAAAAGTCTGTATTATCCTGATGTCAGATGAATTGGGTATGCTTAAAGACGGTCCCGCAAAGCTTGGCCGCGGGAGGCAAATTCTTCTCCACAGTCTCAGACAAGCTGGATACACGTTGCCATCCCGAATGAATAATTTAATCCTCAAAGTGGACTTCAAAGCCGCTCACCAGGTGGCGAGTCTCCCAACAGCTGCCTCGCAGACCCGCAGACAGTCAAAGATGGAGCAAAATGATTTTCTCCAAATGTTTGACAAAACTGTGTCCGGATGATAATATTGTGGTGGAGTACAATCATACCTGCCAGCAGAAGGCTCCTTTCCAGGGTCTTTTTCAGCTTCTGTTCAAGGGGACGACGGCGAAACAGTGGTTATCCTGATGAAAGGGAAAGCTTAAATTGAAGGGGAAGCCGCCCACTTGGAAGATGATTCCACCTCCTATTTGGCGAAAAAAAAAAGCTGCCTTACAGCTTCTGAAGATGCACGGTGCGGCTCCAGCGTGATGTTTTACTGATGCCACCACCAAGAGGTTAAGGTACTCCAGCAGATGTTGGCAATATTTATCTGGACATCATTTGGAATTCCAGGAAAACACAATCCACAATGGAAGTGTTGTGACTGTGTGATTGGTCATTATCAGCAGCACACGGGGACAGGCAGGCCTAAACCTGCCGGATGCCCGAGATCTCCCCGACACGGCCAAAACCCCCCGAAAACCCCTACAGGAACGGGGAATTTGTATGGGGGGGGTGGAAGAGGTGCTTGAAAAACAGGGCATTCTTTGTTTTGACAGATTGTAGCTTGCACTCAAACTTGGGGTGAGGCGCTACGCACGGAACACGGCCAAATATAAACCTCATTATGCTCCATGCCACCGCCGCTTCATTGACACGCGAGACACGGGGGAAATGGCAGAGGTGCAGAGCAGAGACGAGGATGCATCGGAACAAAAATGTGTCAGGTGGGAACGTAAATTAATGTGATGGTATCAAACCCAAACATGCGGTATGCTGCATTCACACAAAGTGACAGTCGCCAGTTTTTTCTTTGTTTGTTTGTTTTCCTCTCGCATAATGAAATTTATTTACAGAAAATCTAATCTAACCTGTTAAAATCCCCCTGATACGAAGGCAGCATTTAGCATTGATTTTAAATTAAAAAAAAAAAAGTATTTTTATCTGTAGTAAAAAATGGTAATATGTTAATAATAATATTATTATAATAGTTATAATCAGTAGTAGGGGTTAGTTAACTAACCACTATTTTAATATTTAATTTAGATTTGAGGCCTTTGTGTCATTGTTTAATCAGGTTCTTCATCATCGCATTTTTACGTCTTATAGAATGTATTCATGTTCTGTGATGATTCTCTATGCCATTTATATGATTTTTACAAATCATTTACAAAGAACAATTGGTCTTGTTTCAAGTGCAACTGCAACATAAAGTGATTTTGATGGTTCAGTAGTCACCTCACATGACATAGTTTCCTTTCGATACCCGTACTTGTACATAACCCCTGTGGTTGTAGAGAAATTCCATATTTATTGTCATTTCAAGCAGGGAAAATGAAAAAAAAAAACTAAGACTAGGGCTTAAGTGTTTAAAATATGGTGAGCGATAATTTAAAGTGTGCACGCAGGGCTGCGATGGTTAGCTTGAATAAATATTAAACGTATATAATATAAATAAATGTGTTCAGGGAGAGTAAGAAGATGATTCCTCTGATACTTCACGTATTTACAGCTAAGTACACTTGACACCGGATATTTAGGAAGCCATATATCTGTATATGAAAGGAAGGATACTGATGAGATGAAAACGGAGTAAAGGGGGGGGAACAAATCCATGATGCATTGGGCCATCTTTCCTTACCGTTGACTTATTAAACAGAATTACTACGGGAGGCAAATGATGGAGCTCCCCTGGAAGTGGCTGCACTACATCCCGCCACTTTACCATGGAGGCAGGAGCACGCCGAACCCTGCAGGCTGACACCGCTCACCAAACAAATCATGGCAACACATCCACAGGCAGTCCACAGTAAATTGTTGTATTAACCCCCAGGCAAGGCCCCCCCCCCCCCCCCCCCCATCCACCCCACCACCAGCACCACACCGCTCTCAACAATTCAATAAGCAGAGGGGCATTCCGACACATCCCGACAAGAAAAGCCGAGGATTTGACGTCCCGCGGAGCGGCTGGGGAGCCCCGTCCCTGTTATGGCTCAGTGTGGTAATTGTTTTTCCCGTTTATCTTTCACGACTTCTTCTTCTTCGGCCGCAGTCATACTGGCACATTTCTGCCTGGAATACTGATGAGTATTTAAAAAAAGATTTAGTTAGTGGTTATTTTATTTATTAATTTATTCTTCTGGAATCATCTTTAACTTTCATTTCATTTTGTTCATGTAAAAATAAGACCAAAAAATACAATTACAACTTACATGCTGTCCAGCTTCATTACTGGAAACCGTCTCTTGGACTGTCAGGTGGAATCTTTGGCTGTGTAATCATCAGTACACCGTTGCGCGGGCAACAGCGAGCTCTTTTCTGCATGAGTCATACTTTAGTAAGAAATCTGATGGGTCAGGGATGAAGGACGCTGCCAGGAAGCACACGCCATTATTTTGGCTTACTATAATCTCCACATCAGATTAACTTCAGATCAGATTAATGTAAAGAATTACGCGACGTGCGAGTCACGTCTCTCGCCGCCGACCGTATGTCTAAGCTGTCCGACGTGATGTACACGTCGTCTTCCTGTCTGCCCACCGGGGGACACGTGTCCTGTAGCAGGCGTTAGATGAAACGTCTGCAGAGAGCCGACTACAAATGACTGCGACTGCATCCACTCAGATTTAATTCAGCTCCAACTCACCGCCGCGTACTTGTTCTCATTCAGAAAAAAAGAAAAAAGGAAGCACTTTTGTCGAGATTTGCATTCAGTGTCCTGCCACGGGATGACAGTTCCAAGCAACCGCAGATTACACGAAAAACTCCTTAAACCGGAGATAAAGCATCCAATTAGCAATATATGGTAATGTTGACATTTTACTTTTTGCATTAAGTCATGTTATTCTGAATTCCCTCAATGTGGTGGCTTTCTAATCCCTCCCTTGGCTCAATTAACAACAGATATACACTCACAGTCACAAGCGAACGTCAGCACTGCCATGTGCTAGAAATGATATTTCTAGCATCATTTACATGATGGGATATAATGAAATATTTACAAATCAGATGAGTTTATAGTGGATTTAAGGTCACTGCTGCGGCATCTTGTGAAACCAAAAGAGAAGACTTTTTTTTAAATATGCAAAGATCATTGTAATAGGAAAGCAACCAAACTGAAGATAATATTTGTTCTGATGTGTGCACAGAAAGAGACACTGTGTGTTGTCAAGTTATTAAATTAATATTACGGCCAAAAGTGAGTTTTTGAATCGTGTCTTGATGCTGCCATGTCTGCTAAAATCACCTTAATCCTGAGCTGAAAGGAACATACTTTTATCATGTCATAAGTAAAATGGGTGACTTAGGTCATTTTATTTTTTTGCCAAATGAACAAGCTTTCATTAAGGAAAAAACATAAGCTCTAAACATGATTCTCGAATCAATTTCTACCGGTGAGTGATAACGTGTCTCATCATAAAGGCTATACATATATAAAGTCAATAAACATGCAGCCAAATATAAAGGGAAAAAAAGGAAGTTCTGCATTGTGTTCAACCTGGATTGATACTCCCCATGTGTGTGTCAGCTTAAAGCATCTTCTTATTGTGCTGTTAATCTTTTTAGACAGGAGGGAAAACGTCCCTTTCAGAATGCATTGCAGTATCATTTTAATGTTAAACTACAAATGTGTTTTTTTAACCCTCTAAACCCTGGACTGTGTCTGGGTATTTTTTGTATTTTTTTTTTTTTACAATTTTTTTCCACTCCTGTCATTTTTTTGTACTCACTGCGGGCTTATTTTTCCACAGCACCTGCATGTCCTTGCACCTCCGAAGAAACGGCACAATCACGGCTAGAAGGAGAAAAAAAAACATGTCTGGTGAACCAGAAAAAAACCCATCAATTAGTAGAATTAAAAAGGTGAAAATGTTTTTTCTGACAAGATGAAGTGAAGCAGCCTTTTGAAAAGCTATGAAAAAGGTGCGAGTAAAGTAGCAGCTTATTTCACTTTATTTACTCATCTTGTTTAAAAAGCTCTTTATTATGACTAGTGCTCTTTAACTCCAGATGATAACATCTCTGCTCCCACTGATCCTGATTTCCGTCTGATTGTGACAGTTGTGGGAATTATCGCATCTGGCGTCCCGAACCTTCCCTTGCATTAAAAATTGTCAAATATAGAAAAGAGTGGCTTGTCAAGCCAAACTTCAGAACTCCGTTCAGGCCGCTCGATTTTCACGGAGCCAAACAATCCTTCCAGGTGCTGTTTTTTTCCCCCTCCTCGATCTCTTTTTTTTCCCCCTCCCTTTGCTATTGAGAACCTCTTCCCCTCTTATAGACATGATCTGACAGGAAATCTTTGAGAGGCAGCGCTGTGCTAACTGCCCAGAGATTTCAACTGTCTGTTCTTGCTGGAGGAGAAGCTGAACGCTGGCCTCCTATTAGTCTAAACACATGGAGCACCCCAATCCCTCTCTCTCTCTCTCTCTCTCTCTCTCTCTCTCTCTCTCTCTCCCCCTCCCTTTCTCCTCCTCTATCACTTCCTCTCCCTCTCTCTTTCTCACTACTCATCCAAGGCCTGGTGAGGGGGCTGACAGCTCTCAGCGTCCCAGCCTGTCAAAAAGCGCCTGTTATTCAGCACCCTCCCTCTGGGACAGGAGGGAAACGCTCGCACACGCATGCACGCTCAAGTACGCACACACACACACACACACACACACACACACACACACACACAGAGAAATCTGTAGATGTGCACACTCACAGAACATGCTTTGACAAAGGCCTTGTACACAACACACCCACACCCAAACACACACACACTCTCTCTCTCTCTCGCACTCTCTCACACACACAAATATTTTTCCCCGATGTCCACATTTTACTCGCACACACACACACACACACACACACACACCGCTTTCAGAGGATGTTCTGCTTGTTGTCAGCATTTCTTGAATTATGCTGGCATTTTGCATGCACTAATCAGGATCAAATGTATTATCCGTCCTGACACAAATTTACGGAGCGTTCGCCTTTTCCGCCGCGGCGCTGACACAGATTCCTCTCTTTATGGAGTCCTCTTGTCAATCCGTGTGATTGGCTGAAATTTACCAATCATTAGCTACAATTTAATAACGTCGGGTGATTCGGGAGAGCTGACAGGTGTCCAATCAGGAGTTTGAAATGATTCCTCGGAGATTTTGAATGGTGAGCTTGCAAATGAAGCTGCAGGTGCCTCCACAGCTGTATTCCCCAAGTCCGTCACAATACTATGTGCATACTAAAGAGCACAAGTGGCTCATTGCTCAGGCTGCTGTCTCGTCCTGACGATTTAGGGGATTTTTTTTTTTTTTTAAGATTCAACTGTAGAGATGTGAAATATAAATATGGAATAAAAACAGGAAAATATGACACAATTCCCGCAAAATAAATGTAGAATTTGGGGGTTGAAAACGGATTCATTTCTGAAAGGAGTAACGCATTGCTTAAACGCTGATATTCAGTCATTGTGTTAAGAGGCTTCAGTCAGGGAGATTAATTAGGAGTGTTTATAATATGAGATAAAAACTGAGAAAGAGTGCTGTTTCATCATTTTAACAAATATTATGAGAGCGAGCCATAATCACACAAAGTCTTTGAAATATTTACAGATCACTGCTCACTCGTGTAGGCTCATTAAAAAAAAAAGTGTTATCCTATTCCTTAGCCACAGTGTAAATGATTATTTTCAAGGATTAATAAACCAACAAATGACATTAATTTATTCCCTGCAAATTGCGGTACGAGATTAAAGAAATATGGAATCTTTTTAAATTAATTTAGTGGAATGTATGTGTTAATTTTGGGGCAAAATATAGAGAAAAACACACTTCACATAAATGCATGTAAATGCGCTCACATGCTCGTAGTTATTCGGGCGAACCGAATCCACAGCGAGCTGTTGCCGTGTTTGTGCTTATTTCTCCTCTCTCCCTGTGAATCCAACTCCCAGCCCAGGAGTTTCCATTGGGGGTAATCGGCGACCAACCCCGAGCGACGACACCGATTGTGGCTGACCGCACGTGCATGCTCCGGAAGCCTTTAAAAAAGAAAAAAAAAAAATCACATAATAGGACCTGCTTTTTATCCAATTGGCCACAGGTAACTACCCTGTCCCCTCACTCTGGCTGTTGGAACTAACAAGAGAACAAACTGTTCTGAGCATAGTTCCTGTTATATCCCTTTTTAAAGTATTTCCCTTAAATCTTGAGTAATCACAATATCAGTGAAAGAAGTCTTCTCTGTGTGCTAAATAAGAAGCCCTTTTTAACTTCTCTCCTTGACAGTGGCTTAATTGCGCTTAGAATTAATGGCGCCTTTTCGCCGGGCTCCCCAGCAGACACCGGTTCCCCGGCTCTTCCTGCTGGGCCCGCTGCCACTCAGCGGGCCCAGAAGTGCCTGTCGTGCGCCGGCAGCGGTCTCACTCCTGCTCGGGGGTGAGAAACTTTGCACTATACATATGCATGAATATCCCTCATATCTCCCCAAAGGCAGCTATATCTCGCCATTAGGCGCTCTCAAAAAGTCTCCGGCAGCGCACGCGGTATCGACTTCTGGAATAATTTCAGCCGGTCCCAGATGTGATTTATGATGATGCACATTATCGATCACTTAAGGAGATATTTAGATATTCAGAATAAAAAAAAAAAAAAAAAAAAAGTTATGTTCTCATTATGTTGATGGTGTGAGGCGCCAGGCTGAGGGGGGGGAGGGGGAGAGGGGAGAAGCCACTTTACACTTTACCGGAGAGGTAATTAGCACGTCTGAGTAACAGCGGCGCCCCCCCCCACCTTCCCCGCTCTCCTGCTGCTGAGCCCGGGCTGACTCGCCTTAGCGTTTGCACAAATTGTTACTGTTTCCCCACAGGTGGGAAACTACCTCTCATCACCTCATCACCCCAGAGGATGTGAGACACACCGACATATATTAAACCGCTATCCTCGCAGCGTGAGGCCGGCGTCTTCAGGAGATATTTTACTCTTTATGGAGCCCGTGGGGGACGCACACAAATCCAATACGGTTTCCTCTTTTTAGAGGGGCACGGGCGAAGACATGCATACAAACATCTGGGATTTAGAGTGTTTTCCTCTGCCAGAGGCAAGGAAAGTGACAGGCCATCGGAACGCTCTGGGCAAACGCATCAGCGCTGGCCACGCCATCAGACTACAGGAAATGAAGGAATTTACCTAACACAGTGTGGTGCATGGTTGAAGTCTTACTATAATATAAAAGATGCAGTCCAACGAAATTAGCTGGTATATCTAACAAATCAGAACTGTCACTTTTTCACACGAAATTGCTATGGAATTATTTCTACATGTATATGTGTTACAGAAATTTACTTTCATTGGGCAGTTTGGCTGCAAATCAAGGATGCCATTACCTTCTTTTGGGTGCTGCCAATAAGAGACACCACACTTTGTTTGTGGTGAGGGGGAAAAAAAAATAAAAATTGCACAACACTTTCTAAAGCTGCTAATGTTTTATCCCATAATTCACAGGCCCCACGTCTTTGTGGGAAAGCCTCGACTGGACACGGTGGAACCAGCATCATTAGTGCCGGTCTCCCCGGGGGGGGGGGGCATGTGTGGAAATTACTGCCTCAATCAATAAGCAAAGTCAAAGTGTTGAAATATTTATCCAGACGCAGCTTCATCCTTGCGGTGGACTGTCTGAGTACTCTTCCTGCACCTTAAAGGGTTATTCAGGGAGCCTTATATGGACAAGAGTACACCTTCAAATCAATGGGGTGCCACTCACCGGCTGAGTGCTGAGTGCTACACGAGTCCATTAATTTATTGTCAATACGTGGGGCGGAAACTGTGTAGGAAGTGAAACTCCCCTTAAAGGTACAATATGTAAAACCCAGGCACCTGCGCCACACTGATAGGGGGCAGCATTTCACCTCCTTCAACATGCAACAGCAACACTGAGATAAACTTGTTGCTCTGTCTTTCAAACACACCGTCCTGATTCACTTTTTCTTTTTCTTAGACAGAGGTAAATTACCAAAAAGCTGCACAGGCATTTGTTCACATAATCATTCATTGAGCAGAAGTGTATCCAAACATGTCCCCCAAACACTGGATGAAGCGACAATTTATTAGGAATCTACATAGTTTTTTATTACTTGAATGCATCAAACTTCATAGTGAGTGACATGACAATCCACAGAAACTCAAGAAACTTCTCAGAAACTCCTGAAGATGGGCCCAGGCACTGTTATTTCTCCATATTTTATGGAGTCCAAATTAGTTTTTGGATGTTTTAAACATGAATTATGGTGAAATCTTACACATTGTACCTTTAAGGTCTACTCTAAAGAGTGTAGCCACGACACTGACATTTTGAACTTTGATGCAATACTCATTTCAAGGGGAGCCAACCCCGTAAATGTATGAAAACCGTGGGCTTCATATATTTTCAGGATGAAAAATTTATATGCAGATTTATGTTGAAATAGCACATTTTTTGTATTTATCACAGGAGAAATTGCACTCTTGGTGTTGCTAGTGTGACAAATGAGTGCTGAAACATATATATATATATAGCCAAAGTTAGTTTAAAAAGTCTGAATTTGTAATGAGCAATTGAAAAGACATTTGTGGAATGCACCACATGTCGAAGTATAGTCCATCTATCATTTTGATATTTTTAAAAAGATAAATCACTGCCTGTTTGTATCATAAACATAGCAGACTCACTTTGTAAAGGCCAACACATATACAGCAGCATCATAGTGTGATTCTCTCTGCAAGACTTCCTTTGAACTCCAACACTTAGCTTGTTATCTCACTTTATCTTCCCACAGAGCATGTTACGGACGATTAAAAGCTCTATGTGATACTTGGGCTAACATCTCATTATAAGAGTGAGCCCATTTGTATTGCTTACCTCCATAGTTAGAGTCCACAAAGGATGACAGCTGACCTCCCCCTCCTCAGCTTGAAGTACTCTGCAGAAACATACCCTCATTACGGACCATAAAAAAATTGCTCTCATTTGTTGATATCACATTTTCTGGACTTTTCCTGGTTACTGAATGCTTGTCCCTTTGAGATGTGTATGAAATGCTTTGATGCTTTTGCTTGTTTGTCATGACTTACTCTGAATGTCATTTTTTTGGAAAGATAATTAGTCAGGAAAACAGCTGATCCTTTTCAGACCCGCGACCTTCATCAGGCCCCTTTAAATAAATTCTACAAAACGCTATTTTGCCCTCTGGGATAATAGATTTATGTGATTACTCACCCGCGTTTGTCCATCGTGCTATGATGTAGAACGTCATGGAAATTTATGGACCTTGTAAAAGCCTAAAGGATGAGTTTTTGTGTTGTGCAGCGCGGGCCGTCATGGAAGACCGCAGCAGTTGCACGACTACTGCATCATTCCCCTAATGATAATCTGATCATGTTGATAAGCTAAAGGGGAAACACTAGACACTCTTGGCTACCATAAATCTCAATACTGGCATCAGTGTTAACAACCACCGAGGGGATATAAAATGCTGGTGAAAACGCTGTGGAGTGTGTACAAATACCACTTCCACTGACAAGTGATCAGAAGACTCGTCTCTGTCCGTAATCATGTTGTACACCTCATTAACTGAAAGGTCTTCATTAGCCGTGTTGGAGTGCTCCTATACACACTGTTTAATTAACATTATCAGTATTTGTAATTGTCATTTGTTTGCCTTGTCAGTTTACATTTTCCGGGGCGGCCGAGGAGTCGTCTGCGAGCACGAGCCCAGATTACTTCCTGATACCGGGGAGTTCAATCCGCACTAGCCTCCTGACCCCATTCGCACGTCCCGACAAGACGCGACAGGCATGTGGAAAAAGATTTCAGAGCATGACGTCCTCCCGTTAAACCCCCGAAACCATGAAGAGACGCGGTGTTACCGAGAGCGAGGGTGGGGGAAAAAAAACAGGCTTTCTGTGGGAGGCCAGGAGGAATGTGGTGTACGTCGGTGGAGCCAATGGCACCTGCAAACAATTGGGTCCGCAGCGTTCCGCCCCCCGACGATAAATCTGCAGAGCGTCGGTGTGCGAGTGTATCGCAGGGTGTGTGTCACTATGCGTATACTTTTTTGAGTGTGCAATTACGCGTGTGCGTGCACATAATTGAACGCGCGTGTATCTGTGTTTACATTTTCATTATATATGTGTGTGTGTGTGTGTGTGTGTGTAGCTGGGGCACGTACATATGTCCGCGACCGTTCCACAATCCGTCTTTTATGGTTTTGGCGCAGCCCAGCTGCCTCAGATCAACGCCCAATCACGGCTCACCTCGTCAGAGGCCTAATTTTATCTGATCCCCATCAGCCCCCTGTGACCACCCCGGCGTGCGTTACTCGTGGTAACCGCCGCTGTCGGGTGGAATCGGTTCCACCTCGCTCCCATATTACAAACATTGGACATACTGTACTGACAGTGTTTGTGCAAAGGGGGGGGGGGGGGGGGGGGGGCAGATGGCATCAGGATTGAACGTGAAACGCCAAAATCTTTTGTCATTTGATAACATACACTAATCCAAAATCCTCCACGAATAAGCTTGAGCATATGATCTTTGCAGGTGATGACGGTGCACCGTTTTTTTGGGGGGGTGAAAGATGGAGGGAAATTTGTGAAAGGGGTTGGTTAATGTGTGGCCCACAGCAGTGTGTTGCAGAAATGAATCATGAAGGAAACTATTTAGTGTTTGGCCATATTGAATTATATTCCTGAAAAGCCTCAATTCACACAGGTATTCCAAAAAAAACGAATAAAGATGGTGCATTTGTGTTAGAATAACTTAAGAACTGACATTTATCGCAGCCTCAGATTCGAGAGAGCTGCACATTTATAAAACTATATAAATTTTAAAACACAATCTTCTAAAGAAAATTGATTTTTTTTTCTCCAAGGTGAGACACTCAGTGTCTGACACATATTTCGCCGGGCCCGTGAATATTGAAGGGAAATATGCTGAAAACATGTTTCCTGTAAGCGAGGAAGACAATGAAAAACAAAAGGCGCTGCTCTCTGCCTCTGATAGCACGCTGCAGCTCGCCGTGCGTTTGGGACTCGATGCTGCAACGTGAAGGAAAAAAAAAAAACCCTGCAAAGTTTCCACCGTCTCTGCAATCAGCGCCGTCAAGGTGGTGTTAGCCCGCCGCCCCCCACCCGCCGGGCCCAAACGCCGAAAACGCCAGCGTGAGGCGGTGAGAAATGGCGAGAACCTGCTGCAAATTTGTTCACTGCTGTGCCTCTTTTTTTTTTTTTACTGGTATTCGATCCAAAATGTTTGGGCACGCTGTCTCCTATTGTTGAAAACATGAGAATCTCTACACTCGCTGTACAAATTCCTTAAATGCCTTTATCTTGTTGCTTTTATTTTCAAGCTTTTTTTTTTGTTTCGCTGCATGAAAGGATCACGGCACACTGTCAAATATATAAATTTAAACAAAAAAAGCAGAGGAAGACAGCAACGTGAAAACTAAGGCATTACCCTAAATGCTGCTGAATTGATTTCAAATGGTTTCCAGGGTGTAAGCCAGGCCCGCCGCAGCAATCTGATCTGAATTTGTGTAAAGTCGCTCTCCTGTGTGCACCAGTTGTGCTAATTTGAATGTTCATCATTGGTTCATTAGTCACTTCCTGACTTTATAGCACCAATACATCAGTCCCCCTCTCTGACAATAATTGGTAACATAACATAGACGCCGTTAGCCGGGTTCTGCATGACTTCACGCCACAAACATCAGTAGCCTGTACCCATTAGGTCTTTTCTAATTCAATGTGCGGCCACATTTGTGCGAAGGGGAAAAAGAATGTGAAGAATAACTTTTGACAGAAGCTACGAAACACATGCACGCACACGCACGCACGGTAACTCGCTGCATAAATGCACACATTAATGACAAATCCAGATTCCACAATAGGTTTTGCAACTTCCTAAATTTAATATCTGTAAATTTAAAGATGGATGTGCTGAAAAATGATGCAAATTAATAACATCTTTTGACTCACTGCTAATAATAAAATTATTTTGTTTGCTATTGTGGGACATTTTTAAAAGCATATATGTCTTTTTCCTTTAAACTGATTTATGTTTTTTGTTTCTTAGAATATTTGTCATTTAAAATCAACACATTTAAAATATATTCAGAGGGCCTGCCCATCATCTACATTGCTAATCGTGACTCTGCACCACTGACTTTAACCGTGTCCCATAACCCGACGGTGGCGGGTGGATGAAATCCCCGGTTGTTGCGCTCACAAACTGCTGCGGTCGCCCATCTGCTCCCTGGTTAATTATGTGACTTTCAAACATTTTGCGCTTGCGGAATATTCTGCTTTAAGTGGGGTCTACTGTGTTGAAATCCAACACCCACCTTAGTCCTCTTTTTCCTCCCCACAACGCGCACATGTGTGTTTGATTATCTCCCCCGCTCTGGTAAGACAAGTGAAAAGGAAAAGTCAAGTCCAAGTGGTATGTGTGTGTGTGTGTGTGTGTGTGTGTGTGTGTGTGTGTGTGTGTCCTATCCCAAAAATACCTCATCTCATAACAGACCTCCACCACAGGAAATAAGGAGCAGTCGAAGGTCAGGACAGGAAAAAAAAAAAAAAAAAAAAAAACATAACTTCTGGAGAAGGATTCTTTTTCCCTTCGTTACAGAGATTTTTGTTCTCCTTTTTATATGAATTTTAATGCACTTTTGCAAAGACATTCTGTATTTCTCAGTATGCATTCGGGACATGTTGAAGGCTGAAAACACACAAATAAAAGTCCAGTAAATAGAATAGAAAATGAGCGGACTAGGCTGAGTATTGTGTAATATACTGTAAGATAATACGGGCACCTGTCAATGAATATGGGCAGAGATTTAAACCATGTGAGATATTTTCCAAGGCGTTGATAACATCTTTCAAACTGAGGCCGGTGTTATTGTTTTGTCTGTATCTGGTTTGCATTGACTTTGCGCGTCAATCACAACAGATGCTTTTTTTTTTTTTTTTTCACCCCCCCCCACCCCATCGCTCTTCTCTTTCCTTTTGAAGTCTGCAAAAAAAAAAAAAATGCAGATATAATCGTGTTTAAGCACTATTTCAAATTACTTGGAGAACTCTAAAGCCAGTTCATAAAACAAAAGGCTGTTCACAGCCAGTGGTCTGCCGCGTGTGTGTGTGTGTGTGTGTGTGTGTGTGCGCGCTCACATCACATACCAGATTACTCACCCTCCTCCGAAGCAGACACATTATATTCACCCCGCCATTTCCCTGCGTGCTCGGCTCGGCAGATGCCCACACAGGGATAGGAAAAGCCATTGTATCTAATTGCAATGCTCACGATTTTGATTACACTCCTGCCTTGAAAGCACAACACTGTAAAAGAACAATTGCTCCGAGAGCACCGAGCAGCAGGAGATGCAATTTCAGCCACTTCTTAATGAGAGAACATATCAAATGGTAAAAGGGAGGAATTTATACTTTAATTCCATTTTTGAAGTAATAAAAGGTGGGGCCCTTAATTTATTAGTTTATTAAAGGTGAAACCCAATGTAGGCCGTTTGTCTCCTCTTGCTATTTTGTTTCAAGGATCCTTCCATCCTGCTTTGTTTTGCCCATATCTCGGAAATTATGAACCTCAAAGCGGATTTTCCCCCGGGGTTTGAGTGATGTAATGGATTAATAAAATGACCATAATGTACTGTAGCTTATCTGTCTCCAGGACATACTTTTCACATAAAGTGGGACCAGTTCGGGGAACCTATATAAAATTTCACGATATACATGGACTTACGGCCACAGGGCCGCATCGACAGAAAAGTTTTAACTTCTCGTGGAGCAAAAAGTTCTGGGACTGGGGGCAAAAAGTGGTTTGTAGTGGATGAATAGTCAGCTTGTGATTCATTGTTTGAAACATTTCAAATGTTTTGATTGCAAAACTCCAAACTAAAGTCTGAAACGTATGATATATCGTTAATTAAAATATTTGTTTTTGTGTTTTGAGAAAACACAAAACTTCATCAAATGCAGAGAATATTATATGTATTATTTGCATCATAGAATGTGTGAGTCACTTATGTAGCATTAAAGAATGAAGAGAATTTTGGAACATTATAGTGTGACTTTTAACCTGGCTTAAACTGTTAACATTACATTAAGGGTGTCATGCAGTTTAGATTAGCATTTTTTTTAAGTGTTAGTACAATACATTACTTTATATTACATGCACCAGCAATTTATAGTTTTCCTTACTTTCCTTTTTTCACATTAACTCTGATGATCACTTGCCACTATATGATCTGTGTACTTTTTACAGAGAAATTTTATCCTAAATCTGAAAAAAACTCTCAAGTACCCTAAAATCTCTGACAAAATGATTTAAGTCATCCTACATGGCCTGAACATACATGACACTAAAAAATTTAGATGATTTTACTACAGGTGGCCAGCAAAAACTATAGAATGATGACATATTTTATAATGTTTAATATTTAAAATGCTTCTGCTGAATGTCAAGTCATTCTTTAAAAATTTTGTTATATTTCTTGACCTTGAAGAGAAGTGAAAAGTTAAAAAAAAAAAAAAAAAAAAAGGCCTCTCTTTGTTGAGTATTGCGTGACGCCTGTCACATGGAAACCTTACAATACATGTAACATGAAAGAAAATATGTACCAAAGAATCACCCGTGTTGAAGTTTTCCATTAACTGCAGTTGAAAGAAATCTGCATCACAGCATGTGAAGCTGGAACAAAGACAGACACGTATGGCTCTGTTTCTACTGTGGAGAAGCAGGTGTTCTGTATTTAACATCACTGGGTCATTTCTACAAGGATAAGTACATGTGTGACTGTCCTGAATTATTTCCCTCAATAGGAATTAGCACATGTGAAAGGTGTTAAAAGAATTAGAATTATTGAAAAGAATCTGATTAAATTTTAGCCTGTGCGTAAAAGAAAAGATATACTGTTTATGAACTACATGTATATATTTTTAAAACATGTATTTAAAACCAGGTTTACTACTACTTGTAACAATAAAAAAAACAAATATAATGCACTATACTACTAACAAACATTTTTATGAAATACAGAAGTTTGATCTTTATAATTTAAAAGAATTAAAATGTAGAACATTATATATATATACACACATATATATATACACACACACACACACACACACACACACACACACACACACATATATCAAATCATTTTTTTCCTTCTAATACTGTAGTGCATATATGCCTCAGAGGAAGGTTTTATGCTGTACAAATGCTCTGTTAAACATTAAATAAAAGACATTATTCCACTGCTGTAATTCATTTAATACTTTTTGTTACTCCTGCTGAACCTTAAATCAAAATGAAGGCTCTCTTAGCTCTTATTAACATTAATTAATGATCAGTACGTGAATAAAAAATGACATATCGCCTCAGCCTCGATGCACTTTTCCCAAAAACCTGGAGAACAGCTCACATCTATACAGCAGCCGGCGTGGATCGTTTCGTTAAGTCGTGTATTATTGTGTGGTTCAGGCTTGTTTGCTTCAAGTCAACAGGCTCGGGAAAACAGCAAACTCCAAAGGTAAACAACGTTGATGCATACTCGTCTTGATTAATGGAAGGAAGTCAGATCTCATGCAGATTAGCGTGGCTGAGGACAGCATCCTCGGCGAATATTAATTTCCCTATGAGGGGCTGTGGTTGCCCACTCTCCCCAAACACCACTCAATATCCTGGAGGAGGTCACCGGAGAAGGTGACGCACAAAGTTGCTCGGCAGCTAAATTAGGGTGGTTCATTAATGAATTAAAACTAAAACAGCCAGTGTTTAGCCGTCATTTCTTTCTATTCATCAGCCATCTCTGTCTCAATGGATGTGATTATGTCTAAAGAGCTCCTTGAATACAAATGAAGTATTTACTCCATTATAAACAAATAAATATGTTGTGTTTGGATCTCAGGCAGTTTAATTTATTTGTTCATGTGTATCTTTGTCCTTTTTTTCCTTTGTGTTATTTTTTTTTTTAAAAAAGTAAATAGAAGTAAAGCACAGCAAGACACAGCATCTGCAAAATATCAATTTCTACTGGATAGTAAACCATTATTGACAGGATTTTCTTGTAGAATTGGCTGTGATTTCCTTCCGACTTAATTATTTACACTCCTCACGTCCCTGAATTTATAGTATTTATTGACCAAGGCCTTCGCGAAGCTGGGCTCTTTGTTAAAGAACAACACTGTTAGTGTTGACGCCGAACAATGCTAAAAGTGACCTTGACAGACTCGGATACAGTAGCACACCCTCACGGAGGCCGATCTGGAGGAGATAGCGAGATATAAGACTTATCCAGTCCTTTCACCTGTCAGTGTTCATGAAGGAAAGGAGGAGAAAAAAAAGAGGTGACTGCCGCTCCGGGGTATCGGTGACAGAGTGAGTGTGTGTGAGGAGATCGCTGGGGGAGATTAGAGGCTCAGGCCGTCCCTGTCACCGCTGCACCCCGACGCAGCTTAGCGGAATTACCGGGGTCACCCGGGTAAATGACATCTCGCAATTATGCAATAATGCCTCAAGATGTCCTTTACATCAGGTATCCAACGGCCTGTCGGAGACGTTTGGACCAACAAGCATCAACAACCACCAGTCTCATCACGGCAGAAAATGAAGATCATCCTCCCCTCTGGTCAAGGACTCTCCAGCAGTTTTACAGTGCTTTTTTGTGATTTCTGAAGAAGCACTGTAGTGTTGTACTGTTGCAGGCACGGTGTGATGAAAGGAATCCTTTTGAAAAATCAATATATCTCATTCTTCAGGAGGGGGGGGGGGGGGGGGGCAGTGGAAAAAACACATACAATTCAAGGATAGTTGCGGTTGCTTAAAAATACAGGTTGCCTTTTGTAGCAGCATTATATCCTATATTGTGAGTAAAACTTTGGAGTGCAGCGGGAGTTATATTACGTGGGGGGGGTTTTCGCCGTGCCCGCCTCGCTCGCTCGGCTGTCTGGATTATACAATCACCAAACAGGGTTTTTCCTCCCAGAGATGGAACACACATCATGTTTGCCACAGAATCTCCGTGTCTGTTTCGACAGAATGTAGGAGAAGTAAAAGCTAACACAACTAACGAGCAGGTTTCTTGACAAACAGCGCCCTGTGTCCATGTGCGTGTGTGTGTGTGTGTGTGTGTGTGTCCCTGCTTCTCAGAAGGGACACACACATACATTATATACAGTACATCGGTGCTTGTGAATTCCTATACGTTTGTCCTCTCACAACAAATCCTGCTCTTTCACTATCAATATCAGCGGCTATTACAGCCAGTTAGATTCCCAGTGCTCACACTCAACACAATTTTGGATAGATTAAAAAAAAAAAAAGAATGATAAATTAGATCAAGTGCAAAGCAGTGACTCAGGCTTGTGAGTGCCAGCATGCAGATGATATATAAAATGCCAATAATCTTGATAAAAGTTGGTGTAACTTCACAACTCCAGAGGCAGAGACAGCCAAGGTGGAAAAGGCACATAAATGAATGAAAAGTAGTTCAGTCATTATATACAGGAGCTGTGCAGGGCTGGTGAGTGTAACGTGATGAGATAACCTGCTCGGAAGTGGATACTGGGAAAGCAGGAGATAGGAATAATGTGTGCGTGTGTGTGTGTGTGAGACTTTCTTTTATCCTTTTAGTTAAATTGTATAGAAGCAGTATTCATTTTGTATAAATAAATACAGTAAAGTGTGAATATGTATTAATTGGCTTGGAATATGTTGTGTAAGTGAGTGTGTGTGCAAGTAAAATTGGCTCTGTGTGTGTGCTTGGTGTGTGTGTGTGTGTGTGTGTGTGTGTGAGTGTGTGTTTACTGCTCTCGGGCGCTCAGCAGGTGACGATAAGGAACCGTGACAAACACACACACTCACAACCATTTACAGTCTGAATAGTAGTCATATACTGTACATTTCAGCTACTGGCACACTGGCATCCGTCATTGGCATAACAGGTGGCCTGGAGCTGACCAGGACACAGCTTCCGCCTCAAATGTGTCACAAATGAGCATCGGATTTTACACCCCCTCTGTCCAAACTCCGTGTCGGGCTGCGACATTTCTGTGCTGCGAGGCCGAAACTACAATTCAGTTTGATTGCAATGTGAATAGACTCCTGTAACGACTGTTTTGCAATTCTAGTGCGCCTGCAAAATACTGCGTGCAGCTGCGGAAAAAAAACAAAAAAACGGTGTTCCGCCTTCTCCGCTATGTAGCGGTCGGATATATTACAACCAGGCTCCCCCGTCTGCCGAGGGCTGGATGATAACCGATGTTTCCCCCGAGGAGAAAACTTATTTCCTCCTAAAACAGTTGCCATAAATATTGACTTGATTTACACTAAAATGTACACCTGCGGCATTCTAAAGGGCATTTAGTGAGACAGCCTAACAGCCCAATGAAGTGTCCATGAATCTCTCCGTTCCCCCCACAGACAGAGAGGGGATGGAAATTCATGGTAAACTTTAAACCGGTGCAGCAGCCATGGAGGGGTTGTATATCCAGAGCTGCCATGTGACATTACGCTTTCCCATATGTTAAGTGCCGTTTTTAGTGCCGCGGCCCGACGTGTGTTGTGCACTCTTGACCCCACCCAGCCCGTCCATACAGGGCGGCGTTCTGGAGGAGAGGAGCTGAAATCTATCACATGCTCAGCGGATCCATCTGGACGCCAGTGTTTGCTGGATACGTAATGTTCCTCCTCAGAGCTGGAATTAGATGACTGACAGATAATCTATGCACATCCTAGACTTTTCTTTTTATCTGTTTTATATGATTGCAAACTGGTCTTTAATTCAGACAGATCAATAAAAATATTATAGTCACTTTTTCACTTTTGGATCTGGAAAATTGCTATGGATATTTTTAATTATAAAATTATATTAGGATAATAATAATACATACATATATGGTGCAGATATCTTTATATTATATTATAAACTATATCAAATTATATTGTATATATTTGATTTATTTTATTATCTGCCTTTATTGCATTTCTCTGCTGTTGCTAACTGTGAGACAGTAAAGGATTATCAATTATTCATTTCATCAATCAGTTAATCAATAAATCAAAACAATATCACATTCATTAAGATATTATATACATTATGTTATATTTTTAAATTACATTATATTTTTTTTATTTATTATCTAACATTATTAACCGACAACATATAGCCAAGTAACAAAAAGGTTCTTTAAATAAAACATAAATAAACTAATTTAGACCTAACATGATGAAGAAGAAACAAAGACATCAATTCAAATTTGTGCAAATACTTTCGATGGAATAACCATGCTCCAGCCTGAGAATTCACCCGAGCCTCTTTGACCTGACCGAACACACCACTAAACGGTGGTTTTGGTTCAGAACGCGTTGAAACGAGCGCGACAGGTTGCACGTGGGGCGTAAAAAACGGGGGAAGGCGTCCCAATAAATATAGACAGTTTTCAACAAATATTTATCTGTATTCTCCACAAACTGTCGTTTCCCTATGTGCTCCAGTAGTGCAAGAAGCAGCTGTCTTAAAAGGTGTCGAACATGGATCTGAGTTTTATATCATGCTGAGTGGGTGTGTGTGTGTGTGTGCGCACACATGCACGTGAGTCTCCCAGTTTATTTGACTACAGGATGTTTTACTCTCTCCTCAGGAGACACAGCAAACATTCTGTCGGCATTCACCATTAAAGAGCAGGAGCACAGGTACCAGGAAACAGCCCCAGCAACACAAAGCATATGTAGTTTGATATTCCAGTCGATAAGTTCCTACATCCTGAGTTAAATTATTTCATATGCTAAGGGAAACATTGAGAATTTTGTGTCTGTGGAACCGAAATGAAGATATGTGTACTTCATAAGGAGCACCACATGATTTCTTTATTACATCCAATATACTTTGGGCCAGACTTAACATTATGATCATGTTTGTACAAAAACGTAATATTCCCTGTCATTATGAATGGAGGCTGATTTTTTTTTTCTATTCTGGTTTCAGGCAACAACTGCAAATCACAATACACAAAAGCCAAAGTTGAATCTGTTTGGAATTAGTTGAAAAACTCAATTAAGTGAGCAGGAATTTGTCAGTCATGTTATATCCAACTAGAATGCATGCACTCTACATATAGAACAAGGTTTCAGAAATATATGGGAATGCATGTCAGTGGAAAACAGACACTCAATTGGCTGAACAACTGCTCATGAAAGACATGAACATTATATCATGATATAGCTCCTTCTTCAATATTTAGCTTTCAACATTTTGATTCCCAGAGTAGATTGTGTAATGCATATTTAATCATTCTAGCAGTAGATGTGATGGGAAGATATTTACTCGTGCCATAATGCTGCCAATATAAATATGTAAATGTCAGAAACACACATTGCTCACATTGAGCAACACAATGCACGCTGAAGATTTCATATAATTAGTCCGCAGTAAGTGTGGAATCTGTATGGAATAGTTCACCAGTCTTATATGTTAGAGAGCATAGAAGGTTGTGTACCAACGTTGCTGCATCCCAGCGCAGCATCACAAGACTTAACTAATTAACAAAGGTATTGCCGGGTTCTGACCCATGCATAATTAAGTGCAACACATTCCTTGGATCGGAGGCTGCAGATGGAATGTGCATTTCATTCTTGCGGCTGTGGTCGGATGGTATTTAATCAACTGAGAGGGAAGGCCCTTATACATCTCACGAGCAGCTGTGGATGACACAGACTAGAATAGAATAGTGTTAAAGATTGCGTTTTGGTGTGCAGTTTTATCGGAAATACATTCATGAAGGAGACATCTGTATGTGTTCCTTTGCCAACGTACAGACGTGAAAATGTCCTTTTGTACATTGTGTGATTTTCATACTGAAACAGGTTCTCGATTCACACTGATCTGCACAAAGCACAAACTGAGCTGCATCACTGCACCCATCTAAGCATGAAAGGGCTTGTTTAAAGCAGTGAAATTCCTGAAAACAGGTGCCGACGCGACAAACTGGATGTGTCCGACACATATTTCAAAGTAACCGCGCTAGCACTCGACATTAGGATATATTTAGAGGCTTTGAACGAACAGATTAATGATGGCCTCTCTGACACGTGGAGATTAACTCTTTCTGTTGAGGACAGAGACGTTTTCTTTGTCACTTGGTTCGTTAAATCGGCTGAAATAAACCACTGTCCTTTGACAAAGTCATAAATGCAATGAATGCATTTATTCTGCTTTGTTAATGTGTATTTACTTTTCTTTTTGTCAGTGTCCTTCTTCTGTTTGGACCGGACACCTTATTGTCTGTTGTCTTGACTCTTGTGAACCTGCACATTGTTTTGTGATAATGAGAACGCATAAGGTGTCTCTCCACAGAGTATTATCATATCTATTTGAATGTCTCTCACACACACACACACACACACACAAATACAATTGCGAGCCAATTTATTTCGGCATATCACGTATTCAAAAATATGAGCTTGCTCGTCAGTGCGTCACGTTCGCAGGGTTTGATGTTTGGACAATTACGGAGCAAACTTCTTTGAATCCGCTGTATAATTGCCGCCGCACACGGTGCAGCGTTGCATATGTGACACAAGTGTTATGATTTACAGACACGCTTGCCACGGCCAGTCAAACCAAGTCAAGCTTCGTGGCAATTGCCAAATTTGTAGCAGCGGCGTGTGTGTGTGTGTGTGTGAGGCTGAGGCCGGGTTTCACCACGCCGGCTGTCTGAGGAAAGACACCGAGGGTCCCGGCAGGCATGTGTACCTGCCCGATCCTGCTGCCATTCCACAGTAAATAGCTATTTATCATGGCAGGGGAGAATTTGACAGGCTCTTCCTACCCCTTTCCAAATCAACAGCGTGCACTGCACCGGGGTAAATTACGCCCTCGATTCAAAATCAATCAACCTCATGAGGGTACAACTTCTGGGTGGTTCATTGGGCTACAGGTAGCAGGCTGTCAAACAACCCGAATGCTGTTCTCTTTATACCGGTGATAGGATGACAAGCGGTGGGTGGATACTGTTATACTCAACATCTGCGGGGGCTCGCCAGGCGTCGCTGAGACGACTTCAGGCCGTCGAGCAACAGACTCATCAACAGACTCCTGGATTGTAGCTGACGACGCGCTGTTGGATTCTCAGGAGGGACGACGGACGATCTCCTGATGACCATCATTATTAACACCTGGCTGATCATTAACAGCTGATGAACGTCTTAATTAATTACGGCACGAACCCCGATAGTGTTCTTTTCTGTTAGGAAATTTATAATGACCCATGCCATCAAAAATTATACAAAATATGTCACATTTACAGGATCTTATGATGATCTAATCAAGAATAAACCTATTGCAATGAAATTATTTAACATAATATTAGTCATGTAAATGCATCTTTTACAATTCAACAGATTTATTTTTCTGCAATATATCAGTCAAACTTTAATTCCATTAAAAATGATCCACATCATTGGATTGGACGTGAATATTTCCTGAATCCTTCAGTTTGGAAATCAGAAAAATGCAGCTGAAAGTTTCTAAGACGCTGCCAATGCCAGACCCAGGGAGACTCGCCAGCCAGCCGTGCTGCTTTCAAACACGGCTTTTATTTGTCCCGGAGAAGCGCTCTCCTTTTCATTCTTTTTCCTCCTCATTTCTCATTCCTTCTTGCCCTACTCGTGTTGGGCTCATCCCCCAGACTTATTAAAATGGCTTTGACCTCATTATTCTGCACAGACCCAGCTGCTTTCTCCATTTTAATATCAGCAAAAGCTACAAAAAACTGAGGTGTGTGTGTGTGTGTGTGTGTGTGTGTGTGTGTGTGTGTGTGTGTGTATTTAGGAGGTGGGTGTTGGTCATCAAAATGTGTCTGAGTCCCACAAGCTGTGAGTCAGATTAAAATGAGAAAAGAGGGAAGAAGAGGAGGTGCACTTAGCATCAGGGAAGTGTGGGCAGACCTGGGGAGACGGGAAGATGCAGGTGTTTGGCTGATTTCTGTGGAGCAGGTGTGTGTGTGTGTGTGTGTGTGTGTGTTGGTAACAGAGTAATGAGTAATGCTGGCCAGCAAAATATTTAAATAAGCAATGACACCACTCAAATTGTGAGGAATAATTTGAGGAGGCTCCTGTATTAGTGTCCTTCCTTATGAAAAAAAAACAAAAAGACAAAAAAAACAACACTTCCGACACCTCAAACTGCATCTTTCGCTCTCTTCGTCTCTCACTTTCTGTCATCACACACGCTAAATGCATAAAGACAGAGTCCACAGCCTCAACACAAACAGGCTCGTACTTCGTTTGCAGGTGGCCCGTAGGAGGGAGAAAGAAAAAAAAAAAACGGGAGTTGCTAATTGATTAAAAGGATCCTCAATGTAACGTCGGGTCATAACATTTTACTTTTTGTTGCCCTCTACTGAAGATGGAAATTACAGCTCATTTACCCGATTACGGGACTGAAAAATGTGTGTTGAATGTAAATGAACAGGCCATTAACCACCTGTAATCACGAGATTCCTCTGTGCACAGGTGGGAACGAGAGGCTAGTTTCACCCTTCGTGTTCACTCCTTGTTTGTTAAATTTCTTTTAGCTTTTATTCAGCCTTTCTGAATACAATTAACAGTATTGATAACCTTGTGATGAGGGTGTCAGGTATTCAGCAGAATTTTCCAATAAAAAAAGCCAAGAAATTCACAGTTATTTTCCTTCTGTTATTAACAGGACAAGAATTGCTGAGAAATATGGTGTTGTATGGCGTTAGGAGCCCCGCGGACTGGAGTTTAATATTCCTCAATAAAGATAGACGCTGGCCAGATTCGTCCCCCGCCAAGCAAAACACCAAATATCTTTCAATAGCAACGGAGAGCTGCTGGGAACATTAATAACAGCCATCAGTCGACGGCGCGACTTCAAAAACGGGGGTCAATATTACAATAAAAAAAAAAAAACTGAGCCACAAGTTAAGAGAATCCAAAATAATACCAGATGAATAATTTATCAATTTCAAATGAGAACACAGTGATTCAAGGATGAACACACACATATCCTGTCACCGCTCGCCCTATAAATAGGCAGCGTTGCTTCGCCGTAGCAGCTGAGCCCGTTCAAACATCGTGGATATGAGGCCGTCCCAGGAGAGAGAGAGAGAGAGAGAGGTGTGGTGTCACTGGATCACAACGGTAGAAATAGACAGTGGTTACCGTGCAGCCCTACCCAGCAGTAAACATCTGTGCCATTACGGGTGTGAGCTCCAGAGGATGAGGCCTGGAAAGAATCCGAACAGGCAATTAGACAACCTCGGGCCAGCTGCTCTCCATCCCCGCAGCAGCCGGCTCTTCTTCTCCTGCAGCTAATTACATAACAAAGACGGTCTTTAATCAGGTCTTGCCTGTCCCCTCCCCCTTACCCCCCCACCACCACCCGCTTCCTCCTCCCCCTCCTCCTCCTCTCCTGTCCTCTATCTCCTCTACTCATCCCCTCGCAGGTTACATGAGTGGCTAAAGAATAAATGGCCGGCGGTTACTGTTCCTTATGTTGGGTCATGCTGCCGTCCCACCGCTCGCTGGTCTACAGCTGGTTAGCCCGCTGACCTTTCATGCTCGCTGCGACGCCGGCCATAAATTATTTTGATAAAAGGGGATGCAAATAAAAAAAAAAAAAACATGAAGTCATTTGTGTGGGCTGAGTCACACGGCAAAGATGTTATGAACATGTGCGACCTGTAAGAAAATACACAATAATATTATATCTGTTGTTGTTGTGCTATTTAAAAGTCACATATATAATGTGTAGTTAATTTCTATTTAATGTGTGTAGTTTAAAATGCACTTCCTACATATGCTTCTCATGAGAAACATTTAGTTTTACATCCACAGAAAAAGATGGGTTTAGTTACAATGTCTGCTTTCCCATTCATCCCACTAACTTTGTTAACCCCCTCCACGGATGAATGAGAGAAAACACTGGTGCAGAATAGCTTCTAAATTGATGAAGACTTTAAAGAAAAATAAAGAGGGGAACATCCAAAATGCAGAAAAAAGACATGGCTGACAAGTTGATAAAAATAAGTGTCCACCTATCCGTCTTCCAGACACCTGTTTCAGGGTGTCGGTAGCAGGAGAACTTCCAACTTCTTATTTGCTCAAATAAAACTGCACAAGTGTCTCAATCCAAAGTGTGGAATCATGTTAGAGGATAAAAGAAAGGACCTTTAGGCCTCATCTCTGTTAAAAATGTATACGAAGTCCATAGGCAAACATTGTCATCATCAGAAAATGCTAAAACAGCGTTAGTCTAACGTTAGCCACTTAGCATGACAACAAGTGAAGACAAATCTAAAGTAATGGTAACTAATAAAAATGATATATGAAAAAGAAAAGTAAGAAAGCCTATCTTAACTATGTTCATAGCAGTAATTAAAGCTAAATGTTAACAACAAAATTAATGAAGAAGAAAGGCACCTGAACTCAGAGCATATACAGTAATTTCCATAGTATAAGCTGCTAATTTTTTCACACGCTGTGAAACCCTCGGCTTATATAAAACAATGCAGCTAATCTATAAATTAGTGCAACTCGACCACCAGGGGGCGCTTTAACAAGAAGAGCAAGATGTAGATGGTCGGTTGGTTATTTATTTTTTTTTTAACGGCCGGGTTACTGCATGTTTACTACTGTGTTAAAAGCACTTTTTGGAAGAAAAAAAATGCTTTTATCATATTTACGGTGTGGTGGTTCGTTCACAAGAGGGCGGTAGAGACCGAGGCATGTGGTTGATTTTTAGGGATTTGAATGATTTACTGCGACATTTCTATCCTCTCCCCCCAGCAGCGAGGCAGGACTGTGACGGGACACCCGGAAGACTTCTACTGCCTCGTCAAGCGCCATAACCTTTGTTATTTTTTTTTTTTTTTTGAGATTGCTGCCGGGACTTTAGCTCTGGCAGCTCGCCGCTTATTATAATTTGTGCTGGCGGTTGGCAAGTGAGTCGGCGAATAAAAAAAGGGGAAGTTTTCCTCAAACAGCTCATCTCTGTCCTGACAATTCCCTCTCTGGTAGCATAAGGTAATTAAAATATATAAAAAAAGAAATTGTTCTGTGTACCGGAAATATCTCGTGTGGACACCTGTAGCTTTTATATGTAGACATTTGTTTGTCTTCCTAAATATAGTTAGTGTGGCTTAAACTCAGGTAATTTCAATCGTCTGGAAATTACGGCGCATATTGCTCACATACATTGTTGAGGATCTTGATCCATGGTATCAGACAGCCATCTGTGTCTGGATTATTAAACAGATTCCACCCTGGTTGTCTCTCTCTCTCTCTCTTTCGGTCGCAACAGGAGCTTTTATCCTCTTGTGCCGTCGTGGCGCAGCCATTCAAAGTTGGGGATGAAACATCCATCACAGTTAATGTTCTTCGGGAAACTCTGGGTTATCCTAATTATCGCAAACACAGACTAGCACAATTTACTTGTTTAATCAAATCGTGTGCTTAATTAGCTGGATATTTGCACAGAGAGGGAGAGAAAAAGAGCGTTTTAGGGGGATAGAGTGACTAAAAGAGTCGGGAGAGGAAGAGTGAGTGAGATGGTTCTGCACGTATAAGCAGGCTTCGCCTGAGGACAGAGGGAATTAGAAAGAAAATTACCAAACCATTGTAGAACTTGCACTGGCAGCACAAAAAATTAGAGACTTTTTACAAACATGGACTAATTCAAGGTAAAACTAAATAATCTGGAAACTACACTGAACACAAAATGGGTGACACAATAACACAATTATTACACTGTGAACTTGTTTTTTTTTTTTTAAAGCCTATTCCATTTGTTTGCTGTGCTCGGTTAATTTAACTATCAATTTATAAAACCGGTCGAGTTGAGCTTTGCGGTAAATTACATTCCAGCCACTTTACCTTCTCTCTCAGCGTTATTTGCTGGGTTGTCATCTGAAAAAAGGCCCCGTCAAGAAGCCACCATATTTATAATTTCTGTTTCTCAGTCACACTGAGGTTAATTGCATCTCATCTTTATCATATGTAATCCAGCATGACTTCCCACTCCTGCTTGCTTTGTTTGACAAATTAAGCTCAGGAAAATGAGAGATCACGTGCTCTTTTGAAGTCAGATTTTTTTTTTTTTTTTTTTTTTTTTAAAAGGTCTGCATTCACATTAGTCCGCCATTACTCACTATCGTAATTAGTCTGCTCTCTCAGAATCCAATATTTAACTCCCCGACCTTTGCCAATGAAATCATCTTCATTTTGAATGATTAAAACAAAGGACAAAATCAAGGCCGTTATTCAAGACCATAAACATTTCTTCATAATTTAAACTAATGCCGCAAAGAATTTATATTACATGTATATTTATTATTGTGAATGTTCAACGGGAGTTGATTGAATTGAAAGCAATTACATTTTTTCAAAATCTATCAAATGTTTAAATTAATTTAAAATTGAATGTAGCTTATTTGTTTCCATTGAAGCCAAGAAATGTGCAAGTAAATACATTTTCCATGTATTTATCATGGCCTACAGCCTGCAGCATTTGGATAATAGGTTCTGTAGTGAAGACGCAAATCAAATGCATATTAAATTACAGAAATGCACATAGGGCTTTGACAGCACTTATTTTAAACATTAATATGCTATTGTCTAATTTTTTTCATCTTCATATGAGCCTGAATCTTGACATTTAAAAATACAATAACCCTGTAGTATATCCAACAATTACTTCACAATTATCAGTACCTTTTACAAAAAAAGCTTAATAAATGTAGTGACATTATACAGATTTAACTTGCAGCAAACTTTACCTTTGTGAGAAAAAAAAACAGGAAGAAAACAATGAATCGAAGACTGGAATGCCTGAAGACTGCCCTCTACTCAAGATATTCTGTTCTCCAGGACGTAGATGCACACATGATCCACTCCTCACTTCTGCGGCCCACTTCTCTGAATCTAACCCGCTACGGTGTCAAATGAGACCAATTACGTCTCCCACCGATCAATCGTTCCCAGCTACTGAACCAACATCAAACTCATTGATTGAGAACAAGGCTCCAGTCGACGTAAGGTGATCAACCCCTCAAAACTGCTCTCAGCCGCATCGATTTTTCTTTGGCACTGTCCTCTGGGCGGATAAATAGATATTGTTAAATAAAGTACAGTAAATAACACGGTTAACAATAGTGTTCAAATGTTTTCCTTTTGACCCAATTTTGATAAATAAAATAGGGTTGGGTCACTTCCACGAAATTCTTGATTTTAGAAGGATGAGTTAAAAGACAGATATGTACTCTTCTAATTTTTGCATTCTGCATGAATGACTACATTTCAGATTCTTCAGATAATAATAATAATAATTCAATCAGATAGTGCAATAAAATCATTGATAAAAAAAATGTTTTTAGGGTGACCATGACAACCAAATACACATACAATACATACTTCCATTGGGTGATTTTTTTTTTAATTTTATTTTAAAGGGAACATGAGTGATGTGAGTTTCCCTGAATTATCTAAATAATTCAATTATCTTTTTGCAGGTCTGAACAACAAATTGAGAATTTCATTGCTCTGTCTCTTACAGGTATTAAAGATAATTTTTAACAATATTTTAGGAAACACTAAGACGTGTTTGAGGTACTTTGAGCTGACATGACGTACACTATGGGAATTTCAAACAAACCCTCTTAGATATCTTGGTCATGATCTTAAAACAAAAGTAGTTTTTTACTATATAACATCAACCAATTTTAAAATAATCTTAAAATTCATGAAGACAAACAAGGTAAAAAAAAAAAAAATAAGTGCAGAAGCAAGGACTCAAGTGTGTTCGATAAAAGTGTTTTGGTAGAAAACACAAGATAAGAGTCAAAAGGAAAAAGAAGCTAAAAGTTTTATCTCGGAACGAGAAGCAGTGGGCGAGGAGATGCGGGAGAAATAAGTTCCAGAGTTATAGGAGGAGATTTGTTTTGCCATTTTCATCAGGCTCCAATATGTGTTTTTGTTTTGTTGTTGGAAGATTAATCCAATTTCTGATTGATAAGTAGATTACAGACGCTGTAGACACACACCCGCTTCTCCCTGAGCTGCTCACTTAGTGGATTCATCAAGTCATCAGTTACCATGATAACAGTCCTGGTAGTTAATAGTGAAATGGTTACCATGCAATTCTTATGTGCATGCAAACTAAATAAGAGGGCAACAATGCAGAGACGATTAAATATTATGCACATGTATCAGAATTTCATACACGTAATAACATCTCTTTGCATGGTGTAATGATGGTATGAATCATTTTTCCTGCACACTCGATGGCAGATGATTGCATGAAATATATTTGTTGTAAACTTTCCACCCCCGGCTTTAACAAATGTCTTGTGCCGTTGCTCTTTCAATTCTTTCAAAGGTGATGCTTAATAATGCACTTGGAGAATAGTCAGCCTTGTCACTCAAGACAATCCCAGTGACTTTCTGCAGCCGGGATAAATCTTTTTTTTTTTTCCTCTGCTTTGCTTCACACAGACTCAGGAAACAAATCTCTTGCCCTTGTTGGCGCTCAAGGACACAGAATGCAGTGTGACCAGTGTTAGCAAATTATAACAAAGACAAACCTTGGGAGCCGCGGGCTACAGCTGCCTGGGAAAGTGGTTTGAATTTTTTATGAAGCGCACCAGTGTCACAATCAGGTGTAGAGTAACTACCTTACATAGTGTTACTCAAATACCACTGGGCAGTAGTTGTGTATAGGTACCTGCAATTGATTTTTCAGATTGTCATACTCTATATATATATATATAGCTATATTTTTTGGGGGTTTTCTAAGAAATAGATTTTCTGCATTTCTTTTACACTGTGAAACTATTACCTTAAAATTTACTGTAACTAACTAGCAGCAATTATCCAGAAAGTTATTTTAATTATTTTTTTTTAAAGCAGAAGTATTTGTATTTACAGTATCAGTGATTAACTATTATATTACAGTAACGGACTACTGTGATTTATCAATCTATCGTAATAATCATGTATAGTAACATTACTGTGTTTAACACAATAAATAACAGCAGATTTCACAGCAAATTTTTACAGTGTAGAATAATACTTTGATTTGATTTGATCAATACTTGATTGGTTTACAATATAATGTATATATTTCTCTGTATGTAAAATTAGGAAAGAAATTCCTGTAAGTAATAAAAAAAGTAATAAAACGTTGACATATCAGTATACAGAACAAATTAATGCTGATTAATTTTTTAAACTTTTATTAAACTCTTTTCTTTCCATAAAATAAATTTACTTCAAATTGTATTCCAATCTTTACTCTTTTATGTTCCACTCCATGACTATAAAATATACATTCCCAATTTCAGGAGATATGGACATTACATGAGGTTATCCTATAAAAATGTATAAATAAAATCCCAATTCATTATTTTTGTTGTAGAGCATTATGATAATCTACCCCAAATATATTGATTTAATGCCTAAAATGGCTTTTTTATCCTAACTTTAACCACAGTGTCAAACTTTTTCTTTTAAAAACCATTCAAGTGCCATTTAAAACTAGTAACTCAACCCCTCATGTCTCACTGGGCCAATATTACAAGGAAATGATTTAGCCATTACAATCAATCATGGTAGATACAACATGTATATGTATGTCCTACATTGTGTAATGCCCTCTTAATTGTGTGGATTGATATTGTTCTAAATGAGTGTTTTGCAGCCCACCAGCACAGCTTTATTATTAATTCTAGAGATAAGAAACATATTCAAGGAAATAATCACTAATCTGCATTTATAATGGGACAGAAAATCTGAAAATGATGAATCACTTCTTTTAATGATCATAGTATCTTTCTGTTTGCAGATGAAAGAGGTGTATTCCTTTTTTTTTTATTATTTTTTTTGTTTTTTGCAGGAGGGAATTCAGCTTTTGCACTTCTCTTATCAGTTCCGGTATCTGAAGAGCAGAGGAGACATATGGGAGCAAACTGCTGGAATCTAATCCGAGCGCAGTTAGAGAGCACATGATTCTCCAGAGGTGGCAGACTGAAACACTCAAAGATCTCTTTCGTCCATGAGATGCCTGACATCACATCAAACAGATGTGAACAACGGCATAAACATCTGTAAGAGATGTTCTTCCAACTTAAATTTCTGTGCTGTAAACAGACAACTTGCAGAACTTCCCTTTATTTTGCCATGGACCATTTTTTCCATTTTAAATGTACCTCCAATTGAGCCTGGAAGCTGAAAAAGGGGGGGGTAGGTCCTGGCTGAGTGGATATTCTGGGATTGATCACGGAAACAGTCAGGTTTTTTCCTTTAAAAACCTGTATCTACTGATCCAATAAGGTGGCCTGAAATACTACGCTCATACATGGCAATTCAATTAAAAAAAAAAAAATGTCGGAAACCGTCTGATGATCACATTATAACAGACAAAACAGATGATACAATCAGACAAAATTGTCTGTAATAACAGGAAGGGAAAATGTCGGACTAACAAGTGTCAGATAAATGCGCGACATTAATCCTTTTCCTAAACCAATGTTAAATCCTGTGTTAAAATATGTATAATCCCCTACAATTGCAATAAGATGGCTTCTTGCTCCACTAAACCTACCAATTCTACTAGTCACAGAAGGGAACAGACATATGTTAGGTCATTGCCTAAAATACAATCTTTGGATATTTTCTCAGTTAAATAGCAGCTTGCTGTTTATGATTGTGTTAAAGCCAAAACTGATGTGAGTTCTCACAATTTATAGATGGTCATTCAGCCAGGTTATAGACTAGATATGTGGTATTTATGTTTTTGTATATGTGTGTACAATATTTAAATGTTCACACATCATATCACACAGACATTGAAGCAGCAAATATCCAATAAAGGAGAAAGAGCTCTCGCGGCCATGGGAATTATCATGTCTTGTCTGTTGGGAGTAAATGACGGAGCAGGAAATCTAACCTTGAAACGAGGGACTGATGATGGTTCTGCTCCCAGCTGGACTCCAGTGGACATAGCACTTTACTGTTCCACTAGCAGGATAGCCATGTAGTCATTAGTTTAACCTTGACGAGGAAGCTCCTTTAATGACCAGAGTAGACATTTAACCCAGACAGGGATCTTCACTAAACCCTAACACACAGGTTCTGTGACGATAAAGAGTGAAACCTCAGTCATTGAAATGTCAGATAAAAAAAAAAAAAATTCTCAACAGTGATTTGTAAGGGTTATGGAAGGCAACTGGCATACGATGTTGTCCTGCTGATCAGAAAATGTGTGTGTCTCGATTAGTTTATTCATGAAATTGGTTTAATTTGAGTATTTGTAAAGGCAGGGTCGTGTGCTGACTGGGTGCGCCACTTGGAATCTAAAAAAACATAATTTATGTGTTATTTAAAGGGGCCCTATTTAGCAATTTTCCCAGTTTGATATTTCAATTTCCATGATCTATTTAGGAGGATAATCACGCTTTATCGTCTGAGAGCACTCTGTAAAACCGTTGTCTCCGAACCCCCCAGCCTGTCCCCATCTGTCTGAGAGCTGGGGTTAGATTAAAAAAAATATACAAGTCAAGTAGAAGCACTCAGGAACGAGGGGGAGGCTACACGGATCAGCTTCTATTAACTCCAACTCCTGTTGTGACATCACAACCAGAGCCATTTCTAAATGGCTTACACGCAGCAAAGTGATTTATTGTGAAATATACACCAATCTACTTTATTAATAATTTACAGTAACATTACTGTGTTTAAAATAGTGGAAAACTGCGGATTTCACTGCAAAGTTTTATGGTGTAGGATAATACCTCCATTAATATACAGTATAATGTATATATTTCTCTGTATGTAAATTTAGGAAATAAATTCTTCCTAGAATGTTTGTCAAAGTAATAAAACATGTTGACATATCAGTATACAAAACAAATGAATGATAATTATATTTTTATTCTTTTCTTTCCATAAAATAAATTTATGTAAAATTTTTCTTTTCCTCTCCTTTTTTTATGTTCCACTCCATGAAATATACGTTACTAATTTCAGGAGATGTGCACATGACACTATGTTAACCTATAAGTGTTCAATAAAATTTGTCCAATATATGGATTCCCACTCCCGTTGTGACATCACAACCAGAGCCATTTCTAAAGGATAGATTTTTCCACAGACGAAGCCACTCCTCAACAGAATAAGTGTGGTCTTATTTATCAGCTTTTGTGCAAGCACACAGACCTAAATATTGACTCAAAAGCAATAAAGAAGTGTTTTTTCTATTTTTTTTTAATTCATATTTCATAATAGGACCCCCTTTAGCCTCTATTTTCTAATTACTACAGGCATTGTTCCCTCTTCTCTAGTATCATAGTAAAATATATTCCTATAATTAACTCTATAGCATTAGCCACCTTTTTGTATTTCTGGCATCTCTGTTCAGGCTCATCAGGGGCGTCGCATGATGGAATATGAGAACCAATTAAAACTCTTGCTCAGCGGCTGAAGAAATACTGCACAATAAATTGTGATTACCCAGACTTAGTGGAAACAACATGCTGTGCCATGCACTCAGTGTTAGCCAGACAGTTAAATGAATTAAACCGAATGAATTTGAATCACTGTCACAGACTACAGGCACGATATTGAACTTTGAACGGCTGACAAAACCAACTTCTCTAATTCAAATGTGGTAAATCTTATTAGAGGCTTTTCATGGTGCATGCTGCAAACATGACTAACTGGAAAGAATTTGGTAATTGTTTAGCGAAGGGAGCCAATTGAGGCCAAATGTAATTGTGATATGTTTATTTGACTGAGTCTGACTGCGAGGGAGGGTTTTCAATGAGCAAAATAAAATTTCGTCAGTGCCCAGTGCCCACATTACATTTATTAATCCTGGTTAAGAGGAACAAATTATATAGTGCTTAACTATAGCCTTTGCACATATAAAAATAGTTTGCCTCTCTGTGCCCAGAAGATGATGTTGAATCGAGGGCACATTCTGGGCTAAGTTGGTGGGAGTCATCAACGTGAACGTGCACGGTTGTTGTGCAGAACGGTGTAATGCCCCCTTTTGTAGGAAAGGAATTAGATCAATCAGTGGCCGAGGAGATAAATGAATTTGGGTGATGGGGACGATTTATCTTCACCGCTTCACTGCACTTATTTACCAAATCTTTGTTCTTACAACGGGGCTGCAACCCGGGCTTTAGCTGGGAAGGACATGTAGGTTGTGGCTTCTGCGGCGGCCGTGGTCATCAGTCATCTCAGCTGGATCTAAATACTCCAGAGACCCGCACATCTGAACCGGCTCGGGGCAGAGACTCGCGGTGCCTCACAGCATATGTTATTTACATACAATTATGGGAGTGAACTCATGTCTGGTGTCTTTTTTCCACACACACACACGCAGAGAAATTATATCTGCATTTCAGTGAGCAACATACATTACACGACTGAACCGCAGATTTATTGCTCCTAAGGAAAAAAAAGTTGTTTCAATAAAAAGGGAGTGTCTGAATGGTGTGTTAACACTCCTCTCTCAGTTGTCAGATTTGTTCTGGTCTAAAGGCGAGTGGATAATTTTACTAAATTAATTTGATTTCAAAAACAGGCTCCGGGTACTGGCAATGGAAACTGTTCTAAAGTAGAAATACTTTAACAGGATGAAGAAATACTAAATCAAACGGGTTGCCTGCTTTATGAGAATATAGAAAGAATACCCACATGTTTTTTATATTACTGCAGTTTAACCGAGCATCTAAGTGAAAGCAAAATAAAATGTTTCAGTAAAAACATATACAGCAGAGGGGAACTCTCTGGGCTCCAAGATACCTAGCGAATAAGAAGAGTTGTACTCCTATATTATTATACTCATACTATATTATATTAATATACATTACTTGTATTCATTGAAATAATAATTATACACTTGAAACTATTAGATGTTGGCAAACAGGAAACCGATCATCACAATCACAGACTACTACTGACGCTATCTTGTTTTATCAGACTTTATCAGACTCCATTGTTCCAGAGCAGAGAAAATGGATTATTTTTTCACCATTTTTGAAACCTAATTTCATGTACTTGTCAATTTGTATAATCAGTCAAATATTTTTTTCCCCCGGGAGGGTTATTAGCAAACGTTTCTATGGTGTAACTCAGAACAGAGCCGCTAACTGGTCTCGCTGTACACATTGTCCGTCTGTGGGAATTTTTTATTGCAGTTAAAACTAAAATAATGTCTGATACAGCATTTTCATTGAGAAATAGATACATTTGTTTTATCATTTTTTTGACACAATCACAATTTTCTGTGCATGTTATGCAAGTTTAAACCTACAGTTTGCATTTCTATTCTTTTTTTGTCATGCACATGAAATGACAATAAATTGCTCAATTAAGGGAAGTAAAAATAGTCTGAGCATTGCTTTCCCTATTTCATCTTAGGAGATGATGGGTGGTCAGAGTGAAATACATATCTGAAATCTACATTTAACTAGTTTATATAGCATTGACGGAGACAGTAAAAACCTACAATAAAACCTACATTTAAGGATATCCTAGAACATTAAAATACTAAAACATTGGATCTTATTTTACATGTTAAACATTAGCCAATAATTACTATTATTGTCAACATCCATGTAACAGGGCTCTGGCTATTAGTATTAATTTGATTTTTTTATATATATCCATGTGGTCATATTGAAGGCCCAGGGTCCAGGGCCATTGTTCCTCAGTGAAAGTGATTCAATTTTTATGTAAGAATTAAAAATCCTCATTAGCATATGGTCTAATTAAAAAACAAAAACAAAAAAAACCATTTTCTCTCTGGATTAATGGTTTATAATAGATGACACAGGCAGGAAGTGCTAGAAAACATGCACCAAAGGTTGGAAATTAACCACAGGCTCTTTATGTGAAGTATGTCACAGAAACTATGATTCATAATATTATTATTTTAAATCTGCATTGTTTCATTTTTAATGAATTGTCCTTTTTCAATGAAGTGTTTGAGCTTGCATCACAGTTTGTCAGCTCATGGTATCAAAATGAACCACTCTGATGGATGCACAGAAGAACAACCACACGTGAGGGTTTTAGCCTTATCAAACATCTATTGATCATTTCGTGTCAACATTTTTCAGCCGAGAACAGCAGCACCGTGTCCTCATGAACTGACGGTTCCCCTCCCTCCTTGTTTATTAAATGGACCCTTTGGCTGACGCTTTAGCAGCTTCTGATCTTCCATAAAAAGACTTTAGACAAATACATACGATGAAACATGCATGCAAGCATAGCTCAAATTAGTATCAGTTGAACCAATTTACATTATATTTCTTCTATTGGTGTAAAACCTTTATCAGGAAAGATCAGAGGCTACAAAAGGCTTAAAATATTTCACTCATATGGTCAGCAGCATTAAGTATTCTTTCAGTAGCTCTAAGTATTTCTTAAGAGTTCTAAGGCATAGAAGGGATATAAAAAGTCTACACACCCCTGTTATAATACCAGGTTTTTGTGATTTATATAAAATAAAAGATACCAAGATGAATAGTTTCTCAATTTTCCCCATCCTTAGTTTGAATTATAACTTGAACAGTGCAAATGAAAAACAAACTGACTGGCTGTGTAGTACATGGAGTTTCATTTTGAAAAAAGACATTTGAAAATCGTCTGTGGCCGGAAGAAACCAAGATTCATCTTTTTTGTGCCATGATTTCAAAAGGTATATTCGACACAAAAACAACATTGCTCATCACCAAAAGAACATCATACCTACAGTGAAGTGTGATGGTGACACCATCAGGCTTTTGGGAAGTTTTTCTTAAGCTGGAACCTGAGCTTTAGACAGAATGGAGGAAATTACCAATGGTACAAATTCCGGTCAGTGCCGACACAAAAAACCTTTGGGTTTTCATTCAGAGAGATGAAGATGAAGAGGAAGTTTTCAGCATGACAATGACCCAGAGCACACAACCAAATCAACAAGAGAATGGCTTCACCAGAGTAAATTGAGGTTAGAAGAAGTGCTGTAACAAATGATTAGTTTAAGGATGTGACTGTTTATCCAACCAAGTTATCTTCATTTTTTGTTCCGATTAGGTGGTAAAAGTTATGAAATTATTTATCTTGGTGTCATTTTTTTGCATTTTTTTTCATCACAAAAACCTGGCATTTTAGCAGGGGTGTGCAGATTTTTTCCCTAGTGTAACGCTGTTTGTTCAATATGGAGTATGTATGTTCAGTATTTGTATGTTTAGTACTTAGTTGAATAAGTATTTAGGTGTCTGGTTAAATATGATGTTTTTTGTGAAAACAGCAGCAGGCTAAAGTTTAATTTCAACTGTGAACCAGGACATTTCTGCAAAATCCATGAGTGTAGAGCTATAAACTAGGAGCCGGATTTCGCTTTGGCTGCAGTTTTCTTAGCTGCTGCTGACTTTAGAACTGGACAATATTGCAGGTGACAAAAGACTGTATTACTTGATTGATTATAGAGGATGTTAATTGCGTAGAGAACTTTCTCTAAATATTCCGCCACTTCCCATTTTGTGTAAATGAGATCAGACCACGAACAGTCCGGCGAACATTACACCCTCTAGTTTTGTTTTCTTGAGCCGCTCCATTGCTATACCTGCCATCAACAAATGTGTGTGTGTGTGTGTGTGTGTGTGTCTCTCGATGGTAAGCATACTTCATGAGCTAGCACACAATACTTCTAGTTGTTGGAAATGTTCAGGGCTAGCTTGTTATTTTTACAGTTGACCAGCCTCCCCACGCTCTCCACCATAAATCCTGCGTTGGGTTTTCCACACCCATTTGTTCAGAGGCCTCCCCGGAGCTCAGTCCTGGGGGTTTTTATCATCGCCCCCTCCCCCCCTTCCAGACAGATGGCCCTGGTGCCGTAATGGCAAACTTCTTAGCAGAGCCGTAAGCTTCAATCAACAAGGCCTTGACTGATGAAGACACTCATTATTCCAGGTTCGGGGCCATTAGTCTAAGATTCTACCATCTATCTTATCTTGTGTATGGCTGCATATCTCAGAATGATGTCTTCTGTTTTCATACACAGGCATTTCAGTGTTCTTGGCGATCGAGCAAATAATCCTGCAAACCCAGAGAGAGAATGCATCCACATCATCGAGTGCAGCTATTGATGAAGTAAACATTTACCTGAACCCTCGACTTTTCACTAAAAAGGACTTGACAGATGCAACAACATTCCAGTTTACACAGCCTTTCAGCTTGTTTTATTTTCCTGTGTTCTTCAATAAAGATCAAAATTGAAATACAGCGTTGGAATAGAAAGGTTTTGTTGGCTTTAATGATTCAGGTAAAGTTTAGTTCATTTTCAAACACTCAGATTCCATATTTTTGTTGCAGTGGGTGTATATACACAGTATCTGTAGAAAAAGAATTAAAATTCATGATCTGTCCTGATCAATATGTATTTGTGTCTTTTTTCAGCTCAATTAACAGTAATGTTATATAGACCAAGCAGTTATAATGAAGCCAGGCATTAAATCTTGTTGAATCTCTGCAGGAGGGAGCCAGCCATGTCAGGTCAGAAGGCTACAACTTTTTGTCAAATTTTAATCAAAGTTCAGGTCATGTCGAGTCATGACTTCAACCTGCGCACAAATCTCAATTACCATTCTGCTCAGTTTTTATCTGTCAGAGATGCTGGGGTTTCAGACACAGCATTCATATTCTACAATATAATACCCAAGGTGGATTTTCGGCCTAGAATTAAAATAGAGGACACACCACTTAACACAAGAAAACTGACTCCAAGAATAAAAAGCCAAATGACTCACGATCTCATACCATGAATAGAGAAGCTGCAAAATCTGTGAGTTTATGACTCAAGAGTCAAGAGTTGATCGTCAGGGGGGTTATGAGTTAATTTAAGTCATTGAATGATGAATATCTATCGGGAAAGAGAAAGAAAACATCATGCCGCTCTTGATCATTCTGAAATTCCGTTTGGCATGGGTTGAAAGTCTCAGTTAAAAAAAAAACAAAAAACTGGACTTCTCTTGATCACTGTGTGGTTTGCTTAGGAACGCCAGTGTTTACAGAGAGGAGTCTGATGAAAAACCTTTTGATTGCATGATGAGCATCCACATACTGGCTCTGTCAATGTTCTGGCACTTTATACACGCTGCAACTCTAACTTCCTGCCGTCAACCCAATGACCAAAAATAAACTGAAAATCACGAGGGGTTCCATCCCCAAAGTTCCTGATTAGTGGTTGACAAACCCAAGAGCTTGAACCAAACAGCACCTTTTATGATATGAAAATCAGACTGAGCCGACTTGGCAAGTTGTTTATCCTCCTATTTCCTCTTGTGCCATGACCTCACTGCGAGAGACGCTAACAAACGAAGCCTTTGTTCAAAAAAAACATTCTTTGGTATTTTGTTTTAAATCAGATATGACCACAAGGCCGTGCATGTCGGGATTTTCTTTAAAATGACAAAAACATTTGGTCCCAGGTGATGTATGACACTCACACACTGAGTGGTACAGTATACAGTATGTTTACTGTGCACTGCTGTTCGCAGAAGTTTTAAGATACATGTATAAAAGATTAATGCGCAGACTAAATAAAAAGCACATCAAAAAGCAAAAAGCTTGCTTGCGTGCATGTTTATTTTAGGAGTGTGAAATAAACATAGGAAATAAAGGGCACGGCAGAGGCAGAGTGGTTCTGCAGTGCTGAATCAAGGAAATCTAAACAACTCCATGCTTATTGGAGGTGGAAGTCTACTGCGACCTGTATACAGCATCGCAATTCCAATAATAGGTAATAAAGAGGAAATGGTCTAATTAGTTTAATTAGACCTCACAGTTTCTAACAACCCCTTTTGTTTGCAGATTGCTTTTAATACAGAATCACAGTTGTGCACCCCAACAGTAGACCTATACTTTTTTTTTTTTTTTTTTCTTTCAGTTTGATTTGTTCTAATGCTATTTTTTTTTTGTCATTGGTAATAAAGTTCCATCAAATTGCTTTGTGTTTTGCTGTTCCAATGTGTCATTTAAAATTCAGGCCAAACAGTGTGACAAGTGACAAAAGCAGTACCTAATTTTACTTTACTTCTTAATTACTTACCATTTTTAATAGGCTTCATTGGTCCACCTGACTATTCAGTATAATTGCTGCCGGTTTTCTCTACAGTGTATGGTGTAAGGTAAATGTGGAACAAACACACACACACACACACACGCACACACACACACACACACACACATACAGATACAGCGTTGTTTCTTCTGTAGTTTTGATCTGTATAGTCCCTCTCCATCTTTAAGACAAAGTCTTAAGACCCAGCGCTTTGGCCAACACTGCTGCACTTGAATGGATAGACTAATTATTTTTTTGTAATGTGGAATAGAGAGTTGGATGTTCTGTTTCTATGCTCTCTACATTGTGACCTTCTATCAAATCTCTAATGAACGTTGCTATGGATACAAGCACTAATTAGAAAATTGTAAAATTGCCATTAAGAAACAGAGCTCGCTCGTAACAACTAACCTTAACCCCTCTCTTTTCCTGAAAAGGCAAAGAACAGAAGCACCTATGCATGTGTGCGTTCCCAACGGAGCAGTAGGAGCTGGAGAGCATCCCAAACAACAAATATACCCCTCAACGTGATTTCATAAACAGATGGTGTCTCTTTTGTTTCCGAGGGAACACTTAAATCCACGTCTGTAATGATGCACACAATGATGCACAACTTCCAACCATAAGAAAGTTCGTTTTTCAGCCATGAAAAAGACAGAAATGTGGGACAGCAACTGTGTAAGTTGTAGTCTTGCTCATTACTTCAACATCTTGGTAGTGTGTGTTTGTACGTATGTGTGTGTGTGTGTGTGTGTGTGTGTGTTGTATCATTATGAGCAACAAGAGAAAAGACAGCGTCAGTTTATCTTAACAGATATATATTACATTATGTTATCTAAATAATGTGTCACAACCATTATGAAAATGTCTTAAATTGAGTGAAAAAGGTTGTGAAAATTATTTGTAATTCTAAACATAAACAGTCGCGTGTCGCAGTGCAGCGACAACTGTAAAAAGATCTTTAACGCATGGCTGATCCTGTTCTCCAAATGGAATATAAAGTGGTTGGGATGCCTAAACACGCCATTTGCCGCTGGCGGCGGCAGACACTCCCACCGATACCTGGACATTCACGGGTCACCTCCTGGTTAGCTCCCATCGCCGCTAATGATTCCTTCATCTGAAATGTCATTTCAGGAATCTGACAGCAAACGGGCGACGATTTTCAACACGTTATTAGGGGGGCTGTCGAAAAAAAAAACAGACACAAACGACTTTCACGCCCCCCCCCCAGCTAAAACAAATGGCACCGGACTCGTGTCAGACCCGTGAGGCCCAAATGACTGGGTGAGTGAAGCAGGAGAGAGTCATTATTTTTTAAGCCTCTGGATCCCAGCCCAGATATTTTGAATTGGTGCCTAACAGGAGATTAGGGGAAAACAAACAAAAAAAAGCCTATCAAGAACTTGTCATTTCACAGAACCTTTTATGAGGTTTGGCAACGTATGGCGAGTGATGAGCAGCAGCCACCTGACTGGATATCTGGATATACCATGTTTTATCACGGTGTGACGGGCACCTGCCTGGATTCTGATGCTGCTGCCGCTGATGGTTAATGTCAGCACGGATCAACACGGACAATCATCCACACTTGACAACTGCAAGTTTTTCACATTATTGCAGTCATCATAATGTTAGTTTATGTGTGTGGTTTCTGTCTTTAGTCAGAAATTCAGGTGGAAAAGCTTTTTCTTCATGTTAATCATGTTTTGACTTGTTATCGCCTTAAACGCATTATCACGGCCTGAAAAGCACATATAGGCATGATTTTGTGACAAAGACACCCACCATGACTTATGACATCATAACACTCACCGTGACTTCTGATGTAATAAAACACATCCAATGTGACCTCTGACCTCAAAAGACAAACTCAACTTGTCTTCTGACATAACAAACACCCTAGACATGACTTCTGACATCTCAAAACACTTTCACCATGACTTCTAATGTGACAGAAGACGCCCAATACCATACAATTAGCTCCTCCTTATGCTCCTCTGCCTTCCCCCCTGGCTTGCTCCTCAGCTTGCTATACTCCCCGTCCTCAACCCGCGGATGTGACTGGGCATCATTACCCGCACTCTGCATCATTTAGTGCTTTCCCGAAAAAAAATCTTGCCCTTTTACTTAAAACTCCCTGACCTCGCCGCGCATGCATGTCTCCATATGTTGGGAGAGCATTTGCCAGGATAGCCTGAGGGCTCCTGGAGAAATGCAGCACAGGGCCCGAGCGCTCCCTTGCAGTCAGGAAAAGCGGGGTCAAATCTGTTAATGATTGGCCCACTTCACTGAACGAGGTGTGGAACCGACCCCCCCGAACCACCTACCCCCGCCCCACGCGCTCTCCCTGGTTTTCAATTCGCCGTCCATCTGGCTGAAACCACTCTAAGAGTTTCCACCAGGAACGTGGCTTATACTTTCTGTAAAAGTGAACAGAAGAGTGGATCATTGTTCAGGTCTCTGCATAGAAAACCCCGGATAGAAATTATTTCTTTTTAAGCCGATATAAGCTGCTAAAGATATTATTATGTTAATATGGATTTCAAAAACACTTTTTTTTTTTTTGAAGTTAGGAACCTCAAAGTGCATATAGTATAAACGTCCATATATCCTATTGAGAATTACGCCAGATAGTTCACAGGATATTGAATACAAAGAACAAACATTCTAAGATAATAACAAGTCTGTGATTCATGTAAAGCAGGATAGTCTGCACAAACAGACCCCCCCCCCTTTGACAAGGAAAACACCGCTTTGAGTGTGATATAAATTATAATCCCTACACTTCTCATTCCCTGTTTTCAAAACAGGTATGCCAATATTCACATACGGGGATCCATTCAACACGGAACAAATAAGACAACAAAAACATGATAATTACGTGTCGCCCCCCCCTTCCGCCTGCATCACATTGAATTACACATTTCATGCCTCCACTTCAGCTCACAATTTCATCCAATCCAAGTCGCTCCCTGTCAGTCGTAGATCCATTGTTCTGCTCATGTGTGATGGACAATGTTTACCATGGCCATGATAAACTATTTCCTCATAAACGGTTTTGTCACGGCCTTCTGCTGGCTGTCATGTGGGATTGCGCCTGCAGACTAAAACAACCATAATTCACTGGGTGTATTTACCTCCTCGGAGGACAGAAGCTTGACACATGATAAATGGCCACTGCTGACAATCATCAACACATACCACCCCGCGCATGCCTTGAGTATAAGTGGCGCCGGGACATGGAAATAAGACTTTGACGTATCACACGTGTGGAAGGCACACATGGAGAAATGGAAAAGGAAGAAGGAGGGAGAGAGAAACTGAGACAAAGAGCCAGGGAGCAACGGCTCTATAAGGGACTGGTACAAATCTCTGATATGTGTATTGCGCAAGTGTGTTTCCTCTGTTCCGCTGCATGGCGACCGTGTAATATTCTCCTACAGTGAATGGATTGATGCTGTACATGCGAAGCCAGCAGGGCAGCCGCACAGCTGTAAATTGAAGACATTTTTTTTTTTTTGCCTCTGTGCGGCGTCTGGTGTCTCGCAACCGTACGAGCGAATGACTCAGAAGATAAGACAGGCCGGGGTGGGGAATTTCTCTCCTTACAACATCTTTTCCCATAAAAAAAAAAAAAAAAAACATTTCCACATGGCGTTATGACATGTAGAGAAGTCGCACAGTGCAATTTCGTGTATGCTTTTTCACTTCATTTCTACGCTTGTTGACAGTGTGCATACTGTGTGGCGGCTCTCCGTGTGACAGGGTGCTGGGAACTCTTCTAACTGAAAGCTAGTCCATCAACTTCCACAATTTATAGAGGAAAACGTCAAATTCCTTAGAGTATGACCTCAGTCGATAGAAGTTATTCGAAAATTATATCTTCACAAAGAAGGTAGGGCAGGGGTAGGCTTCCAACCAAGTAGCCAAGAGCCTTTGCTAATGACCTTCATTAGCAGAATCAGGAACATTACTGCTTGGTTGGAACTAAATAACCTGCACCCACCTCTAGGACCTGGGTTGGCCTCCCCTCCACTAGGGGTGCTATAAGGCCATCCTTTATTGCGTGCAAATTCACTTTACTGTGAAATTCAGCCTTTAGTCAACAGAGCAACCTTGTTGAAGCAGTATTCAAAAGTCTTTTAGGTAACTCACTCTTAAATAATGTAAATAGGTGTACAAGAACAGGTGTACAAAGGAAAACTCAATTTTTTCATTTGGAATTTTTATTTATTTATTTATTTATATATGTCTACTGTTGACTGGTCCTTGCACTTTAATGTCTATATGTCCTATTGTCTATGTATGACCAGTTCATGTAATGAAAATTGACAATAAAGCCGACTTGACTTGAGCGCTAAACTATTTAATCTTCTCGGGTAACAGGGATGTCATTGGGTAAGTTTGATACGATTGGCTATAAGCATTTGACAGACAATAAACAGCTCTACGCTTTTAGAAAGCACGCCTCCAATATGAACAAATGAACAGATGGTTCCCACGACGAATATCAATGTACAACGATACGAGGTCTGGTGTTAGACAGGCTAGCTGACATGCAGATGTTTAGCAGATTTAATCTTCCGTCTTATATTAACATGCTAACTAGCGCTGTTGTAATTCTCACTCAACACAAAGTGCAACTGAGGCCAACAGAATTTTCATCATATAAAAAGGTCATTATATATTTTGATCACAAACCAAATAAAATATTCCACACACACATGACAGATGGATCACCAAAGGCATCATAAAAGTTGTTACACGTCTTCCCGAGGGGAACATGAATAAATTCCACATTCCACAGTAATACATCACCAGAGCAATTAGGAAACACTGTCAGGCCACCAGGAGTCCTGACAACATTTTGCACTGATTCTTTAAAAAGTAGCTCTACATTTTAGACCTTATCTATAGGTATATTAACACTACAAAATAAAACATCTTGATTTGTTTAATTGACTACTGAATGATATAGAGCACTGCAGCAATGACTCAGCTTTGTAGAATTTATGGTTCTCTCATCTCGAAGTAAATGTGTTCTTTGGGTTTTTGGATAATTACTTGAAATAAATTTGCTGAAAAAAATCATCCAAAATGCAACGGGAAAAATCCCATTAGATTTTTGACAAAGGAAAGAGGGCGAACTTCCTGATTGGCCTTAAAAAAATATGTCATCCCTGCAACACTCTAATACAGTGCAATTATAATAAAATTATCTCTTTTTTTACTCTGAGTATCTTGTTGCACTAGCAGAGAATTTTAATTATTTTTAGTCAATTTGATCTATTTCCAGAAAGTAAAGTCAGTAATGTCAGTTTTGTTTTCTTAAAACAAGGCCAAATCAGGGAAAAAATGCCAATGCCAGGATAAATTATCTGCCGGTGGAATTAGTGGAAAGATGTAATGAGTTAAACTAAAAAGCAAAATCTCAACAGGTACAGATATCTTGCTTTTGGTACGAGATGATCTTTAGGTACATTTTAGACAGAGGGAGGACTTGCATTGGAATTGTGTTTAATTGTGAGATGTGAGACATGTGAGAAACTTTCAACCTAACCATTAACCTTTAAGTTGGTCCTGGAAAGTTAGAGAATCCCCAAAATCAGTGAGATTCATCTTCATGTAAAATGCCATTGTGGTCAAACCAATAGTTGTTGAGATCTATTAGCCTGGAACAAAATAGTGAAATAACCAACTAACATCCAATCCACTGATTGCCATCCATATAAAATACATCATTTTGTCTTCCTAGTAGCTTACTATAACTGCAATCCCAGATACCTGACGCAAACAAAGCACTACTCAGCCATGCTTCATAATGACTATCATTTTAAATGAAGATATATTTCAAAAAAATTAATGTTAAAAAGGAACGCTGTTTGTTTGTTTTTTGCCAATAAACATGCCTGTGCAACATGTTTTGAATGCATCTCCATCCCCTCTCAACATGAAACAAGGATAATTCCCAATCACCAAGCCTTTCATCCAGGTGAAATACACCTCTGAACACAATATTAATTAGCACCGGGGCTTTGATCTTCTCCTAACAAGGAAGTGTTAAGAGTCTTGAATAAAATGCAGAAAAACACCGCTTTTTATGGATCGAGGTCCTTATTGCTATTTATACGTTTTTTGTTTTTTTTTCCCCTAAACATTGCTGTCTCATCGCAGTTGTGTTACATCTGGATGAGACTATTCTTGGTAACCTTGTCCAAAGGTATTTCACTGCATCTCAAATAGACAGATGTGGCCTTGGACGCTGTTTAGCATGTCGTTGCAGGGGAAAAAAAAATAAAATAAAAAAAATTATAGGTCTCATCTGAGCACCACTAAAAATATTACATATTAAAGCGTCATCCTCCTCCTTCATCCATGAGCCACATATTATCTATTTGTCAGAGAATTAAGAAATTAGTCAAGTCAGACCCTGCTCCCTTTGTGCATCAAATGTGCAGCTATCTGTGAATTAAAACTCTGTGAAGGACTTTCTTTCTTTCTTTTTTTTTTATTTTTCCAGCCAGCAGTGAAAGGATCCTTCATGTTCGCATATATTTCCCACACACACACACACACACACACACACACACACAGTGCGGCTACAGCTGTTCCCCGCTCTCAACCCTGCCAGCGATCGTTACGACGGATCTGAAACCCGGTTGCATTAGGCTTACGCAAGACGCCACGCATTCCCTGTTTATTTAAAGTCTAACAAATACAGAGGCATTAACACGGCACACTTTTAACTCCCCCAAACTTCACAAGAGGAGGCAATTCACCCACGAAATTGAACTTCTCCGCCAAATGAAACTCAATCTTTCCCTTTAGACGGTTTCGACGGGGTCAAAGTCAACAGCATAACATGTGGAGGCAGTTCTGCGGAAAGTTAGCGATGCATCTCATCTCCAAATAGTTTGAAAAGGGCTCTGAGGATTTAGATCGGTGTCTGGATACAGTATATTTGATTTGTTCAATTTCACCCCTGTGAAAATCCAGAGAACAGGCCGTTTTCACAATGTCAATGTTATGTATCATAGCCATCGTAATGCTCACATATCCCGCGTCAGGACTCCGAGGTCTCTTCAGAAAATCCTGCGCGCACAGTGAAACGGATGATTCCCAGAGATATCCCGGGGATATTGGATTTCCCCGGCAGATGAAACTATTTGTGACCAATATGTCAATTTTTTCCAGTCTGTTGGAGAGGGGCAAAAGGAGGCAGGTTCTGACTTCTCTCAGCCTGAGCAGACACATGTTCTGCTGACCGGCAAAAGCCCCACATCTGAGGTGGGGAGATTGCACTGTGGCAATTTATTAACATCCCGCGGGTGACAGGGTCAGCTTAAGACCTGGTTCACGTTTTTTGGGAGCAAATTTAAGTGTGGCAATGCTCCCTGCCATCAGATTTGCTGCAAAACCCCACTACAGTATTTTAAATATTATGCTAATTGTTAATGCATTAATATGTATGAGCTACAATTTAAAAAGACTTCCTATCAAACTGACATGCACTCAACTATCTGAAGTCAGTTTTATATTTGCCAAAAATTCAATTTCAGTCAGGCGAGATATGACGAATGTTCCAGATTACATTAAAAGGTACTATAATAATAAAAAATATATATATTTAAAAAAAATACAGACAAAAAAAAATAGCTGCCTCCAGTTAAATCGCACAAATGATAACATTTCCCGGATCGATCGGCGCTGGCAGCAGCCCGGCACTCGGCGAGCATATCTACAATTCACAAGACGTTTCTGTTCAGACTGATGTATTTAGAAGTCTCAGTCAGGCAGATGCAGTCATTCCCTGTTTTTTCCCCGTCTGACTCGAGGGAGAAAATTTAAAAAAAAAAAAAGGACTCATGGGCTCCATAAAAATTAAATCATTTAAATCATTTGCTTGTGACACACGTGCATCTCCGAGAACGTGTTTTTTTTTTTTTTTATTGTTTCATCTAATCCCCCCCCCCAACTTAAAGAGATTCCAAAGCAGCGCTATTGTTGAGTCACATCACTTAAAAAAATTGCAAAACGTTGAAAGGTGACACCTGCTTCCACAGCTGGAACGCGTCTACGCTGAACTATGAGCGGGTACCGCCCGCCGTCGCCACGCATTTTGCACAAGTCCCTTATTCATGCCGAATCTAGACAGATCATCGCCACTTAAAATGAGTTCCCGAGCATGCCACTATTTAGCATAGTAACATAAACATGTTTTATTCAAATGACGTGCGATAAGAGCACGGGAGGAAGCCGGATTCCTCTTAGTGCCAGCAGGCAGGCATATAGACAGATTCAGCTCACTAAATTGTGCTTTTTCTCCCCCCCCCCCCCCGAAAATTGGCAAGCTCTGGCTCACTAGAGGCGCACTATGATGTTGTCAATAACAATGACTGCCTGTGGCTTATTTATTTTCTTATCAGCCGAATCAGTTTGTGTTGACAGTGACATCTGTGCTCAGCAATATCCATAGAGTTCAGACCCATATCTGTGTTGTGTCAAATAGCTGTAGTGTGCAACTGGACATTATAAATAATTGTTTTTCATTGATAGTTGTGTAAAACTATCAATGACTATCAATGTCTATGTGTGAAATAGGACATATAGACATTAAAGTGCAAGGACTAGGGAAAAGTACATATACCACATGCAATAATGCAGAAAGGCTTCTTTAAATCCAGCGGTTACCAAAGACAAGCCCATAATCTTACATCTTATATTACAAATGACTAACACCAAACCAGTCAGGTAATCAACTGATTGACTATGAGGGGGTCAGCCCTAACACACACATTTTTTTTATTTCAACCCACCTAATTATTTCATCTTTTATGTTTGGTGTAAAAACTTCAAAAATCGGTGCTTTAAAATATATCTCGAATGAGGATTTTTTCCCCTCCTATATTTATGAGGGCTTTTATACCCACTCTGGAAGATGAAAGGTTTCTCACTTTAGATTTATAGCCGAATGAGTGAGAGCTGAATAAAAAGAGGTCTGGCCTTTTGCCCCCTGGTCCCTCACTAAACAGATAGCTGCTGCTTTTGGACAGCTGTATGACTGACTGCGTCTCCGCCGAGGAGCACGTTTTTTTTTTTTTCCCCACTTTCCTGCCCGGCTCAAACTGCCGTATATGTCGAGAGAGGCGCTCGCCTGTCTGGAGAAGCGACGCTGGACTTGTGGGCAAATGTGTGTGTGTGTGTGTGTGTGTGTGTGTGTGTGTGTACAGATCTGTGTAGTGTATCCATATCCTCCGTGTCTACCTCTCTCACTCGCTGAAACATATCCTTCCAAATTTGACAGCACGGGGGCAGACAGCCATGTTGCAGAATTCTGATCATTTAAATGCTCCGAGGCCTGCTTGAATAGCAGAGGTGTTAAAAAAAAAGAAAGAAAGAAAGACACGCAAAGAGGAAAAGATAGAGAGCAGCCCTTCACATGCCTCCATATCACATAAGGGACTGCCTGCCACTTTCCAGCGAAAAATAATGCTCACTTGTCAATCTTCCGAGAGCCAGTCAGATAGCCGCCGGTCCCATGGAGACCTATTGAGGTGTATGCTTTGTTTCATCTGGGGCATGCCTCAGAGGAGATCTACCAAGTGCCTTTAAAATATAGGGTAGGGGGGAGGAAAAAAAGGGCACAGTTGGTACAACACTTGAGTTTATGTGGATGTCCATTACCAAACTGAGCTAGAAAATGTGCAACGATGTCAATTTCAAATACAGCCCGCTCTCGGTTCTCGACCACAATCCGTTCCAGAAGGCGGTTCGAGAAGTGATTTATTCCAATTCTGAATGTATTTTTCCCCATGACAAATTATGGAAAAAATTATTTTACACCATAAACTGCATAAATACACGAGTAGGTAATGTATAAACAAATAATATAAATAAATAATATAAATAAACTTTTTTTTTTCAGATCGTCAAAGACATGTCTCGCTTTGCCACAACTGCCGTCCAGTTTCTCCACTTCTTCCAAAACCTGTGACCTTCGATCCTTCAGCAACATCACTTGCTTTAAGAGCGCCTTTGTGTTTTAAGGACGGTGCTTTTCGTTGATTTTTGCCATGCCTCGGACACACGCACACACACCAGATTCATATTGTGCTATTAATTCTTTCTTAAACTCAACAGGTTCGCTCGCTGCTTTCCTCTTGTCACTTATCAGCAGCTTCACTGCTTCCACTTGCTTTCTTAGGAGGCATGATTATTGGCTAATACGATCCTCAGAGTAAGTTTTGTCAGTTTTGCGTTAAACAGCAAACACGTCTGCGTGCAGCTGTTGAGTTGCTGTCAGTAACGATGAACGTAGTCAGTCGGGTTTCTCGGGTCTTCTCGGCTCATCTCGTGGGGTTCGACCTCAAAATTTTTGTTCCAACACCGGAAGCAAAAAAAATGTCGAATGTTTCATTCAAACTCTGATTTGTTCGAGGTCTGTGACATTCCAAAAATGAGATTCTGCTGTATGTGTATTTTAAATAGGGCTGATTTTGATAGTTCTAATCAATCATCTTTATTAGTCACATGTGATCACACATCTGAGAAATGAAAAAAAAAAAAACGTAAAAGGTTAAAGATAAATAGTAGTGATGCACGATATATCGGCCAACCGATATTTATCGGCCGATATGTCGCATTTTTTTACTTATCGGTATCGGTCCGATATCAACAAATTCTGGCCGATATGTCAACAATTGGCAGAGTTAAACCGCTACAGTTAGTTGGGTCACTGTCTGCGTGTCTCTCGGGCGACGCGCTAAGCTAGCTGGTCCTAGCGGGCTCCTCCTTCACATCACATCGCCCGAAAAGACAAAAAAAATGCGCGGAACGTTGCCCCGGGGTGTCGGACGCCGTCCTGCCGCCTCCTCCGTCGCGGCCGCGGACGTCGCCACCTTCGCGGAGCTCCATCGGGTCCGCTCCGCCGTACTTCCTCTAACCACATGACAGTTTTACAGTGAGCCTTCCTTTAAATAAAGAGCACTGTTGTGCTTTTCAAATGTACAGTGTTTTTTCTGGTCTGTACTAAATTTGTGACACTACAGAAAACTTTTTTTCTCTACATATATCGATATCGGCAAATATCGGTATCGGCAGTGACTGCCGATATGTATATCGGATATCGATATCGGCCGAAATTTTCACATCGGTGCATCCCTAATAAATAGTGATGAAGTCATGCAGATCCTGCTGCACTTTGCATAAACACTCTTAAACCATGTTCAAGTGCACAATGGCCCATGATCCCTTTAAAAAAAAAAAATAGATTTATCACTGGCCTAATTACTTAAATTACTGTCTGATGATAAATCGACCAGCACACAGATGTGTGCACAGAGGTACCGCTGCTTTCCCCTGGAAAAAAGCAATTCTCTGTAGTCCGAAGCACAAACTATAAAGGTGTCAATTGATTTATCTATGCGGCAATGCAAATAAAGAAAAACATACCCGGCAGCTTGAGGACGAGGGCTGCATATCTGTCCACACACACATTTCCATTTTGAAATACACTTCCTATTACAGTTTCATGATGCACAGCACTGATGCAAGCAAAAAAAAAAAAAAAAACCTTACTTGTGTAGCTGTGAGAAAATAACTTTCCAAAAGAAAGGTGTATTATTATTTTTTTTTTCTAAATAAAGTTAACGAATGCCTTAACAGGTCGGGAGCAGCCGACCGTGCCCTCGGCCCACGGGGACCGAGCGGAAAACGATTCTGTCCTAAACATCCCGGCTCCTTTTAAAATGTGGAGGTTTATATCTCGCGCAGGGAGATAGAGAGCGATGGAATGTTTTGGAAATTATTCACGGGGATTATAAATCACAGCGGTGTCTGTGTTTCCGATGATGGGAGAGAGAGAGAGAGAGAGAGAGAGGACGCTTCCTCGTTCCTCAATACAGATGACGCAGAAAACAACAGCTGCAGCAATAAAGGCTGCCATAAAAAAAAGGTAAATAAATGTACAAAAAAGAAAAGGCCAGACAATAAATATGTCTTTTATATATTTCAATGTCATTTTACTGTTTTTAGCTTTGCTGGTTCTTCTCTCGTGCAGCTCATTGTCTTATTCATATCGGTTTTATATTTATTGTATTGGATCGTAATCTGTCTGTAAAGCGAGTTCCCAAACTCCTGAGAAGAGTTCGTCACCTGGCCCTGAGGTGATGTACGACTTCAATCTAGCATCTTGATATTGGTCAGTCAACAAAACGCCGCGCGGCGTGTGACAGCTTCATATTTCTCAAGCATCCTGCTGTCACGCGGTGACACGTTTTAATAATGATTGTGTTTTCATGTACGGCCGCATTCACACATTTCAATATTTCCAGAAAAAGACACGTTGACGTGATAGTTTACCACGAGCTGCCAGCGGATGAAAGACTATCTCGAAAATGTGAACGTCCCCGCGGAGCTGTCACAAAAAAAGCTATTCTGAACGAGAGGGAAACGCGTAATTCGTCCAGATTATTTTCGAAGAAGTGACGATTTTATTTCTCTGTCATGTTTCTTTGGAGAAGACGTTGGGGACCACTAGCCCAGTGTTGACATTGACACAATAAAACATTAAGGAATGGTGCAATAAAAGGCAGAAACATGCTTGTATAAAGGTAGACAAATATATAATCAACAGTGGTGACGCAGCTGCAGTGAGAAAAGGTCAAAGAAATGTGAGAGTTCAGCAGGTATTTGATTGATTGTGAAGAAATCGGTTTCAGCTAAGGATCAAGGAGGAGACGAACAGCAATCTGTCTCATCAACACCTTCGACCAGCTGTAATTTACCTTTTCTTCTTTACAAACCTCTCATCCTTGGTGCTTAGGTGGACTTGATTGACAATCCCACCATATTTTAGATCTGGATGCTACCTAAATATCTGCGTCCTCATTTCAACAAATAAGTAAAGTGTGACCTAAATTAGGTCTGAACGATCTTTCTGATTTTTTTCTGGCAGATATTGTGAGATATATTTCCATTTCAGTCATGATTTTTTTCAAAACAAGCTTCAGTGCAAAACATTTGCAAGAATCATAGAATCTTACATCATGCCTTTAAAATATTAAATGGCATAATTCTAATGCAAGAATGAAAACTAGAAGTCAAGAATTAATTTCAAATTTAGTCCTATTGATCACCAAAAGTGCTTAATCAAAGGCAGTTGTTAAACCTGAGGATACTAAAATAAAATCAATGTCTTTCCTTTAAAGTGGAGCAAAACTGTCTTTTAGCTTAAAGTAGTGCAAGGTCAGGGAGGCGACACACACACACACACACACACACACACACACACACACGTGTAAAATGGTTAATGAAAACAAAACCCCCGAAATCGCCGTTTTTGATCAAAAACGATAGATCATTCGGGCCTAACCTAAATCTTCAAGTTCAAACCCCGGCACAGGAACTGGAAGAAGTAAAGTTCTCTCTAGCTTTTCTTCCCCCCTCCCTCTGACGGGGGATGATTAAATGGCTAATAAATGATTGATGAGGGCCTGTATTCTCCAGCAGTCGGCGGCTGCCAAGGCGAGTGTTCGCCGTGTTTCGCCTCTCTCCGTCATTATGCACGGTGGCAGCAGAGACGGTTAACTACACCAAGTTTGGGCGTGAGCGTTTGATGACTGGGACTAATGAAGGTGAAACACAATGACACTCCACATATCCACATTAGCCTCCCGTTTCTCCCTCTTCACTTTTCTCCTCCGCAGGTTCCCAGTGACCCAATCCTCCTCGCTCGTCAGTGTTCTGCGACTGCTTTTTTTTTCTTTTTTTATCAATATTCCTGTAAGGACGGTACTATATTCTTTTCCTAGCATGGATCATACAAGGCGCAATGGTATGATTACCTGGGGCGTTTATCTAATTAGCAGCTCCTCTGAAAGTAATAATATAAAGATGAATGGCTGCCTAAAATTATTGCCCTCCTTTCCTTTTAGATTCAACTTTTATGTCTTGTGAGAAGAGAAGTTTCAGAGTTTCTGTAGCTTACAGGAGGGGGGGTATAGGGTAAATGACCCAGAGAAGCTGCCTCTGACCTGTGGCAGTTGACAAAGTCCAATCTGATGGAAACAGATGTGTACGTGAGCAGGTTGTCAAATAACTTGCGAGTTGGATTTTAGCCGATGGTAGCACTTAGGCCGGGTTTGGGATGGACAACCACTCGGCGTGGTTAGGTCGGTAACTGTGAAGAAAAAAAAAAACACACACACAAATTACCTGAAGGACCTATATAGTGTGGGACAGGTGACCCAAATCAATGAGCAATCAACCCGAGGACCCATAGAGAGGTCAGTCATAGTCAATAAAAGGTCCTCAGCTCCCATTTGTCCACATTACAGTAACCAGCACAGACTGAAATTACAGGGTAGCAAAAGCCAGTTTCACCAAAAAAAAAAATAATAATAATAAAACTGGAAACCTTTGCACTTGATAGAGATCCACCAAAACAGCAATGCGACACAAAATGTCAAATATATGCCAGGAATAAACACAAACATGGCCAAGGTCAATATGTCATATTAGTCAGCTTCAGCATTAATCTCCTACCGCTGACATGTTGCATATATTTGCCCCTTTGGTCAGGATAATTTATTCCGGTGCCAGGTATCAATAGTGTCAAATTTGAAATGTAAAAATAAAGCCAGAAATGTCTGAATTCACAAACATTTGAACAAGGTTTTTATCTCTTCTCCTGAGCTGCAGAACCACATTAGCAGCGAATTTCTTCCAGAGAACCGAACAGAATGAGCAAGAAAGACAGGATGGAAGCTTATGTACCAACTGAGTACATAGTATGAGTTAAAAAAAAAAAAAAAAACTATGAATAGGCTTGTACTGTGTAACTTTTCTTTTACTTACTGTAATCTACTATGATGGGTTTAACTTTTGATAGGAGCAGGTCATGAGAGCATCTTGTCACCTATTTGCTGTGTTACAAGATTATTTTTTTCTAATCCCCCACTAATTCTTTCCCTCGTAAACCCTTCGAGACAGTCGAGTAGCGAGCACGCTGGCAGTTCTAATATTAACTGACTGCTGTCATCCTTTTTATAAAGTGATGTAATGGATTTTTTTTTCCCGGACCTGACAACAAGCCGACTTATGCCACCATGTACGCGGTATTGTAAAGGCCAGGGAATTACTCGCGGAGGAGATGACCCCAATTAGTGCTTATCTCCATTACTTGGGAGTGCTGCGATCCCGCGAGGTGGATTTAAAACGATCATAGTCAGTCAGCATGAGATGTCAAAGAACTTTGAGAATGATAGTCCATCATCATGAGAGATTTGGTTTATTATATATATATATATAGTATATATAGTATGCAGAGAAATGTGATGTTACTATGAAAGTATATGTCAGCAGTTTTTGCACTGGGTGGTGGTTTGATAACAATGAGTTGCTGCTGAGGGTGTTGATTAGATGCAAAGGTGAAAATCTAAGATGCTGGGGGAAAAAAAACCCTAACAAACCAATATATATTCATGAGGTTAATTACAGGATACCTTTTCATTATCCTGCCCGTTGCACGGAGAGGTGTGAGATTACAAATCAGCGACAATTATATAGAAATTATGAATCAATGTTTTTTTTTTTTTTTTTTTCTTTCTTCGGCTGGCAGATTTGTGCTGTTGTTGAACTTGTTGTGTTGTACAAATACAGTAAATTGTTTTGAGCCTGTTGTCAGAGAGTGTTTTTTTATTTACTGTTTGATGGTGTTTTTTATTCTGTGAATCGTCTTGCATTGCATTAGATGTTAAAAGATGAAATTAGTTGTGGGGACAGCTGCTGGATAAAGGTGACCACACGGTGATTTGTAATAGTCACCATCATCTGTGGAGCTGTTATTATTATTGGTATTCTGTTGCCATACAAAATAATACCAGGAGGAAGAGCCCCACTGATCATTTTTCACATTCCATAAATCATGCAATAACAATAAGTCACTAGAACATAGTGATGCTGCTAAGCCATTCTGTGATTTTGTGTTTTTTTTTTTAATCATGAGCTACAACTGATCTCACGTTTAGAGTCAATGACAGTCAAAAGATTTATTTGTTAAAAAACAAACAAAGTTATGAGGCAGAAACCGCCATACTCATTAAGTTAAAATTCAGTACAAATCAAACACTAACAACGGCTAATATACTGATTTCTCACAGATGCTAAATCAACCCATTAATCAAATCACGATTTTTTTTCTCTTTTTGAAGGTGCAACGTTTATGTAAACACACAAAACACACTGATTGCTCACTGATTAACTATTGTGTTGCACAATTGTCGGTGTTATATCACTTCCAACCGGCAAGTGGCTTGTAAACCAACTCATGCCAGGAATCAGGAACAAGAATGGCGTCTCAAAGCCGTATAATTACTCCGCTTATTATTCAGAGTAGTCCATCCAGTGTTGATGAATGCCTCTGAGCAAATATGTACAGTGGGTCTGATTAATCATTTTACACGGCCATTGTGTATTGATCAGCACAGAGTGAGAAACTCTAACTCTTGTTAGACTTCACAGTTTGGTACCTCTGTAACATCACCTTTTTACCTCCTCCCTCACCCGTCTGTCTCGGCATCTTTCCTTCCCTACGGACGCGTTCAGACTCTGGCTGTAAATCCTCTGAGCGTTTCATCATGCGGCGGCGACAGTGGGCACCCCCTGTCAGTCGACCTGACCCCGGCGGATCTCTGCCACTATCGACCGGGTGACCCGGTGTACTCTTGAGGGAAAACAACATTTCCTGCGACCGCGGCGAAGGTCCCCGAACAGCGAGAGAGGGGAGCCGACAATCTGACTGACACCGGGTGACAAACACTTTGAACTCAGACAACAGGAAATTAATGCGGCGAGTGCAGCTCAAGGCACAACACGTTGCATGCCGCGCGCTTAAATTGACACGTCTATCCAGATGACACGTCGATTCCTCGGCTGTGGCCCGGGCTCCACTTGTGATTCTCTGCATCTGGTCGGTCTCCAACGCCGCTGGCACGCTGGCCACACAGAGACGGACCCCGTGGAAACCGGAGCAGCCCCCCTTTGAATATAAATGTAGAAAGCTCAGCCTTTTTCATTCCAAAACAAATATTAGCATGGCATCGGCAGCTTACATAAAATATAACGCGAAAAGGGGTGTCAGCTGTGCTACAAGATGACCCAATTTAAAATAATTAAACACAGTTTGCACTTAGCCAGGGAACAGTATATGCCCACCACTCATTACTTTCCATGTGGGAAATGTGGGTATCTGCTTTAAGTCCTGGGTTGCATTTAGAATTAAAATGGCAAACCTTTGGTGCCCCCTGAGCTACAGAACTATGTTTTAATCTTTTTTTTTTCATATTTTGTTCCTGCCCGACCCAATTAACCACTTTAAAAATAACCTATATTTATTGAGTGAATATTTCATCTCCCAGTTTGCATTAAACCTGCAGATTTTGAAATTCACAAACACATGGCTACCTCAAGGTGCTTCTAAATATCTACCGATATCTCATTTCACTGATCTGCCAGCCGCAGCTGTAAGCCTTCTCATCACAGTGAGTCATAATGTACGTCTTGCTTGATATCACCTTCAAGCTGTAAAGCCGCGACGTACTCGAGACAAAAAGCTACCATTCAGCATCTGCCGGGATTCCCCTGGCTCTGTGTCCATGCATTTGAGCCATGCGTGTGCAGGGAAGAAATATCTGAGGTCCCCACAAGACAGAAAGCGCACATTTCACTATAATGATTGCACCGCACTGTCGGCTTGTGCATTGAATTGCAAAGTCGGGCCACAGTCTGTCATTAAAATGCTATCTCAGTAAGGATATCTGCAGTGGCGGCCAGACCTGTGCTCCACATAAAGGGTGAAACTAATCAATCAGGCGGCAGCTCCACCATAATCCATTACACTCAACGTTATTGAAATACATTCAAATTAAAAGTCTATTTCCAGGGCTTCTGCTGGAACATGTAATGGGCACCATTCATAGTGCTGAGTGTCAATACTATGATTATCACAAATAAGCTCAAAGCAATTTACTCCTCTGTATTAACGGTGGGATGGCGGAAGCATGCCAGACGTTAGACCATCTGATCATTTAAATCTATTTTTGATTGTTGGAGATATGAAACCCCAGCTCAGATATCATTAATTGCTTGTCCACCCTTTTTCAGTCAACATAATGCTTTTCCCTCTTCCTATCTGCAATATGATCCATTGAATTTGAGATGCAATTTGCATGATTGGCAAGACATCTTATTGTTAGACATCAGACATCAGACATAAAACGTTTAAGGAGGAAGTTTTAAAGGTCAGCCGAGTAATTTCATCAGCTAAGAAATTTACTGCAGACGAGGCTTTTTCTTAGAATTAAACAATGACACTGCTCCGTCATACTTTCTTGTAGACTAAACTACTTCAGAATAAGATTTTATGTTCATTTTTATATGTATAAACTTAGAATTTCTTCTTAGGAAGACATATGATTGATTTATATTTAAAATTTCTAAATCAAATCAATCAAAATATACTGCTTGGCCAGACCTTTATTCAGAGTTTGCTGATAATTTCTGGCCATGGAAAAAAAAAACTGTTGATATGAATCAAAAAATCATACCAGTGATTCCTTAAAATGCGTTCTCACTTTAATAAAATGAAATCAGGTTAGATCTCACAACACTTCACTCATGCTATATTGAAACTGACCTGGAGTTCAGTAGACAATAAAATATATTGCATACTGTATATTCTGCTGTGTTTGCTTTCTCGCATGCTTCGCTGCACTAGGTCTTTATGTAATTGCATTTGAGCATTACTCATTATTACTCATTAATAGAAAAGCTGATCTCAATTAAAAAGCTCAAAAAATCATAAACATATAACATGTTTCTAATGTTCTTAAGCTTGTTGTTCATTCCTAAGATTTGAAAGGACAAACTGTTTCTGTACCATTCCCTTTCAGAAGAAAACTTCAGCATGTTGGATCTTGGTGTCTTTTCCAGTTATACGAGTAAAATAAAAGTACAGTACAAATAGGACAAAGTCAGTGCAGGTAATATGACCATGATGGCACACAGAAAAAAATGTTCTTGGCGATGTATGCTTGCTCACAGTTCCTGGGACCCTGTGGGACCACTTGGCCAGGATTAGCATGACAAGGTTCCTCTACATAGGCACTGCTGAATCTTAAGAAGGAACCACAGTCCAACAAAGATGTTCATATTATATTTCATATCTTGTCTTCGTAGTCGCCTTTCACCTTTGCCACCAAGCAGAGAAACTCTTGAATCAATATTCCTCTGCAACGCACAGCTCCACCCAAGGTTAAAACTGTTTTCCCTGGATTTATCAATTACAAACACAGTGCAGGGCCCATCGCCTTCTTTATGGATCCTATTTATGTCCAATTGAATGATTGTGGTTTCCAAGCAAGATGTTTTGATGAGAAAAAGTCCAATCGATAGATCTTAATGCCTTAATTATTTTAAAATAGAAAACACAATGCATATTTTTGCATGCAGATAGCACCAACTACAATATACAAATTAACACATTCAGTTTTTAAATTAATGTGTTAAGCATTATCTGCTGTTATCTTGAGAGGAGAGAAGGGCTATGCTGATGAGGATTGGATTCGTGAGTTACAGGACACTTACTCTTGCGTTTTATTGCCCATCTCAGTTGGCCCAATGGCATTTTGCCATGAGGAAAAAAAATAACACACTTTTGTTATTCCAAAAGTCATTATATGACATTGTTGCCCGGCTCCAATTAAGATCTTAAGGAGGCGATCCCGCTGAGAAGCGTTGCTACACACGACGGGGGATCAAAAACCTCTCGCTTCATTCAATTGGCTGCCTGGACCAAGTGTGACAGGCCTTGCAATGAAGTTGTGTTGAAAACTTTTTTTTTTCCACATTTAAACATGCCTTAAAAAACAGAAACTTATCAAGCACGGATCTTCTGGTTCCACCTTAACTTACCTCCAGCCTCATTGTTGACCTCCATGTTGCTGACCTCCAGAGTAGCTCCGCCCATCATCGCAGATGATGTTATCTAGCTTGAATGAAAAATTATAAATGAATTTTCCCTATAATATTTGCTGTATTATATCATATTCACAACGCCAAGGTTTTGGTGGGAAAAAATATTGACACAATACGCATTTAATATCTGAAAATATTCACTAAAAATATTCAATATAATTGTAATAATTCAGTTTTATTGATGGCATAGATTACACATATGATGTTTGTCTTTTTAAAATGTAATTTTGCGAGTGGAGAACGTCGCATAAACCTGTTGGAAGGTGGTGTAACGCTGTGAAAACACGTTATTGAAAAAGACGACAGGCCCGCCGTGTAGGTGACGTCACGCGTGGCTCGCTCGCGCTCTCTTCACAAACAGCTCGAGCCGTGCGGTTATCTGAGCGGGTTTTACACCAAAACACTGAGAATTTCATCGTTTTACACCTTTGCTTTTGACAACAAAGAACCCTTGTAGTCGCGATACAAAAAATAATAAAAAAAAAAAAACAAAAAAAAAAAACGAAAGACATACTTATGAAAGTAAGAAAGTAAGCAAACTCACCCATTTGAGGATTTTTCGCATATTTCACTTCCTCGACCACAAGCAAAAATAACGACATCTTCCAACGCCAGAACTATTTCCAACTTCTTATCATATTCTCCATTACAAAAAAAAGTCTTCTATGCGTGATGCACGTTGTCCGGTTTCCCCCCCGTGATTGACAGGTAGGCGCTCGCGCCCCCTGCTGGTTCGGAGCGGTATTTTATTGTTTTGCACATGCGCAACATACAGAACGTGCAGAAACGCTGTTTTTTATCAAGGCCTTAAGAAGCAAACAGTGTAGGAAAGCACCCATTAAGTTGTTTCGTGTTCTTTCTCTTCTTAGTTATTGATGAATATAGAAGGTTTATGCTGCATGAATAAGGCAGCATAATGGATTATTTTGCCTTAGCCCCGGCATACATTATGTGTAGTGTGAGCGTGAGTTATCTATATTGGCCTGCACAAGCTTGCACGAGGCAAGAGATCCCATAGTTACTGCTCGAGGCTTCCCTCCGGCGAGTGACGATGAGTTTATCAGATGAATGTACAATTTCCTGATGAGAAAGAGACTGAACATAAAAAAATAACAAATGCTGTTTATTGTGGAACAATATGATGACTCATACCATTACATAAACTGCATGCAATAGTCATACATATTACTGACATAATTGCATCAATAAGTAATATTTGCCAGCTGGAGATAATTTACAATATTATTTCCGACTAATCATTACTAGAATACAAACACAAAAAATGAATATCGAATTTTGTTAGATAATCAAAATATTTTCTGCTTCCTGTCAGACAGTAAAGATTTGCATCTTTATGTGTCTCGGTTACACATTTGGCAGAAGATGAAAATAGATTTGTCTCACAGGATGATTTATATGATTTTTTTTCCTCTTGTTTGTTGGAAACAGAAATTCCCATTAGCTTTGTTTAAATTGAGGAAGAAGAGGAATCAATGTCTTTTGTTTTGTGTGCGGTAGCTCAGGGTTTTAACATTTAGTGAGCCCACAGCTCAAATCTCATTGAGTATTGAGATGAAAGGGTCTGCAGTGAGGGCAAGGCAAGACACGGCGGGGCTTTGAAAAATATAAAAGTCAGAAGATGAAAAGGTGAGATCCCCATGTGATGTGCACTAGTCGCCTGTTCCTGCTGAACAGAATGGATTTTAGTTTTCAAAATGCTCGCTAGATGACTAGAGCAACATTCATAATTACTTTAACAGGGATCAAGCCTCATGTATTTTTTTAATTTATTTTTAGCATTTGAATACATTATATGCAATAAAATCTAACTACCATACACAGAGCACTTTCCCCCATAAAGTACTTAACTGTGGCCTGTTGTCTAGTGGTAATCTAGTTCGAACAATCTGAAGAGATGCAGAAGAGATCAAAATGCTCATGATTTGTTAATACTCTTTTTAGGTTTATATTTATGCCATCTTGAGCATTTGTTGGGATACAATGCTCCACAAGTGCTCATGGTTCCAGTTTTTAGTCTAGTCTGGTACGGTTATACTTTCACTTCAATAGTGTAAATGCATGACAGACAAAGGGTATGCCTATTTCAGGATCCAGCCATTTTAATGTTATTGTTAGGATATTTTTTATTCTGATTTCAAGGGCTTTTGCAGGGCTCACCTTAAAACCCAGTCATAAGAATTAGCCGTTGCCCCTTGAGGTAAATTGGAACTCTGTATACTGGCATGGAATGGTTTATTTCATCTTTTTTTTTTTTCTTTCTCTGAGCCAGTTGCTCTCATCCTTTTTTCATTTGAAATCCTGCATCTGGTAATTTCATAATTATGGGAGGGGATTATAACGAAGGCAGCTGGAGCTGCAGGTTAATTGGATTTTTCACCTCGACGGGACTGGATCTACGTTGCCCATGGGCCGCAAATCTGCACATTTGAAGTTGGGGACAGGACAAAAGAGGCTGGGGGAGGAAAAAAGAAGTGCGCAGTTAAAGGGTCCCCTTTGACTTCAAGACTTCGGGAAGTTACTCTTGGCCTGCCGGTCACTGTTTGTGGCTCCAGAGATTTCCCGTTGCCTGTACACAACCACTTTCATCCACGTTGATAATATAATTGGCACCGTGTTTTACGTTCACAGGAGTTACTGCAGCATTTGGCTTCCAGTAACCTCACAGAAACTCTCAAGGGTTTTAAATTGAACTTTTAAAAATCAACATTGAATAAATATTTTTGAAATTGACCACAGTCCCCTATATCTTTTAATAAAACATTGAATTATCTGGATTAAAAAAAAGATAAAAGTATAAATAAACAATAACTGAATTTATTAAGGTGAGGGTTTGGAATTAAATAATCATGTATACACTTTTGATCTGTATGAAGCTCGATACAGTTGATCTTAAACAGATAATTAGGTAATTAAGTGTTTGTTAAATCAGTGACCAACATAAGTCTTTAACAGGAATTGCATCACATCCTACAGAGATTCTTTGAATCCTGGAATATTCCCCCTGAATCAACAATCACAAATATCCATGTTTGGTCACACATTAGTCTCATTTCGCTGTGTAGTCAATAACACTTTGTCTTCAGCAGTTTCACCCCGATTCTGCTGACAGCATTCTCTACCTCGGCTTGCAGGGGCTGACTCGCTCCTCCGTGGGAGCAACCAATCTCCCAGCCCCTCGGCTCCTGGCCTACTTCTGAATCAATGTTTGACAAAGGGCGAGTCTCTCCCTGAGCAAAAGACTGGGAATTAGAGAGGCTCTTGCATGGTGAGAAGGCCACACGCAAAGCTGGAGGGTGCCTTGTCCACATTCCCTGTCGCAGACAAATAGCCGATGCAAGATCATATTTCCCTGCCCTTAATAATGCAAATAAACCTGCTTACCAGCCGGGTTTATCCACGTCTAAGGTCGCCGCGCTAGGATAAACAAACTGCAGTTAGGGAGAGGGGTGAGGAAAGGTTCAGCAATTATTTGTTTGTCTGCACTCGGAGAGTGTGACGGTCTCCTCTTTATGTGAGAGGCTCACATTAATATTCACTTTATTTTACAGTTCAGGCAGAATCTCACACTAAAGCGTTTTTTCTTTCTTTTTTTTTTTTATTTCAGGTGCTGCAGTAAGAAGCTGGTGATTTATGCTCACAGCAACAATAAACAAAGACAGACGTGTCAGGATGAGATAGCTTGACACTGCTATTTTCTGTGTTTACTCCGGTGAAAATGTAAAAGTTGAACACAGCATTCTGCATGAGAAAGGAAGATCTTTTCTTTTGCCTTTTCATTTTTTTTTCTCCCAGCATGGACCGGCTCTTTTATAATGAAATTGTACAACTTGACTTGTTACCGTTACAGCATATTTCTTAATTCTAATTTTTGTATCTACTGAATCTATTCATTTTTTACACAGAAGACACATTGTCTCGGAGCTTTCAAGGCTCTCGCACCCAGATAAAACGATGCTCCCTTTCTTTACAATGCAAGGGAAATCAATATGATTTTTTTCCTCGTTAGTATGCACGTCGTTATGTCTGCCATTTCAACAGGCTCCTCAACGCTTGATTCTTAAATGACATTCAAGGGGTCTGTACAAGAGATCACAAATAAGAAATAGAAAAAAAAAAAGAACATCACCCTTCTATGAAAATTTGTAGCCTCACATACAGTGATTGCAGGAAATGTCACATAATTGTGGATAAAAGTCAAAACAACACGCAGCCCACACAACATTATGCGCACCGGCTCTGACACAAAGTGCATTTTTTTTTTTTGTGCTAAGTTCTGAGTCATTTCCTTCAATGCAAAAATGGTAAACAGTGCAATTTCCAGCTACCCTGCTGAGAGCTGTCACTCCGCCTCAACCGGTGTTATATTAAAATGCTTCGTAAATTTGCATTACCTGAGGCATAAAGCGTACAGGAACCGACTGTGGGCTGCAGCGGCAGACATTAATTAGAGCAAATATGTGTCACACTTGGACATATTATGTATAATATATTTCTACAGCCGCAGCCGAGTGTAACATTGACCCCTTGTTAGGTCCGTGGACAGGTTTCCACTCCCACACGGCATTAAAAGCCCCACATCTCAGAGGATAACACCGGCGCGAGGCTCTTTAATGGTGCCAAAACTAGTGCTCAATGAATAATATACTAAAGTGGACAATACTGTGAACCGGTGTCATTTTCGAACCTTTATTAGTGTTACAACCACACAGAGGAACATTTACAATGCAATTTTCCTACCTGAGTTTCTCATCTTTGAATCACATGGAAAGATTTGGCTTCTCTAACACATACGGTGAAATGAGCTCTCTCTACACTGCAGTGATTGAAGAAAAAAAGCAGAACAAAAAGCAAATAAATCCCATAGAAAAACAATTTCACCAATTTACCTTTCAAGGTGCTCGGGACTTACTTATAACCTGAGTCAAAAGTGTATTTTGTCCATAGCAAAACAATTCAAACGTTGTTTTTTTTTTTTTTTGTTCATTTGTTTTTTTTTTCCATATACCAAAAACACAAACCATTAAAAAGCAACTGGCATTTGACAAAAAATCTCACATTTATTTGTATTTGTTAAACAAGTGTTGAACTTTACATCAGTCTTAAGTGATGAGCCCCTTGGTAACATGTTTACATAAAAAACATGAGCTACAGTACAGCATGTAACAGTGCTGGAAAATATCCACACATTTTCCATTTCTTTTTTGGAAAGATTTTCAATAAATAAAATGTCCAAACCCAGGCGGAAAAAACTACATTTATGATAGAAATATTCATTGTCAAAAGTTGTTTTCCTCTCGGTTGCGCTCGCCCACCACTCCGCTATGACTCTTACCTATCTCGCTTCAGAATTACACAAAAAACTGCGCAATGCATAAATCACTTCAACTGGGTTTTTTTTTGCATTCCCATTCTACTAAAGTAATGCCACACCGGAAGAAATCAAATAAACATATTTCAATGGGCGATATCAAGAGAACTCATTAAGCAAAAACACTGTTCACAGGTGTAAAAAGTGATAATGCATCTTTGTAATTTGTTGAATCCTCCTTTCTTTTTCATAAGCCTTTACGTTTCAAACTTACTACCATGGATGAAGTGCTGGAACCATAAACACACTGTATAACATATGTGCAACTTCTACACAATAGTCTCTCAAACGTTAAATTTTGCAATTAAAAGGTTTCTTCATATTTACGGTTTCCCATGAATTTGTATTTTACACTAGCAATACAACAAAATATATATTTTAGCCATTTTCCTTGACAACAGTTCAATGTACAGTTGAGAAAATATAAGGCCAGGGGCTTGATTGCTAGTGGTTTTACAATCCAAACTTCATGGTGATGGAGAGCGACCAGGACCTTATATTCCTTTTTCAAACTGTCTGCACAGGAACGTTTTACAAACGGAGTCCGTGTCCTGGTCTAAGGGTGTCGTTTTTGTTCAACGAGGATGTCGGGGAGTGTATGTACAACCTTTGGACCGGGAAAAATCGCTGATCTGATGATCTGATGTAGCCGGAAATGCTTCTTTTTTTTTTTTTTTTTTGTCGTCGTCGTCATCTTTTTTTTTTTTTTTTTTTTCGTTTTCGTACCTTATAATTTTTTTTCTCAATTATTCAACAGCAGCAGCACATTTAAATACATAGTTGGCTTGTCTCTTAAAATTGAAATTTGACTCTGCATCTTTTATGTACAGTCTCATTGAAACTCGGCACTGCCGTCGCTGTGCACCGAGTCTGTTGGTCTGCGGGGGAAGGTAGGAAGTGATATGTTTGGGGTGGGGGGGGGGTTACAGGAGATGGCAATGCAGATGGGGGGAGGGGGAGGTTTGTAAATGGCTAGTGTGTGTGTATGGCGGGGCTTCTATGCTCTCCTAAAAAAAAAAAAAAGAAAAAAAAAGACTTCCCTTCCCTTTTACTAGTTTGTCCTCCGAGAGGTCAGGGCTGCAAAAAAAAAAAAAAAAAACGGGGCAGGAGAGGGTTTTTTTGGGGATGATTTTAAATACATTTAAAGGCTTGTCACTAACTGCATCTGTCCTTCCCGCACATCTCCTTCAGGGATGCAGCCCTCTTTAGTAACAGGAATAATGTAACCATCACTGGTCCCTCGGCCTATCTGGTAGTAGGCCTGGAGCTGGTGGCCAGCCCCTAAGTTAGGCATGCTCTTGTAGTAAACGTCCTCGCTCTCGCTCCTCTTGGACGGGGACAGGTCCTCCAGCACCTCGGGGCTGCTCTCGTGCTGCGGAGAGTCCCTCAGATTAGGCATACTCGTGTACAAGGAGTCTCTGTTGGGGGACTGCGGACCGCCGTCGGGGTCGGCGGGCGTCAGCTGGCCGACGAAGGTCTCCACGCCCCCGTCGGTCCTCACCTTCTTCTGCGGCGCGTACAGAAGCGAGTGAGTCCGCTGGGGGATGAGCGGCGCCTCCAGCTCCCGCTGGTGGTGCAGCTCCAGGCCCGCCGCGTCGCCCACGTGCACCAAAGACGAGGCGTCCGCCACGATCGCGTCGTCTTCGCTGCTGCTGCCGCCGCCGCCGCCGCCGACCGCCGTCACCCTGGGCGGAGCCCGCTCCGCGTGGGGGTGGTGGTGGTGGTGGTGGGGGTGGGGGTGGTACTGCGGCGTCTGCTGGTGGTGGTGGTGGTGGTGGTGTAAACTGGGATGCTGCTGCTGCTGCTGCTGCTGCTGCTGTTGGTGGCTCTTGTTACAGGCACGCAGGTTGTTGTGCACTAGCTCGGAGATGATCATTTTCTCGAAGGCAGCATCGTCCAGACTGAGGCCGCAGTCTACTACCTGCACGCTGTCGCCAAAGTCCCCGTTGCGGAGCGAGTAGCTATTGTTAAAGTTACCATTTAGCGGTAGAGTATCCATTGCACTTGTATCCCTCACCGCATTGTTCAGTGAGTGCCCTGCGGAGAGAGGAGAATGTGAGGGGATTTCACATTAGTCCACACCAATCACAGTCCACGGAAAACAGGTTTAATGCTGTTTAGGATGCAGTTTCACGTAGAAAAAATTCAAACTAAGCCATGCCGTAAATCTGTTAGTTAGGCACAATCATTATCAAACAATATGTAGGCATGCATTATTTCCAATGAGAAATCATTTTACTTTCTCATATATACATTTGGACTATCCCTTAAATGAATATAACAAAAAACAATGATTGCTTTGAAATAAGCGGAGCATTTTAGTATGCCACGTGAGTGACAAAGCAATGAAAAAGATCCCAAACAACATTAAGGAAGCTAACTGAGACAGTAATCACCATCACAACACACCGGGCAAAAAGTAGATGTCCACAGGTATGAAAGCCACAAACGGGCAAGCTACAACACGTACAGCGCTTTTCTAGCAACTAATAGTTTGGATGTGCCAAAAAAAAAAAGGGAAAGAAAAAAGGACAGAGATGGGAAACGATGACATAGACAGGAAGGGGAGGGGAAAGTAGTCATGTGTCGACATGGGACAGCCATCTTGGTCTCACTACAAAGAGGGGGAGCCCACAAGCAAGACTCCACCATCACCACACACAGCAGGTGAAAAGACTCACTTTAGACAACTCACATCATGTCTGTCTGCTCAGCCTATCTGGTCTAAGAGCAGCTGATGTACAAAAGAAAGTAAAATGATTTATTGTAACATGGAGAAATCACTCAAAAAAGGACAACAAAAACACAAAAGTAAAAGTCTTAACTGCAAAACTTAGCGAGAGCAAGGGTTCAGCAAATGAAACAAACAAGCGTTGAACAGCTTTTTCTTTTTGTTTGTTTTTTTACTTTTAGGGATTAGAAAACGCCAACATATACACTCTCTGTCCATTAGTTGGTAGCGTGCGCAGCCAAAAAAACCGGCAGAGGTCAGAGCTCGCCCGCAGCCCGGCACTCGGCATCCGTCACAGTGACAGTTCCCAGCGAGACTCCGGTCGGCGGCGGAACGGCTTCAGGAATAACACGGCCGACGCGGAGGTCATGTTAGGAATTTCTCAACAGCACGGAGGTCACGGGGAGCAGCGGCGAAAAGGATAAATATTAGTTATTCCATGATCGAGCGAGGAGATAGGGAGGGAAATAAAGTGCTCTGTTACGCCTAATGGGCCTCAGCAGATGTAGAAGTTGCAGATGAAGACTAATGGGGGGGGGGGTCTTTTATGGGAATATTTGTCTTTTTCCAGGAAAAAAAACGAAAAGGGAGTGATTGTGTGAAAAAAGGAGAACATTTGCAAAGGTTACTGGGGAAGAAAATGACAAGAAATAGAAGAAGGAAAAGGAAAAAAAACACAGGGAAATTTAACAGCTGCTGCCGTGACGTCCGTGTGTTGATTGGCTGTACAGACAGGTGTCGTCTGGGAAAAAAAGGTGTGACACTGAGACTGCGGCATGCCACGGGAGGACAGATGTGTTTTAGAGGGAGGGGGGGGGAAAAGAAAATAAAGATTAGAAAAAAAGAAGAAAAGGAAAAACAACAAAAAAAATGCTCCTCTCGGGCCGGAAAAGAGCAACATGTGTTTGGTGGGTTAAATTCTCAGATTAAGCAGAGGAAAGCGGGAGAGAAGCAGAGTGATGGGCGTCTGGAGATTTCCTCCAAAAAAAAGCACTGAAGAAACTTGTTTATCCTGGTCCAGATTAGACTCCAATTCGGAGTGGATAATTTTGTGAACCACTTGCTCACTGAGTGTGTGTTAATGGCCTAAAGTAAACGAGAGTGATTGTGCCAGGGTTTCGGTTGTTTTTAATAAGCATGCTGAAAAAAATTTACATTTGATAGGCAAAGTTAAGTTTTACTCCCATACTTGTCTCTCTGTAGGTCACTAGAGGGAAGCAAAAGGGGAAAAAAGCACAAAACATGACAAAAGATGCCATTTCAGTGTCAAAATATAGCAATAGCACACATAATCACAGCACAGCCCTTCACAGTGTGATATATGCTTAAATGCCAGGCGCAATTCAGATATAGTGATATTTAAAGGTCCCATTTCTTTTTTTTTTATTGTGATGTCACAACAGCTCAAATCAGCCAATCAGAGAAAAGGCCTGTTTATATTAATGAGACAGCCTCTCAGCATCCAGATCTTTCTATCTAGTAGTAAAAGTAGATTTAGGCGATTATCTTGAGATACTAAATAAATCCTCAAGTGAAAAATGTATGATATAGGACCTTTAAAAGTCTGTACGGTTATCAGCTATCACCAAATATATCAATACACTATGAGCTTAATGCAAAAGCTGCATTAAGCTCATAGATTTGGACAGATGTTTTAGGGGGGGTGTGCCCTTTAAGACACATAAAGCAAATAACGAATCGCCCCCCGATGAACCCGAAGCATAAATCTTAATAATCATGCAGTTTATACTAGGGCTTGGTGTCGACGCCGCTGTTTACATTATCTCGAAGGCAGAAAAAAAAAAACGTGGTACATGTGGTATCGCATTCCCATCTTAATCATTACGTCCCGTCCGGAGTTTGGATAAGAGAAACACGAGAAGCGGGGAGAGCGGACGGTGACGAACCGCAAGAATCCCCCGGCCTACACGTGCGCGTCCTCACACGCGGCGCGTACCGTATCAGGCCTTTCAGGGGGAGACAATGATTCAGAGGGAAATGCGATACTGGAGACAGAAAGAGACAAAAGAGGCAGAGATAGAGAGAGAGAGAGAGAGAGAAAAGACAAGAAAAGCCAGAATGCAGGCGAAAGTATTAAGGAAGCACACCTGGCGAGTTAAACACTGGAGCCGTGGGGGTGTTACATACGACTGTCTCAGCCAGCAAGGTGTTATAAGGGTTGTTAGTGCCTTGTGGTCGGAGGAGAGGATTTGTTAGTAGATAATTCCCGGTCATTCCTGGAGTGGCGAGACAGAAAGAGGGAAAGAAAAGCAGACACAGTTGGCGCACAGCGATCGAAAAAAAAAAAGAAATGAAGGACATTTTCAGAAAGTGGCGTGTCGTGAGAGGCATGTGGTGTGGCGTCTGCCAGACATCCGAAAACTAGGCTGTTTATTTGCAGGATAAAGTTTTTTGGAGGAGCAATTAGGGAGGGACGCGTTGCAACCAGCTTGCGCATCTTATTTTGGCGAGAGCCAAAAATAATTTTGCTGACCTTCTTCACATTAAGCAACTCCTGGTAGCGGGTTGCAGGTCACGCAGAAACCATCAATCTCCAGCCCGCTGCCCTCATTATCACACCCTGCCATCGCTGCTTTTCAGAAGTCATACTTCCCTCATCGTCTTGAGCAAACAGCATTTTTCGGGCGGATGACAATCCTCCCAAAGTTTGAATAACCAAATCTTTATTTAGATTTTGCTCCCACGTCTCATTTTCTTTTTTTTTATTCTAAGGATCTGAGGTATCTCCAATGCCATTTATCACCTGTGGTAAATGCCATCTGTCATGTTGGGAATCCTCCAGGGAGGCTTTTAATGACAGGGAAGTACTTCCAGGATGATAGAGCCCTCCTTTAGTGCACCGGTTCTCCTGGGTAACCGGACCCCGGACTGATCAATATCCAACCTTCACGGTAACATCTCCAGGAAATGGAACCGTAGAACGGAACGGCTTCTCACTCTAACGCATCTCAGTGACCTTTTTTTTCATTTTTCTTTTTACCTCGTGGGAAGTGGCGGCAAAAAAAAAAAAAAAAAAAGAAAAGAAAAGAAGGAGAAGGCAGAGAGTGGCAGCGACAGTCGGAGGAGGGGAGAGGACCGCCGCTCGGCGTGAACCCCCTTCTCCTCTCGCATGCTTGGAAAGCCATTTCAGAGGCAGCAGAGGAGCCCAGCGACGCGCTGAGCGCTGCGGGTCAGCCAGAGTTGAACATCATCTTCTCATCATCATATTTTGCCTGAGCTAAATAATAAATGACAGGTTTTTTTTTTCCCCCCTCTCCCTTCCTCTCCCTCATAAATCCTCCCGTAAAGTAACAGAGGTCACCTTAGATGCCAGGCAACAAATGGCCTCTCCCTCTCTCCCTCTTTCTCTGCGTGTTAAGATTTTCCTGAAATAAAACTTTTTTCCTCCCTTGTGTTTTTTGCGTTTTTTTTTTTTTTTTTTTTTTCCGCCGTTTCCCCCGAGCTCGGGTATGAACTTTGAACAGCCGGCACTTAAATAAAGAAAACGCCCTGGCCTCGCACCGATTCTGAGGCCGACGTTACCGGCACGGAGTGTTTCGAGGACAGATTTTTGTAATCCTTCGCTAGCAGAACAGGCAGACTCCACTTCTTTGTCTTAAAACCCTGTACTACTGACGCTGAAGGCATTTGTTATTATTACCAGAGGAGGATTCTGTTGGGCCGTGTGAGATCATTGGAACTGGGAGGTATTTTTAGCCGGATGATGAAATGTGTGCATAGGTGTGCATGTGCAGAGAAATGAGGTGTGAACTGACCTTGGTTAAGGGTGGAGGTGCTGTTGATGTCACCTGAGATAAAGGAGGACTCAGATTGCTTTCTTACGGTGTCATTCCACATTCTCCTGATACGACTCTGTCAGGTCAACAAGGGACAGTCATTAGGACTCGAACAAGCCCGCTCAACCTTTCAGATCAACTTTCATTTATTCTCCATGTGCCACCACACTTCACAGAGCCTCTAATAGGCAGCGGAGAAGCAAAAAAAAAAAAGTAGTAACGCCAATTTCCACTGCGAGTTGTCTGGTTCAGTTTGACTCAACTTTTGAATCATTCATCAGTCATTAATCTCTCCAAATAACGTGTGACAGGAATGATTCTGTTGAAGTACAATGCATCTGGAGGTATGGTCTAATAAGGTCTATGAGGCTTTAATAAGACAGGAACATTTTTTTAAGCAATTTTGGCTTTCCCCACAGTAAAAAAAAAATGTGCTGGCAATACTTTTTTTTTTGAATAGTGCAGTACTATTTCTCATGCACATGACGTTAGTGCGAAAAAAGATAAAAAGCAAGTGCTAAAGGGAGAAGAACAGAAGGAAAGTACTCATGCAGTACAGCAGATGCTGCTGGTTTAAAAAAACAAAAAAAAAAAGTGGCATGTCTGTGTCTCTTTATCCACTTCCGAAGCCTAAAAAAAACACCTTATGTGCAATACCTACACCATCATGATGAAAGCACATTCTCATGTGGAACTGTTGCAAAATTCATGTTAATATATGTTTATTGAATGTAAAAAGTACATTTGGCCTTGAAAGCTTCAATTTGTAAAACAAACCATTTCATTCCCCAACAATCCTCCTCACTTCAAACAATACAATGTGCAGCTGAAGGAAAGCTACCAAAGATGGATGTAGGTCTGATAGTAATTATAATAATAATAAAAAAAAGATTATTTATCACCATCAAAACATATACAAAAAGAAAAGTTGGTAAGGGAATACGATGCTAAGAACACACTGTGATCTTGCAGTGTTCTTAAATTAAATTATGTATATGTCCTAGTGTCAAGTCTGTCTTAAATTGTATTATATATATATATATATATATATATATATATATATATATATATATATATCCTATAATATCATATTATTGTAATTTTTTTCTAGACTAAGAAACATCATGAAATTCAGGGGTTCTTAATAAACGTTAAACGAGCTGTGTGCTGAGTGTGTGTGTGTGTGTGCGTGTGTGTGTGTGTGCGTGCTCACATTTGACAGTGAGTCTTTGACAGTGTGAAGCTGCTGGTCTACCTGTGTACCAGAGGAGTAGCGGGCGCTGGTCCGCGCGGTGGAGGTCTTGGCGGAGCCGTGCGAGCTCTCGGTGGGCAGCCCCCCGCAGCAGTACGTGTGGCGGAAGCACTTGCTGTACTCTTTGCGGACCTGCGAGAGCAAACAGCCGCGTGTTTACACCCAGTGTTGACTCTAGGCGCGACGACCCAGCCGGAATCTTCCGAGCGAGGCCGTGTTTGCTCTTTATATCAGCGCCCGGGCCGCGGGAAAAAAGTTCGGCCCGTTTCACCTTGGAAAGCAGGAAACTGTCTCCGGCGGTGGCGAAGGGAAACTTACTTTTTTCTGGAGGAGGCAATGGAAGATGAATATAAACATTCCTTGGAAGGTGTTGAATATGGTGAAGAGGTAGGCCATGACGATGGAGGCCTCGTTGATGAAGAAGAGGCCGAAGGACCACGTCAGGCCCAGCAGACACAGCAGGGCGAAGGCGCCCATGACCCACGACCTGGAGAAGAGAGAGAGAGAGAGAGAGAGAGAGAGAGAGAGAGAGAGAGAGCATGAGAGGCGTTCGCTGGTCAGAGAAAATAATAAGTGACGAGCGGGAATTCATAATCACCGACACCATGAAAAGACTAGAGGGGGGAAATCTGCAAACTAGGTGAGAAGAAAACAATAAATGACAAATCCTCCACACACACACACACATGATCTGCACACACAACCTTGATCTTGCTTTCTGTAAATGTAATAATTTGTTTTAGCACGATCAGAGGACACATCGTGTTAAGAATAATAATAAAAAAATCAACATTACATGTATGGATGAAGCTTATACTCATAGTCTTTGCATTTAGGTTTCAACCGATGAGTGTGTTATATAAACTGGGGAACAAGGGAACACTGCAAAAAAAGCCTAAACTGCGATTTCTGCTGGTAAAACTTGTAAATACAAGTTATTGACATTTAAAAGCAAAAATGTAAGATAACACATCAAAGAATGACTGTTGTATGCTCCAAAATAATTTAGCGAATTGTTACTTAAATCCTTAGGTTTAATACAAGGAACAGGAACAGATCTGCTAACATTTTTTTTTGTTGATGTTGTAAAATGCTGAAACGCTAATTTTGGTTTTTTCAAGTCTCGCTGTGGTTGTGCTGCTGCCTTTAACTCCTTAACGGCTGAATTTATATAGCTGTATAGAAAAAATGTTTTATGAGTGTTTTTGCCTTTGAGTAGATGGTAAATAATGTTGAGATTCTTCATTTCAATTTTGCACCAAAAATAAATAATAAATTTGGTATGTTGCAAATTTGCAACAGCAGGTGTTAAGGGGTTAATTTAATTTATTAAGTTTAAGTTTTTTTTTTTGCTCAGCAGTTAGCCGCCGCTAACATTAGCTTGTCTGGGGCGAAGCCATGTTCTCCTCTGGCTGGTTGCTGCTGTGTTTAAAGGGATAATTCAAAACTTTTGAAACTCGCCCATTGTATCCCATAGTCATAGCGATAGCTTTTGTTTTTTCTTTTTTTTTAGTTGGCACAAATAACAGCTAAAACTCACTGATGAACTGGCAAAAATCAGAAAGTCAGAGTTGAGCAAAAGCAAAAGAAGCAAAATTCTAAATATTAAGTTTAAATTGTGAATTGTGTTTAGTTATTTTGAGTTGACCCAACTATTCTTTTCTGATTGTTTTTTTTGCAGTGCAGATGCAGAAACAATTCAAGATCTCATCGTGGAAGGTCAGGCGGAGCCTTCAGACAAAGGTCAGAGTTCAACGCTCAAACACACAACGACATCGACGAGCACGACACTGGATTCTGAGAAGATGGACACGGACACGGTGGAGGAGAAGCTCTGAAGCGGCAGTTTTTGGGGACAAAAAAAACATTAAAAAAAAACATAATGAAGAATGGAAGGAGTAAGAAAGAAAGAAATAAACGAGGAAAGAGAATCAACTACAAGCTGAAGAGTTCTGGGCAACGTGTCCTTACTTGATAAACCGTTTATTATCTTCATAGCTAGAGAGCATGATGAGCAGGAAGAGAGAAACACAATTAGATCAGCGTGGGTTAGTCGGCATTTCATAGAGACGTCGTCACACTGAGATCTCAATGAAATTAACTAAGAACTGTGCGTGTGTGTTTTACTGCAGACACTGAGGACACGTCGGTGCTGTCTCCTGGTTGGATTTGCAGGTGAATGCATGGGTGGTGTGTGTGTGTGTGTGTGTGTGGGTAAAATTATCTGAGGTGCATAGCGAAAGCTTACCCAGGCAAATCTGTATTATAGTAGCCGTCACAAACGCGATAATTACTGGTGTGGACAGAAAGAGGGAGAGAGAGAGAGGAGCAGGATGAGAAAGGAGAGCGAGTGCGTTAACTTTGCGTTTTTACACATGCGACATGCAACGACACTTCTGCCATTCCGACTTTCTGAGAGTTGGAACAACAGTGGGAAAACACCACGGGGAAGCGGCTATTAATACGCAGAATATATCTGCGGCATAAACACGCGTCTAAAAGTACAAATACTTGCAGAGGTTGGAGCGCCACCGTGTTTTAGCGAACGTTGTGTTGCGGTTGCCTTGATAAGGGAGGAGCCCGTCTCAAATAAACCCTGGGCCCTTTTCTGGCTATTCTGCCTGATTGCAGTTTTACCACAGCGCTGCCATGTCGCGCACGTTCATTAAATGGAAAATAACAAACACAGGCTATAAATAGCCCCAAAAAACAAATGCACACACACACACACACACACACATAAAAAAGCGGCTGAAGTTGAAGTTCGTAATGTTGTAGTGTGAAGTGACATGGGGCATAAAAAGGAAAAAAAAAAAACATGCACACTTAAATGGAAGAAGTCCCCTTAAATTCAGACCGCAGTAAACAGCAATAAATATTTCACAGAAGTAAAAAAAAACTAAATAAAGCAATTAGTGTTTCAGAAAACACTTTCTAGAGAGAACAAACACTAACACGTCATAAATGTTGGGGCCACTGAGAAGAGGATGCTGGGTAGAATTTTTTACATCTCATTTTCTGGAATTGAAGCTGTGATCTACACACACACACACACACACACACACACACACACACACACACACACACACACTTCAGCTTTTCCACTTGTACCCCACCCTAGCCATTTAAGTGGCCTCCAAAGTGACGTGGGTCATGCCAACGCAATTCTGTGGCCAAGCGGTTTGGAGGAAAAAAAAAAAAACAGCGAGAGAGGCCCCGAAAAACGACATAACAAGCCCAAAGTCTGATTTAAAAAAAAAACAAAAAAAAACGCTGTGTCACATTTCATGAATTCCTCTGGTAGATGTTCCATCTGGATGAATTTTAAGAAAAAAAAAAAAAATGAAACGAAAAACACACGGATGAAAAAAAACTTGTTTTCACATTTAATGTTACTTGCTGGTCAAGCACGGGAAACTTTGCTCAGAGGTAAGAGAGGTAATGCATTTTTTTTTATGGAACATTATTGAGTAAAAAAAAAAAAAGTCATTATCTGAAAAGTAAAAGAGCCTCAGTTTTCCTGGGGGGCGGTGGCAGAACAGTGTTATTTTGCTGATAAGCAGGATCCGGGCGTCGGGCACACGACGCTTCAACTTACTTGATATTCTCCAGTCGGCTGGAGTCTGGTTTCAGGGTGGTGGAGTGCTTCACCATCTTGTACATGGTGATGACCAGGAAGATGAGATTGAGCTGTCAAAACAGAGCGATGACAGCGTTAATACATGAAGATGCATGACACAGCGGACCAGCACAGAAGCACAACTGTTAATTTGTCCGTAAGTATTAAAAGACGAGAGCCTCCCAGAACCTCTGCATGTCCACGGACTAATCCAATAAACGTCTGTCGTTCCAGCCGGGGCTAAGACGGGCTGGGGGGGGGGGGGGGCGACTGGCGCCAAATTTAGTGTCATTCTATATCAATAAGAGCATGGAAATGCATTAAAATCCATCAAAGTGAAAAAAAAAGAGAAAGGGGAGGAGAAAAAAAAAAAGCCACACAGCAGCAGCAGCAGCAGCAGCAGTCTGGAGAAATCAGGAGGGAATGAAAAGTAGCCGGAGGAATAGGAGACCCTCGTGTTGTCCAAAACAACTGCATATCATTTTATGCACATAGTGAAATAGTATAAGGCATAACCAGCTACAGAAGGCTTGAGGGAACATGGGATATTTTTCTGGACTTTTGAGGGTGGACTGATGAAGAAAGAAAGAAAGAAAGAGAGAGAGAGAGAGAGAAGGGAGGGTGCTTGCTTGGTTGTTTTAATGTATTAAATCTAAAGGGAGCCAGCAGCACATATCAGGTTGAGACATGGATACTGTGCGCTGGGGTTTCTCAGCGTATTATTCTGTACCTTAAAAATCAATACCGTGATTTAGAGACACAAAAGGTTGGATGGGCCGGCGAGGAGCCGCTCCAAATAATTTACTTCAAAAACATTTATTCTGGGGGTAAACCAGTCCCTGACACAGCATGCACCAGACTGTGTGTGTGTGTGTGTGTGTGTGTACGACAAGCCAGGCATGTATAAATAATGTCAAGGAATATCTGAGACAGAAAAATAGAAACGTGTGTCTCCAATGGTGCAGAACAAAAGGCTGAGATGAAAATGTGTATGTCACTGTGTCATACGTGTGACACACACACACACACACACACACAAATAAAAAAAATGGAGACGCGTTGCCAGGACGAGGCTTGAAAACGAATGTTTGACCTTTGTGGGCTGGACTCAGACCGCGGCCATTCACCGTCCGACAGACGCTTTCTGTGTTCTGGTTGCACGCCGCTATCAAAAGGGGGCCGCCTGTGATCAATACATCAGGCCTGCACACGCAATCAACCCGCCGAGCCGCTTCACAATATAACCCGGGCTGTAAAAAAGAGAGCGAGCGGCGACCTGGAGGGGGAATAAAGGAGAGGAGGGAAAAAAAAAAAGAAAAAGAAAAAGGAGAACCGGCAAACCTTTTCTTCTATATCACAGACGACACCGAAACTATGTTTTGTTTCGCAGCCATCAGCCATTATTTCTCTCAGCCGCCTGCATGAGTCAGACGGTGTGGAGTGGGGGCGGGGTGACTTTTGAGAAAAAAAAAAATAAAAAAGAGCCTTTCACACAGCCTTGAGTGGTGACATGGATCCAATGAGACAGAGGAGAGGGACACAGTACTTTAAAATAATCCAGCGGCGCGGCACATGTTCCCACCCCCACCGACATGCTCTCGCGGCCCCTCCCGGGGGGATCCCCGTTGCTGCCTCGCCTTCATCCTTCACTCTGTCTCTGAGTCTCTGAATCATCACTGCAAGCCATGCAGAAGCACCTCGCCACACTGGGACCGTGGAGAAAGCTTTTTTTTTTTTTTTTTTTTTTTTTCCTGAAGTGGACTGCGTGTGTGTGTGTGTGTGTGTGTGTGTGTGTGTGTGTGTGTGTGTGTGTGTGTGTGTGTGTGTGTGTGTGTGTGTGTGTACACACTGAACTCCGAATGAACTGCCGGGGATAAAATATTAAAGGTGCAGATGGAGCTGTCCGGATGATAAGAACTGCTTGCGACGTGTCATGATCCAAGAGGCCTTGTGTTGAAGCTATCTCAAGCATACTAATGGCTCCCCCCCTCCACTCATTACTTCCATGTTCCCTTTTCACGGAGCTAATACCCCGTGTGCCCAGAGACATGCGGCGCGACCTCTGCTTAAGAACAGGGATCTAAATGCCTTCCTAGGTTTGCTTTTCAGGCTCGTACATAGGGCCTGCTTCGGCTGAAAAAACAGGGTAAAATCTAAACAACAGGAATAAAAAAGCACAACCACCCTGGGTCAAAACTAGTGCTACTGGCCACAAACGTGCTGCTTTCCCTCTCCTTCTCCCCTTCGCACTCATTGACAAGGACAAAGCCAATTTGTCGGGAAACACAGGTCACGGATGGTGTAGGCCAAACCTCGCCGCCCCCCCCCACCCCCCTGAGACGCCCCCTTTCCACCGCACTTTTTTTTGAGTCAATTGTTGCACGGATCAAAAAAAAACAAAAAAAACCCTGGTACCTGTCACATGCTTGCTCTGCTACGATACATTAGCTCCTCACAGGGTCATGATTCCATCTCTCCGGTCGTCGCCGCCGGGATCCTGATCATCATTTTCGGCGCGCGCGCATTTTTCATGCAAATCATTATGATTGGAAAACTACGAGGGCCCAATTAAGGGGAAGGAAACGTATCCCTGTGTGGCTGATGCATACCGGCTTTAACACCGTGTTAGCTTTTCTTCACTTATTAAAGCACACGTTTTAAACAGTGGGCCGTGACAAGGTGGAAAAAAACGGTCGTTTTGCAATTTAAAAAAGGAATATTCCAACACATCCTCCTCCCTTTTTAAAAGCTACATCAGGTGGCAATGTCTCTCTCTGAGAAATACAGTCCGGTGAGCTGTTTTTTTTTTTTTTTTGGGGCTAAGAGCTGCACTATATCTTCACTTTAAAAGCTCCCGGTGCCGCCTCAGTGGCGTACGGAGACTCACCGGAATCTGACATGACATATATTTTCAGTGTCAGCCCCGATGCTCAGCAGAGGTCACCGCATCCTGTAGATACAGCGGCGACCATTATGCCTGGATAATGAACACGGCGCTGCACAAATACAACGGGGTCCTCCCCACACAGCCGGGTTCCGTGGAGCTTCCTCCATCCCCGGGTGTGCACACGAGGGCAAAGCAATACGTGGTGTGGCAGGCTGAGATGATATATCTGAGGAATACCACCTGCTAGTTCTTTTTTTTCCCCTTTTTTTTTTTTTGCACAGGGAGGTAAGACTCCCTGCGGTCTCATTCTTCTGAGCCTCTCTGATGGAGCGGGAGATAATAATGTCATGACCAGTAAATAATTGCATGCCTCAATGGGACATATGTCAATATGCTATATGTCCTTCACCCCTGCTGCTCCTCGACCAAACAGAGCGACGCCTTGGCTTCTTCTTCTTTTTCCCTGACGCTGCCATGTGCTATTTACTACTGCCACACAGCCAGAAGGCTGGTGAAGAGGAGGAAGATAAAAAAAAAAAACTAGCACTAAAATCTAATAGCACCATCTCACTGTAATTTGTCAATTACGCCTCAAAGCTATGGAAACGCAGGAAGCCAACCCACTAGATTTATTTATAAGAAAGCTTCAAACATACTATTTACCTACGCTTTTAACTAGCTCACACAAGCTTTAATTCTAAATGCACTCTGAGGCACCTTTAAAAAATGATTTTATGACACGTTTTAGAGTCTTTATAAATTCTGCAGTGTGTATCCTCATCTATTTAACCGTATTATTTTATATGGCTTGAATTGAATATACAGAAAGACAAGCCTCCATCCCATAAGAACCCAGAGCCATTCATCCTATCCAGATAAATACTTTTTATTGCCAAAAATGTGTATTTAGACATGTATGTAACATTGGGCATTAGTGGTAAACATATTCCCTATTAGGATGATTGGAATAAATGTCACTTTGGGACCTAATGAGTAAAGTTCAGGCATAAAGCCTTTATGAGGAAGAGTCTGGGGGAACCAAAGTTCTTGTTACACTGGGGTCACTGTGGGTTCTTATGTGTTAATAATAATAATAATGGAACTGTTCTTAAAGAAAAGACTCATTTCCATATGGCTGTTTGTGACAAGTCGTGTCAACCGGCCAGGTTGTAACCTCTACTATATGAACAATTCTTACTCTCTGCCGATTCCAGTACGTGATAGTTCTAAGAGAAAGCAGTTGCTCATCTCGCTTTATTTTCCCTGAGCGTTCTGCTGTATTTTTCCACATCTTAAATGGGTCTTAATTGTCTCCTAATGGCTCCCTTAACATGTTTTTAATGTTTAATGTCTATTTCTAGTTCAGGCCATAAAGCACTTGGAGCTGCATTTCCGTGTGAAAGGTGCTATACAAATAAAGTAAATTTAAATAATTATTATTATTTTTTATTACTATTACCACCTCGGGCCTTTTTTTCAACTGTTTCTTCCTTCGTCATAAAACACAGTAACTCGGAGGCCTTCTACATCTGCGATGTGAGACTTTTCCGGAGCCGTGTAAAACGCGAGGTTAAAGTATACCATCAAGTCCTGAGATTTGTCAGCCGGCGAGAGGCAAGAGATAATTGTCAGACGCTTTGGAGATCCGTCTTTCGGCACAGAATTAAGCCGTCACCGCCGCGGAGACACGGAGCAAAACTGATTTATTCTCTGGGCCTGACCACTTCCTTTATATCTGCGCTGCATCTCTTTTATCCGTCAGTCTCAGTATTATAGTGTATAAGGGGAAAACAACAGCAGCTTACCATGATGATGAAGGTGACAGGTCCTATGAAGCTCCATATGAAATGATTGTCCACACTTAGCCAGCACCTATGGATAGGAAACATAATTTCATTAGTATGAACGCTCCTCATGCTCCTGCAGCCAAATAATAAAGGAAAGAAATTCATTTTCGGTTACCCGGGCTGATGAAATAGACTGTCGGTAAATATCTCTTGTCAATATTTAACTTGGAGCGCTTTCAAAACTCTCCTTTCACAGGTTGAACGTTAAGGCGGAGCAAAAAGACCCCAAGTAGCCTCAGTTCTAGCAGTCCTAGCAGAGATGTGGCCATTAATCTATGTGGAAGGCTGTTTTTCATGCGCGGCGCTCCTCTCTTTAAGAGAGCATTTACAAACAAGAGGTCACAGGAGGGTCTTTGAGCAGAAAGGCATTAATGTAGCCGCCCCCCCCCCTGCCGCCGCCCAAACCACAGTGTTGAGTCTGTCAGCTGCTTTCAAATGACATGAAAAATTGAACAGCGGCCCATCGCTGGCAGGAGCAGCTCAAATGTTTTGGTAGGGGAGGAGGGCACGGCAGAAATAAAATAGAGTAGATTTCTTTTCCTAAAGCCGCCGCTCTGCAGCATCCCTCGTTTGCACTCACGCTTTCTTGGTCCCGTAGCTGCGGTAGTCGATGGCGGCGGAGACGCCGACCACGATGGCCGGGAAGAGGTAGCCCGACACGTAGTAGTACTTCTTCCGCGAGTACTCGCTCTCGAAGACCTCCACGAGCATGAGGTACAGCTGGACCCCCTCCAGGCACATCCAGGAGAAGGAGGCCAGGAAGAAGAAATGCAGGATCCCCGCGATGATGGCGCAGCCGATCTGAGGCGGAACAAAACAAAACAAGAAACGAGCAAAACGCAATCAGGGGGTTTAGAAAAGAGGGCAATCAGTGACAAACACGCAGTGGACAGGATTAACAAGTAGCGCAAATATGATTTATACATGACGAGAGGTGTCTGCGTAGCACTTTTTTATTTTTTTATTTTATTGCAAATTGTACATCATACATGCCATGTTTTATTAAAGTGCCGCTGCCTGTCCAATTCTGTGCGAGACATATCAGTCAAAAAAAAAAGAAGGTGGTGTAATGAATATTCATCCACCACATGGGCTCAGCTCAGGTTTATCGCTTGCATCAGGCCACTACCTGCCACTGGGACTAACATTCCAGCACAGACACACGCTGGAGGAGGAGGAGGAGGAGGAGGAGGCCGGTGGAGAGTCGTTTTTAACGCAGAAAAGAGGAGAACAATGTAACGTAAGCCAGGTCGCCTCGTCTATGCACACTGGACTCGAGAAGGTGCAGCTATAGGAACTTTTTGTGAGTACTATCGGATGAATCTCAGGAGGAGGAGGGGATCACAGCTGTAGAGGTTTCCCTCCCCCCTTGCAGATTTTTCGGTCAAAACACAGGGAGGAACAACAGCTGCTATTCCTGGCCACATGGCATCCATCTCATCACGGGAGGACTTTGGGGACTGAACGTGGAGAGACTGAACACCAGCTGCAGGTTGTGGGTCCACACGCCCTCCAATAGCGCTCATGTATTATTGCTAATGTGTTGATTATTGCTAATCGTCAGCTGATTTTGGGCTGTTTGTTGTACAAATTGGAAAGAGCCGACGGGGTGACATTTTCATGTGACAAATAAAGACGGACTGATTGCATGTTGGCGGATGGAACGGCCCGGCATTGTTCTTTAAAGGTTAGAGTTGGTACGTTTAGTCATACAGCTCAGCATTCACATGCAGGGGAAGGAAGTGAAGATGTAGCTTGGAGAAAAAAATGAGAAAAAAAGGTAAGGATGAAGGCTCAGCCACTGTGGCTTTAAGTGGAAGAGGAAAAAAGAGCTGTCAAGTGGGGGACATGGCCGCTTAGTAATCTGTATTAATGGTGCTGTCCCACACATGTCATGTCAGGGACAAGCTGGGAAGGTTAGAAACAAACAATGCTCAAAGTCTCATCCATTTTACTCTGAAGGGGTCTTTAGTTTGGTTTTTTTGAGGTTGGGTGGGGGAGAAGCTGCCAGGAGATAAAGCCAAGGAATGAATCTAAATCGAATCAATAGGGCGTGATCGTTCCGGCTTACCCTGGGCTCCGTCATATCGATGCCAATTAGGAATATTAACTCGGCGATGAAGAGATTGATGCACAGGTTCTTGTGGATGGTGTTGCGGTCGCTCTGCAGGCCGCGGAAGAAGCAGAAGGTGAAGATGCTGATGCTGAGGCAGACCAGGGACACCACGATGCCCACGCGGGTGATGACGGTCAGGAGCAGCTCGTGCACCCTGTCGTTCACCTAGCGGACGTGAAAAAAGATAAGACAGACGTCAGCATGTGTCGCAGCTGTGGGAGGACATTGAATGTGACCTAAATTGATGAGCTTTAAACCCCTTTAATTATTACAGTGAATGAGTGATTAAGAACAACTAAGGGAAATAATACTTGAGCGGCTTAAGCTCCTTTTTTGCTTTATACTGCAACATAACCCTATGAAATTGAAAAAAAAAAACCACTGGCACACATTCAAAGAGCAGGACATTAGTCAAGTTTAAATATAATATTCCCTGTCCAGTGTATCACTGAGTCTGACAGGTGTGCAAAAGCCTTTTGTTTGCACAAAACATTTTTTATCAACATGGGCACTTTAAAGAAAAGGTTCACGTTCGTTCTAAGTCTATTGTAATGCGATCCTCACAAACCCATTTGTGCACTGAAAGTGCTTCAGTTACTGATCTTTTCTTTCATAGTCATTTCAAAGTAAGAGAGGGGCTGCTAATTTTACAATCTTTTTTTTTTTTTTCTCTTTTTATCTGTGCAACTTGTGTGCACGCGAGACACAAAGGAGACAAAAGAGCCATGGATTTTGTCGTCCATCTCCTGCGTTGCTTTAGAAAAGTGGCGTTTGTGTCTTTACTATGCAATCAAACAGAATGGAAGATTTGAGAGGAAATCTTTTTAAACTGCCATAAAAAATGTTTCATTGCAGACAAAAACAAGTGTGCGATTAAAAATGTATTGATGTGAATAAACATCTTTTTTTTTTTTTTTCGCTTTGCCAATTAAAAAGTTTTGCTTCCTGAATCACATGGGTGGATCCTGCACTGAACGATGGCCAGTCTAAATCAATGTGTCAGTGTGTTAAATTCGCTCTTAGTAATCGCGTGAATGTAATAATTGAACTGGTGCATATATATCGCTTTTGTTTAACGATCTGTGATGTTGTAATGGGATAAAAAGTGCATTATTTTGTCAGTGTGTCGCTGCCAGCTTATAAAATAACATTGATTTCTGCTGTCTTCACTGACTTTTCAATACGCGCTTTACACGCTTCCGCAGTTCCTCTGGAAAAAAAAGGAAGTTGTCGAGCTCAGATTCAGACTGACCAATGAAAATGTGTTGTTTCTGCATACGCCACGCCCATTCGAATCAAGGGAATGGGAAGTATGGGAACTTATTGAAAGTTTTTGCATACAAAACTCTTAGATTTGTTTTTACATTTGCACTATTTCTTTTTTAATCACATGCACACATGCATACATGCTCTTAAAACTATTCTGTTTCTATAATAAAGACCCAAATGTCACTCCACACAGGAAGGGACAATTACAGAGATATAAAATCTAAATGTACATACAGGTATTACTTTGGAATAAGATTTAAAAAAATCGATATTGTAAGTCTTCAAATTTGAATAAAATCCAGACACTACAAATCATTTTTATCGAACCAGACTTTTTTTTCCAGGCATTGCCTTTGCTGAGGTTATTATTATAAGAAGAAAAATTTGGAAAAAATGAAACAACCAACAAGACATCAGCTGAATCACACGGCATCAACACTAGAGGACAACACTTGTTTTTTTTTTTATTCTAATCTTGTGATATCACTACAGACAATGTGGACGATTCCTAAAATTGAACCAAAACTCAGAGAGGTGGATAAAAAGAAGCAAGACGTGACGTACTGAGATTTCCCGGTGGCCCATGAGGATGGCGAAGTTGGTGAGGTGGCTGCAGGAGCAGGTGGTGTGTGTTTTATTGGAGTCCAGGAGCCGGCAGCCCTGGGTGGACCAGTAGCCCATCATACTCCTCTCAGAGTAATTCCAGAAGGAGCAATTGGAGTTGAAGTAGTGCTCCATCTGCAGATAACAAGAGATATGGTTAAGTGTCCAAATAATTGACTGCCTGAAATTGAAGCACATGTAGAACACAGAGGCCATTTACCCCCTACTCATACAAAGTATTTTTCCGCCCTGAAATGGATGAGGATTTTTCACTTCACGGCTCACGCGGAGCGATTCGTATGTTGTATCTCATTTGGCACGCGCTCGCCGACCCAGCTGAAGCATGGCCGGGCACATACGAGGCCTTAATAACAGAAAGCGTAATTGTTTGACGGCGTGTCTTTCGGGAAATTGCACAATTTTTTGCAACGCGTGGCCCTCTGGGAACTCCGGTGACAACTTTAAAAGACGGAAGATAATTGGAGCTCCGATAATTTCATCCTAGATTGTACGGCTAATCTAGGAGCTAATTTCCCCCCGCTTTAAAAAGAAAATGGGTATAATTTATATCTCGATGTTGATTAAAGAATTTGCTTTCATTAAGAATTCACTTAGGTTCTAAAGACTCCTTTAATTTGATGTTCAATGACTTAAATAAACTGCCGACTGACCTAGCCAGACATTTACAATTCAAATTGCAGATCTCTGTCTGCCCTGGATGTTCCCTCCTTTTCATTCATTCTAGCAGGAATACTCACGTCGATGTGCTCCAGGGTAAACACCACAGGGTCGTTGATGAACACGCGGCTGGACTCCTTGTTGATGGAAGCGGCGATGATGTCGGAGTTGACGGCCACCGACACGTTGCGGCCGTAGGCCTCGTTGGCCATCTTGATGGTGGCGTTCTCCGTGCTGAGGAACTGGCCCAGGTTCTTATAGAGCACAAACACCAGCTTGGCAACGCCTGCGGGGAAAAAAAAACAATAAGATATGTTAGCAGGCATTAGAACTTAACTACCTTAACTACCTTGTTTTCACGAATATAAGGCGCACCTAACTATAGGGCGCGGGTTCTATATACAGTAATAGCAAAACTGAGATTGGTTGTGCTTTATTTAAGTATTGATTAAAAAGTACTAACATTTCTAATAATAAGGTTGCATCATAAAACACGAATAAAACAAGCACACAAGTGTGCATATTTAAAAATAGAGCCGGGTAATGTCTTCAAACAAACCATCAAAGTCCTCATCCTCTGTTTCTGATTCCAACAGCAGCTAAATCTTCATCAAACATGCCAGGTTCACTTTCTTCACTGTCAGAGTCGCTTTCCGTGCAGCTCCTCAGAAATGATGCCGGCTTTTGTGAAAGCTCAAACAACAGTGCCATCAGACACCTTAGCCCAAACATCTATGATCCATTCACAAATTGTGGCGTAACTCGCCTGACGCTGCCTTCCACTCTTCATTTCATTCTAATTCGCTGGAAGTTGCGTCGCTACCCTAGTCCTGGTCTGTCGATTCATTAATCTTGAATTCTCTCGTGGCTGCGTGATTTCAGTGTTCCTCCATGTAGCTGATTGCCTTTAGTTTAAACTGTGCTTTATAAGTGTGTCTCTTTACCATTTCCAGGGTTGTTAATACAACAATGTCCTGCATAACTCACATCCCCGTTCTTTTATATACAATCCACGCCTACTCTTCCCCTTAGATATATACATAGGGCGCACCACACATGTGCGCCTTATAGTCGTGAAAAAAACGGTATATGTGAAAGAAAGAAAAAAAAACAGCTGAAATGAAATGAACAGACATTAAAAAAAACAGATACGTGTTTGATGGAGCTCACCATTCCGACTGTTGAGCTTGACGGTGTTGGCCGAGAGCTGGATTGAGATGCCACCCTTGCTGGATTGTGGGAATTTAAAATCCTGGACCTGGCCATCCGTGCTGAGCACATACACATCCAGGACTGGGAGAGAGAGGGAGAGAGAGAGAGAGAGAGAGGATGAAGATTTAAGTCATCACACTTACTGTTTGACTCGGATACAAGGGCATAAACATGAAACACTGGAGCGTGTTGACGCCAAATCTCTCTTTCCCGAGACGTTACACAGACCAAAGGACACGTCAAGGACTCCAAAAGCTAAATCTTCGTGACGGCGCACCGCACAATAAAAACGTCAATCACGGACGGATCATTTCATCCCAGCGAGACTCTCACTAATATGAATAAATGCAGCAGAGCACAAATAAGAAAAGGCCCTTCCTCGTATGCTCTAACAGCTTCAGAAAATGAGGGGAGGGGGGAGGAAAGGGGGGATAAACATTGTGTATTTCTTTTTTTTTTTGTCTGACTCCACAGCAGGCTAATGTTCACATTAATGTATAGAGTTACAAAGTCTAGACACACACATTTATAAACTGAGCGTGCGCAATCAGAGAATCCAGTCTATTTAATTGTCTGATATTCATCACTTTGTCAGTAAGCGACTCGTTAAACCTAATACGCCTCCTTTTTTTTCCTTTTTTCTCTTTCCCCCCTCTGTTCCCCAGAGGTTTATGCACTTATTATGAAAACAAAGTCCTTTTTTTCATATGCGGCAGCATTGTTTTCCTATCAGGAGAGTTACTCCCCTCACAATGAATTGAAAGTAATTGAATTAAGCGAACTCGCTTCCTTCTTCTTCTTCTTTTTTTTTTCCGCTCGCCGCAAAACAGTTTTTTTTTTCTTTGTACTCACTTATGTTGTCCGCCGGAACTTTGACGATGGCGGGCTCCATGAGGTTGTCGGCCAGGACGAAGGCGCCCTCCTCCAAGGTGTCCAGCAGCATGGTGGCGGCGTGCGTTTGCTCCGTGCTGTTCATGTCCTGCCACGACTTCAGGGCCTCCGGTCGCAGGAGGTTGTCCACCGTGTCCACGATGGCCTGCGTCCCACCACACGAAACACGCGCACACACACAGATAGAGAGAGAGAAAAGATGCTTCAGTCACTAATGAATGAAAAAAAACAAAGAAGAAAAACAGAACAAAAAGAAGGACACAAATCAGAAGAATAAGCAGTGACATGCACATGGTGAAATTAAATGAAGCTGTGCTGAAGTGTCACTTCTGCAGGGATTAAAATGAACATGAAGGAAAATTAATAAGCTAAAAGGGACATTTGTTCTTTTTCTGTTTGTTTTATATATATATATATATATATATTTGAGACACGCGATGGATGAGAAATACACAACTGTACTAAAACTGTACAGATCATGAAGGAGTGTAGGGGGAGGGGAGGGGGCATCACTGGAGACGGTGTGGGTTCAGCTGGCTTTTCAAGGACGTTTTCATTGTTTGTGTCCACACACACACACGCACACACACACACACACACACACACACACACACGCACTTAAAGTCGCGGTGTGTGGAGTAAGTCTGGACAGATAACCAGATATGAGAGACAGAGAACCAAAAAGGCCATCCTCAATTACAATTCTATAATTGCAAAATGCAGTGTTCCTTATAAGGAAACTTTCTTTTTTTTCTCTTTCTCTCACTGTTGATTTGCAGTATTCTCATGCACGCCACTTTATCCTCAATTGCAAATCCACGCTGAGGAAGGCGGGAAAATAGGCTCATTTTTTATAACATATAATTAGCATATTTTGGAAAACAAAATTAAAAATGCGATGTTAAATTATTGAATTAAACTCCAACCTTTATGCTCAGGCTGGACTATTAAGGAAAAAAAGTGAAATTGCGATTACTTTGATTACTGTAGTTGTCTAGTGATTTGGGATATTAGAGGGAATGAATTTTTACGTTATCGTTATTCTCGTTTTCACTTAAAAAAAAAAAAAAAACATATTCAAATGAATGAAAGTCTGTTCCTCACAAATTTATTTCCCTAAGTCTGGAATTTGCTGCGTGGGCAGGACATCCCTGCAGCGCCGCCACAGCCACTTAAAAAGGTAATTTCACACATTTCTCCCCTCTTTAACAAATATTGCACCTTCTGCGATTTGAAAAAAAAGCGCAGTAGGCCAGGTTGGGATTTCGATAAAATTTGGATTAATAGTCCAAGCCCTACTCGGTTGCAGACGTTCTCCGACTGCACCGCTCAAAACTTTCTGCCACCTGAGCCGCCGCGGTCAGACTGGGGGGGGGGAGGAAATCAGGCGCAAGATCCAGACGACGCTGGCTTTTCTTCAGGAAATAATCGAATCAATGAGTCTAATCAGGCAATCAATGCCGGCGATGGCCGGCGGGGGCGGGGCGTTGGGGGGGGGGGGGGGGGGGGGGGCTAATGCGATGTTGCGTCAAGTATGGCAGATGTCAGATACTGCTGACTCAACAATGTCTCCCCCGGTTCCTCCCGTGCTGTCCTCTATGTCAATACAACTTCTCCACCCCTGTCACTCACGACCGACTTAAAAAAAAAAAATCACATAATCACAAAAAAAAAAAAAAAAATTTGATGATGTGACAGTTTTTTTTAGGAGGTGGTGCAACTACATACATGTATCCCCCCCCCCTCCTCTTTTTGTCTCCTTCTCTTTACGAGCACGCAGCCATTGACTGGCTAATTAGCTCGATCCATTTTAATACCCTCCCGAAGGAGAGATCTGGATCGGGGGGGTAGGGGTGGGGGGGTGACTTTGGTGGCAGTTGGAGGACACTTATCTCCCTAATGGTGGAGGGACACACCATAAATGGCCAAAATACTTTGATGAGCAAACCCAACCTGATAAGAGGGGGGAAAATGGCTTGACCTGACTAACCCTGTTAGAAATAAGACAAATGTGCGCTTTTTATTTACAAAACTATTGACCTCTGTGACCTTAAACCTGTCCTTGATAGGAAAAAAATAGGGGGTTTAAATAGAACACAAGTGTACTGACTTCGATGGAGTGTTCAGTTTTTTTTTTTTTTTTTAAATTGAAGGGAACCTTTATATAAAGGCAAAAAAAACATTACAAAGCAACAAATCCTTCAGCAAATGGATGAATAGGATGTGAGAACAGGATGTTTGTTCGAGTCGTGGTGTTACGCATCCAGACGTGCAATCTCCGGTAAATGCTGAGAAAACATACAACAGGGGGGGAAAAGAACATAACATAATAACATAAAAAATAAAATACACCATCGCCGTCAATGCAAAGAGAGGAGGAGGAGGAGGAGGAGGAAAAAACACAGAGACACATACACATCCACGAAAAAGAGCGTCCGTCGTAACTAGAGAGGACTTCTCTTTGACTTTGGGTACAATTTGGTTGCGTGTAAGGCAATTACTCAAAAAAAAGCAGGAAGCACAGGGAGAAGGGAGAACATGACAGTGCAGAGGGTACATGCTGCTGAGCTTGAGTTGGGGCGTACAGCACAGGAATAGAGGGGGGGGGCGGCAGCAAGCAGAGTGGGCAATAGCATTGCTCCAGTACCTTCATGTATGCCCTGCATGTCCTTTCTCGTTTTTGAAGCTTTTTCATTAGAAAAGAAAAAAAAGAACAAGATAAAAAATAGAGAGACATAATTTACAAAAAAAAAAAAAGTTCATGACTTCATTAAGGCTCGGCACAGCCGAAATTACTGTTATCACAAAACCGCGAAAGTGTGCAAATCTCTGGTGCAGGTCAGAGTCTGAAATAATAACGTGCTTGTTGTTGTTTTGTCTGTCTCCCGTCTTTCTCGACTTTGAGAAGAAAGGGAGGGGAGAAGGCAGACTCTTGTGTGTGAAAAATGACCACAAATACTGTGTTACTGTGTTATTTTGGGGGATAAAGCACCCGGAGCCGTGTCATTTTCTGTCGAGTGACTCGGGACGTTAGAATCGGTGAGAAAATGGTGGCGGTGTTTACCTCAGTAAATGCATTAAAGGTCCCATATCGTACAATTTTCCGGGGTTTTTATTTGAAGCCGAACACACCCCTAATAAGATATATTATTCCCGAAAATATCATCTCGACATGGTTTAACATCACCCCTCCCAGGCGTCTCATTGGAGCTCTACAAAGAACAGGTCGTTTGTGTCTGTCTCATTAAGAATAATGAGCCTCTCCTCTGATTGGCTGATTTTAAAGGCTGTGAATTTTCAGACTGTGTGCAGTTCTCTGTGGATTAAAAAATAAGTTAAGTTTTTTGTTCAATTGGGCCCTCAATTCGACATCACAATGTTATGTTCTATACGCCATTTTCACATTTAGAGATCTGCTGAAGTTTTTGTGTTTTGAAGACATCATGAAATAGCTTCCTATAGGAAAGTGATGCAAAGATAGGTTGTTTCTCATTTATTGATCATGGTAAAGTAGCACTAATAACTTGTAGGTGTGTTTTTGTTAATAATTTCAGTAAGTGTTTATAGACAGCCCACAGACCAGCCCTGCATTGATTGTCTAGTTACCTTAGCTGGTAACACCTGGATAACACCTGCTTCCATTTGGAGAGATGAGAACCTGATGTGATGCAAAGCTAGCAGCTAAAATAAAAAAAACAAACAAACTACATGTTCTGTGTATTGCTTGCATGCTCAAAACATTGTATGCTGAACGACATGTTTCTGTTGAATTTTTCATGTATTAAATCCCTTTAACTACATAGTACTGGTGTGGTAGCAAATCTCAGTAATGAAGCAATTCAAAACTTGCAAATACATTTTTTTACCTTAAACACCAGTTGAGGTGAAATATACAATATACCTAGGTTCAAATTTCTAAAAATGACTTAAGCTATGATGGATATTTTTTTTAGTGATTTCATTATTACTAAAATTAATTTAAAAAAAATGAACAAAACATGACACACACACCTACAAGTTATTAGTGATTAATGATTAATAAATGAGAAACAACCTATGATTTGGTCTGCAGCACTTTGCCCATAAGAAGCTGTTTCACAAAATCTACAGCAGAACAAATGAGAAAATAACACCTTGGGTGAGTAGAACATAACATTGTGATGTAGAATTAAGGGCCTGATTTTATCCTTTAAGCATTTAGAAGCAGTATTAATATAACACCTAGACCTTCCTTATATTTCCATACATGTTTCTACATACTTGCTACGATGCAGGACCTTTAACTAGTAAAAAAAAGAGGTGTTTTGTCAGTGTTTCCAGTGGGCGTGGTCACCTTGTTGTAGCTCCTCCCTGCAGAATCCTTCTCGCTGGGCCGCAGCTCCTGCAGCTGTGCGTCCAGGATGTCCACCAGCTGCTCCATCAGCCGCACCGAGGAGCTGACGTCGCCCGCGAAGATCGGGCCCTTGGTGTGCTTGGCCAGCTCGTTGGCCAGGTTGGCCGCGTTCTCGCCGCTGCGGATCTGCGTTAGCCGGGATGCGAGGGAAAAAAACTGTTACGTCGAGGGCTCTCCACATTCCAGTTTCTTAACATTTAATCACACTCGAGTGAGTCCTTGACATTCTAGGTACGACAGTAGGAACTTGTTTTTCTTCGAGTGTGTGAAGTTGCCATGGTGGCAGTATCTCACTGTATAGAAAGAACTAGTATTACAACCATGGCACACACAGAGAGAAAAGTGTTAACATTTCATGTAGAAGACCTGGCAATTCATCAGTATTTACCTATGTACACACTTTTGACTGGTACTGTATGTTTATACAGAGTGTGTGTCTTTATCTGCATTTGCTAAATCAAGTGGCGTCATCAGTTTCTAAAAAAATATTAGTACTAAAAGTACTAAAGCCATATCTGCTAATCTAGTAGTATATAGTAGATGTTGTCTGCGTTTGCTTGGTGTGGGGTTGCGTATTCTCTTTGTGCTCTGGGAGGAGCCGCAGATAAATTTCAATTTCAAAGTGGACAATAAAGTCAGTCTGATCTCACCTAATCCAATCCAATCTAATCTAATGTAATCTAATCTAATTTGGCAGATGCTGCTTTTCTAATCTGGCCTATCTCCGTAGCCCAATTTGTAAGTGCGATCATTTGTTGAAATCCCGCACACACACAGGGAGGTGTTTTCCCTACTTTGTCTCCTCTCTGTTTTTAGAAAAACACATTCCACTCAGAAGAAAAACAGACAGACAGAGACCGTACAAACCTTCTGGGCGACTTGGTTGACCCAGTGGGAGGTACAGTTGCTGAGATCAGGGCCCTTCGGGTGCCAGGCCCCGGTGGAGAGGACACATAAATACGAGGCTGTGCCTGACAGGGAAAACAAGAACACAATAGTCAAGTTCAATCAAGTCAAGTCAGATTTATTTTCTCACTAAGTCCTTTATGGGGGTCGATAAAGGACAAGAACACAGAGAACAAGGGAGACAAAGTGCAGATACACAAATATGCAAATTCCTAAGATTTATACAAATGTGAGGTCAGAGAAGAATAAGTAAAGTCAAACTACAGGATAAAGTAAACTCCTCATGTGAGTTTCTGCAATATCATTTTGTGAAATATTTCCAACAGCTCACGCCTGTTTTTTTTTTCCCCCCCGCAAAGTGGTAACAATTTTATTTCCGTCCTAATAAGCCTTGTGTCTGATGAACTCGGGAGCGCTAATACGATTTCACACACAATCGAATGAAGAATGCGTGCGTTGCCACGCGAAGCTCCGGGAGGAACAGCTGAGCCTGCTTCCCTGCAACACGGCAGATTGCTTAATCACGTTCCGACCTGGAATGACACGGCAAACGCCCCGATCCGGGGCGAGCTGTCTTCGCCGATTCGCCCTGCAAGAACGGGCGAAAAAGACCATCGCTGTGGCTCACATCTCACACTTGTTTTATTTTTTGAGACATTTACACTGGTCGCCCTTATCCTCCATATATCGTTAATTAGCCTATACCAGACAGGAATAACAGCATTACTTTTTCCATTTTTTTTGTAACTTCAAAGGTGTCCAACCCTGGTCCTGGAGGGCCAGTGTGGGTCCAGGTTTTTGTTCCAACCAAGCAGTAACACACTTGACTCATCAACCACTAGAGGCCCTTTACTAGGACCTTTATTAGTAGAATCAGGTGTGTTACTGCCTGGTTGCAACAGAAAACCTGCACCCACAGTAGCCCTCCAGGACCAGGGTTGGTGACCCCTGGTGTAAAGTGTCCAATGTTAAAATGTTAAGTACAGAAGAATGTGATTTGGGACACTTCCTCGTAGGAAACATGCAGGAATACGAGACGGTTCTAACAAACTCCTGGCTGTCGTCCTGGGACGCTACGGGTCATACTGAAGGCCCTGAGGTGAGAGGGAGGCCTGTTTACCCCGCGTGCCCTTGGGACAAGGCCGCTCCACCAGCATGCCCCTCTGGGTCTGGGGCCACGTTATGTCTCTCCTCTCGGTGGCCTCGCAGAAGCGCTCGGGTAGCGGGAAGGACTCCAGGGGCGGAGGGGAAGTAGTCTGCGGGACCGCGGGTGGCGGCTTGGGCGCTCCCTTGTTGCCCTCCCTGAGCCCTGTTGTGGTGGTGGCGTTGGCCCCGCCCCAGTGCGCCGTGGTTGTCGTGGTGGTGGTTGTAGTTCTGAGCGGCTGGGGGGACGTGGTGGCTTCTGACAGCGCGGGAGCTGCGGAGATAGAGATGGAGAAAGCAAACAGGCGTTACATTCTGGATGCAGCCCAGTTGGGAAAACAAGCCCCGTATAATTTAAGGTGACCACCACCGGGACAGGAATCATCAAATCTGTTTAAAAAAAGAAAACATGATGCAGTGCCGTGGATGAAAATGAAAAGCAAATGGCAGCTTGACCTGTGGTTGCATTGAGAGGGCAGATCATTAGTCTGCCCCCCCCGGGGCGCATAATGTGGAGTATATCAACAATTTTGCTAAGAATACTTTGGCAGGCATTCAAAGCTTCTGACCTTCTGGTTGGCAGATTCCCTCATGTACTGCTGAACCTTAATGGTGCCCCCTGTAAGAAACATTCCCAATCGCCCCCCCCTCCCTCCACAACATGTTTAACACTGTAATGCTTATACATCCAAGTATCCTGTTGTGTAAATTGCTACTAAGTGCTTTGTGCAACACGCATATTTGCCTTCCCGTTGACTATAGCTTATCCAAGGCACTCAGTCTGCAGCGAACAAGACAATAATTACAGGAACATCCTCCTGCCTGGCAATCATTCTTGCCTGGGAGATTTTGCGGCATGGCTGATTAAATTTCACTAGAGCAACACAGAACCTGCGCTATATGTGCAGCCGCGGTGCCTGAGCATTGGTTGTTACAGTTGTTTCCCCCTCACAACTCATACTCTGATAAAGCAGGTGTGCAGTAACTCATGCAACGCCCTGGGCAAAAACAATATGTTTCAGTCCCGGGAAAAAGAAGGAAATAGTGTACTCCTTACATTTAACATGAGCCACTAAGGAAAAACTACGAAGGCATTTTTCATGTGATACACCGGAGTGTGAGCAGCACTGTAATTACATTTCATAAAAGTCGGAAAGTAAGATGAAATGTTGATAAACACTAACCATGTGATATAAATCTGCTCCGCATCTCCAAGGACAAAAATAAGCACAACCCTACCTCCGACCAAATATTTGTTGGGTGAATTTCAAAAGGGGTAAAGCTATATCAATCAAAAGGGGCTCTGATTGGAATGCAATGTGCGCACTGAATCTAATCGCATTTGAGTACTTTGATTTCCTCCATTAGGCTGCCTGTGGAGCATGCAGGGAATGTGAAGAGGGGCTGTTACACTGCTTGAGTCGCTCTCAGTAGTAAGAACCGGTGGAGAAAACATCGATGAGACAGGACGACAGAGAGTCAAAGAGAGGAGGGAATCAGAAACAGGATGAGGGAAATAGAGGGAGGGAGGGGGGTGGTGGGGAAAACACACACACATTCACGCGCGCACACACACACACGCGCGCGCCACGGCAGGAAAATTGAAGAAAGGGAACAATGCGACCAAGTTGGAGAATGAGGAGACAGCTTCTATCTTCCAGCGGATAGAAGCAGAGGCAGCCAGACCCCAGGCTGCAACACCTCCATATCTGTTGCCTCCATTGGATAATAGGTCTGGCTGATAGCATCCCCCCCCCCCCTCATCCGCTGACCTCCCAACACACACACACACACACACACACACACACACACACACACCGCTATCAACACAGGCCCTATGGTGTGGATGAGAGGCTTCAGCACAGTTGAGCTGAAGGGAAATCGCCTTTGAGGCTGCCTGCTACCTGGGACGTATTAGGCTCTATTGACCAGAGGAGATGACTCTGTGTGCTCCCTCCCGTATAGAATGACATACACACACACACACACACACATGCACGCACACACACATGCACGCACACCAGCAGGTGACATGAAGGTATACATAGCTGACTGGCTGTTTTGACACTGAGCTGAAGGCAGATTTGGCTGGCTGGCGTTCCCTCCCTCCCCCTACCTGGATCCTTTTACTCAACACAGTGAATTTCTCTGCCTTTCACAGCGGTCCAGAGACAACCTGCTCTTCATGTCCTTTCAGCGCTGGCGTGTAGCCGGCCGGGTCAGAAACGCCTGCGTCGACGTCCAAAAGCCAATGCTGTCCAGCCCAAATGTCTAATTCAATTAAAAAATCCTTAAATCACAATATTCTTGTACTTGTTCCAGTTATTTCGTTATTTATCTCTGCAGCCTTTTTTTTATTTTAAAAGAACTGGAAGTTGGAGCAGAGCTGCAGTTTTTTGGGAGTTTGTTCCAGATATGTGGAGCATAAAAAAGTAAAAAGTTTTACATTACCACACACTAGAGTCTATGGTAGAGTAAGCAAAGCAGTGTTTCAGCTCAACAGGGCAAAAAAACAAGAAATATTTCAATATTTTGAAAAATAATACATATGGTGGAAATGTAGAGATATTTCGATATATTACACTCCTGCACCGCTACCATTTTTTTTGTTGCTATAACCCTTGTTATTTATGAGAAAACTCACGATAGTGTAAGAAACCATCGCAAAATGTGCAAGAAGTTAACGCAGTGCAGCTGCAACTTTAGAATAAACGAATGTGTGTGGACGGCGTCACGCATGCGGAGGGGAAAGAGAAAACCATCATCATTGTTTCTTCCTCAAACATCTGGGTCATGGCTGCTTGGCGAGCTTCCAGAGGATTCTCAAGAAACTGTGGGGCCCTTTCTAGGTTTCTCATTTCCAAAGTATGAAAGATGATGACGATAAGATCCCCCGGTCGCAGTGGGTGGGGAGTTTAGAATTCAGACAGAAATAAAATGAAAAAGAATCGCCGTTCGGCGGCGGCGTGATTTAAGATAAAGGGGCCGCGACTGCAGCCGATAAATCACGGGCGGCATCTGCCGCGGTTCAAGTACATTCCTTTAGCATGTCAGCTAACAACTGTATCTTGTCTACACGGCTCCTCACTCACGAGGGCCGCCTGTCACGGCTCGCCGGGACGTCGTGCCGCGTGCTCCAGTTACAACATGTACAAATAAATCTCTCTGAAGTTCATCGCTACCTGCTGACAGCGGTGAAACGGGGGGTGTAATTAATGGAGGGGCTGTTAATACTGGGCTCAACTAATGGGGTTGGCTCTCCTCAAGCGTTTCCGTCGGAGAGGCGTCGCCTCGTAGCAGCACGGACGGCTTTGACTTTGGGAACGGGGCGCGTGGGGGCCGCGTGTTTGCTGAGGCAATACCTGCACGAAAAAAAAGCAAAAAAAAGCTGTGCTGGCAGTGCTTAAAAATCGTTGCTGTCAGTGTGCAGCTTCACAGAATGCGGCTGCTCGCTTAAAAAGAGGGCTTCATTAACAGGAAACACAACGAACAGGACATTAGTGAAAGGGCTAAAACAATTCTGTTGGGAGGTTCCCTTTGTGTTTATGCGGGAGGAAAAAAAAAACACAAATCCTCTTCCCCGTGTGAGAGAGAGCAATGTGAATGCGGAATATACATCCCAGAGAGATGTGTGCATAAACACGCCGCCGCTCTGACCACTGCTGTTCCTGTGTACATAGCATGTCGGCCCGTAATCCTACCGGTAGCACGGTAATCGTATTACCTTTATGCCTGGGTTTAATTTAATCCAATAAAAGCTGGGGGGAATTAACCCGTAGGTATTAAAATGGACACTCCTCTCAGACAGTCACTTGTTCACAGTGGACAAGTTTATAAAGGAGAGCTATTGATCTGGTAGTAGTACTGCTGCTAGTGTCAATGCTGCTGCTGCTAGTGTTAATGCTGCTGCTGCTAGTGTCAATGCTGCTGCTGCTGCTAGTGTCAATGCTGCTGCTACTAGTGTTAATGCTGCTGTTGCTGCTGCTAGTGTTAGTTAATGCTGTTGCTACTAGTGTTAATGCTGCTGCTGCCAGCATTAATGCTGCTGCTAGTGTTAATGCTGCTTCTGCTAGTGTTAATGCTGCTGCTATTGTTAATGCTGCTGCTGCTAGCATTAATGCTGCTGCTAGTGTTAATGCTGCTTCTGCTGCTAGTGTTAGTGTTAATGCTTCTGCTAATGTTAATGCTGCTTCTGCAGGAATTTATGCTGCTGCTAAGGTAATGCTGCTGCTGCTAGTGTTAATGCTGTTGCTAATGTTGATAGTGTTGCTACTGCTGCTGCAGCCTTTTCCACACGTTTTGCAATTCATAACGTGGACCAAATATTTCATTTTCTTCCCTGATAGCGAGTGTCTGACACCACTGAATGCATTCCCTGTGCAATATTCCTTTTGATTATGACAGAAGAAGCAAATCCCACGGTTTGGGCTACACAGTGAAACCAGGACAGGATCCTTGATTATTATGTCTCTGCTGCACTCAGCCCAAGGGGAACCTTCAATTAGCTGTCATAGAGCGTGAGCATATGGAGTGATATTCTCCAAAGTACTGCCAATAGTCAAGCCAGACTTATTCATATCCTTTTTTGTGTGTGTGATTCAACACCCACACATTGTCGCATTAGAATGTACGGTTTCTCCCTGGCCCTGTTATTACCACCGGGGTTATAGTATATAAGTCAGCGATTGATGACAGACAATGAGACAGGAATCTGGGAGAAGGAAGAGAACAGAGGCGCATGGCTAGTGGAGCGTTGTCACGGTATCTGCATGCACGTAATCACTCAGGAACACACACACACACACACACACACACGCACGCACGGCACCGATGAGACTTGAGGACTCAGTAGTCGTGCCGCGGTGACAAATGAAAACTGACGGCGTGTGTGTCTTTTATATTATGCTTAATGGCTTCACTTTCAGTAGGCAGCACATTGCTGTTTGTCTTGCGAGGGAGAGGAAAATAGTGAAGGAACACATTTAGCATTCGTTCCAGTTAATTTAACGCTTAAAAAGTTACAGGAATTCTTGGTCATGGAAAAAAAATCAGGATGATGAGAAACTGGCTGTTTACCTCTTTGTTCTGTGGAGACTTCTTGCCTCTTTTTTTTTTTGTCTTTAGGTAAAAAGAGTCCACAGTGAAATATGGCTCTTGGGGGGGTAATGGCCTCCTAATGGAGGGAGACTTTGCAAAAGCCCAACAAGTCTAAGGAGCCTTAAAACAATTCAAAGTCTGTTTCTGCCATCAGAGGGGAGCCGCGCTCAGCTTTTGTGAAGGGACCGAGTGAATTTAGTGGATGGAAAATGAATGAATAACTCATTAGCTTTCAAGTCATTACACGAGTTTCAGTTTCTGCCATCTGGTAGCCTCCTCAGACGTCCACTGGCTACATCCTACAGATACCAACATTTTATTTTATACCCTCTGTCACCTTCCTCTTTAACCCAGAAGATGAAAGATATTTTATGGTTTTGTTGTCTGGAATTATTTGATATGTTGCTTTAGAAAAATACTTGGTAGGTGCTTTCTATCACTTTCTATAATGGGATAACTTCAACCAATCAAATAAATATATAACGTAGTAAGAGAGCACTGAAAAACGCATAAACTGCACCTTGAAAGCCGGGAAGAAGTCAGTGTTATTTACTCTTTACATCTTTCAGTGAAAAAATACTCTCCAGTTCCATTATAGTTTAGCTATTTTGCTCATTTTCAGTGCACATAGGTTCATTGCCATTGGATGTTTTTTTGTGCCAGGCACTTCTGCTTCACCAGAGGAGCCAACAACAACCACGGCTTAGAGTAAAACCAGAATAATACCACAATAACTGGGGCAAAGTTGAAGGTGCAACATTTACACCAATTTCTTTAAAGTTCACCTGAAATGTAATTTCAAAGGGAATCTACAGGCAAAAACATTTTGTTTGAAGAGTTTGTTTCAAGAGTTTGTTTTGGCCGGATTTTCCTCAAATTTTCAGCAAATGTTGGGAATGGTACCATGAACAGATGATCAAATTTTGGTAATGATCCGTAAGCGAATCTTTTGTTTTCTGGATCTTTGAATACCGTGCACCTGCGTAGCTTGTTTTGTTTAAACACTACACCAGAGACACTAAAGACGACTTTGGTAGAATTTCAGGCACGTGCATTCATTCATTTCAAGTATAAGACATCAATGTTGGGTGGAAGTCACAACATTGCTTGGCAGAGGTCTGCTCTCTCAGAGTGGGATGTGATCCAAAAGGATTAAAAAAGACATTTTTTTACTGTTCTGTACTGTGAGAGCCGGTGTTCTCACACCTAAACCACGCCGTGGGTGCCACTAGTTCCTCATCGGATGCTGGTTTAGCCACAAGCTCCTCACTTACAACATGATGGATTCTGCTGTATTTATGTGCCACGTGTTTAATGTATGCTAAAAGCAACTACTGCTACATAAGCATTTACCCTGCTGCACACAAATAAACGTATTGATTGAATGACTGGTTGAAGTCATTCTGCATCGCATAAGTTAATTGAAGTAAGGCGTTGAACAGTGAGCAAACAAAGTGTAAATTGTTTCTCTGCTAATGCCGCCGCTGAAATATCATTTTCCAACGTGCCTTTCACTCGGTCCTCGGCCTTCCATCCGCGTTCATATGGAAATAGAGTTGTTCTTGAGCATGACACAGTGTGATGATTTATATTACGTTTGTGATGAATTCGGTATCTACCAATAACAACAATAACACACAAAAGAAATTGGATTACACGTCCTGCATTCTGCGCTGCGTGTGCGGCGGTGGAGGGGGAACGCGACGTTTGATTGCTTGTGTATCAGCAGTAAATATGAGGAAAGCTGAGTGAAAATTCATATAATTTCCCACGAGTCGTGTCCTTGTGAAGTTGTGTACAGTATATGTCCGTGTCTTAGGGAACAAAACCTAATAGCTGGATTATGTTATTTACTACAGTCTCCAATATATCCCGCAATACAAACACATTAATTCTGACGGATACCAACAAGCACACACACAGACGCCCTTATAATACATGTTCACTCTCAGACACAAAATGACACCAAACTATAGAGAACAGACATAGCAGCTGCCAGACTACAGCCTGCTTTTTTCCCCGGCTTGCTGATTTTTCAGTAGTGTACGTGCCTCAAATTTCAAGCATTAACTTTAAGTGTGCCGAGCAGACTGATATTTAATGCTGTGCACACACCATAGTGTCTATTTCAAGGGCGCTCTCTCTCTCTCTCTCTCTCTCTCACACACACACTAACACACATGTACACAGATACACAAACAGATGCATATGAATGCACACATTGACACAAAAAGGAATGCACCCACACACACACACACACACACTGATTAGAGCAGCGCAGACACAATAATCAGGCCAGTGTGAAATAAATCCCCTCAAAGGCGTGTGTTAGGGAGTGATGGGGGACCATTGTGATGTCTGGGTAATAATTCTTTTAATACGCCTTGTTTCACAGTCAGACTGTAATCAAACAAGAGGCTGTGGATCCCCTCGGCTATAGGCTCAGTGTAACCATAATCACCCCCCCCCCCCCCCCCCCACACACACACACACACACATCTCTCTTTTATGTAAAACAACCCTTTGTGACGTTCTAAATCACAACCCCGGGTTTGCTCGTATGATGTCAGCAGATATTATTTGGCCACACACACTGTGCAATACGTGAACATCCAGAAGTGTAACAGGCATCTTGGGAATAGGAGAAATCAGCTTCTCAAGGTGATTTTTTTCATTCTTTGAGGGGGGGGTTGGAGTTTCCTGCCTGGCGACAACTGGCCCTGGTGTCTGACTATGTTCAATGCTTCTTGATCAGATTTCAGAGCAAACAGGTGACCCCCTGACCTCCTGTGCTGAATACTCTCCACGGCCAGCAGACACTGGGTGGTTGGGTATTATCCCACTATGTAATATCAGAGACTCTGTGAACAGCTCTGAGAATCCCCATCCTGGGATTTCCTCCCTTTTCGTCGCCGCAGTTAAATTCGCCCCTTGTATCGTAACCGAGAAGGAGACCAGGAGTGTGTCGGGACGTCGAAGGAGCGACATCACGGCATGTCGTAAAAAAAAAAACGTGGTTGAATAAAAAGCGACATGGGAGGAATAAAGAAGAGAAGCTGGCATATAGGGAGATCACTTAAGTCCAGGAGCCCTCTGCTTAAACATACACTCCCCAGTAGTGCCCTAACCTCCCTGAAATCCTTCCCAGCTTACATTTACAACCTGTTCTGAGTAGAACGGTAGGTTGTAATACAACCAATGTGCAGGCTTGATTAAGATTAAGTCTATATGTCACATTTAGGGTTTTTTTTTAAGCTGTGATGTTTCCTGCAGGATGACATGTACAGTGAGGTATGGTCTGGTCCTGGAAAGCCATGTTCGTGGAGTCAGTGGATATCAAAGCGATCCTGTCCAGAACCAATGATTTAGGTCAACAAGGAAGAGCAGGAATTTCCTATAATAACACGTTTCATTAAAATAGGTAATATGCATCCGAAGCAATTCTCTACTCCACTAAGCAAGAAGACCATATCAATTCCAAAAAAATGTTTTTACAGCTAAGGGGGAAAAATATGTTTCTGGCAACCATTTTCAGTTCAAATCCAAAAGGTGGTCCTCGCAAGGCTTTTCCACCAGTAAATGAATATTTCTGAATAACAAATCTAGATATTTTTGAGCGGCTTCCCAGGGGCACGATTTACTGATATGCTGCTGTCCTCTTTGATTTCAATATATATATATATATATATATATATATATATATACTGTATATGCATTTAAAGGAGAATGATCATGGATGAGGAGGAACAGGATGAGGATGTTGGTAGAGGGTCTGCAGGCAAAAGGAATGGAAAATAAGAGTGAAAACAGAAAGACAGACAGAGCCAGCGAGACGCCAATGCAATGGAGAGATGAAAGTAAGACGGAAGCAGACGGAGGAGGAGGAGGAGGAAGAAGCGATGTGAGCGAGAATATGACAGGAGGACCGAAAAACAAAAACAGAAAAGATGATTTTCCACATCAATACCCTCTCCTTTCACACCGCTGTGTCCACTTGGGCAGCTGACAGGGGGCAGGGAGGGGTAGGAGGGATGGGGTTGGGGGGGGGGAGTTGTTGTCAAGGCAAACAAACAAATTGGCCATTTTTAACACATCCTGATCCCTGCCCGCGTACCGCTGGTGAGCATTTCATCCGAGCACCTCGCGCGCCTGTAAAAGCTCGGTGTTGAAAGCCTCCATATTTCTCTATTGCTCCCTGCCTTCTCTCCTATTTATTTATTTATTTTTTGCGGCTTTCTCTCTTCTTGTTATCATGTGCATGTTGACCTCTATGTAAGAACTGCAGAAGACAGGAATAAATCATAGAGGTCCTTATTAGAGAGCTGTATATTCATCAGACTGTAAGAGCCGGCCTCTCTGGGGTGACTGCTAACTATGCACATGACTCACAAATAACAGCTGAGCACTTCTGTTGCGTTGTGAAGCGCTTTCACGACACACACAAACTACCGGGCCTCGTTTTGACCACATGCAGAGTTTCGTGAGCTAATTGGCAAGTCGCGTCAGCGGGCCGCACCTTATAATTTCAAACAAATTGGGTCATTCCCCTCCTCACGATCCCCACTCGCAAATGTATAATTTGAAGGCGCGGCAAAAGATTGAAGGCGTATGCAAATGTATTGACATTTGAACAATTAAAGAGGAGGCTGTTGATTTGTGTGCCTGTTAACTGCAGCGCTGGGGTTTAGACTACAAAGCTAATTTCGCAACCTGGGATAGATAAAAAAAGGCTTCAGAGCATCACCTGCATCTCATTGCGTCAATGCACACGTTTTTTGTGCATACTTTTAATAAAAGATAGCTTCTGATTTGCTTACTCGGTGGTTTGAAGCCACATATCAGACCATGGCGTTCTTTTACGGTCCACAGAAATGGGTACATAATGACTTTTCTGTGTGAATAGCACATTTAAATCAATTTAATCATCTCATTTACACAAAGCAACAAAGGAATATGTATTTTTATGGGCCCCCATATGCAAGAAAGAAAACAGGCACGGAGCCACGGGTAAATGAGTGGATTATGACGTTGTCAGTAAAAGCCTGAGAGAGGGACTTACTGACCCGTTTAATGTCCACTTTCCAGTGGAGCGGCTCGTTGCATGTGACCCCATCCACTCCACCATAATCCTACAAGAGAGGATCGGGCCTCGACGCGAGCGACGTTATTGAACTTGACAAGAACCCAACTGTCTGCCACACGGGGTCTCAACATCACTCTGATGTGATTGCATTCCGTGGCAGGGCACGCCGTGTTGGTGCATTGGAGAAATATCGTGGAAAAAGGACGTGTGAAGCCCCTGTCCAGGCTTCTGCTCAAAGAAATATCAACATCAGGTCCAATATTGTACATTTTCGTGGGTTTTAGTTGAATCTCTGATACAAGATATATCTGTCATTTTAATGGACAAAACTTCACAACAGTCCTGACGGCTCGTTTTAAGGCTCAGTTCCTGAGTACAGGCTGTGTGCACACAACAGCATTAGTATACTAGCACCGTGGCTTTTTATGACCTGTAGATCCTTTTTTATTCTTTGTAGCTTTTAAAGAGAAGGGTCAAACGATGATCACAGCTCTAGCCTCATCATCAACAATCAGCTGTGCTCTGTCGCACGAAGGATTACTTCTGCACAACTGGACGCGTCTCTGTGTGCATTTTTCTAAAATTGCGTGTAATGTGAGCAAAGGTTAAATGTTATTTTCACCTTTAACTCCCCACCCCCCCGTCGCTGCAAAAGCTCGTCTCAGAAGCCTATTTCAAAGAAGGAGGCGGCGAAAACGAGCATCAGGATGGCGCGGGCGTCCGGTGACAGCCGGCAAAAAGCGCCATCATTTATGTGTCAACATCAGCCATGTGGGAGGACAAGTTTATTGACATCTTGATGATCATCCGAGACCATTCTCCCTCGCGCTCATCGACTGGCAACTCAACAGACATTAGCCAGCAGCGGGGCCAGGCACATGTCTCATTTGTCAAGGAGAGGGGGGGTGGGGGGGGACGACAAAGTCCTGGTTGACTTTAAAATACAGATGTGAGAACGCAGAAGCCCCGAGGAGGAAATGACAGGAAGGGGGAAGTGGACTCCCATGTGCACACACACACTCACATATCACTACAGTGTAGTCGCACGTCACGGAAGATGCCGTTGAAATCCTTAATTTCTCAGTCGGGAATCAGCATACATTCAACAAATTATAAATCAATTGAACATTCGCCGCTTGCTCCGAGAATCCATAACAGCTAAAATGAAAAGAGGCTGCTGCTTGACTACCTAATAATGTGTGTACTTATATATATATATATAAACCCAGACAGTTCTTCTTTTAAGAAGGCTTAGAAAAGGAAAAACATATGGCTGAATGCAGATGTAAGGGTCTGCTTTAGGGCCAGCTCATATCAAATTCTCTATACGAGTGTGAGAAATTATTTTTTTTTAGACATGACTAAAATAAGAAAAGCACATTTTGACTTTGACCCGCTGCTCAATTGCTTCAAACTTACTTGTGTAAATGCCGGCAATTTAATTCCCAAAAATGAATACGTGTTCTTTTATCGCGTTTCCCCGTGATTGTCGCAGTGTTTCCGCTAAGTGCATCCTCTGCATATTAATAAACCCGCATGATGTTCTTTGTCAGGGCAACGCTTACCTTGATCTTAGCTTGGATGCTTTTCCACTTTCTGGCAGCCCCAGACCACGTCTTATCAATACAGAACTGGACGAGCAAACACATTAATAAATATTGAGCTCTCTGATAATCTGCTGGAAAAGTTGCTTGACCTCCGCGGCTCATCACTGACTGAGTTGAGCATTATGTGGATTTAGGACGCTGGGTGTGGAGGGGATTAGGATAATTACTGTTATTATATTCTCCGTGTGAGGACTATGGTGAAGCCGAGACGAGGTCCGCCTCGGTTCTTGACAGCTAAATTAAAAACACGTGCCACGGATGTGACCCCGGATGATTGATCTTTCTCCCGTGGGTCCGGCATCTCTTTCTCTCTGAGGCAGAACCCCGGATCCTTACATTCCGCCTACAGAGAGTAAAGGTTTTATTTATTTTTTTTTATTTTATTTTATTTTTTTAAACGGCTGATGGAGATTTGGAGCTTCAGCTTCACTTTGGGAATAATCTAACCTTGCCCCAGGCCAGACTTTGCACCTGTCCGGGCATGTACGTTTCCAGAGGTGAGATATCTTTCTCTCCCTGTCTTAGTCTAAAAAAAGGAATATGCTAGCAGGGGTCCCTTGAGCCTCAGCACCAGGGACTCAGGGAACGCCCGGATGGTAAACCTCCCCTAAATCCCTGAGATACTGATCCCTTATGATATGGTAACTGGCTTTGAGGTGTTGTTTACCACAGAGCCCCACTCACTTCAAACCCCCTAGATGCTTCCCTACACTCCAAAGCTTACGTAACATATCTAGCACATATTAGATTCTAAATTAAAAATCAGCCGGCTGTGACACTTGATACATAGACGGCTAATACCGAAGGAATATCAAAAGTGCCAAAATTTCAGGAATGCAATTTGACATTGTTGTCTGCGGAAAGAGACCATTGAGGGGCGGGGTTCTTACCATGAGCCGGATCCGGAGGACCGAACTCCAGATTGTATCTCAGGATGTAAAAATTATTCCACACATAGAGCTGGTTATCTCGCGGATTGTAATCCACAGCTGCGATGTACTGGTACTGGTTGGGAAAGTGGATGTCAACATATTCCCCACGGTTCTGCTTGGTGTTGTAAACGTAATCGATCAGGCTCTTGCTGACCTCGCTCTCGTTGTCCTCGTAGGTGGAGCGCACCACGTACAGTACTCCGCAGACCATGAAGGCGTTGGAGGCCGAGCGCTTGTCGTAGGCCGTGTCCCAGGTCGCCTCGAAGCGCAGCGTGTAGGGGTTCAGCTGGCTGATCACCATCATGCCGTTGTTCTGCTCCGTGGCGTAGATCACCCACAGCCCGTTCTCGTCCACCGCCAGGTCGATGTCCGTCTTGCCGCCCCACTTGTAGGGCGAGGTGTCGTGGTAGTTGGCGTTGTTGATGATCGCCTCGCCGCTCTTGATCCGGGTCCGCAGGTCGAACTTGACGATGTTGCGCGTGCGCTCCTTGTTGAAGAAGACGGCGCCGTCGTAGACCACGAAGCCGGTCCCGTCCACCCGGTGGGGCAGCTTGTAGGTGATGGTCTGCCGGGCGTTCTGGAAGTCGTCCAGGGAGGAGTACTCGATCAGAGTGTCTGTCCTATAAGGAGTCCAAGGCATAAAATAGATTTTGTCGCCGGCTTGCAGCGGGTCTTTGCACCAGGCGCCAGCTTGTTGCTCCGCTTCAAACAGAAAGGAAGGATCACCGACAGTTTTCAGAGTCCCAGGACAAAGAAAAACTAGTAATGGGAGAAAAGTAGAATAAAGAAACAGACACAGGTTAACACGTGAATAAAATAGAATAAAACTAGTCAAAACTGCATGTTATATCGATTACTATTTAACATCCTCATTTACTTTTATGGGTTGTCCACGAGGAGTGGGGACAGACACATAATAGAGTGGCCAAAGGACGACTAACAGCTATAGCCAAAATTCACAAGCAGGATAAGGATTTTGGTTTTGTGCATAGAAAGAAAAAAAGGAATAGGAAGTTGTTAAGCATAATCTTTAAAAATATATATATATGTATAGTCTGAAACCAAAAAAAAAGCTTTGCCTCATAGACATTTACTGTTGGGAGTAGAACACAAATGAGGGGAAATAGAACAGAAACAAAACTTAATGAAACAATTGGTCCTGTAAACAAAAAAAATGCAGCCAACTAAAGTCACTTGGCAACAAGACAGGAGAAGTTATGAGAGCAGGAGTCAGCGGAGTCTGCAAAGTGCTTGCGTGTACTTGTACATGTGTCTCGTTTAAGTTACCTCTGCTGCGGTATATGCTGGAGAAGGCTTATCATTACCGAGTGGTGCGAGTGTCACGACAACATTCAAATCTAAAGAAACTTTCAAGTAAGGGTCTGTTTGAGGTGTTTGGTTGTTTGTTCTGAGGCATAGGAATCAACAGAGGAAAGAGCAGCAAGTGGTCAAGGTGAGAATAATGGGGGGGGGGGGCGAGTGAGAAAGAGGGGGAGGACGGGTTCAGAGAGAAAAAGGACAGTAGAAAGCAATAGCTTGAAAAAAGGGGGGGGGGGGGGCCAAGAAACACTGTTACCATGGCATGCTATGGAAAAGGGTTTGGAAGCCAGGCATTATGAAACTCTGCTGAGGAGTAAAGCACCCAGGGCGAATGAGGAGAGGAAGCGCCTATGGATTGCAGCTAATATGCCCCCATTTACTTTTGGCTGCTTTTTGTGCCGGCTACTTCCCTTGTTGCACTACACTGGCCGTTAGCACCAGAGCTGGGGGTGGGGGGGGGATTCATTCTGAAGACTACGTCTATGATGGGTTTGCAGAGAGGCCACCGAGGGGAAAATAGGTAGTTTACAACCAGATGCCACAAAACAAGGAGCTAGGGTTTGGATCGTGTCTGTTATTTACCTTTTTGCTCCACTTCTATTTTAAGCGTTGGAAGAGAGAATGAAAGGGGTGCAAGGGGGGGGAAAAAAGAGATTAATATGAATTAACTGTCATAGCGGCGATCACATATGCAGAAACAGCTTATGAGACATGGACATAGACGGGTAGACCTATTCAGAGAAAGCAGGAAGGTTGTGAGGGAGGGGACGCCGCCGCCAACGTCCTGTCTCGGAAAAAAAGGAGTTAAACATCAAGAATGGTCTGGTCATGTTTGTGATCAGCAGTGGTGGGTGGATTTCTTCTGGGCTTTTTTTTATTCTCTGCTAACTACCTGTGACACCTTGTGTCTTTGATGTCACAACTTCACTCAGGTGCCACTTTTAAAATTCATAGATTTAAAAAATGAATTAATTAAAAAAAAACATTAAAAAGAAGGGTTTTTTTTGTATCCACTGAGTTATTTCGTTCAGTGATTGCAGGTTAATGCACTCGGAGCCACTGTGGCCTCATCCAGAGAAAAGCTGCAGCAGCAAAGTGCCATTTATTGCCTATTGCATATTTATCGATGTTTGTTAATTGCAGTTTGATTTGAAATGACTGGTCATGTTGGAAAGTAAAATAAAATAATAAAAACACACATTTATCCACCCAACACCGTAAATCATGCCTAAGTGAAAAGACAATTTTATTTATTTTCTTAGGAAGGATTTTAAAGATGAAGTAGGCAATGCTTTTTCATTACAATTATGGCTCACGCACATTCAGACATTGCATGTCACTAAGAGTAATTCAATAAATTGTAGGTTTAAACACTTTTTAGACATATGACTGTGAGTGCTGGCTCCTATTTATATAATTATTTAAATTTTTTTAATATGGAAAAGGAGTAACTTAAACGACCAATGGGGTTAGCTAACACTCAACTCATTGCTGGGTTGGGGTTATTGCCTACTGCAGCTTTAAAACAATAAAGTTGTCTGGATCATTTTATATTATATCTAACACCATATGTATAAAAGCCTCTGCATTACACTACAAAACATACTTCACATTTTTAAATCTTAAAGCCATATATAATTAAGAAAAATATGAGGCTGATAATCACTGTACATGACTTGAACAAATGCATAATAATAATAATAATAATAATACATGGTATAGTATATTCTACTAATAAGCTAGTAAAATGTGTTTTTAATTCCACATTCTGACTATGTGCCTAATTGGTGGAATCATTTGTCCTGTTTTAGTACCAGTCCCCTATAGATAGGCTATATAGTATGTAAATGAGCCAACATTCAAGGCACACTGAAGGGAACTGCTCCAAGTAGGATAACCCACTTCATTAATCTAGATGCCAATGCTTAAATTATAAACCACATCACACATAAATGAAAGAATAAGTAAGATCTTGTTTTGCATATAATTGCATTTGTAACTGTAATAGCAAGAGCTTCTTTTTTTTTTTTTTAAAGCAATTACGACAACACATGTTTACATGAATGATCCTCAGGTAAGCCCAAAGGCTAGGTCAGACAACCACTATGCTCAAAGCATGTTTTTCCCAATTTGTGACATTTCTACTTAACAACCGGTCTGCTCGCTGTTCCTACTCGCAGGCCGTTGGGAAAATGTGACGTTCAGGGACACCGAGGACTTACTATTATGTATTAATGTGTACTATTAACAGAATATCTCAAGAAGAATATAATTACTGAAATGTTTCATCAGTACATTACATAGCCCTGAAGCTACGGTTTGTATTGGAATAAAAAAAAAAGAAATGTGGTTATCTAATTTTCCTTCCACTTAAAAAAGGGCCATTTCTACTGATGTGGAATGAGACACATCATATTTGAATCTGTTATTTGATGTGATTATGCATTAGATGTCAATGTAAGAAGTATAAAACTGCATATGTCAGTATTCCTGTTTATTTTTCATCTTTGATTTTGAGTGAATGCACAGGCTCAGCCATGCAGATCCAGCCTGACTGGATCAATGGATTAAAAAAAAAAAAAAAAGACAGCAGCAGGCCAATTGCTAAGTGTACAACACATTTCGAGGCAGTTTTGCAGGACGGGATAATCTGACCATCTAAGCTCTGGGCCTTTTGCAACTCTCCATCTCCAGTCAGGATTGGAACGTGCTGTAATTGTCCAGTCTGACCTAGACTTTGGCTCCAATAGGCAGTGACAACTAGTGAATTCAAGAAGGATCCGTGAATGCACGACATTTCTGCAGAAGGAATTCAAGTGTGTTGCGGGCTAACTAGGAACAAACAAACGCGGAGGGAGAGGCCTATGAGCGACAGCGGAAGCTCTCAGAAGCCGCCTCATGGCCACATGAAACAAGTCGGGAGAGACAGAGAAAGACGGCGTGAGGGAGAATCTGGAAAGAAAAAGAGACACATGACGGAAGTCCCGATGACGTTAGCCAGAAGTGGGAAAAGTGGAAATAACAATCAATGTGATCAGAAATCGGTCAGTGGATGGAGAGAGTGAGTCAGAAAGCCGGCGAGATTTCCTGCAGATTGCACAGGGGGAAGGGAAGAGAGTCAGTCACTTTAAATAAAGCAACATGAAAACATGAGACACATCCCAACCCACACCAACCCACACCACCATCAACTACCTCCAACAGACATTATGAGCCTTCTATGGATATTACTAATCCTGCGATGACTAATAACCACCGTTAATAACCGCCTTTTGCTATAACATGTGCTGCTGCAGAAATCAAGTCGAAAGCATCACATTAAATACATGTATAAGGGGGGGGAATATGGATAACAAACAATACCAAGGGGGACCCAAACCTCATGCTGTTATAGCTTAAGATTAATTTTCATAATCGGGCTATCATTGTCATATCAGGACGAGGGTTCACTGGCATTAGCATGTGATGGGAAATGACAATATTAGCATTGAGGACGGTTTATGCCTACTGGCACAGATCCACCCTTACACAACTTAGAATAGGGAAGATGTTTTTTTTTTCCTTTCTTTTTTTTTTTTTACACCATTTGAAAATAGCTTGCACAGAAACGGTCTTTAATAAAGACTTTTATGTCACCCGATTCGTGGCAATTACTAGAGCCAATTCAGAGAGTGACTCGGTGCCAGGTGAAGGCAAAATTTACATCCTTGGCTGGAGTGTGAAGATAATATTGCTAATGGGGGTAGTTCATGACAAGAACCAAATTATGAAGCCAAAAAAGGATGGAAATGGTGGAAATGTAGGCAACTTATTGCAAAGGACCCCCCCAAAAATTGCTCGTGTGAATATGCAAAGGCGTATGCAGGTAGAGTTAATTGATAAAAAGGAATTCAATTACATTTGGGTGGAGGTAGAAGGGAAAAAAGGAAACAAACACAACAAAACAAGTTTTTTTTTACATGGTGCTGTTAAACTGCTGGTTGTATAGCTTCCCATTGACAGCAGCTACTGTGGTCCTGTGGTTCATCAGCTTAATGGGGATTTAATACAAATCAACTTCTCGAGTCTTGTATCCCATCAAACCCGGGGCCTCCTAAGCTCCTGAACCGCCGAAATCATCTTGAAATCGCAAATCTTGATGTCTGCCAGACGATCTGCCTCGTCTGCACACGGTGGAGAACCGTCCTGAGGTGTTGTGCTTTCCTATTTTTGGTGCGGGACGAGCGCAGTAAATCTTTCTGTATGATTCCCCTTTCTCTGCATTAGTCTGACTCCACGAAATAATCTGGTGTGTATGGATTTTATTCAGGGGGAGGGGGGTGGGGTGGGGAGGGGGGGATTGATTCAGGGAAGCGAGAAAACACGAAACTTGTCTATAAATCACAATCTAGCACAGTTTTGCAACAAGACGGGTCGGGCTTGAGCTGGGGAAAAGGCTGGGCCGGGCTCATGTGGACTGGGTCAGACTGGGAGAACACTAAGCACTTACCGGGGCAGCTGCGATAGGACACATTCTGTGTTCTTGGTCCTATTCTGGTTGGGCATGGACCTTGAGAAGCAGAAAGATGGCGGCTACAGACATGCATGTTTGAAAACTGCTGCGAGTGAAGAGAGGACCTGCCTGGAATTATTTGTGTTAAGATAAAACTTTTGCGAGGACTGAGAGTCCTTGGGCAGAAGTTGAGTTTCCAGCTGCACGGCTTCCTCGCTGGAAGAAGGAGGCTAAAGATAATCACAACAGTGGGTGGACATGAGTGCACCCTGAGGCTAATCCTACTATTAAAGTTTGAGGTAACACAGCAAGACATGGGATCAATACTTCACTTAACTATGAGGCAAGTAGAAAACTAAAAAAAAAAAAAAAAAAATCTAAAAGCAAACCAGGCATTTCAGGTAAAAAGCTATAGGATTTGGCCATGCTCAATAAGCTGGACTCAAATACTCATTATTGCTTACTCCATTTTTAATTACAGGTCCTCGAAGCCTCCGAGTGGTTAACCTTTAAGTTGTAATGAGTTTCACCATCTAATGATGTTCGCTAATACATTCTGATTCCACCCTAAGCTTAGACACATATACTGGTAATGAGCAATGTATTAAATATAGAAAGTAATGTACATATATATATATATATATAAATATATAATGTCTATATTTGGGTTAAATGTCCTTCTTTAGATTGATAAAAGCACTAAAACACACCCAAAGACATCGGTGTACAAAATTCTCAATTGAATCTAGAAGAGCTGCCAAATACTCTCTAATACTACCGTCCTATCACTCACCCTCTAATTATTTCAGCTCCATCTGATTAGCGATTCCTGCGATTCATCTAAATCTTGGTCATTAGTCAGTTTGTAAAGGTTACATGGGGGAATTTCCTTCCCAAATTGCAAATGAACATGGCAGCTTAAAGGACAATGGGGAGTTTTTAATGCAAAGGGCAATCTAAATTTTGTTTGGAAGCTATGAATGGCAATGAATATTTTAGCGGCCGCGAAGCGGACGAAAAAATGTTAACGCTATCTCTTTAGATGAAATATCGCCTTGTTGACTTACGAGTGGAGGCATTCTGCTCAGTTACATAATGAGACATCTGGTAAATTATTTCAACACCTGTTGTATTGATGTATACTGTATTAAGCCATCAAGGTGAGCTGCGGTTTTTCCTTTTTTTTTTTTTTTTTTGCCTGATGATAGACTTGAGTAATGAAACTCTGGCTTGCCATCGACGGGAGAGCCAGCATGACTTCCTCTACCCCTCCCTCTATATCCTGCTACCTCGTAACCGGGCTCGTCGATCCGCTGGAAACATGGTGAGCACATCAATAATAAAGGCAGTACAGAAGAGGGCCAAAGGGTTTTACAGGTCATATTTCATGAAAAGTTCATGGTGTGACACAGATGGAAGAAGAGACAGAGGGGGGAATGGTGCTGAAAGGTGTTGCAGACAAAGAGGGCATACTGTCTGGACAAGGCAGAGGGAGGAAATGGGACAGCATATGTTATGATGCAGAGGATAGACAGAGAGAGAGAGAGGAGGAGAAGATGTGGTGCAGGTATAAATAAGGGCAGAGTTTTCAATTCATGACAGGAGGGTCGTACTTACTGTAGGGCACACACTCATACTGGACCTCCAGGTACTTGTAAGTCCCCGGGCAGGGGTCAGGGAAGACATCTGAACCGGTGATCACGATGCACTGGGTCCGATTGTTGCATCTGTCAAAAACACACACACACGCACGCACACACACAACATAATCATTTAGCGATGCTGTCTACATGTCTACATGCAGGGTTGCTGCACACTGTTCTGAAATCAGATAATGCTTTTTAAGACCTCGGGCTGCAACACTACAGGTGAAGAGGAGAAGAATCGCCATGAAAATTCCCCGGTTGATTTCTTACATTAAAACAATTGTTGTTTTATTGTACTACTGCAATGCCTGGAAGGAAGTATGGTTTCCTATAGAAAAATGGAAGCTTAGGTCGATTTTTTAAAAAATGTTCTTTTCTAAATGAGTGTGAGCTGGCCTGTCATGGAAATGGACATACAAGTGTAATTAATGGAAGAACAAGGCTAAAAATGTATGTTGAAATTTGGGTTATCAATCAACGTATCTGTTTTAAAGGGGATGTTGTGTTGTTTTTGTACAAACTCTAAAGCCAATTGGGGCAAATCTGTGATTTGTGACCCTGGGCTATACAAATAAAATTAAATTGAATTTTAAAATTGTATTGATAGGTCAAGTTAAACCAGACTTATGATAAATCTGTTACTTCGCACTTTTTCCTGTATATTCTATTGACATGGGCATGTTACTGCTATATGTGTTCAGAAATAAATAAGTTGAGGTCCTGATTCTGTTCTGTTATAAGCAAATTTAATTTTTTGTAGATTTGTTTATGGCATAAATGCCTTTATATTGTTGATGGAGGGAAGAGACATGAAACAAACTTAAGAAACAAAGGTCCACATGGCCAGAGCTCTACCCCTACGCCACCACAGCGTGCCAGTGATTTAAACTTTTAATGATAATGAATCTGAATATCCATTTGAAAGATTCACAGAAAAGGGATACACACTAATGTTCCATATGCAAGTTAAAGCCCAAAGATAAAGTTGATCTGACAAAACGCCAGCCACAGACACACAGATGCTTTTATAGAGAGATTACAAGAATTCCAATCTTTAAATATGCAAATGTTTAATTATCTTAGTTCATATCTGCTCATTTGCATACAATCGCAGAAGAGAAACATGAACATCGGATGACAACAGGTTCCAAATCCTTGTTTCCTTTTGTTCCCATATTAGAGTCAATGGGGGTTTGGATATGCCTTTCTATCACTTCAAACATCTGAAAATACTGTCAAAAAAATGAAAAAAAAAAATCAATTTTCAACATGTTTTTTATGAATAAAATGTTCTATGAATCAGGCTATGAATGATATATGAACAGACCCCTCTCTAAAAACCTTCAGAATATTGCTAAAATATGAAACTGCTTCGTTTGGTGTTGCTGAAGTGGCGCTTTCAGGCTCAGAGTTTGAGGAAATACTCAATTCGAGAGAAAAGCCTTCAACGATTTGCATTGCAGAAGAAATATACAGATCCAACCTGGACAAAGTGGAGGAAAAATAAAACCTAAATGTGGATTTTTTTACCATTCTTTTTCCCCGCTTGTCTGAAAGAAGACATGACATGGAAGCAAAGTAGAATTGATCGGTACGGGAAAAAACTGCCTCGCCTCAAGATAGAATAAACAAAATATATTGAATACACTTTACACAGCAGAACACATAGGTTTTTACGTTTAGCCTCATTTTGGCAATAATAATACGGATATTTTTATATCTGTGTGTTATGACTTCAATGGTGAATGTGATTAACTGTGCTTCACTTCCATAATGAAAAAGGAGACTTGTTAAGATTTTTTTTTTATCTTTTTAGGGGTTTGTGGAAACCCTGAAAAAAGGGAATCCATGCTGTTCTTTCTCAACTAGCTAAATAGCTAAAAGAATCAAATTAATGTGACAGTGTGTAATAAAGGATTGAACTACAACAGTAGGATGCACATCTGCACCAGAGCATGTGTGTGTGTGTGTGTGTGTGTGTGTGTGTGTGTGTGTGTGTGTGTGTGTGTAGCAGGTCAGGTTGTGTGTCTAACATGTATTTAATAGACCCGTGGTATAAAGAGGAGACGCATCAAGTTGTAACTGGAGTAGACCGGCTCCACGGCCTTGTGTTAAAGGCAAATACAGAAGCTGTGAGAAATAAGCGAGAAGGGTAGAAGAATAATGTTGAGCTGCTTTTGTGCACGCCGCAGCGCTATTTACGCAGTTATCCGTCGAGTCAGGGTCGGCGTGCTCTTTACTCATTGGGTCTCCTCCGCTGTGCCTACATATGGTGTAAAGAAGGCCCTTTGTGGTCTGTTCCATATGTCTTATTCGAGAGCCCCGATAATCTGTTGCACACCGTATAATCGAGGTCACCTGTATAGAAAGTAACTACAATACAACACGTTCCCGGTTGTATAAATTAATATTTCACTTGGACAGTTTTACAGTGTTCCTCAACTTTGTCCCTGTTAATTGTGATGAAACAATGCTTCCCGTGTGTGTGTGTGTGTGTGTGTGTATTATGTAAATATGCCACGTGAATCACTCCAATAGAATTAAAAGCGAATGGCCTTCAGTGTGATTGAGGATTTCTGTCCTCCACGTCGGTGCGGGGTTAAACGGAATCTGTGTGTTTCACTCGAACGTCGCGACTTATCGATCCTGCGGATGGGTCTGGCCACTGAGACGAGACCTCCTGAATTTGCACACAAAATGCCATTAAAGGTCTCATTAATGATGCACTGCAGCCGCCATGGTTCTCATCCCGGAAGAGCGCCAAATAAAAAATCTCGTCCATTGAACGGGACACGGACAACCGATGGGAGAAAGATTGGATGTTGCACTGTTTTAGCTATCGTATAGAAACGTTTTTTTCCCCCTCCGTTCGACCAACCCCACACAGCCCCGCGCTGTCAGAAGTTCATTCCGGCTGCTGCCTTTAACATCTGGAGAGCAGAGCCGACATTCTAATCGAGCCCGTGGTGTGCTTCGGGGAAATAGCAGGTGACCACCTTTCTGCTGTACTGAAATCATGATAATGACATCAATACCCCAAAGCAAGCCATTTTTCTTTATTTTTTTTTTTTGCTACCGGGGGGGGGGGGGGACTTAAAATTCCATTGGCAGCGCGAGGAGCCGGATCAATAAAAGTGTTCTGCTGATGTAGCAGCGAGCAGAGATGATATTTGCTTATTCTTATCACAGACCAGTGCACCCGTTTACAGCAGGTCATTGGAAAAACGTATTACTGGTCCACACTGTATTGTGCTCTGGGTTCTGCGGTAGTTTTAATCACTGCTCGGCGTCCAACTGTTATTAATATGTTAATATAAGATGAGGCGGTGCAGGGGAACAGCGTCGGGCTGTATAGCATTGAACTGACATGGTGGGGGGCGGGGTGGGGGGTGGGGGGGTGGGGGGTCAGATCGGCGCTGGTTTTCAGACCGATAACAGCCGTGAATGCTGCAGGACGGCGGTGCTTTACGGCCATATGCAGAACGGGAATGTATTCAGCGACTTAAACAAACGGCTCCTATGTTCGAATGAAAAAGCCCACTAAATCACAATAACTGCGGGGAATGGAATTATCCATTACTGTTTTTTTTTTTTTTTGTCTTTCCAACTTAGCACACAGCGATTCATCTCCCTCTTCCTACTGTGCTATTTTTCTCTTTTTTTTTTTTTTTTTTTATACATCAGCATGTATGCCAATTCAAACCGTTCAGGCAATGCTTTCCAATATATTTGATGGAGAATCATTTTTTATTCCCCTTATTTAACCGGTGACATTATTTCTCCTCCGTTTTAGGCAATATTAAAACTAAGTATTATATGAATACACATTTGCTTCCACACATGTGCGTTAGTGTGTATTTAGTGGCCGTCCCGGGGGACGTTTCACTTTATTGATGACAGTCACGTGCGGTAACAGATGGTAATATCAGAATATTGTATTTGTTTTTATGGAAATGAATTACCGTTTTGGGATTAAAACATGCACCCCATGCTGGGCCCATAATATGCTGCTTGTTTTTGCGGGTAATATTTCATGACTCCGCAGCACTTTCCATATATTATATGGTCACTTTGATGATTCTGTCCCCTTTGCTCATGCATAATAAGCATATCATGCAGGAGCAATATAAATTACAGTGCTTTATCTAACAGATTCCAGTGAGACCAGGAAATGAATGTCTGGTTTATATAAGGCACATGAAGCAGAGAGTGATATCAAAAATAAAATTCATGACACTAATGAGACACAGTCCCGCCATCGTTTCTCAAGCAAATGTATTAAACAACAGGACATAAGCACTGGAAGAGAAGGAGAGGAGAGAAAAAAAAGCCTCATATTTCTTTAGAAACAATGTTGACGTAAGTGTTGATGGCTCTTTCTGATGTATTGGCCTAATTTTAGAGGCGTGGAGCAGGGGCGCCCTGATCTATGGGGCTGAGCGACTCTGACTCGTCTCATCTGTGGAACCTCGGCCTTCTCCTGAGACCAATTGGAAAAAAAAAAAGCCCCACTGACTTCTTCTATGCAAAAGAAAAAATAATAATGCAAGCCCTCAGTTTGAGACGGAACGAGTAATTGAAATTCCTGCCTCAAAAAAAAAAGAAAAAAAAAGTTCAGCACAAGTCTCAAAGTGCACGCTAATTAAAAACATGTAATATATGACAAATCTGACTATCTTTCGATAGTCTGAGGCTATATAGTAATTAATCATGTACATAATGAATATTAAGTCAAAGCCGGCACTTTCCTCCTGAGCGAAACATTCTATTTCTATAAATACCTTTATTGCGCAATATAATTTCGTCGGAAGCAAACGTGGAAAGGGCACTTTCTTATTTCATGCGAGTAAAGATTGGAAAAAGAGGAATGAATTAAAGCAAACTAACACAAAATGAAAAGACATAAACTGATTGCTCATTTTTGTTTGGCAAGGATATTATCTCGTTATGTTTCCGTGCAGGAGTTTAAAGGATTTACTTCTTTTTATGTATCTTTTCATTTAGGAAATGAATACACTACATCCAAAAACAAATATGGGATATGGGATTGTCGTAATGTACGTGGAAACTAAAACCCCTCCACCTCCCATTCCCCCCACCCGGCCTGTTCGTCGCACTGAAGTATTCGGAAAGTAATCCCATCACATCCCTGACCTTTAGGGAGAGGCAGACATCAGTACAATTAGAGTGTCAGAGAAAAAAAACAACAAAAAAAAAAACGCTGCTTGGATTTGATGCAAATCTCCGTTAAAAAGGAGCGCTCCCCGCTGACAGCGGGAACGGCCGCGATAAGATGCCAACAAGGTGTAACTGATGGCACCCCCGATACCGTGTATCTGCATGCGATTTAACCTTTTCCACCAGCCGTCATAAAGCATGTCGGAGGAATAATTGGACTCGGAGATAAGGGCCTAAATGAATAACTATGTGGGGGGTGGGGGTGATGTTACGATCCGCGTTTCGTCCTAGAACTGCAGAGCGGTTCATGGCGTGTTGCCTCCGACCGTTAATGGACGCCATTAGACGTGTTTTCCACTAATCCATGGCTCAGAACAGACAATGCTAATCGATGAGCATATGGGCACCGCTCTGAACCAAACAAATAGATTTAACCGCACATCGGCCAACGTTAGAAAAGTTAGCGCTGGGGGATAAGGCTTGAAATTAAGCTGGACAGGAGGTTGAATTTAAGCACTTTGCTTCAGGTCTGTCACTTACTGGATGTTTGCATGTCAGTACAAGCGTAGATCGTTTTTTTCTAATGGAACCATGAATGAAACTACGGATAAAGCATTAAACTATTTCCATATTGCACCACTGAAGATGTTCTATCGCTCAGATCTAATGAACACTGTCATACTCAAACACTGAAGACATATTTGTTCTCAATTAGAGGGACATTTAAAAACATCCTTGAGAGATTTACCAGCATATTCTCATTATTTTTTTAATCAACACATACACGTTGATTAAAAAAATATAATGACAATCTGCCAATAAATCGCTTTTGAAATTTCAAACCTGCCAAATGTTAAGGAGCTAAATAAAGTTTAGAAGCAGAACAGCATAAAAGCAGATGAATAAAGTAATGTAGTTTACATGTAAATGAGTAAATTAGTCTATAGCTCTGATCTCAAATACCTCCGTTGCACGACTTTTAAATAAAAACTTTCAAGCAGCACTGGCTTGGCCGTTCGTGGAGATCGCTCATAACCGTTTACCAGTCATCCCGTTTAGATATGGCCAAGTCGCTTCTTAATCGCCGGATCTCCGATTGCTTAACTCAGAGCGCTTCAATTTCCCATCCGTCGACAGTCCGTTCCGTTGGCGGGGCCTGAGCTGCCATTTGGAAATCACGACATAAGGAATAGGCGCGGCGGCGAGAACAATCGCTGTGTAACTGGGGGAGAAGGGCGACATGAGTGAGGGGAGCACATTACAGAAAAAAGGCGCAATCTACTTCCTAGTGCTCCCAGCTTGAATTTCAATCAAATTAGCGTCTCTTAAACTCAAAGTGACCCGTCTAGCTCCATTTCATCTGAAATGCTGATGAGGTTCATGGCACAATTATCAAGGCAGACATCTCTCTCAAGAGGCGAGCCTGTTGATAGCAGACAGGCTATTGAAAAATTAAATCATTTCCAGGGCCACAGACTGGCAGCAAAAGAAACAATCGGATGCAAACAAGACATGAAACACGCACACACGCGCACGCACACACACACACGTTAGATGTGTAATCACCTCAAATATCAGTATATTTAGATCATTTTCCAAGGGGGTGGCCCAATAATGTTTCAGGAAATAGGTTGTTAGAAATTAACCATTAGCATCCTGCTCTCAACTCCCAAGTCTGACCCAATATCCGGGTAAGACATTCCAGAAACTCGTAATTACTGTCATATGCCTGTGTTTACGCCATATTTACTGCAGCTGCCGACGGCGGCTGCAAACGGGGAGGATCAGGGGGAACGCAGGCGGAACGCCGGCTGACCCACATCCGTCCGGTCGGAAACCGGCGGAAAAGGCGGGTCGCTATGGAGATCTACATGTGACCTTTTAAACCGGCGGAGAGCAGCGGGCCCGATGACACCTGACCAATGGGACGCTCAGAGGGTTTCAAAGAATCCATTAAACAAACACCAGAGATACTAACATTCCCCAGTAGGTGTCATATCACTGGATATATATATATATATATATATAGATGTACCCAATTTGATTAACTCATTTTGGTATATAATGTCATATAGTCACGGATGAAGTAAAAAAAAAACAAAGATAAAACTAATTAAATTGCAGCACTGCTTATACATGATCTAATCCTTACAGACAAGTTCATGTGATAGCAGCAGCTGTAAAATTAGAAAGGTTAGCCAAAGGTTGGTATGATAGCCCTGTTATCATGGTCATAATAATATGATGTAATATATCATGCAGTTTGATTAACCAACTGATACCCATTTACCCAACTTTTAATGTGAAAATCTTTTTTTTTTTGATAATACATTGATGATTTTATCCGGCAGTGCTGTGTCTGTGTGTTGGTATTAGCAGTTGGTTTTCTAATGAGAGGATCACTGATGACTGTTCACTTTTTTTTTTTTAATTTAGCACATCATCATCATCATCATCATCATCATCATCGCCGATTTAGCGCTGAGCACGCAGCCGTTTCATGGCTCATGAACTTGTGCACGTCCCTCAGAGGCGGCCGGGGCTGAATCTGGATCTTTATGAAATCTTAATCCTTTCCGCGCTTTAAATAAACAGCCGTACGTACGGAGGAGAGGGAACGAGGCGGTGTGTGTGTGCGGTCAGGCAGCAACAACACCCCCCCTCCACCCCCTCCACCCCCCAGAGAGCCTCCCCACCCGTCCTGTCAATGATATAAATAGTGGAGGCCCTATCATTTAGTCTCCAGAAGCAAGAATTAGGGGAAACACCAGTGATTAAACACTATTATGATGCTGTTACCTGTTCCCTCCCACATCCAACCAACACCTGTAAACCACAAGCTATTCAATAAGTATTTTCGTTATAGTGAATGACGTAGATCATTTTTCACGATGATTACTCGTGACTATCAACTCGGCCTGAATCGTAGCCGCCCCCTAATCCGACTGATGAATTCCTGTCCTCTGCTACGGAGCGTTCTGCATCGATCTTTCCAGTCGATGACCCGCTCCTTCGGAAAAAAAAAAAATTGAAAAAAACGTAATCCACCGGCACGGCACAGGCCAGACATGTTATGTTACAGCAATCAATGTCCTTGTTATCGAATACTTAGGATGAAGCTCATTAGTGCGAAAGGAATCAATGAAAGCGAGCCACTTATTCATATTGTGTGTCTTAATGTGTGCCCGTATTTTTTTTTTTTTGAGGGTGATTAGTGATGATGTGTCGTTGTCGTGTTGATTATTCATCAAGCTGCTGTGACATGGACTGATGTAGACATCAGGTTTAGTGGTGTACAAATAAATGAATGAAAATTAACAATTAAATATATTTTGCAGCCTAAATCTGGTATTTATCATGTATGAAGAGGTGAAATGTAACTGAATACTTAAGTGCTATACTTAAGTTGAGTTTTTACTTTTGTGCAACTTCCAATATTTTTTTTATTCCATTACATGTGCAGCTTTTATTATTTTATATATAATAACATAATGATAGGTTATAAATTACATTTGAATTACACATTAAAGATTAGTTCCCCAACTTGTTTGGTTCTATTTACTCGTCATGTTTCAGATGTCAGGGTTTTCCCTTCAATATTCATGGTTTCAGATAAATAACTGATCCAAGGCCTGAAGAGGAAAAACTTTTAGACATTTCTCAAATGTAAAGATTAATCAAAAATGTGTGTGGCCGTTTTTTTTCCATGCCCAATCTATCATTTATCTGGGGAACTTTTCTCCACCTCAACTGCCTACAATTAATTAATTAATTAAAACGCTGCTTACATCTGTCAAATGAATTGAATATATCAGTCACGACCCAATTTTCTACAAAACATGCTTTTACTTCAGTATGTATAGGAACATTCAGCTGGTAATACTCCTTTATAACTGGTTGCAGTTAAAAATCATCATCATCAGTTCAGATGGATGAAAACACAAAACGATAAAATCACTACAGCGTGAAAAGAAGAACATGAAAACGCACCTCGCTGAATATTTCGTATCAATTAATTCGTTACTTCCACGTGTAGCGCCGTGCAGTTTCACATCTGCCGGGGAGGTGTCCACGTGAAGGATTCCTGTACAGATTATCACCCACTCCAGTCGGCTAATTGCTTGCAGCTGAACGTTCTAATTGAGCCACAACAGTCCTAAGGCTATTTTCATAAAAGTCATTGTGCTCATGAATATAATATGCCAGCCAGATATGAAACAAAACAACTCCGGGTGCCAACAGGATCTATCAAACTCAATCCGATTCTCCACACCTCGGGATCCCGGCGGTTTGGGATGTTTAAAGGTGAACGCAGTTTTTTGGGCTCTTTAATTCCTTACTGATGGAGACTGTACAGTAGAAATCACTTTTCAGCAGGTCTCCACACATATGGGAAACTTCAGCTTGTAGCATTCCAAACAGGCCGAAAAATTCCCCACATTTATCATCTGAGGATGATTGTTTTTGGCAGCGGAGGCATTGTTTCATTACATTTGCTTATTTTATCCCTTTTCCTTAGATAAATAGACAAAAAAATATATGTGTATATATAAAATCCCTGATTAGTCCCATATGCATGTCCTTGAATGTATTTGGACTGAGTTCCTGCACTGCTTTTATCATAAAGCCCATTTAGGACTGAAACCGCTCACCTCGGGCTTGTTTTCACATGAATAACGAAGAATTAATAAATAAATCTGGTCTCACACGTTTCCAGTTTGACATCACAGATGTATTTCACAAGAACAAAATATCCTCTATGTGTGACACTTTGTGTTGGTACGTGTCGCCTTTTTCTTTTTCTTTTTTTTAATGGCCTCTTCTGGATTTTATTTCTTCTTCGTATCAGATGTAAACTCTTTTATTTTTTTATTTTTTTTTACAGTACGTGTGACTTTTTTTTTCTTTTTTTTAAACCCCCCCCCCCCCCCCCCCCCCCCCCACACACACACACACACACACGCTTCACGGAGATTCTATATCACAGGAGCTTTTTTCTCTTAACGCGCTCACATTTCTCACTTTGTCCCGAGCACAATAGCTCAGCGGTGACGCCGAAACGCTAAAAACACATTAAGAATAAAATAGAAGAAGAAGAAGAAGCCTGCGGCCCTCCCGGGATATGCATATAAGGAATGAACCTGAGTCCTCTTAAGACGCCGGAGGGGAGCGTTTGGGATGACACTGGCTGCCATTTGTTGTCAGGCCGCTCCTGCTGGGCTCCACTGGACTGGTTTTGTGTGTTTTTTCCTGCCACGCAGGGAGCGGGCGGGCTGCAGCTTTTCAGGACGGACAATGTGAGTCAGCTATCTGACTTCATCAAATAGTTCTTTGACAATAAAGCCCCCCGATATACAAGGGCTCCACTGTTTTATTTCATTATATATTTTTTTTTTCCTTATTTCCCAAGGCGGCCTCGCCGGGAGTTGCTGACGGGCTCATACCGCCCCATATCTCCCTCCACGGCCCTCATATGTCATCCCATCCCGAGCCCACGCGACAACTGCTCTCACGTACGAGGTCTCACGTATGTACAGCGGGGGGGGGGGGTTAAAATCCTAATCTGACCAACAGGATTCCCCAGAAAAGGCTCAAAACGAGGAGCGGCTTCTTTAAAAAAAAGTTGAAGAAATTCAATCGGCAAACAAGGAAATAGCAGAATATAAAGATAATTAATGTTTCTTTCTGACAAAAGTAAAGATTTATCCCTGTCATCACATTATTGTCCATTATTGTTTATGCATTATCACGGATAAAGTCATAGGAGTTTAATCTTTAATACTGCTTTTTTTTTTTTATAAACTGATGCAGTATTTAATGAAATGGCATTTTATTTGGAAAAGAAGCCAGTAAATGTAGCTGTGAGGTTGTAGAGGAGTAGAAAGGACAACATTATACTGCAGTGAAGCTGCACTGTAAAGGTATTTAAAACATTTTCTAAATGTGCTGCATTGAACTGATGTTTTCACCAGCGTTGTCAAGGCTTGGAGCTGGATTCCAAATGTGGATGTAGTTGAACTGATACCAGATCTACCTTTTTTTTTTTTTTTTTAAAGCAAAAGTGGTTAGAAGTATTTTACATTTAGTATTTTCTTCTCTTCCTTTCACACACACACACACACACACACACACACACACACACACACACACACACACACACACACACTTGCGGGGTGATGTATTTAACAGGCCTAATTGGAACAGACAGAATAATGACCTCCTGTAAGTCCGACCAAACCTGTAGTTTGTCAGTCTTGTCAAATGAGCTCGGACTGTGAACGGCTCTTTGCTTCTTAGATTGTTGTTGGAAATATGCGCTGTTGTTTTTCCGAAATGTAATTTGAGGTCCATTTTGAATTTATTACCGAGCCCTCTTACCGATTCATATCCATTATTTATCTTCTGTTTATCAGTCTTTCGGCTTAGGTTCAGCTGTCCCAGTATCGGTGCTAACTTTACTATAATATCTCACTGATGCTGGCACGCTACTGTTTTTAAAATTTTTTTTTTATTTATACTCCACAGCTCTATTGAGTTTTTCTATTTGCCAGATAAATACGGCAGCAGCCCTGCTGTTCTGCATGTCGGAAGATTTCACTGCAAAAGGTCTTCCCTTTAAACCCGGGAAAAAAGGAACAAATAGCAATGGTTGACAGTGGTCCAGAGCAACCACTTTTTTTTACCTTTGAGACATTATCTTGTAGGCATCTGGAAGATAACAGTTGGTGTTCTCCATCTGGAACGGGTCGGCGTCGCAGATCTTGTCGTCCGTTCGGCCGTAGTTGGCGCTTTCGATCATTATGACATCACTTCCTGGACACCGCAGATCAATGGGGTAACCCTCGCAGGACAGCTCTCTCCTCACTAGGCCGAATGGCAAGGCAGCCCGGCTGAACCCTGGGGGGGGGGAGAGGGAGAAGTAGAGAGTGAGTGCTCTATCAGCGCAAATCAAAGGGAGATGTGTAGTTACGCTGTCGCTGAGCAACATGTTACAACAGGATTTTTTTTAATGCTCTTTATTCTATTCCAGCGGCTATCAATTGAGTAACATGAACCACGTGTCGGGTGGTCAGCGGTGACCTTTGGATCGGCCCTGACGCGCATCAGCGTATCGAGTGAAGTCAGATCTGAGCTGCGTCAGTGAGCTAATGGTGTTAGTATGTCACCCACGTGCCCCGGCTGGTCCTGAAAAAATCCATAATTGTCATTAAAGTCGGTTTGTAGACTAAATGTCAGGGAGGACTGTAACCTCTCATGATGGGGAGGACATCAAGTGCCATCCAGCAGACACTAATCGCTCAATCTGTGACACATAATGTGATAGTATATGTGTGTGCGTGTATATATACATATATATGTGTGTGTGTGTGTGTGTTTTTATTTCTTAACCCAACTGCTGTTCTGTGTTTCATTTCAATGTGGGAGCACGCTGTCATCACACAGTCCATCACCGGAGACTTGTGGTTTACTTGCCACGCTCATTTTTCTATCTGCGATGAAAAAGCACGAAGCATCTGTACAACATGAGTGTAATTTAATCCACTTTGCAGGACTGGCAATCGAAAGGGAGGGCTATTGGAGCCCGGAAAAAAAAAAAGAGCTTGTGTGTTTGTGTTTGTGTGTGTCTGTTAGGGATTGGGGAGGGGTGTGTGTGTGTGTGTGGGTGTGTGTGTCGGGAAAAATAGAAAATAAATCAATAGTGTGGCTTTGTGTTCTGCAAATATGAACAATGCCCAAAGCCATAATTAAAAGTGAACTATGTTTTTATATATATATATATATATATATATATAAAACTATAGTGATCCAAATACAGAATAATGTTGGTTACAGCAGCCCCCTCCTGCTAATGCTGTTAAGTATTAGCCGTGAGGGGCATAAATCTTGAAAAAAAATAAATAAAAAATAAAAAAAGATTGCCAGCTGCCCTTCTGTTCACTTTGACTAAACTACTGGCCGCATTAAATAATAACTTCAGGTTTTACAGTGCTACAGCGAAGACTTTATGGCCTCGTTTTGGCCTTTAAATAACAATGTTGTTAGCGCTTTCCAAAGCCTCCACTTCATTAATGAGGTTTAATCCAAAAAATATACTGTTACTCTCTCTCATTCACTAATTTGTTTGGCACGTGGACAACTCAGACCGATCCGTATGTGCAGTTGTTTATAATTACCAGAGACTTTTTCCTCTCCATGAGTCGTTCACGGAGATTTTTTTTTTTTATTTTATTGTGTGGCACCGGTTTACCTAAAGCCACTGAATTAAGCTCTGCTAAATTGGCCTGGAAAAGGCTGGGAAAGAAGTTCATTTCACCTTATTGGACGCTTCATCAATTAACTACCGATACAATTGTCTGATTAAATGCTATGCTACAATGGCGGCGGATTAGTATTCCGTATTGTGCGCCGACTGTGGTATTTCACAAAGAAGATAAATGTCAGTTTTTATTGCCTGATCCTCCATTTGTGCCCCAATCAGGAGAAAGTTCTACTTCTAAGGTGCTCAGAAGGGTAAACAAAGGATTTATCTGCACGCCTGTTTAACCTCTACAGGACTCTATTTGTTGGAGGTTTTACTTTTTTTCTTCTTCTGCTTGCTCTTTCTGACAGCCAACTTTCTCATACGACCAATAGGCATGAAAAAGTAGAGGCTTTCAAACATGATAGGTTCTAGCCATCTTTCATGTCTTTTTTTTCCCTCTCCCTCGTCAAAAAGAAATACTTAAGGTGATAAACAATTTATCAGAGATGGTGGCTCGTGAGAGAGAGAGAGAGAAAAAATGAAAACACGGCATGTTAGGAACCAGGGACGTGACAGGCAATCTGGAGTTCATGTCAGGAGCACTCCAGCAAGGCTCCATCAAAAGTCAGCAATGCGACGCGCGGTAACTATTAGAACCAATGTAGAGCATCAGTCAACGCCACATTACCAGCGGTGATACTCAACCCTGAAAAAAGGACAAATGTATAATGGGGACACATGTATTGCTTTTCCCTCTCGTCCTAGAGAAAGAAAAACATTTCAGAATGGCCACGCTTGGTGCATCTGAGACGATTTCAAACCTTTTTTTATATATCGAAGAACAGGTTTGACGTTAATAAAAATATACCTATATACACACACACGTTTATATTATACTGGTCTGTGTCATACATATAACAATCAATATATGCGGCTATACAATGCATTAAAAACAATTGGTGTTGGTGTCTTGGTTGTCTTGCTATGGAGGTTAATGATAGAAGACAATGTTTTTCACCAAATAGCTCAGTATCTATATCGGGACAACATCGTGATGATATGGATACGCCGCTCCGCCCTTGTGGCGGTCACACAGACGCCACATTGGGTCAGTGGGGCAGCGCTCGTGTATCGGCTTCCACTCCGTTGGCTGGAAGCAGATCTGGGTTTTTTTTTTTTTTTCTTTTGGCCAACGCTCGGGACCTCCGAGTTGGATCCGCGAGTCCGCCGCCAAACCCCGGCGATGCTCCCCGTCCCGGGAACGCTGGTAAAACACTTAAATCAGCCCGCGGAGCTTTTTACAATCTCTGCTTCTGGTTTTATGATTTAGAACTGATGCGGCCTCTCCGCTTGAGTAGGAAAACAGAGGCTGGAGCAATGAAAAGATAAATGTGTGCTCAAGAATACTGTTATACTGTTTATATATATATATATATTTATATATTTATATATATGCCGTTTACAGTGTGCAACAGCAACCGTTTCAGTGTGTGGCTGATGACAGACTCTGTAATAATTGTACATTTTCATGTCCAAATCCCCGTAAGCCGTGCGGTATTTGCCGGCTGGGTTTGTGCATCAAGCACATAAACATTACCGACCTCGAAAGGGAAAAAAGCCTCTGTCCATTGATTAGACCTGAGGCAGAACTTTCTGTGCCCTGGTGGCTGATGGGAGTTTCTGTACAGGAGAGAGATGACTGACGTAGACGACTCAATACAGTTCCGATGCAATAGATATGAGTCCTTACTTCAATGTCTGCATTAAAGCCTGATGTGTTCTCTTATGTTATGTATGATTAATTATGCTTCAGCTCAGTTGCCATCTCCCTTAAATTACAGATTTTTCTCACTGCGGTGAGATCTTCCAAGGTCAAAAACATATATCAGTAAAAACAAGCTACTCGCTGGCCTAATTGCTTTGTTGTTACTGTATTTTATTTTGACTTCATGCACTTATAGTTCATATAGAGATAATAGGACATCAAAACACCTCATGCTCTGGCACAAGCATGCATGATCTCAGTGAATCTAATATAAATAAAATCCAATGTTTACGGTGTCACTTAATGAAATTATTTCATTCTTCAAATGAGCCAGAGAAGTAATCATTATTTTTTCCTCATTGCGCCATTAGCATAATTATTCAGGGAATGTGTGATATGAGAACGATCTCCATATGGTAACAGTGAGCCATGTCAGGAATATCAACATGGAATAATCAAATATCGTCACATATTGTAAAGGCAGCAAAACTCTTTTTTTCCATCAGATTTTCCTGGTGAATTCTCTGAAATCACATCTAGAAAGATCTTCACAGTTTATCGGAGCAGCCGAGGGCACTTGTTGCTGTATTGCATTTGCTGAGCCAACAAAATGGTGCCACTCTTGGTGCACGTTGTTTTGGTCGTGTTGATTTGAGGTTGCATTCTGTTCACACCCGGCACCTCCAGGTAGCACACGCTTCAGACACCTCGGCGGAACACGCGTTATTTTACTAACTTTGATGATGCTCTCACTCCGCGACACTGCATCCAGACTCAGAATCAATGCCGATCAATCTACGCCTAAAAGCAGGAGGTATACGTTAAATGCATTAACCTAGCAAAAAGCAAAAAGGATCAACACATAATGGATAAAATATTTCTCGGCAGGCTTCATCCTGTAACCATGGCAACGTGGTGCAGCATATCCTTATCGCCGCCTTGTTGACGTGCTTCTTAACCAGGCATTCTGGTCGACTGTCCCCAGCCCCCCAATAACCAACCACGGCCACGAGCAAAATATAAAGCACGTCAGCCTCAGCCGCGTGGCACATGATCGGTTTCATTGCACAACAGCGGACAGATAATTAAATCGAAAAAAAAAAGGCCTGGAAAACACTGCGAGGTTTCGCCCACAAACAAGTGGAAATTAGCGCCACAAGAAAACAGCTGTTTATCCAGTCGAGTCAAGTCAACACCATGGTGTTTGTATAGCCCTAAATCACAAATCGCAGATCCGCCTCAGGGGGCTTTTTGCAGTCTGTACAGATATACAACATCCCCTGTCCTCCTTCCCCTTTAATCAGCAGGAAAAAAAAAGCAACAGTAGAGGGATTCCTCTTCCAGAACAGACACAATCTGCCTTTTAATATATGATTACTAAACCTTTTGACATCTGCTTATTGTACATGTTGTTATAACCTGTTAGTAATTGATTTTGATCGGTGCGCGGGACCTATTTCTATCCCTTATGGCACTTTATTACACAAATGAGGAATCTCTATTTAAAGCTTCCCGTGCTGCCATTTACCACCATATGTAACCTTTGCAAAGGCATTAGGCCGATCCAGACTCTGCTGCTGCAGAACTGTGAGAACCCCCCCCCCACTATGTAAGGGGACCATTATGCATGGGGTCTCTTTGGTGCTATAATATTATAATTATTTTTTTTCCACAGATGAGCCAAATCAATTGGAAAGTGACCATCTGCTAGGATGTGAGTGTCACTGAAGCGGAGGTAATGAATAAAATGTCTTCCTATTTCGCAGGAACAGATAGTCATTACGATCTTCATCAACCGTGTAGGGGCCTTCTACTATATGGTCCCATGAAGCTCGACATTACCATGATCAAACATATGTGCACATATATCCAGGACATACATTAGATGTGCAGAACACTCCAAAAAGCGTCGTGAGTCTCTCGCTGAGAAATGTTTTACTCAACTTCTGTTGTTTGCTAAATATGCGGCGCAAATGACGAATTGAGAAGCTGGCAAAAAGAAATGGCAAATTTTTTAAATCGCCGCTATCTGTGCATCCAGTGAATGGTTTTCATATTAAAACTGCCCGTTTGTAACCTGAGTTACACATGCTTCCAGAGTGAGTCCAACGTGGCGGAGCAGAGGCCGATCATAAAGGCCCATTCAGCCCCTCATAGGCCGTCATTGTAACCGGGGCACAAAAGGTCTCCAGATTATTTTGATGTGGAACCAGATAATTCTTTTTTTTTTTTTTTTTTTTGAGGAGTGTGACAGGGACGCTCCCGTGCTGCTAACGCGGCCTTTTCGATTTTCCTCGCTGTTCTGACGGGAGTGAAAACAGCTGCTTGTAGATGAGCCACACCCCTCGCCCGGGTCCGCCATTATCCTCCACGCACACCCCCCCCCCCGACCCACAATGTGGCTCGCTGAGGGGGATTCTGGGTGTAAGGAAAGTGTGGCCTATAGCATTAGCTCGGAGCCACAGGAAACACAGCTTGAGTCCTGCAGCCCCCCCCCACACACACTACTCTCTATGGTACAAGCAAAAGGAAGTCTGTGAAGGGAAGGAAACCTTTAAGTCAAGACTCTTCCCACAGTGCTGATTCTATAATCCAGAGATATCCTTTACAACAGCGTGTATTCTTAAGAAGTCGGGTCCACACGGGGGAGGAGAAGAAAGAAAATATTGCATATATCCTGCAAACAGCAGGGTACGGGCTGGCCCGCTGTCTCTGTGTGGCCATTGTGAAAGGAAAGAATCACACTACTGGTTTGACAGATATTAACATTCTTTTGAATTTATTCGCATTAACTTTAACTCAAGACTGTGTTTTTTTTTTTTTTTTTCCTGAAAGCTGATGTCATGTACGGCCACGGCTAACAGCAAACGACAGTCACTTATGTTGAGTTTTTATTTTTTTTCCCCTCCTCCTCTGTAATTCTGCCCATAACATATGTAGCTTATTAAATCCTCTGACAAACCGTTGGTGAAGCTACGAATTATGTGGCGCGGGGTAGACTGACGCGACATCTCGGCTCATATTTATATCGGAAATGATCAGTGAGAGCAGAAAGTTATTGTGCGAGGGGGAAAAAAAAACATTGATTTTTCTGTTCTTATTTCATTCATCCATCAGCTCGATTCACAGTTGCCTGAGAAGGGAAAAGGGCGAGGAGGGAGGGGAGGGGGCACATCACATCATCATAGTGGCCTCGCTTTAAAAGTCAAACAGATCTGACGAACCAAGTCCTATAAGATATTATGCGGTGCCAAAATATGTGGAATACTGGATCATGTTCCGCTCTTCTGAAAAGCGACTTGCACGTAGAGGCGGGGAGAGACGGCGGCGGCGATGCTGGCAGGAGAAGAAGAGGCAAAGAGCAGCGGGGGAACAAGCATTCCGGCCTCATTTGTATTCCCCACCATCCAATTCACTCCAGTTCATTTACATCTCCGCTACTTCCATAGCAACAGCAGGGGGGCTATCAGGAGCATCTTTGATATAGGTGTGTGACTCTGAAAAAGATCTTGTCATCGCTTCCCTCTGAATAGACGCCATAAAAAGGGCTCCGATTTGCTCCCACTTTCGGTGTTAAGATGGCCTTCTTTAAACAGGAACTGATCTTTATATTTACCCCACACAAAGGCCTATGCAAGAAACTGCCATCGCGGCGGTGAAATAAATCCGATCCTCTACGTCTTAATACTTAATGTTTCTTTCTATTTTCAGCTCGGAGGAACATTAGCTATGAGACTGGTAACCAGGTTTATTTCTGTTATACTCCAGATGAATTTGAACAGATAAAAGGCATCGAGTGTTGCAGTCAGAGACTGAAAGAGCAGTGCACACGGTGCAGAAAACACAGCCTCATCACATTCCGTGTACACTTGTATGTAAATCAACCTTTAGGCCTAATTAAGCTCTATGGGGCTCATCAAGGTCATAAATCCCCTTTTTTCATAATGCATTATTGACTTCACATCATCCGCACATGCCGGCTGACTGCGCTCGCACAAGCACACAATGTCAGCTCACCGTCTAATATCGGATAGCCCTGGGGCCAGGCAGTGTGTGTGTGTGTGTGTGTGTGTGTGTGTGTGTGTGTGTGTGTGTGTGTGTGAATGCTTTTTAGGGCACACACACATACACACACACACAAAAAAAAAATGCAAGGGCATCTTCACGTAATGAAATGGCTGCTGTGACCATCAACCCATGGTCCTTAACAAATGATGACTGGTGTTTTTAAGCCTTAAATTACAATAATTTTAAGAGTGGCAAACAATTTTTCTATGAATATTCAGGTAAATTTAGGACAAATTTAATGATTCAGAAAGTGTAAGTCATTCAAACCTACTCACTCAACCTATACTTATAATATAACCACAGGATCTCTGATAATTAGTACTTGCAATTGTGGAGATTTGTTTCTAATCTTGTCCTGTATGAAAGTAAAAAATTCCACTACCACCACAGAGGTCATGTGATAATGTAAGTCGTCTTTTTTTTCCTGCAAATTGTGGAAGCTGCAATGGAAATTATGCAAAGATTTTATTAATAGTTTGGTTCTTAAAATGGTCTAAAATGTCAATCACTGTTTCCCAAAGATGAAGATTCAAGCTAAAATGTCTAAAGAGTGGAAAGAGACTAAAGAGAAAAGAAAATAATTAGATTTGAGAAGCTAGAACAAGAGAATTCTGCAATTTTCTTCGTAAAAATGACTCAATTAATCAGCTATCACAAACATTGGCGATTATTGTAATTAATGTAAGACAATAAAACTACAGGAACCGGATATGGAAAGCGTAGGTCATAATGTCAATAAATAAGGCCCCCATGTTCTGCTAGTCTGGTTTGGATCACCATAAAATGGAGTTTTAAATTGTGAAGCAGAAAGTGAGCGCTCTCCTCTTGTTGTTGGGTTTGATTAGTCGTGGGCTGGTCGTGAGTCATTCTCTAAGAGAACTGATACTGTTCCTGCTAGGAATCATGGATCCTTTTAGTGAGAGTGAGCTCTCTGGGCCTCATTACTCAGCCCTATCAGCGGCAATATTTCAGATGATACCAAAAAGATCCAGAGTTTAAATGAGCTATGAACGGACGCGAGTCCTATTTTTTTTCGGTGAACCTTTCAAACTGGATTTGCCACACGTTTGTCAGCTCTGGCCCCAGCGTATATCACTTCCAAAGTTTCCATTACAAATGATGGGGGAAAAAAAAAATGGACTGTGATACACTGGGCAGCGCGGACTTCTTTCCCTGCTCCAATGAAGCGTTTGATACTCCTCGATTCGATAAGGAAGCATCTCCCAACGGGTCACCAGTGGCAGTACACACAAATGAGGAGGGTCCATCTGCTTGGTTTTGGATTCCCAGAGAGCGCTTTCCTCCGGCAGACCACAGCCGCAGCTCCTTTTTCCCCCAGACCGGGCTCTCATGTGTATGCATTTTGTGCCACATTATTCAGCCGGTGCTGCGACTGACCCCCACCTGGCGTATAAATTCCCCCGACCAACCGGGTAGTCATGGCCTGATGACATGTGCTGCTCCATCTGAATTCTTCATGCAGCTCTTATACAGACCAGACTGCAGGCTTGTCGCTTCCACATTAGCAGGATTGTTATACGAGCCATGTTATTTTACAAGGCACCTGCAATATATATATATATATATATATATATATATATATATATATATATATACACAGTGATCCCTCGCCACTTCGCGGTTCACTTATCGCGGATTCGCTATTTCGCGGATTTTCATAATGCATTTTTTTTTTTTTTTGGTGCATTGTGTTCTGCATTCTGATTCGCTAAAAACTCACTCCCGCTTCTTGTATCAAAACATGCTACGAATTGTGCTATCATTTCGTCGTCTCGTTTGCAAAGAAGAAAAAAGAGCGACAACAGCTGCCTATCACTATGTTCTTCTCCCGAACAAACACACCTGCACCGCGGGCTTCAGAAGGAGAGAACACTGCAGAGCGCAGTCAGGATGCAGCGGCCCAGTCTGAAGAGCAGTGAAACGGCCTACACGCGAGTCACTGTATTTGTATACATGTAATAGTTGCTAATTGTAAAAAAAAAATAAAGTTTTCTATTTCGCGGATTTCACTTATCGCGGGTCATTTTCGGAACGTAACCCCCGCGATAAACGAGGGATTACTGTATATATATATATATATATATATATATATATATATATATATAATACATAATACAAACAGTACCACGTATAAAATGAGGTGAATTATTTTTAAATTAAGGGACTATTAATGGAGCTTCCCATAAGTGCAGGCTGCCGGGGCCAAACAGGACACTAAAAGTCATTTAGATCCAGCCGGCCACTTTATTATATTCATTTTTCATTCTAATAAAATAGTTTTTATTAAAAAATCGTGATCCACTCTGCATGTACATTTACAACCTCTGGCCTCCACAGGAAAGAACGCGAGCGTGATGATAGAGAAATGAGTCTGTGTGTGTGTGTGTGTGTGTGTGTGTGTGTGTTGGTGCTACCTTTAATTCTGCGGTGTATATATAGAAAGTGTGTGTGTCCACATGTTTTGTATATTCTGACATTTGTATATCCTGAATTGATTCTTGTGTGACTGTACTGTTTACGTGTATTTAACTACTTCACTTGCAATTCGGTCTGTTTTTTTTGTGCAATTGGGTTATGAAATACAGTGCATAAACAAAGCTAGACTTGACTTCACCTAATTGCTGTCATTGGTAACACATGTGTTTACCTTCTATTCCATGTTAACATGGCGTGCCATGAAAAGACTCTACTATGCACTACACGTTCACAACCTAGTCGCTAAGCTCATTAATTAAGATTAATGCAGATGATGTAATAGTGGTACTAGAATGTGCACGGAGCCACAAAATTCAGGACTTTATGGACTAACTTTCCCTCCGGGGGCAGGCATGCTTCCTCCCACTCGCTGGCCACTCCATCTCCTTGCAGAAAGCCCTGCTATTATCCGCAGATTTCATGCGGTTCAGCCGTCTCACAACAGCCCGAGCCGGGCCAAGCGAAGATGGAATTTTTCTCTTGTTTCAATTCATCAAGGATTTATTGGCTGCTATTCATTATAATCCAGATGCTGAATATTATCTTAATGACCTTCCATCTCGTATCCCCCCCCTCCAGTGAATTGCTTGGTTAAAGCGTCCTCCCTGACATCTGAATCGGGTCCACAGACCGAGCTCGGTCGCTAACATTTCTGACTCCATCTGTTTCCACCCTTCACACTGTCACAGCGGGGGGGGACTCTGAAGTTGTCGTTTAAGGATTTATCAGACGTCTCTCATGCTTATCGGCTTTGATTAGTACTTGTTGGATATTTAAAAAATAATTTAGGAGCTTGAAAGGGAGGGGGTGGAAATGAGGGTAGAAAGAGCCTGAACTGTTAAGTGAAAGGCAATGAACCAGCTGCTGAGTCAATATTACAAAAGATGTCCCCACTACTAAGAGGGATTGATTCAAAATGACTCATTTAATTTCACATTGATTTGTAATGATTCCGCATGGGGAATGGGGAATCTGTCAGTTGGGGGGGTGTTTGCTTCAGCCCATCATTTATTTAAGAGGGTGGGGTTGGGGGGGGGTTCTTTGACTTATGGACGCACTCAGAGGTCAGAATGACTCACAAGGTCAAAGGCTGAGACACAGGGGGTCAAGTCATAGTGAACTGCCAGAGAACAAATGGCCTGAATGGATGCATGTGTCACGGGAAGATTCTGGAATAAAAAAAAAAAAAAAAAACTGATTTCACAAAGAGAGATGAAACTTTATTATATGCGCTCTTTGTTCGATGGAAACACAGCAAACTCCAGAAAAAAAATGTCCTCACTTCAGCAAAAAAGAAATCTATTACAACTTGCCGAATTAAAATAAATCCCTGCAGATCTCTCGCTCTCCGTTCTTTATCTGTTTCCACACTTTTGACCTACTTCTTCTTCTTCTTCTACTCTGTTTGTCACTGCCATACGTCATGTAGCCTATACTGCCATCTCCTGAAAAACACCAGCCGCTTTGCATGATTGCATCAAGTTCAGTTTCTCCACACGAATTTATGGAAATACGCCTAATTTGCATGTTCTTTTTTTGTGAGGTTTCAAAAGTTTGCTTCAAATTTGCGATTAGACCCTCAAGAATTTGTTCTGGAAGCTCACACATTTGCATACGGACTCAGTGTCTCACATCCTCTTATCCTAAGCACATTTGAGTACAGAACATCAAAAGATATGAAAAAGCACAATCATCTTTCGGAGCAGTGGTCTTCTGCACACTTTTACCCTAACCCCTAACATATATGTAATGTTTGATAGTACGTCCCTCTAAATGATGACCTACATGGAGCAACGAGCCTAAACAACTCGAACATTGATTGAGGTTGTATGTTAGTGCTCAGCCTTTGGTCAAACGGGTCTTGAGACAAGCTTTACTATGAAGAAAGGGTTTTCTGCAAACAGAAAAGCTAAATACTGAATGTGCAAGTGAAACTGTAACTTAACAAGCTTCACCACCCTTCGTTTACAGGAGCCTCTTTTGGATTTATGGTGTCTCTAAATCAGGACTGAAGGCAAGGGGACAAAAAGGATTCCACTAAGGGCAAGCAGGAATATCTAGCATCTGACTCTTCAGAGTGAACTGTACAATCTGTGAAATTATAAGCCTTCGGATATATTATGTTCTCTTAAGAGAATGCGCCATTACATGTGCTGCAATCAGTTTTCATTGCATGACATCCACCCATAACCGCACTTTCCCGTGCTTCAGTGAACATGCCTTTCAACGGCGTCTTCACAATGAAAATGTGATTACATACCCCTCGAACACCTGCAGATTGTTGTTGATTGCATTAGGCATTTCGGCTGATGCGCGAAGAGAAAGTCACAGGCATGAGTCAATGGTTTCATAAATAGCAGTTCTCATGAGACCACTTCATGCATTTCATTCCTCAGTTGCTGCTGTTGCTCAAATCAGAAGGTGCAAAGGGACTAAATTGCTCACATTGATAAATACATGTAATTCCCTGCATGAAGGCAAACTGCACAGCACGCACTGTAAGTTTATTCATAACAGTTGACATCAGCCTCCATCTCCCAGAAAAAAAACAAAAAAAACGCTCGGAAGTGAATAACTGTAGACAAAGAGTGAATGCTCCAACGCTGCACTCCGTGTGACCCCACCACTGCAGTCTAATCACTGTAAAATTCCAGCGCATTTACAGTAGCAAACAGGAAACCAAGCTACAGTTGCCCTTTGACCAGCAGAGGTTCATTGTCTGGCTGCTAGTGCATGCTAGTTCCTGTCTGAAATCCCCATCCACGCCGGATAATCACAAACATTTGCCTCGTCCAACCCCTCTTCCAGACAGCACTTCATCAGCAGTCCTTGCGTGAGGTCTGTCTGCTCCTTGATGTCCACTACACAGCCTGCAGCAGCATAAAAACACTAAGGAACCAGTGCCTGTGCTATTTCTGTCAACATCACGCCAGCTTTTGCTATTTTCTTAACAGACGTGTCTTTTGTCTTTTTTTTTTTTTTTGCTGCATACACCAGAATCTTTAACATCAAATCCTGCAGACGAGCAGAGTTCAAGCCAGATCTTTGATCCGCCGCGAGTATCACTGACGAAAACTTTTTAACATGGAAGCACATCTCTGACAAATTGAAGCCTGCTCATACAAAAGAAGCCCACATACGGATCACAGGCAACAAACAAGAGGCACAAAACAACAAATGTTCCATGAATAAAAGGTCTTTGGTTATAGACCACTGCGCCGGAGATTGATAAGTCACATTTGTTTTCCCATATTTGGGATTTGAGAGAGGAGACTGGTTGGGTTTTCTGTACTCGTTGTGTAGATCGTATGAGATATACTTGTTAGGGGCCCACATGCTTCGACCCGGGGAAGAACAAAGTCAGACAAAGCATGACGGTGAAACACGGGCAGATAGGCACATGTGGGTAGATGACTAATCTGGGGCGCCTGGCGTCCCACCCAGCGAGGGCCCCCGTGGGACCCGTGTGAGTGCCCGTTATCCGCCAAGATCAGCGCCGCCGCCGACTGGGGGGAAAAAAGGTGAGCTTCACACTAAGTCTGAAGCTCTGTCACACTAAAGCACTCGGCTCGACGAGTCAGAAACGCAATTAGGGACCATGCTAGGAGTTTAGCACCATGCTGAGGAGCACACGCTGCTGCTACTTTATGTAAGAATCCTGCAAGACTCAAAACAAACAAGACACATCTCCCCAAAAAGAAAAAAAAAGAACCTTTTTCTCAGGTTTGTGAGGGGAAAACTAGCCGAAATGAGTCAGAAGTAAAAAGACGATAAGCGGTGGTACCCCGCCATGACTGACGCGACCGGAGCTGAAACGAGGCACGGGCCGAGATCCCAGCGTGAGTTATGGATGGCGACAGCAAACAACAAATTAATGATGCTTCCCAAGGTTATTTCTGCATAAATAATCATTCAGGAGAGCGCTGAGGCAGCAGCCCACAGCCACAGACACGTAACGCAGGCCACCGGAATGGCGGTGAGAAACCCTCGGCAAGGGCACCGAGTTAATAATTATGAGATTCATACATTTTTAGTTGGCGGGACGCCTTTTAACTCCCGTTCAGGTGGGGGAAGGCGGCGGGCGGACGATGTCAGAGCTCCGCCATGCCCGCGCATGACAAACAGCGACCTGGAGCCAGCCGCTACAAAGCCCTAATCCAGAAAAATCCTCCCTGCCTTCGCCCAAAATCCTAATGAGGATTTGAAGTGCTCGGCGGGGAGGAAGCCCTCAGGGGGGGCTGCGGTTACACCTTGCCACCGCTCGCCCTCCCGGTCATTGTCTCCTTATCTGCTCGTTGGCCGAGCCTGGCCGGCGATGAAAGAGCGGCGACAGCGCGGCGGGCCCCGGTACACAGGCCCCACGCCTGCCCTGCCTCCACGGGAAGCCGGATCCTGCAGTCTGCTGCAAACAAGCACGGATGACATCAAGCGGGAGGAGGGAAGACGAGAACGCCAAACAGAAGTTGTTTACGAAAGACACACGAGACAAAAAAAAGGGCGAATTCACCTCTTCAGCCATAACTGTCGAAGTCCCGTTTTGGGAAATAATTACCTGAGAAATAATTTGTTTTCAATTAACATATTAGCTAAGGGCCAGACTTTTCAAAGCCTCAAATGCCAAATTAAGTGGTCAGGGAACAGGAGTGTGACGACGCGGTGGGGAACTGTTCGTTTCAACGGACACAAACTCTAGGACAAATTAGTGCTTCAAAAGAGCAGGCCCACTGCCTGTGGTTTCGAAAAGCTCGACAGATACTATTTTCTTTTTCTTTTTTTTTTTTTTGTAAGATAACATGCAGAAGAGAGGTTGTTGAGAAAGAGGCCCCCGAGTGGAGAGGATGAAAAGCTGATTATCTGTACAGAAACAGTATGCACAGACACGAGGCATGCATCATCTGGGCTGTGTTAGTTCTGCTGTGCTCTCTGTTCAAAATGAGCTCCAAGCCCATTATAGCCAATTATAAGTCCATAGTCATACATTTATTACCCTCTAATGTTGCGTTAGATCTATTTATCAACTTAGGTTGTAATGAAAATTGCACGTTTGTAGTTTCTATTTAATATTTATGCCTGAACACCTCACCCACCTGAACTGAAACAACATTATTTTTATTTTTATTTTATTTATAATGAATGCTTGATACTAGAAGAAACATGTTGTCCTATTTACTCCCAGGCCTGGGATAGGAAGTGTGTCTGCGTTCAATTACATATTCTAATAACAGCCTCAGTATTCATTCTGCTGACTGGTCATTAATGACCAAAACACAGCGGATGTATAAAAGTTGAATAAAACTGCAGCAATTTTGTGAAAATAACTGAAATTTATTTAGCGTGTGCAGATGCCCTTTGTAGACAAAGCCGTGGAAAATTATGGAAATCTGATTAAATGAACTAAATGTCAGGGGAAAAAAAAGAAATTGTAAATCGGCCAAATCCGACTGGAATGCAACAGTAGGGTTAAGATGAATGTGGGTGGGCTGGCCAGCAGGTAGAAAAAAAATGGAATGAGTGACCACTTTCATGCGGTTATATAAATACGCTTTCATGGTTAAAATAGAAAGCCAACCAGAGCAAATAGGTGGAGCCACGTCACTGGGAGGAGCTGGATCCTGTTCCTGCAGGTTCTGGCTCACATTAAGCCCTGGGCTTTTACTTCCAGTAATTACATTTCAGAACACCTTGATTGTCTATTTCCCTCCATTCAACTTTGAGATTAAGGCTTAAAGTCGCTCCTTTTTTTTCCCTCCTTCCCTTTCACATGGTACAAAAAGAGGACTTTTAAAGGTGCCCTTCCTTGTTACCCTTGAGAAATCTCAAAGCACTGCAAACATTTCAAGGTTTGCCGAGAAACAATAGCGCGGTTTTGAGAGCCCGCGGAGCGAAAAGGGAAATCTCGGTCTGGAGCTTGTTCACACAAGTCCTGCCGCCTGAAACGGCTTTTTACATCACGGCAAACTCTTTGTGCACCTTTCACCTCACAGACGCAAACAGCAAAGGCCTCACCGCATTGGAATGACCAGCAAAAACAAAGCAGAAAAAACAACTCCCCATGACCGACCTCACACCACATCTGCGTGATCTGCTTCTAGATACCATAACTGATGGATTTAAATTGCATTTGTGGACTAAAATCAAAAAAGGACATGTTGCAGAATTTATTTTATTTTACTATTTAATGTGTGTGTTAATGCCTTGTGTATATTTGTGTCTTATGTGCCTTTGTGGCCATTATGTGTATTTATGTAAGCTACTTAAGCTTACATAGTAACTAATTAAGACACCTTAATTTCCCTCTGGAAGTTGCTCTACTATAATAATTAAATGATAACAAGATCACAATTCCTCAAAAGAAAAAATCACTGTCACACTGTGTCACTACGTGATATCCATTAATTGGTCAAATGAATAAAATTGCTCATCAATGACCAGAGAGGAAACAACGTCTGATATTATCAGAGAGATGTACGATAGACATTTTTTTTCCTCCTGAAATTTCCCCGCCGCCCGTGCTGCAAACGCTGCCCTCCTTGACACAGAATCCCTGCTCTGCTCGTCTCTAATTCCGCCTCGCCGTAATTCCGCCGGTCTCTGAGAAGCCTTTGAAGAGAGTGTGTGTCAGAGATAGGTGCGAATTGTTATTCTGTCACTGATACAGACAAATCCTTTCAACCCCACCAGACTTGACGAAATTATTTTGGGGAGACATGTAAGCCAATTTAATCATGTGTTGTGCGAGGCGAAATCATCATTTTTTTTTTTTTTTTTACTACATTTTCCCCCCAAAACATTATTACTTCATAAGTTATACCTTCACCAGCGTTCTGCGAGGTTGCTATGGCGACATTGGCAGAGGATAAAGGAAATAAACCTGCAGCTTCAAAGGAGATCACTCCGAATGCCAGAGGACAAACTTGAGTTGATGCGAAAACAATATCAAAGCAGGTCAAAATGATGCATAGCAACGAAAGTGAAAGTCCGAGCCGCCCGTTACCTGCTAATCTGAATTAAGAAATGACCGAATACATAAATGTTGTGTTGGAGGAGGAGGGGGGCCAACGAAATAAAAAAAACTATTAACCTTATTACGAAGCTGCTTTAAAACGGAGAAAAAAATCAGCATTGCTGCAGTGACTTAACTATTACAGCTCAATTTCACAGGGCGTTTCTGCAGCAAGAGGCTGTTCGGTAGCTGAATTGTACGTTGAGTCGTTAAATCTTAGTGAAATTTCAGCAACCTTCGTTTCCGTGGACAACGACTGATGTTTCTCACCACTTCCCTTCACAACTAGCCTTGTTTTATCAGCCGTGATATATAAGGTCAACTTATAGAAAGGGGAGCTGATCGGACATGCCTAAGCATTTATGGACGCCAATCTGAGGTTGTGCATGTCTACGAATGTTCGTATGCTCATATCCATAGAAAAAACAAAAAACTTGACCAAATGGAAAGGAGCTCAATAAGGTTGTTTGTCTCTATAAATTTGCATCAGGGCATTAATGGTATCATCAAAACTACACAGCGGCCTCAATAGACAGGAATATTTAAACAAATGATCCATTACGAGGCGGAGACATCCTGACTTTCAGTCCTAAGAAAGGGTAAAGCTTCAAAAACTCGATGCATCCCTATTGTCTTTAATGTCGGGAAACGCCCATGTCGAAAAACACACGTAGATACTGCATTGGCCACTGCTGCTTATTTCTATTTTATAAAACATCCAAAATGAAGCAAAACAGTTGCTCTTTTTCTACTATTAGAATGGGTCGTAACCCCTGAGCAAGATGGCGGCCTGGATGTGGATGTACTGGTCAGTGTGTGTAATGAGGGCTTTCTGTGAAAACACGTTTTAATGGCAATCTCCTTCTCAAATAACCCCGGTGGGTTATTTGGTCTGATTTTAGAAAAAGTTCCCTACAGAACCACAGAGGACATCATAAAACTATTTTCACAGGCCGAGTGCCACGGCTTCTGATGAGTAAACGAAACTTAAACGGCTGTAAAACGGTTGTAAAAGTTAACTGTTGTAGAAGTTAAATGTGCCGAGTCTTTAAGACCCGGGAAAAAGTTCTATATCCTGATAAAAAAAAAAAAGATCTTGCCTTTTTATAAGATTACATCCAAACGCACTTGTGTTCCAAGATATTGAAACGCTCAGTAACTGGAATATAACTAAACAATTATTTATAGTAAAAGCAGCTGGATCATGAATAACTGTAAACAACAGTAGCTGCACACGATGCAACGGATATCTAAATACACATTTCTGCACTGATGTTAACAACACACAGCAGAACGCGGTTAATTCCGTGTCATTAGGTTGAGATGCTTCTGGCCTCGGGGATTTCTTGATATGTATAGCACAACGCCGCATGCATGCTACGTATATGGCATGATTAAAATAATGAAAATAAATCTATTTTCGGAAGCTAATGTCTCTGACCGGGCCGCTCCGATTGTAGATGGAGGCTATTTTTCCCAGGGTTAAGATGTGAAGAAAATAAACATAATGGGAGATGAAAGCCTCTGATCTCCGTACAGATCACAGACGTGTGGACCAGAACCCGAACCTGTGCAGCCGGATGTAGATGGTGGAGGGTCACAGGGAACCACGCGGCCGCGGTTTGTACTTCAAAAAGTCAAAACACACACTTTAAAAACGATTTACGGCATTCCGCTAACCCATTTAATTCAATTAGGAAAAATGCATTCAAAAGATATCAGGGGGTAGGCGCGGCCTAATGAGGCGTGTTTACCTTGGGATATTGTTTGTAATGGACTGTTTCTGGGCTGATCGCTGCCGTCAACATGGGGGGCGGGGAGGGGGCACTAGGGGAAAAAGGTGAATGACAAATGCACCAGCGTCTCTACCTTCTCTTTCTCTCCTTCTCCACCAATGACTGTTACAGTATGCGTCACCTCCAATCCATCTCCAAGGACATGTCCCAATGTTCCCTGTATCACTCCCCCCTTGGCAAATACACCAAATATGAGGAGAACGTCGAGTCAGGACCTGACTTCCCACCTTCCTATAGACAGTTGAGTTTCTCTTGAGCCCACAGTGAAACCAAAAAGCTCTCTGGAAGTAGGTTTCTTATTGACACATGCCGTTTGTAAACCGGTGTTTCTATAGGTGAAACACGTGTTTTTTTGTGGTTTTCTGTGTTTGCAGAACCCACCGGAGCCCGTGGAGACCCCCCCCACACACACACACACACACACACACGCTGCTCATGCTCCATCCCCCTTTCCTACGAAAAGCCAGAAATGGAACCCAGCTGATACATAAGAAACACATATGGTATCATATAGCTGTGTCAGTGTGACTTTGCTGCAGTGTAAATTAAGCATCTTGAGAAATCATTAGCTCTACTTATTGAGTTTTTAAAGGGATCAATAAAGCGTGCATAGCGAGCAGTTGGCTGCAGCTTCAACAGTTGGCACCGATGAGCCGAATCTGTAACGCTCTCCTGATATATTGCGGAATTATAATATTACAGAAAAGACGCCAACTTGGGTTTATCCTGAATCCGATCATCAAACATCTGAAGTAATGGGCCACTGTTCTCGTGATCAAACATTAATAAGTACAGGATACACTTTATGAGATGTGGTTCAGATGCATAAATCTTGTCATTGTAATACGGCGGAGAATGTTTTAATCAAGGCTAAATGCGCCATGATTAAAATACATTCAGGATTTATATTTTTAAAGTTGTGAAAACTGTGTGTGTGCGTGTGCCAGCGGGGAAAAGAGAAAAAAAAAGGAGCAGATTTTATTGAGGAATTTACAAAAAGCTCTGATGCCACTGGGAACGACTGGCGCTTTCAAGCAGAAAATCTTAGACAAATCACAATTTACCAACTAATGAAACCACTCAAGATTATCCCCCATCTGCCTGTGCCCAGTGTCCTCGGAGCTGCATCACTCACACCAGCTCTGTCTGAACGAGACAGGAGAATATTTAACGGATGCTGTTGAAACACAGAGAGAGCACGTGTACTTACCCTGCGTGGAGTGCACTTGGGCTAGCGTGATGATAAACCAGCAGAAGGTGTGTAGTTTCCACAGGGAGCACGCCATGGCGCCGGGCATGGATGGGTCAGTTGGCGTTGTGACTTGAAAAAAAGGCTCTGATTAGAAAAGTCCAGGCCGACTGGTCTCAGAGATGCTCATCGTTGACCCCCTCCCCCTCACCTGTGGAGGAGACCCAGAGACAGAGAGAGAGAGAGGGTTCAGTGCTGGGATGCAATTTATTCCACGTCCCCTGTGATTCCACAGAGGAATTCACAGTGTCACACCCTTATCAGAAAGCCACTTGATGCCGCACATACGTCCCACTGCAGGAATGTGACGAACCTTAAGCTGCGAGATGCTACCAAGGAAAAAAAAAAAAAAAAAGCGCGAGCCGCCAAAATAAGCCTGGAAGGTCAATAATCCTGAGAAAGGAAATCCCTTAATGGCAAGTGAATGCTGACCTGGCAGGGAGGGGGTGGGGGTGTGGCGGCGGAGGAGGGTGGGATGAGATGGGCCCTGTCATCAGACAGATAAGGCACGCCCTGCCCGTCTCCTCATGACCTGGAGGCGTGCGGCGCCAACCTCATCGCCATGTCAAATTTGATTTTCTCTCTCCCTTGTATCTTTACAGCGTTTTTTTTTTTTTTTTTTTTTTTTTAAATCTGTCACTTTAAAAACGATGTGACATTCCACTGTCCCACAGCATAAGCCGCCGTATCACAGGGATTGGAAAGCGATGTCGATTAGTAACTGCTGAGACGCCTCTCTCCCTCTCTCTCTCTTTTTTTTTTTTAGAAGTTCTCTCTTTGTTGTGCAACAAAAAGCCCCCCGCCACCCCCCCCCCCGCAGATTGAAACTTTCAAAATCCAAAAATGAAAACCCTGTCCCTGGCACGGCATCCGGAAACTCGCGACTGTTAATTTGACTGACGTTAACAATAAATGCTAAAAATGAGATAATGAGTTGGTGACATGAGTCAAAATCCTAGAGTATTACTGGTTTGCATATATGCATATATATATATATAGCTGAGTCTACAGAGCCAATTAATCATCAAATATCAAATTTTACTGCTCAGAAATGAATGCAACTGTCTGTTGAAATTTCCTGTCAGTCCATATCCACCTGAGCAGAAGTGAGGTAGTAACAGTACTCCCCATTTGATGTGTTTCCTTTCCACCCCCGCACTCCAGCCAAACAAACAGAGAAAGAAACACCGGCAAATGGCCACTTCTCTGTGTTGTGACTGACCACAAACTTACCCCCCCCCCGTCCCCTCCTTCCTTCCTTCCTTTCCCTCACATGTCTCCAAACCTGAAATCCTCTCTCTTTCTCCCTCCCCACTCCATCCATACCTGTCCCGCTGGTGTGTTTGAATGTTTGTTTTTGCTCTCGCTCTCTCCCCCCCCCGTCATAGATACAGCGGTGGAGCCGTGTCGGGTGAAACCTAAAGCCTACCTGCGCGCCCAGGCATGCGTCTCACACTCCTAACGGCTCCCTTTTGTCTGTGTGTTTACACTGCCGGGCTAAACCCAGCTCCCCCCCCCCCTCCAATGAACCATTAGCACATTCACCATGGGACATGGCATCGCTCGGGCAACAAGGCACATAGGACCCCATTAGAAACTGTTCTTCTTTATAGCACATTCAAAAACAACATTCCATTTTTTTTTTCTTTCACTCCCCCCCCCCCCTTTTTTTCTCGGTGCAATTGTTTGTTAAGATTCAAGGGACAGAATGTTCTCCATCACACTAGCATCTAACAAGAGAACACAACGGTAAAAAAAAAAAAAAAAAAAAGGCAGCAAGGAATTGTGTTTGTCATGCACAGTCAGAGCTGCAGAAATCAGCCCCGGCTGGCTCCTCCTCGCTGGAGAATATCCACAAGCCCGAAGAAGCTTTGATCTATTTTGTCTGAGTTCTCAGACAGGGTAATAATTCATCACGGAGAAAACACGCAGAGCGCGCACATTAGCTGACAAAGTTATAATTAAGCCTGCCATAATCAGCTCATCTCGTATGACATTACGCCTCACCTGAGACCTCTAATTTTAGAGCCATTTAAAAGAGGTTAACAGGAGCACGGAACGCACAAGCCACAGTGTATTTAGCTTCAATGGAATAATACGCAGCCACGAGCCCTGACAAATGGAAGTTGATCAGGGAGCATATAGATAGATAGCCTATTGGATCCCAGCAAAAACATCACCCTTGTTTTTTTTGGTTTTTATTCATGCAAATGCCTCTGTACAACCAGCTTATGCTCAAGGTCCATATATAACAGGACGTTGTAAGAAGATTGTCACAATAAAAGCATGCATTGCATGCACAGATAGTTACATGTGAATTTCAGGTCTGCAGTTAAGGTGTTCACATGCCTCACAAAAAAAGAAGCATGTAAAGGCTACATGTTTAATTGCGACACTCGCGTAGGGAACGATGAAGTAGTTCATAGGGAAGTCTAATGAGAGGCTGAGTGGGTTCCTTCTGTGATGATTGTTTTTAACATCACATTTTACAGCAGATTCACACACAGCCTTTTACCTCAGCTGTTAGTTATAGCATTACATTTGTTTCATTGTCAGGTTTTTTTTTAAATTTCTGTCACTTTTCCATCATATACACTCCCAGCCACCCAGACACGTGGCCACGCTCGCTACCAAAAGACGGATGCTGCAGCTTCTCGGCTTAGGACCCCGACGCGATAAAAGATAACCTGGTTAAGGTGTTTACACGCTGGATGCGATAATCGGTGTATCGCTTTACCCGCGTTGTAATTGAAGGAATTGAGTGCGTGCAAGTGTACTGCTCCTCACAGTAGAGGCATAAGGCGATTCACACCGCTAGTTTGATTATTCAGTCCGCACCAGGCAGTAACGTTTTTACTACGCAGCCTATAGACTCCAGCGTGGGCCACTTTAACACCTGCAAATTCCACTAATGTTTATCTCTAGACCTACAGAAAATGAAATAATTAGGATCCTCTCGCATGATGCATCTCAGAATGGTTTCTCCTCTTTTTGGAGGTCTCGGTCTGCTAGATTTAGCGTAGTTTAGAAAACTAAACGCTTTTGCTTCTAATGGACCAATTGGTGTGAAAACACCCTAACTGCTGTACCCAAAACTTGATTAAATCTATTTGGAAAACTCTTTTGTCAAGTTAAACTGCCTCCTTTACTCTAAACTATGAAATCTAGTTATTTAATCTGCATTTTTTTGCTTCAGTCTGAATGTTTCGTTGACATGAATGCTATATAATATACCTGAATTCCATATTATCCATTTTTACAGCAGGTTGTGTTTACATGCTGACTTTTTTTTGTCATTGCAATTGAACGTGTGCAATAAGCATTGCAAAGGAATGCCTGGAATGTGATAAATGGGGAAAAATATATTAAAATCATTAGGTTTCATTGTACAGTGGGTGATGAAAAATGTAGAATAATCCACTGTGCTGTGATGCAAATGCTACGAGTAACACAGAAACATTAAAATATGTGTTAACCTGTTGCAGCATGTTAGCTTTTTAGTGTTTTAGGGGGTTTATATTAGCAGCGTACCTAATAAAGGTTGAATACTATGGAAAGTGTGATTTTAATATGGACGGTTATACTGCGTAACTATGTCATGGTTTAAAACACTCACAAAAGTGCACAGCACAATTGAGTTTGTGATATCACATACTTCACTGAATCCTTTTTCAGTATTCAGATTGTTTATCAGAATTCATATCGTCATTGCAACGTTGAACAATGTGAATCCTCCTGTTTCCTCATACGGCTCGGCCCGATTTCCACATACAAACGAGCTATTGTGAGCCTCAGCCTGAGATAACGGGGTGCCATCAATACGATTAGCTCATTGCCGCTTCCCTGTCATCATCGCTTAGCGTAAGAAACGGAGGCGGCGTGCTCGGCCGACCTGCCGTCTCACAACGAGGAGAGGAAGACGAGACGCCTTTAAATAGTTCTGCCTCCCAGGCGGCGGCGGAGGAGACCCCCCGTCATGGAAAAAAAAAAATGCATAACGCAGATCCCCCCCCCCCAGTACACGGAAAAGGGCGTTCTGTAAATCGATGATAACAGACCTATACTTTAATATATCTTGTATCATGCTGTGTGAGTGTTTAACATGCTGAGACACCAAAGGCACAGAACAACTGGGGGGTGTGTGTGTGTGGGGGGGGGTTCTCCTCATTAGACGTGCTGAGGTCTCCCCGCTCAGCTGGGGGTTTCTCCGAGAAACCACGGGCTTTCATACCTGCACTGGTTTCCTGATGACGAGCATCGTCCTCATAAGTCACGTGATCAGCGTTGTGTGATTGTTAACCACAGATCGCCGAGAGACGGCAACAGGCGTCACGCCGCTCGGGCTCAACACGCAGCCGCTGCAGACAGATGTTTAAGCACTCTGAGAAACGGAGAAGCCACAGGGGCGGGGGCCCTGAAGGCTTTAAACATATGCGCATGTCATATAATATAGAGTCCATGAGCGCAACACACAGTGCTTTATAACCGACGACTGGGCGACAAGACTGAGGATGGCTGCAGGAGTTCCGTTGGTCTTTCTTAGAGCACAAAATAAAAGGCTTAGTAACTGGAAGGAAGGGGGTTATTAGAAGGGAGGGAAGAGGAGGGGGGGTTGATTGAAAAGGGCAGTTTGAAATTTGAATGGAGCGGGTGTGTGTGTGGGGGGGTTCTGAAAACAAGAGGCAGATGTGAAAGAATGCCTGGCTTCTTTGAGACAAAGCTTTTGGTTGTCCCTCTCTGGCTGTTAGAGGGCCACGGGAGAATAGAAGAAGAGTCGGCCTTTTCTATAAAATGAGGTCTGGGAGAAAAGGAGGGGGGGTGGCACAATAAAGAAGCTGGTGGGGGGGAGGGGGACTCCAGTTACAATGAGAGATTGACAGCTTGCAAGCCTTGCTTGACCCTTGAATTAGCCCCTGAGCTTTCAACAAACCCCAAGAAAGACTCGGGATGTTAATTGTCACGGAACATCACAGGGATGCAAAGGAAGGGAAATATGGGGCCGGAGATTCAGTGATATGTAAATCAGAGCCAACAGACCACCACATGTTGAATGGGGGGGTGGAGAGGGAGGGGGGGGGGGCACACATTTGGTTTCTATTGGCCGTTTCCCAACAGCATCCTCATACATGAATTCATATGCACTATAGGACTCCTCTTATCTCTGTTTCTCTTTTTGCTCACTTTGAGGGGGGGTAAAATCTGCAATACCTGGGGACACGGAGCTGACAACGCTCAGCCACAGCTGTGGAGGAAACTCTCTATAATCCCGAAGGAGATCGCCATTCCTGCTTTGACACCGCCGAAGATGTACAATTTGCAAGCGCGAATCAGAGAATTCACACTCCGGAGGGAAGAGATTCCGCCCGGGCGATCTCGGATGAGATGCTTGTGTGTGTGTGTGTGTGTGTGTGTGTGTGGGGAGGGGGGGACCCCGCCGCTGAGGGAATGATTGAGAGCAGCACAGGGCCTGGAGGAGCCGAATGACACCCAACCAAACACTGTGTGACGAACACAGGCCCTGACCCTGACAGGAGCTCAGCCGCAGAAATACCAGGTCAAAACACACGCTGCGCAACAGGACAGCGCTACTACTTTTGGAGGAGGGGGGGGGGAGATGGAACAAAAGGCAAAGCACAAGGGCTTTTCCGTTGAGCTGCGATATAGGATTTTTACGAGAACATTAGCAGAAAAACATTATCTCACACGGTATAAACTTATTACGGCCGGTGACTAATTAGAGGAGTTATCCCACTGGGACTTTTCCACATACTTACGCTGTACTGCAGGTTCACAGCTACTTATCTTTTATAGCCATTATCCGAGCCATTTCATCATCCGGGGTGCGCACGAAAAGTATTTTGGAGAATGCGGCTGGCGTTCGGAGTAGATGAATCATTATCCAAGCCACGTAGCATGCAGGAGCGTGTGTGTGTGTGTGTGTGTGTGTGTGTGTGTGTGACACCAGCCAGGAGCTTGTCATGCCCGTTGCTCTTAGTGTTTGCACCATTCATCATTTTTACGAGCTACTCAATTAATCGATTAGAGTACTCCCCACTGGTCAGGACATATAGCTACTAAATAAAGCAATCATGGGCCGTACCCCCCGAACAATCCAGCTCATCAATACGTTCACGGAGATAGAAACAGCAGCGCTGCCAAAAACACGTTCATGAAACGGATGAGGGATCTATTCTGCAATTTTATTACAAACATGAGAAAGCCACATTTATCAGTGAAAATTCCGTAATATTAAAATATCCATATATATAATTTAATTATTTTTACGAGTCTCTCCCTGTGTTATTTTCCCCAGACACTGAGTGCTACATTGACCTTTGCCTGAATATATATGAAATCCATAGCCTCATAATCATTTAAAGCAATGCAACAAAAAATCCTATTAGTGCTCAAAGATACCTACACCTGTTTATCCACATGGATTATAGCCAGGTGATTTCCCACGGTAACAATATTTTAATACAGCTTCCATACATTTTGTGTTGTAATTTTGATGTTTTACCCGGGAAAGTGAAGTGGATTATCTCGAAATGAAATTTCAAAAATGTCATTTCCACTCGCCGATAGCGCCAAACTACTCCTTTCAGGTCCGTCGAGATAAGAACGATTCAGCCAGGGCCGTTAAACGGTGTCTTCGCCAAATGTTCCTCCGCTTAGGAATTAATAGGCTGACATTAATACAGCAAGATAAATAGGAAGGTCAGGAACGGGAGCCCTGCCATTATATGGGCATCTCATGGTGATAGTAACTGCCAATCAAGTCCAATAAGTCCTTGACACGGCACGACTCACCTTGGAATACACACTGAGTACATGCAATATGTAGTGCACACTCCCCTGGACCAGAAACCCAATCCAATTAGTTTGTCCACATAAATACTTTGCAGGGCTGTTGCTCAGGAAGTACATTAGGACACCATAAAAAAAAACACATTTGCTGTGTGATCCAGTTTGCCATGGCTAAATTAGTCAAAACAAATCGCGGATTACACAGACCGAGTGTGGCAGCTGGCCCCGACACTCCCCTGAACTCATCGTCTCAATTTCAGCATGAGAACACCATTGTTGCGTTTATGCAAAAAAAACAAAAAAAAATGGTACAAAAGAGCAGCGAGGACAAAAAAAAACAAAAAAAAAACATGAACAGATGCACATTCCCAGTCACAGAATACTACAGGCTGTAAGAAAAACAAAAAAAAATCTACATTCAAAAGAGTCATTCATGTTCAGCTTGGAAATGAACTATGGGGAATCAAGGCCAGACATTTCCTAATTGTGGCCGCAGCCATTGATTTGTCTGTTTACTCGTCGTGTCACCGCTCATCTAGCAGCATGTTTGTTTGCAGAAAAAGGAGCCGTGTCCTTTTTAGATGCAAAAAAAAAAAAAAAAAAAAAAGCCAGAAAAGCTTTAGTCAATGACAATAACGTGCTGCATTTACTCAGACATGCACCAGTGAGCAGCTTCTGTGAGCCGCCGAAATGAGCAGCTCGAATGGTTAAAAACCCTGCTCCGTCCTTCTATTAGGGACCACTCCATAAATAATGCACTGTGATCGTGAGGCGTTATTAAACAGGATGATTCATTTTTAAGGTGGCAGGTAGCAACACAAAACCTGAGGAAGGTAACCGAGAAGATGACATGGAAGAGGCACTCGTTTAAAGTGGAAAGTGGAGGAAGAAAAGTGAGAAAACTAAGGCGGTTATTAATTTGAGAAATGTGAAACAATAAGATTAAACCTGCACTTTGGGGCCAAAAATAAAATGGTTAAAACGCCACCCTGAATAAAAGCTGTGTTGTTAGGTAAATGCTGAACTGAAAAACATGATATTGAGGCTCAGCCCATTTTGCACAATCCATATCTCGATTGACTAAAAGCTCCAAAATCAAATTGCCTCCTTTGTTATCTCCTTTTTTTTTATGACTATTTAACAACGTCTTAATAACAACTTTTACCTGGGTTCACCTCCTCATCGCACTCCAGCGTTTTGGCTGCTGTTTATTCTCCACCGAGCTTTGTCTTCCAATCGCCTTCAAATGACTATAAAGGAAGCGAGAGTGTCTGTTGTTGTTTCTGCCATGGTGGATGTTTTCATTTTTTGAAGGGTGCTAATTCTTCCAAATTAGAGGCATTGTGCGTCATGTGGTTGACCTTGGCCCGGTGTCTAATTGAGGGTTTTAACCTTTTTTTTTTTTTTTTTCCTGTGGCTCGGAGGCAGGACCAACACACACACACACACACACACACACACACACACACACACACACACACACACACAGGAAAATGAGGGACAACACATAATCTCAGCCCCTCACTAAAAACTGCTCAGATTATTCCGGCAGCGTGAGTGCAGGATCTACTGTAGCCTACTTCATCCCGGGCGCATTTCTACCCCGTCGCTGCCGTATCTATTTTCATTCTCGAGGATGGCATGAATGCCTTTGTCAGACTGGGGGGTGGGGGTGAAGCGGCATATGTCAACCTAAAACAAGGAATAGCACTGTGTCTTGTCAGGAAGCTCACACAAAAAGACGTGGGTGTAGTCTTTCCTGAGTGTAATCACTTGTCAGCCCTAAATCTTCACTCAGAGCTGCCCTGACAGGTTATGTTTGCCTGGTGAACCTGGTGAAGGTATATTAGCAGCTGCTGAGGAAATAATTATTTACAAGTTCGGCTTCACAACAAGACCAAATATATACTCGAGAAAAAAATACAAATAATATCTCTTATGCAGCAACGTGACTAAATAAGAGTCACTTAAGCTGTTCTGGAGTTTCCAGTGTCACCGCTCCCTGCCCTCTCCACACCCTTCAGCATGTGAAAGGGAGAGGACAGTTTTGGGGCTTTTGCTTCCTCTCGGTGTGTTCATTAGCATAACATCAGCACAGGGTGGGGGATTGTGATGCAAACAAGCTCGCATTGGCTTATCCCACCCTCCTGTTTTAATAACTGTGGCGCTGAGGGATCCCGCTGCGGCTCACTGTACAATGGATCAGCCTGTTTGGGAGCCCGGATTCTCTCTTTTTTTTTTTAAATGTGAGAAAAGTTGTGACTTTTTGGTTTAGGATGAGAGGGGGGGGGGGGGGGGGGGGGGGGGACACTCGGCTCGCGTTCATCAGACACGAGTGGTGCTGCCACACCGTTTTTTTTTTAAATCTTAACATAAAAAGGCGACAGTAAGAGTCGAATTTAATGGACCGGTTTGTTAAATAGAACCAAAAAATAAAAAACATACCCCGCTTCCAGCATGATACAGGCTTGACGTGTTTTTTTTATTTTTTATTATTATTTTAAATTATGTAAATGTCTGCGTGGCTTATGCTATCGTCCCCCGCCACCCACAGCAGGCCAGCAGATACAGCAATCACTGCTGCTGCACCTTGTGTATGTTTAATATGTGTTTGCTCTTTTGTGATAACAAAAGGGGAGGAGGGGGGTGGAAACAAATAGGGGTGTTTCTTTTCTTTTTCTTCCTTTTTTTTTTTTATCCTCCTCTGAATAACCGGACCAAAGTCGGTTGGAATCTAAAAACACGAGTAGAAGAGGGGGGGGGGGGGGCGGATACAGGGGACTGTCAAGCGGGCCGCGATAAAACATTCACCGGGAAATTATCTCCCTGTCATAAGGCCCTTCCTGTTTTGAATACCAAAGGGATTCAAATTCCCAAACAAACTCCGAAAAGGGTGACCAATTTTCCTGGACCCGCCGAACGATAGCGAGGTCGCACCTTTGAACCGCCGCCGCTGCAGATAGCGCGCAGCGCAGATTCTAATCTCGGCGTCGCCGCGCAGGTAATCCACTGAAGTGTAATTGCTGCCGCTCTAAGTTACACGGAATAATGACGGGAGCACGAGACTCACTATGAATATGAAGTGAGGGTGATAACGCGGAGTCCCGTGGCGGGAGAGGAGCTAATACTTTGACGAGGGCCCTCGCTGCACAGGGAAATTGTCCTCTGAACGACAAGCGGCGTCTGTGAGGTGGCTTCCTTAACAAGATGCACCATTCAGAGCAGCACAATACACCAGCTTCTAGATGAAAGCTGGGCTTTTACTCTGCTACAATGAACGGCACATTTCTGTATTTTCCTCCCATTTTTACCACTGTTATTACTATTATTCCTAGCAACATCAGCAGATATTGGAGTGACCTGATGAGCGCAAATATGTCTCCCTGTTCAGCATGAAAAAAAAAGCAGCTAGTGAGGTGTGATGAGACTTTACGCTTTATTAACGTGTTATTTTACTTCACTTTCCACCAGGACGGGTGTGTACCAACAACTCATCAACTCATGCAAAGTGAATCAGTGGTGTTGTGTGTTTACAGTAACGCCGCCACATAAATCTGCATGTTTATGAATTACCAAGCAGATAAAAAAAATAAAAGTATTCCCGTACAAACCGAACCCATTCTCTGGGAAGGGTTCCTGATTTAATGTGACTTAATAAAGAAGGGGGAAAAAAAACATGTACAAATTAAAAGCAGTGGCACGCCGCGACTTCAAACGATAAATTCTTTTCTGGCTAATAAATATTCAGCCCTGTCCTGTGAATGCTTTCCATCTGTCATCCCGCTTTTATACTCCCCAACATATCCACACAGAGCTTCAATTAGCACTTTTTGTTTGGGGCTATTACTGCATGCTCCAGTTGTACCGATCGTGTTATGAAAGCCTCGTTACACATTTCAGTCTCCCGCTAAAGTTTAAGTGTGCAGCCGAGAGTCTTTTCAGAATAGTGCAGAACTGTCCCGAGCTATGTCTGCCCCCCCCCCCCCCCACACCCCCCACCCCCGCACCGCCTTCTCCTTCTGCTACACAACCTCCATTATGCACAGGAACCTGCGAGTCTTTTCAGGGGGAGAGAATAAAAGATCGCTTTTTTTTTTTTTGTGTGTGTGTCCCTCTCAGTAAAGTGAGTAGGCAACATTCAGCATCCCTGGCTGATTCAGACCCCAGCGTCAGTGTCTGCTAGATTCATCTCGGCTGCCGCCATTTACAGAGCAAACGTTCGGGGTGGGGGTCTTTTAAAAGCCGCTCTAAATGCGTAGAGAAATGTTATCAGGGGGGCACTACACAACCACCCCCCTGCCCCCCCATCCTGTGAGTGGGTCTCAGCAGCTCCCTTACCCCCCCCCCCTCGCCGGGCCCATTTCTGGCGGTAAACGTCTGCAGAGGAGCCGCTTCCTGTCAGCTCGCTCCGGTCTCCGTGGTAATCAGCCCGACTTGATGAATGACACAAACGCCACCGGTTCCACTTTTTCGCACCCACTTCTCTGCCCCATTTGACTGTCCTCTCTCTGCACCCCCCCCATCCCCAAACCCAGCCCCCCCCCACCACCACTCCACCTATTCCATCATCAGCTACTGCAGAACAGCACTCATCACTTTGGTTCAGCTGCTGATGCTCAAGCTAAAAAGTTGCCTGGATGCACAGATGCAATATTTGAGAATCTGTGCCGCTTGCTCAGGGCTTTCTGCCGGGTCATCATTTAACCTTGGAATGATATATTTTTATATATATATTTTTATATATATATATATGGCATTTTGCCCGTGACAGTCAGTGGGGAGCCACAGGAAGAGGAAGGAGCAGGAGATAGGGGCTCGACACGCACGAGGGTCCCACATCTGGGAGGTGAACGGTGGACGTTACGATTCTGTGGTTTATCCATTATGTGGCTCAGCCATCAGACCACCCCCCCAGTCCGATGAGTTTATCATATGTTCAGTATAATGTTCCTACTTAATACTTTTTTTTTTATATACAAGCGCCAGCACAGGTAGGGTAAAGATGAAGATTTAAAAAAATGAACGTTTAATTTAATTAAATCTGATGAGCGTAATTTCAGGTTTTAAAAGGCTAGTATTCACAGCCACATGAAAAAAATTAAATGTTTTTTTTTTCCTTTTTAACACTAAACACAATAAGAATTTCACAATTACAAAAAAGTAGTTGGACAAATCACGTTGGGAATTTAAAAAAAGAAAAAAATGGCTGGATAAATGATGTTATAAAAATGTTATGCACTGAAAACAACCATCAACCATTTTGGTTATTTAGCCTGCGACAGATATATAAGTCTTGCTTTCAAAGAGACATGCACCACCCTCATTTGGAGGAATCCATTATGAACTCTACTCAATTCGCCATTTCATCACTTCCCTGCTTTTTTTTTTTGCTCCTATTCCTCCCTCCCCAAACCCTCTACGTGCATGTGCCTCTGCCAGCGACAACACGTCAGGTGAGAAGTAGGAGCTCGCAGCCCTCACACTCAGCGTAATTACTAGAAGCAGCTCTGTAGACGGTGAATAGCCGTGTTGCTGGACAAACAGATCGCTCTAATGGATAAAGCAGTCAGGGCACGTGTGATTTATAGCAGATTTCACACAGCCAGAGCCGCGTCACACCTCATTTAGAGGGAAGCACGATGAATTATTAGGGGGCAGCCTGTATATGTGTTTTTCCTGTGCAAATGGCAAAAAAAAAGGATCAGAACGTACAGCGCCACGCTGGAGGTGTGGATGCTGAGCATTCCCAGTTTTCATAATAAATGAGTAATTGGTGTGTCCATCCAGCACGTGCACACACACACACACACACACACAACTTATCTGCATTATTTAAGATGTTCATTACCCCCCCGGCAGCGGAGGCGGCGTTGGATCCAACAGGCAGCAGTGGGTGCCAGGCCTGGCACAGCTGTACAAGCAGAGCTGTAGAAGGGGAGTCAGCGGCCACCGTCGCTCACTCTTCCAGCGCGGTAATCCCACGCTATCTGCATTCACGTCAGCCGCCGGCTCCCCTCGCGCCCGCATCGCTTCGCACGTTTCCCGACTTCGTTCTTTTTTTTTTTTTGGCAGGAAACGCAGCACATGTTGCATCACTCCTCCTGGCTGACAATCCTCTCGGCATTGTTCCCTCCCAATAATCTTTTTTTTTCACCTGAGAGAGGAATGATGGCTGTTTTACGATTTAGGTCGTTGTTTTGTGTTTTTCTTGTTTCGAGGTTTTGTGCGCAAGTATAAGATTAAAAAGCTTTTAATGCTTCCGAATATCTTCTTATCTAATCTGACGATTCCAAACTACCTCAATCAGAGCAAGACAATTAACACCCGGCCAGCGCCCGGATGGCGGTAAAGGTTGGGTTTGGCTACACGCCATGCGGGCGGCTGAAATGTTCGTACCGAAAATAGCAGTGAAATAAAATATCTGGCGCCACGCTAGAAATCGAAAAAAAAAAAAAAAAAAACCTGTAGGAACGCCCCTGGTTGGCCATACGGGACATTAGCCATTCAGCCTCGCAGCTCTGCACTAAACTGTTGGCCGCCGCCGCCGCCGGCCTGCTGCTGGCCGCCATTAATTAAAGAGCTATTAATACCTCAATGAAACGTAGTGAAACGTGACACGAGGAGGCGATTTAATGTTTCGCTCGGTTAAAAGAAAAGAATAAGCTCTGATTTTTTTTTTTTTTTTTTCCCATCTACCGATCTCTTTAACAGGTGAGAGTTAATTTCAGACACCGGCCTCGAACACACAAGGAATGGTGTGCATGTGCGAGTGTGTGTGCATGTGTGTGTGTGTGTGTGTGCACAAAAGAGTGATTTATAATATTACAGTGAGGAAACCTGATCTCCCATGGAACCCTGAACCTGTCCTGTCGCTGGACAGATGCTACAGGAAGAAGCAGAATTGAACCCTCTATGGTCAGGTTTTACTAAGCCACTGCCCTTAAACACTTTTTTTTTTTTTCCAGGCGGAAATTTTATACCCGAGAACCAACGGAACTAAACCCCTGCCCCTGAGGGCAGAGCGTTTTAGTTTAACATCTCTCTCTCTCTCTTTTTGTTTTTTTCCCTGTGAGTGACATTTTGTCCTCTGTTCCTCAAATGTTTTCCCGATAAAGCTTCTCTCCAGTTTGACCCAGGCAGAGACCGTCGCCTCCGGCTTGTCACGAGCGGAAGAGTGATGCGGCGCTAACGGGGCGGCGGGCAGCGAGCAGCCGGCCGGCCGGACGGCGGCGGCAGGTGCGGCAGCGACAGCCGCCGCGTTGCTGTGGTCAGGATGAGCTCCACAGATGCAGCCGCTCGGCGCGGCGGGTTTATTGGCCGCCCCCGACAATGCGTCTCTGTCAGGAAACAACTCCTCCTAAGGCCATCTCGGTCTCGCCGAGCGCTCTGTACGAAACGGGTAGCGGTGAGGGAGGAGGGGGGGGGTGAAAAAAAAAAAAAACTCGTTCTGACACACAAGGTCAATTCTGCTCCACAGAAACACAATCAAACCTTCCCCTGCTCCACCTGAACAACCAAACAAATCACAGACTGGAGCAATCACATGAAGTACGCAGGTTTCAGCCCCATTTACAAGTCACTGCATTCTTAGTTAGCCCTCATCATATTAACACTAACAATGATCATTAATTAACACATGAATAATATATATGCATAAATATATATAATAAAATATGACAAGTATAATTATGCATGGAATTAAAATCAAACATATTCGCTCTGATTATTGCTACAAGCATTCTGTGTTTAAGCATCTTATTGATTAATTATCACCAAAAAACGCACATTCATGCTGCTGAAGTCCAACACATAGAAGCCCCTGAGGTAGATCATGTCTGGAAACACGCGTTTTCTCAATAACGTTTTCAAAAAAATTGAATGAAACTCACTCTGCTGTGGTAGTTTTTTCTTTCTTTTTTTTGTTGGTCCTTGTTGCTGCTGATGCTGCACAGAGTAAAAAAACTGAAAACTAAAAACAAAAAAACCAAAAGCAAACTGGGTTCCTTCTCTTCCTTGAAGTAGTCCCCCCCCACCTCCTTGCAAAAGTCCAATCCAAGGTAGCGTTTTAGTCTGGATCTCAGCGTTAGTGGAGATCTGAGATAATATGACTATTGTTTTCCTGTAAAGAGCCAGTCTGCTTGTTCAATTACTGGAAGGGACCTCAACCAGGGCGGTTAAATCATTTGCAGAGACATCATCTACACGGAGAGAGAGAGAGAGAGAGAGAGAGAGGGAGGGAGAGGACGAGGGAGAGAGAGACACAGAGAGAGGGAGCAGACGTAGGGGCCAAACTTTCAGCCTGTAGGAAACAGAAACACTTTTTTTTTTTTTTCCCGTGGACCACACATGGAGGTTACTGCAAAGATAAAAGCAGCGGGGATCCATGATTCACTGCAGGAAATTAATAGACTAATACCGCTCTCCGTATTTCAATGCCAAATACCACGTAATAAGATAAGGCAGAATTTCATTACAGGTGATGATGGATATCTGTGTAGACGGCGAACGCGTACGCCGGGATTTACGAGCGACGCCACACCACCAACTTCGCTCTTCCTTTCCCGCGTCGTCTCCCACACCCCACCCTCACCCCCCCCCGTGCGCGCGAAACGCCGGCGACACGCCGCCGCTCGTCTGTCAGTGTGAGCGCTCATTAAGGGATAATTTGATTGTTTTTTCAACCTTGGCCGTGTTTGATGTCTCTGGCATGCAATTGAACAGACAATTATTTTGTTGATTAGCTGAGTTTTTTTAGCAACTTACCATGCCTGTGATATTCCTCTGAAAGTCCCAGGCCAGACGCTCCGCTCCATCTGACTTGGCAGCCGCGCCGCACGCCGCTTCCACTGCTCCCAACTACACACTGAGCTAATAGAACAGCCTCTGACTGCAGCTCGACAGCTAAATATACGTGCAGGATGAAATGTGTGGCGATTTATACACTTAGGAAAAAAGGGAGTGCAAACATTAAATATAATATCTGGCAGGAGGACATTTTTTTCAATATATTTTTTAATTTCTTAACTGCATTCCATCAGCTTTAGCGTAATGTATTGAAGTGCTCTTATATCAATATGCACACACATAGGGGAGAAAAAAGGGAAATTGTGATTTGTAGCACAATTGGTGTGTGTACGTAATGAGATGAATCAGCATGGTCTCATTTAAAAGTGCAGAGCAGGTTAGAAAGCGGTCAAATGAAATTTTAATGGCAAACCAACTTTTTTTTTTTGTGCTTTGCAGGAACGATGTTCCAACGGGAACAGCCCCAACATGAAATTATTCTGTGAAAACCCTCAAATCACAGGGAGAGAGTAGCCTGCAACTCTTTTCTCACTTGCAATGACTCACAATTGTCAAGGACGGCAGCAGCGGCCTGCACGGAGGGAATATATCGTTGTTTACCCGCACCGATTCCTAAATAACAGCCTTGTCTCGTCGGTGGGGGGGTGGAGAGGGTAGGGGGGGTGGTGGAGGCTTTTAAGTGTGGATGTGCTGCGCTCGGCTCTCCTATAATCCAGCCGAGACGTCGCTCCTTCCCCTGGCAGACGTCTCTCGCTCCCCCCCAGCCGGGCCCTGCTCTCGGCTGCTGTTTGCTCAGAGCTTCCACCACCAACGCCTCCTCTGTCACACGCAAATTGAATATTTTCCCAAATAGTGTTGCAGCTGTGAACAGATAAGGCCAAGTCCTGTTCACACAGCAGAAGAATGAGACCGTGTGTGTGTGTGTGTGTGTGTGTGTGTTGTCAAGTTTATATATTGAGTCTTCTTTAAATTATAGCAAATCCAATGACAACATGAGAAATACCCATAATGCATTCATTGTGGAAAATACACAAATTTTATTTCCTAATTATCTTCAAATTATCCGAGTGATTAAAATTAATTGTTTTTAATGTAAAAAGTCAGTATTTTTTATATCTGTAGCTAAAAATAGTCCTTTTAAAAATTTATAAAATGGTTGAATAAAATAGCACTGTGGTGATAAATCCGCTGCAAAGTTGGTTTATTGACAATTCATTCACCATTCCTGAGTGTGACCCGCCCCCACACACACACACACACACACACACACACACACACACACACACTCACACACAGCTTATCTTCTCCGGAACCGCAGTAGTGTTTGCAGAATGATGTACACACTCAGAACCGTGATCATAAAACCCGGCCAAAAAAACGTTACACCCATACTTTACATTGTTTTGTGGCCGGGTTTTTTTTTTTTTTTTTTTTTTTAACGACCCAGTTTTGCACTTCCTTTCTTCAACAAAAAAAAAGAAAAAAGGAAAAAAAATGAGTGAAGCAATAATAAAAAGAGGTGCCAGATAAGCTCGGAAAAACTGCCACTTAACCAGCGCACACGGAGCTGTGTGAGAGCCAGTGGATAATATCCATGTTGTTTCTGCCCCCCCCACACCCCCCTTCAACTCTCACTTTCCACTGCTTGTCCTTGCTGCGTAATGTTCTGCTGGGAAATTATTTAGGCAAGCAGAAAGTTTCACCTGCCATTACGGGGGGCACCGAATCCCCCCGCCGCACCGCCAGGCCTTTGGCAAGTGGAAACAAATGTTTTCACAAAATGGCAGGGTGGGGAACGTACGGGCGCGCGGCGTCCCCGCTGATTGCCTATCGTAAAATAAAATCAGTCATGAAAACGGGGCAGGGAGGGAGGGGGGGGATCGGGGAGGGGTGGGGGTTATTCTGGCTCAGCCCAGGCCTGAACGTTACATGGAATTTGCCATAGCTTTCTTTTTACAGCCTTGTTTATTCCCCTTAATGGCGGGCAGTTATCCGCGCAGCGTGGGTCCATGTAGGTGGTTCAGCGGCAGAAAACGACCGCGTCTGCAAACACAGACCTGCACTTTACGCGCTGGATATGGGACGGGGTGTCAATCTGAATGCTCTTAACCATTTTTTACCAGGTTTTGCTACGGCTCAAGCATGCAGACCAAACTGCACCAAAAGTGCCACTCGCACGCCGTCAAACAAAAGGCTTCGACTTTTCAGGAGTGCATTTTGGCCGTTTTTGGGTTTTTTGTTTTTTTTTGCAAACACAAACGATCCGTTTTCAAAAATCAAGACATATAGACTCACCAGAACTGCAGGCGACAGGCTGGTATCCACCTCGCCGGTGCACACAACGAGGAGCAAAAGTGAGCGGGGGAAAAAAAAAAACGGCGTTCCGCGGGGTCAGCGTTAGCACGCGTGCTCTTCACGATTCCACGTTAAATCAATAACAAATGACCCTAATAAAGCCAAAGTGGAAGCACCCAGACTTGCTTTTTTTTTTTTTATCATGGAGGAAGTCCAGAGAGGCTATGAAAGCTGAGTTATGATCTGTTTAATGCACGAGTGAAATATCCAAACCTCTGCTGCTCGTGTGTATTCTGAGGAGTGGGGAGAGTGTATGTGTGTGTGTGTGTGTGTGTGTGTGTGGAGGAGGGGGGTTATATCTCAGCAGAAAATGAAGCAGCAACAGTCCATAATGTCATTTTCAGACTGGCGGTGGCTTTAAAGACACTCGTGCGACGCTGAGGAGTTGAGGAGGGAGTGGGATGCAGCACCCCCCCCAACACCACCACCCCCACCACCTACGCACCCCTGCCCGACACGGCTCCATCACGTATAGGAAACGTGCCGTGCTGCGTCGCGTATGGGGGAGTGTGTATCGATCCTCGAGCAGGGACGGACGCATGGAGCAAAGACAAGGCAACCGGCCGCTCACACACACACACACACACACACACACACACCAACATCGAAAGGTCGGACGGCACCTTCCACTGAAATCGGGGAAAAAAAAAAATTCAAAAAGGTGCCTCTTGGACGGCCAAAAACACATAATGGCAGAACATACTAGCCTCTATTCAGCCGCCGACAAACACGTCTCAAACACGCTAAATGCTTCGATTGGATTCCCCCTCCCATCCCCATGAAAAAGTAACACCTTGCTTGTGTGTGTATATATATATATATATATATATATATATATATATTTTTTTTTTTTTAAAAATTTCTTGTGAAATTTCACCGTCTGCATGAGTCACACACACACACACACACACTCACAGAAACCAGGGCGGGTGAGATTATTTTTTTCGTGTCAGTACAGAAGTACTCAAGGGAAAGTGGGAAACACGCACACACACACATGTAAAACACACACACACCCATACAAAAGTCTTTTTATTTGACCATCTCACACACCTAAAACAGGACTGCTTCCATCGTGTTTGGGCTCTGGGTCACTTTGACATGCTAACACACTGCTTCCAAACAGCTGGAGTTTACACTCGCATTCATTCAAGAATTTATCTCTTATTATTTATTATATATTATTATTATTAGTGATTGAAGAGAAGTCTCAGCCTGATATTTCTTACACACTGCTTTTTAACAGGTAAGCACCTTTGTGTTCCACTGGAAGTCGCTTTGTGCTTCATGCTGCAAACGCTTGGTTTGTTCTTTAGTTTTCTATTATCTCAACAATCTCCAAAAAGCCAGTACCCCTTCATTGTTTTTTTTGCTGAATTTGATTTTTTTTTCCTCAAGGAGAGGGGGGGGGTCCTCTCTCTCAGTTTAATTTTGTTAAATTAAATGATCTCTTTTATTCAAACTCAACCCATGTCCCATCAGCCATCAGATGGAGCTTCTGCAGAGCTGCACATGGACATGAATCACATCCATGAGCGGATGCAGGTAGGAAGCCGGAGAGACAGAAAAACACAAACAGCAACAACAAGAAAGGAAAAAGGAGAAAATGTGACCCAACATTGCACGGATCGATCAGCGAGCGCCGCCGCGTTGCTGCGGGGCGCCACGCATCACCGGGCTGGCCGCGGCGTGTTTCTGCGGGACCCACACACACACACACACACACACACACACACACACATGTGCTGCCCACTCTTTAACACATGGTTGACAAGACGCGTTCGGAATCGGCGCGTTTAAATAAAACATGTGCGGTAGAAGGATCTAATTTTACTGAGGCTCAAGCCGCGTGCAGCCCGCGTGCGTTTTATCCCTGCCCCTGGCTGGTTTCACTGACATTTATCATCAAAAAAGTAGTGATTACACCGGCAGACGAGGCTTTTTTTTCCTTCATTCTCTTTCTCTTCGGACAAATAGCGCAGCGCCAATTATGCGGGATTAGCCCTGAATGCGCAGACACCGCTTCTCAGTTCACGGAACCAGCTTTAAACCCCCCCCCCATTCAGACCAACAACAGCATCAGTGGGTTTAAAAAAAAAAGAGAGAAAGAAGAGAGAGAGAGGAAAACTTCAGAAGCAGAAATCCCAGTTAGAAACCGACGCGCAACTTCAATTCTATCCACCAACAGAAAAAATATCTGCGATCCAGCAAATCAAACCAACACATCTGGTTGTGTTTTCATAAAAAAAATAAAATAAAATCCCCAATTTAGCTCAGTCAGTAGCCTTTTTGGTTCATTTAAAACTACTCCAAACATGCGCTGTTCTTGTTAAATGCGTATTAAAAAGAACAGACTGATCCTGGTCGTTGGTACTTTGTTATTCTGAATAGCCGACGTGCTGCTGAAGTTACAGCACCTCTCCCACCACCAACTTGTCAAGAAGAAGAAAAAAAAATCACAGCTTGAAGGAGGCGATGCAGCCGAAGGAGAAAGTGGAATAAATAAATGGATTAAATCACCAGACTCTTACCTTTTTCTCTATATTGTTGGAAAGCAGCGGAGCCGTCGCAGGCTGAGATGAAGTCAGCGCAGGAGGAAATGTTGAGGAGTTTCAAAAAAAAAAAAAAAAAAAAGGGGGAAAGAAAAGCGTCAGGCGGTGCGTGATGGGAACTCCTCCGCAGCGCGGGGACACATGCTCCCCTTTATCTGGGACAGCGCGACGCGGCGCGGCGCGGTGCGGCAGCGGCGCGGCAGGCGGCGCGGCAGGCGGCGCGGCAGGCGGCGGGCTCCCTGTGCGGCTCTCAGCCCGCATACATCCCGCCGCTCCGGACGCACATTCCCATGGCAGGTTGGCGAGGTGTTGCTTCTCTGCGCTTGCGGCTTCGACTCCCGCAAACTCGCCGGCAGCCTCCCCGCAGGAGCGCCTGTTTCACCCCTTCCTCCTCCTCCTCCTCCTCCTCCTCCTCCTCCTGGATGGAGCTGCGGCGGCGGCGACAAACGAAGGGGGAGAGACAGATGTAAAGAGGAGGAAAAATAAAAGAAATGAAACAGGAGTGCGGTGGAGCAGCAGGCAGCTCCGCTACTTTGGCCCCAGTCGGCGGCTTGTTTCCTCCTCTGCCGAGTTGTTTAGTTGGACTTCTGCTGTTGTTTGCGCCTCTTGTTCTGCTTGTTTCTCTCCGCCTCTGGACCGGATGGACACTTGCTTGGGGTTGGACGCGGCGGCGCGGCGCGGTGCCGTGCGGTGCGGTGCGGTACGGTACGGTGCGGGCTCCCAGCTCCAAGCGCCAGTGCGGCGGAGAGCAGGCTGCCCGTCTGCGGGAGCCGTCTGAACGCGGGGAGGGGGGGGGGGGCTGCGCCAAAAACGCGGGGTGGATTCCGTGGATCCGGATTGTGTGAAACCCGATCAGCAGCAGCAGCAGCAGCACTGAGGACTAATCAAATCAAACTTTATTACACCAGAACAACACTCCCCCTTATTCTAGGGGTTTAAAAGTATAAGAGTCAACTTTATTACACACAAAAATAAAGGTTATTAATTACCCCCCTCCTCTCCTCACACACATATTTGCCCCCTTCTCTGCTCTGAGATGCACCGCTGCCTTTTCTTTTTGGGCTATAAGAGGCCGTGCACTGTCACAGTAGGCAGTCCAGCCCGTTCAGCCAATGACAGGGGACTTATTCTACTGTAATACTAGCAAGCATCAAAAGGATCATGCAAGTACAGGGAGAGCTTTTTTTTTTTTTTCCTCTCCCCCTTTCATTCTCTCCATCTCCAACCGGCCCCACAGGATATAACACAGCGGCCTGGGCAGAAGCGGTCAAGCCGGTGCGGCTGGTGTGTTACAGCCAAGTGTGTGTGTGTGTGTGTGTGTGTGTGTGTGCAGAGCCAAGCAGTTTTTCAAACCGAGAATCTCTTCTCAATTGTGAGTGGATTTTCTCCCACCTCCCACCCCCTCCTTCTTTACCCCCCCCTCCCCTTCTGCACTTTTCTACCATGATTCATGACACCACTGAGGAGTCGAGGTGAATGTGGTGGAGCTGCCGTGGCTCTTTGACCCCCGCGCTCCTCATTGTGTCCTAGCTGCGTGTCATTCTTTGTGTAACGGGGGAATGGTGCATGGCAGTTTGTGCAAAATTTCTAAAAAAAAAAATAATATTTAAAAAAAAAAATGCATGTTAAGATTATGCTGCAAGGGGTAGGGGGGAATTTAATGCAGCTGCCATGTTTTATATTTGCATTGGGATCTATCGGAGAATCTAAGAAAAAAAAAATAGATAAATGAAACACGCAGGTCATGACTGTTTCGTGTTTAGTTGTGCATTCCTGGACTTGGAACATGTTACGATCTGGTTTGGAGGAATTGGAGGCAGGACGTGGGTAACGCACCTGGCTTCAATAATAAAAAAAAAAAAATAAAAAAAAAAAAACGTCTTTCACCCACTACGGGGAAATGTGAAGTTGAGTCATGCTCGCCAGGTGAAGGTGAACGCAGGAGAGGGGCAGACTTATGTTTTCATAAGCATAATTTTACATAATAATGCATCAATTTTCTCTTTTTTTTTTTGCGAGGGACAAAAAAAAAAAAAAAAAGAGAGAGAAAACAGATGTATTAAAAGGTCACCCGGTGGCAGGCATCCATATCTGGAGAAATGTTTATTTATAAGCGGAGACCAAAAACACATGTGGTGTCTTCATGGCCGTGTTGAACAGCTTAAACTGCCATTTTACATTCATTTGAGTCTGCTTCCTCACATTGTCAACAGAGGGCATCGCACTTATGTTGCTCCTCTTCTGAATGGGAATCATTTCATTGAAGTGAAAAACTCAAAGCGCATGAAATATAAACAGGTGAATGATTAGATATCAGCGGGAGTCGCGCGGTGATAATTACACTTGCTAATTATAGACCACCTCGTGTGTGTGACCTCAGCTTGTGCAGTCATTTCTTTCCCGAATCACAGCAGTGTTTATGTTAAACTGTGATATCATCATTTTCTTGCAAAGGCAGCACGGCGTTGCTTATAATCACTCGCTAAGTGGTGATGCGTGATGAAGGCACATTTACATTCACAAGGTTATTTCGGATTTAGGAAAAAAGAAAAAAAAAAACACATAGGAGTAAACAAGTCTGAACTTGTGTTGGTGAAGATGTTAACTGCAGCGTTCCCCCCCCCCCCCCGTTTCCATATCAGTTGAGAGGAGGAGAGAGGCTTCAGACAGACCTCAATCATCCGACACGTCTCCCCGTTTCCCATGTGGCTCCGGGCCTGGCTCTTAACCTTCAATTGTTCCCCCTAACAATGCTTATTGGTTCCTTCCCAAAATATTTGCGCGTGATTGACACGGCACACATGACCAGTCACAGGGCCGCTCCCGACCCCCCCCCGGTCCTCCTTTGGCTGATAAGGGACAAAGGTTTGGCCAGGTCGCATGCTTCAGAGCACAATAGGGAAAGCTGTGGCTAACTAACCTCAACCACCCCATCATTTAGTGTTTCGGTTCGTTCTTTCATGATAATTAATTAAAAATGTAACGAGACATCACTAATTGTCACAGTATGCTCACTTGATTTCTCATCGCCAATAAAACCTAAGTTTAACGCAAACAGCACTTTCTCCAACCGACCCGCCGTAGAAGAAAAGTTCAGAAAAAAAAAAAAAAAACGAAGCTCGGAGTTTGCGAATTGGACAAAAACTCCTGGAAGGTTCTCTCTCGGCTTCGTTTGCATGGAGTCCAGCTCCGATCAAGCGAGCGAGGCCGCCTCGCATCGCGGCTACGCGGCGCTCTCTTGGTATTCTCTCATCAGTTTTGTCGGGGCTGGCCTCAGCGGTCTCCTTGGATATCAAACTCTGGGAGTAGACTCTTAATCAAAGAAGGCCTCTCTCCACACATCGGAGACTCGGTTAATATTTATGTAGCCATGGGCAACCATGCAGCTTGGAGTTCTGACCTCACTCCTGCAGCACCTCGACCGGCCGCTCCGTTCCTGCTCTGGACGAGTGTTCATATTCAGGGAATACTGATGTAGATGATTAATTTTGCATTAAAAGTTGTGTGTAGGAGGATTTATTTTATTTTTTTTTTAAATTGCAAACTGCGGCGGATAATGCGATAAATTATTAGATGGATATTTAAAGGTCTCCTGCAAGTGGGTTCTTGCTTGACCACTTTTGCTGCGAAAGTCCACATTAACATGAGAATATCTTAATTTATAGTGAATTGTTTGACCATAAATGTTTAATGTTACAGATTTGTATTTTTCTATGGTATTTGTTGGTGTTAGAAAAAGCGAAACAACACAATCTACCTGATATAAGACAGGGTGCAAGCTTGATTTAGATTTTTCTATCGGGGCTAATTAGGAATGAATCAATTACCATATGTTAATGAAAAGGCGTTTTTTTATGTGTTTTTAATTCACTGCTGACCACTAGAGCATTTTTCCTAAGACTCATATTGTGTGTTAAATACGACACCAATGGGGTATTTACGCCAGCATGCGCCGGACTCTGAATCAATAATGGATAAAAGAGTAAGACTGTCTTAAGCCTTTTGAAATCAATACAGCGTTCTTTGCCTTTCCTTTCCCGTTTCTCTTTTTTTTCTCATTAAGTAGGCCCGAAGAAAGGCAGCCCAGGCAATCGCCTTCTGTCTCAATCAACATGTGTACGCAGCGAGCTGGCACACCAAGTAAAATATTATCAAATCAAATCCCACTGAATGATCTCATCATTCCGCTCAGATTTCAGTTATTTAATCACTCTGTCTGTTCAAAAATGCTGCACCCCCCATAAAGGAACCCAGGACTTATAATTGACCCAGCAGACAGGAAGCAATTAAAAAGAAGTCAAACACGTGAGGGGCTTTGAGATCAAATTTGAGAAAAAAAAGCAAAGTCCAACACGGCCATGTCGGGCTCTGGTTTGCACAACTGTCAAATAGGTTGACTGTTTAAAGAGCACGCTACGTAAACACATCATTTAGAGCAAACTATGTCATGGTGTAAACATTTTATAGGAATCTTAGCACCAGACTGCGTTCTCTAATCAAACCTTTTTTTTTGAGAAACACAGCGTCTGGTACAAAACGAGCCTGTTGGTCGTCGTGAGGTTTGATCTATGAGGCACATGTTGGTTTAAACAAGAACAAGAGTGTGTGCGTGTGTGTGTGTGTGTGTGCGTGTGTGTGGGGGGGGCACAGATATAGGTGAAGAATCTCTATTCAAATGTTTTGTATGGAAACGTAGCCAAGTGGAAACAGATGTGCTTCACTTGTGACCTATAAAGAAATGATATATGGTCACCAGTAATATGGTTCAGCAGAGGCCAACAGTTCCAATTTGCTTCACTTCGCCGTGTTGTGCTCTGTGTTGTGTAAATGTGGACGTATGTTTCAAACAAAAAGATGTGGCGTTCCCACTGTAGGAAAAAAAAACAAAAAGCAGAGTCGGGCGGAGGACGCTCGGCGCAACTTTGAAACGGGTTGAAAGAAAGATTCATTTATTCGTGATTACAACACATCTGAGAGCAGAGGTTTTCTGTCCATGCTGTCATGGCTATAATTCATCAGGTTGATGTATTAGAATAAGGAAACATAAAACAATGTTCAGCTAGGAGAACATCTGTGCGCTTTTTTTTTTTTTTTTTTTTTTTTTTTACTTTTTAAGTGTTTCAAGGAACTCTGAAATAATAAACCATCACTACTTTTTGCAGTGCAGTTATTCTCCAACTGTTCCTCACAGACTCAAAGGTAATTTACAGGACAATTAACTTCATATATCATGTGTGCGGTTAAAACTAAAAGGTATGCACGTTTATTATTCTTTAAATGCATGCACAAGTAAAAATCTAGTCAGGATGACTTCCAAAACAACAAAATAACCTTCCTGTGACTGATTAAAAAGGGCAAAAAGGTGTAAAACTGATTGATGGAGGGGGGCCGTTCTGCAGCGTGAAACAGGCAATGCTTCAGAATCTCCCTTACCTGGACAGACAATAATAGAAATCAACTTTATTAGTGAACTGTGCAGAGGATAATCTGTCTGCGTTAATACCTTCTAGCACGGGGCGGAAAACGCCTTCAATTGTTCTCCCTAATGAAGACGAATACCACACTGCAAAGACAGGGGGAAATATGTGACCTCACCAGTCCCTTCAGAGGTCAATAATCTTTTAGAATAATTGCCTGAAATTTTAATTGAAGCAAAATCTTATTTAAGCATTCATCATTGTGGACGGACATGCCTCCCTTCAATTTTGCATTCCGATTAATTCCACTAATTTAAAAGTAACTGCTTTGTGCCAGTATAAAGGAACACAATTATAAGTTTTAAATACATATAGCTTATTTCCATAAAACATTACTGTCCTAAATACGGAGACTGCTCACCAAGGCATAAAAAAAAAAAAAAATCGCTAAATTTGTACTTGCTCGTGCTGTAGAAGCTTAAACGTGTTAATAAGTCAACAAAAAACGTTCAAGGTTTTTCAATTTGTCAAAAGTTGCACATGTGAGTAAACAAAGCGCTCCCATGGCTTATTTCCTTTGAACTACGTGGTTCCAGAACACGGCCCCATGACACTTGCAAATCTGCAAGGTTGTATGTAAATAAATGCTGCCAATACCACAAGCACATTCTTTAACACGCGGCGCTTAATGCGTCTGGAATCGCACTCATCCCAATCCTTCCAGACAACTGTTTATTAAGGCAAATTAGACCGAACTAAATTTTGTTCCGAGCCATTCAAATAGTTTGCTTGATTAGTGGTGTGTTCTTCCTGGCACGGTGAGGAGCACATTAATCCATAAGGGGGGGGGGATGAAAAAAGCAGAGGAAGGGCAACTGTAATTTCTGAGGACAATGAACTAAATTGTTCTGTCCCAATTTCTCAAGAGATACTTTGCAATCAACGGATAATTATTGTTGCGTGGTCAAGTGGGAAAAGAAGTATAGTCGCCGTACTAGACTTTCCTTCAGATTGCTAAATAAAGAGATGTTCTGAAGATTTGCAAAAGCTCCATTACCGAACACTCGAGAGCGTCACAAGTACAGCGTGGCAGAGGATGAAATAAAAACAAATTTGTGCTGATTAATATTAATCTGTGTCAACTTTTTATAGTTTTAAAACCACAATGCACACAGTTGCTTAATTAGAAAAGGAGCAGATATACAACCATGCAAACATACCTAATGGTTTTATTTGAGTAGTTTTTTGAAGAGCATCATGTGTTTTATATCTAAACGCCTAATCTGTAACATCACTAGCCAGTAAAGCTATTAAAGGTAAGAATAAAATAGCATAAAGGTGTAAAATACCTTAAATATTTACAGTACTTGTTTATGAATTTGGTTGTTATTCCACCACAGCCAGCATGGAATGGTGATATATATATGGGGATGTGTGAGGATGTGGATAGATAGAAGAAAAGCTGTGGATCAGAGATCAATGTCCCACCTATGCGTTGACCAAATGGAAACCCCTCAGAGAAGCAAAATCAAATAACCTTTACATAAATACCACTTGGATTGTACTTGACAAGACTTCTTCAACGTTAGCCACCTCAAATTTGTCTGCATCACGCTTCACCAAAGGAGGAAATTAGTCAAAGATGTCAGGGCTAACGTAAATACCTTTACGGGAGAGGCAGAATAAATAGGGGTCAACGTAAAATAAACACACAATAAATGATCCACGGGCAAAAAGGAAATGGAAAAATGGAAATGTGCAATGGATCCCATCCATATTTCAGATGATGGGATAGGCTTGTCATGTTTAACCTAACACTGGGATGTTTGATTAACTGTGTTAATCATTTCCCATCTGCACTGGGCCCCTGTCTCTGCCTTTTGATTAAATTCCGACTAGTCTTGCATTGTTCATTATGTGTACTTGTCAAATAATTGACTGCTCGCAGGCACAAAAAAATGTACGCCTCTCAATCTTGATGAGAAAGTGCTTTAATATCATGTCATTCACATTGCATGGCATGTCCAGGAGATGAGTAGAAGTCTCCGGGAAGAAGTGTCTCCCCAGCACAACCCCAGGGGAGGGGGAAGAGGTTATCAGGAATTTGGCCCATCTGCTTCTCAACAAGCCCATTCTCCCCAAGGTTCATGCTCACGGTCAAACACGCAGACTTTCTTTTTTTTTTCTTTTGCCCCGACTAATTCCGCATGCGTGGAGGATGCATGACATGAATTCAGTACACATGTATGATTCCTGACAAAGATGGGGGGGGAAGTGGAGAATCTCAATATCTTTAAAAGGCTAAATTGTGTGAAATATGCAGCCCTTGATGCAGACAGCTTATATTTCACATAAAAACTAGGATTACCGTATTTTCAAGACTATAAGGTGCACATTAAAGTCTTAGATTTTTGTCAAAATGTGTGGTGCGCCCTATGTATGTATGTAGGGGGAAGTGTGCACGAGGATTGCATATAAAAGAATGGGGATGTGTGTTACGCAGAACATCATTGTTTTAACAACCCTGAAAATGGTAAAGAGACACGCTTGTAAAGCACAGTTTAAACTAAAGGCGATTCACTACATGCGAGAGAATAATAAATCAATGGTTCGCAAGTGGCAGAAGCTGGAAAACGAGTTCTGACGGGTCAAGAGGACGCAGCCGAGTTTCCGCAGACATTTTTCCATCCGGACCAGGACTACGGTAGCGCAGCGACTTCCAGCGGATTATAATGAAAAACAGACCGCAGTTCCACTAAGAGTGGAAGGCAGCGCCTGGCGAGTTACGCCACAATTTGCCAATGGATCGTAGATGTTTGGGTTAACGTATCTGCTGGCACTGTTGTTGGAGCTATCGCAAAAGCTGGCATCATTTCCCTGGAGCTGTACGGCACGCAAAATGACTCTGACAGAGGAAAAAAGTGAACCTGGCATGTTTGATGGAGATTTAGCTGCTGTTGGAATCTTTGTAATCAATACTTATATAAACCACAACTAACCTCAGTTTTGCTCTATTTTGTATATATCTATTTCTGTATTTAAAACCCACTCCTTCTAGTACGGTGCACCTTATGGTCATGAAAATACCAAAAGTGGCACGTTTTACAAAATTCAGGAATTTTTAGGTGTCCGCTGCTTATACTTCAAAATGTATTCAACCTTCCTTTTTTTAATTACTTCACAGTACAAGTGAATCCAGTCATGAAGCCGTCTGCTTTTACTAGAAGACTGCTGCAGGAATCACAGCACACTCGGAACACACCACCATGCTGTGTTATTCCTGAGGTTATGTGCATGTAACTCAGGGCATCATTTTTTTTTTGCTCCAGGCCTCTTAACACAGTCTTGTTTGTTTAGCCCTTTAATAAAGAAGCACATCACTTTGTATGCATACGCGGTGGGCTGACAGATCGTCCTTCCCTCCTCGAGGAACGAGCACCGAACACTCAACGCGATTAGCCTTGCAACAGCCTAACTGGGATGCGGCAGAATGCGGAATAAAAAGCAGCATGAAGGGTTCATGGTCACGTCAGGGCTCTGTGTTTCGCAACTCCGTTATGAGCCCAGATTACCACATCTGTGTGAATAATTCATTCATGAAAAGCATGTTTCCAGCGGGTCCCAATCAAATCAACTCTGTGAGCGGAGATAAAACTGAATTTACTCGCACGGTTCCCCAAGTAATGTCTAATGATGGACCTCTAATATTATGGCTGCCTATTGTCAGCGCTCACTGTCAAATCGACAAAAAGAGGCTGGATTTAATTAAACAATTGCTTGCATTTCATCTCGATTGCTATGGCAACATGCTAACTTCTGCTGCCAGGCTGCAGGTTTATACCACGTCACACGTCTCGCTTCTTTTCAGCTTTTACACAAACAGCGGCTATGAAGATCACAGGAGGAGCCGGGTTCACTCACAACCAATATGTTATATGGGCAACAGCATTGTGTTGTGGACAGAAAGAGAGCCAAGAATTTCATCATTGTTTATGAAGAAGAAGGATTTGGAATTTTCCCATTTCAGACACTATTATCTGTGGAAACGAAGGTAACACAGTTACACGCTGTTTAAACTGGCATTTGTAAATGTCCTTGTTAGGTTGTAGAGACAGAAAACAATGGGGCAGATCAAATGGGGCTGCACAGAGAGAAATGGCTGGATATTTGTGCAAGTGTGTGTGTGTGTGTGTGTGGGAGGTTTTTCCCCAAATTACTAGAGTGAACCCACAGGTCACTGGTTTGTCATGGTAAACATAAGCCGTTGGAATTGAGTTCAGGAGCTTTCCCACCGCCGCTGCGAGGTGGCCGAGGCTCAGCCACTGCTGCATTCTTCTGTGTCTTACCATTAAGACCCAGTGAATACCTCGGTGACAATGGTCATGTGGTCAATGAGGAGGCAGCGGTGGAAGCGGCTCAGGCTTGGGCAAAGGGTGAGCACTTTGGAATGGACTCATTAAGTCACAGCTGTTGTGTCGGGAACAATGAGGGCCGGAGCTCCTCTGAAACCTCTCCAGCACCGACACAGTAAAGCCTGGACACAGGATCTGCTGGAAGGTGGGGGGTGGGGGTGGGGGGGGGGCTACAATGGGCAAGCAATTGTATCTTAGCTTTGTCTATGAGGACTTGGTAAATATTTATGGGATGAGTTTGAGAGGCACTGGAAACAGGAAGCTTCCCTCTTGTCCTGTAGGTAAAACCCATTCTCGCCTGCTATGCTATATTTGTATTTGTCTTATTTCCCGTTTGGATGTGACAAGCCGTTTCAGAAGCTAAACCGTCGCTGCTGAAGCCGCACCTCATGTCGACACAGTAAGAGGAAGCCAGAAAAAAGCAAAAGCCGGTGACCCCTCCATGGTTCGGGGGTCTCAAAATCATAAGACCCCTCCTCCGGGCACAAAGCGGTCCCCTGCTGCTGCAGCCTGGGTACTGCAGCGCCAACACTATGGCACTAGATTGGATTAGGGAGACGGCTCGCTGTGAGATGGAGCCCAGGCTCACCACCAGTCCCGTTTCTCATGTAAATGCCACAACAGTTCACGGTGCCAGACATAATGGGAGGGATACAACACAGTAAAAGCTGCCTTTGTCCTTAAAATTACAAACGGTGACATCAGTTTGGTGAGGATTCTTTTTTTTTTTGTTTTTTTACTTTTATTCAGCTTTTGTAAATCTCTCAATGCGCCTGGGAAATCACCAGAGGAGCCGGCCTCTGACTCATGTCATAGCGTATTACCCTGTTAGGAGTTTTCTTGGGAGTGCTGAACCTTGGATTTGTTCTCCGTTTCCTTTTTTCCTTTCCCTTCCTGGAGTCGGCTGGTGTTTGCTTTGGAGCTGACAGTTGACGTTTCAGGATTCCGGAAGCCGGCCCACCGGCGGTCATGAAATTTTAACCTGTAACAACAAAGCCGGCGTAGGATCCCACATTTATTCTACCGGCAACAACGAAAGCCCTCGCCAACCGACGCCGAAAAACACGTTGGAAAGTGTAAACCTTGTCCTTTATCTTCATTAGGAAAGTGTTTTCACAGCAGTAAATGAGACTTGCGAATGGAATGCAAATACGAAAAAAAAAATATTTAAAATAAAAACACACGGAACGAGCAGAAGCAGCCGGAGAGGCTCACGTGCAGGTAATCAATGCTAAGAATTCACACCTCGTCACTTCGGGAGCTCGGAGTCAGTAAAACGAGCGTTCAGATGACTTCCACTTAAATATTTATTTGAGTTTCGGTGTATGCTGATACCCCCCGTTGCTTTCCTGACGCGTTTGTGTGCGAGATCACAACTGCACATCTTCACATGACCCCCGCGTCACTTTAGACCTTCCCTGGCGCTGGTTCCTAACAAGGTCCACCTGGATCCAGTTTGTTCGGGGCGAAACGCAATTATAGTTAGTGGTTTCACATGTAATTATCACAACAAACCGCGGGCCCCGCGCACTCCTGGGCACTTTGTTGAGAAAGCAAACCAATGTTTGTATTTATCTTCTTGAATTAGCCGGAACCTACTTTGAAAATTAAGTTGGATCTCTAAGGGATCCGTCACAAATCCCCTCTAAAAACACGCCTTCATGCTTCGTCACATGCCTGTACCGAAGCCTCGCTAAATCCTCGCAAACTTGTAGTTTGTTTAAAGTGAGGAGCAATATGATAAGACATCTCCTGAGAGGGAGGGGGGGCAGCTTTCAGTAAAGTGCAGTGGTGTGTATTGGTTAAGCTGGTATTGGACCATCTTAAATTTGCCCCCTTGGTGTCAGATAAGCATATGCCAAGGCCCTGTTCCCCCTTAACACACACAAGCATGTGCACACACACACACACACAATCTCAGCACCCCCGCACAGCTGTCTCCCTCCTCTGGGAGCCTGCGAAGGCCAACTGTGCAGCCACTGAAATGAGCTGCTAATCCCTGTGCAGGCTCCCAAGCATATTACAATGCACAGAGCCACCGGTCCATCAGCCACTGTGTTAGCGTGTGTGTGCGTGTGTGTGTGATCATGCTCTCCCTCCACGTATACACGTGTGTGTGTGTGTGTGTGTGTACATTCAGGCATGTGTCAATCTGCGTGAGTGCCAGCTGCATGATGCAGTGTGTGCAGATGAGAAGGTGAAAATGATGGTGGGTCCTGTCCTGCGTGACCCCAGTAATAGCTTTATATCCCCTCGCAGCGTTTTTCTAAGAGTCGCCGCCACAGGAAGAAGGTTCCACTTCTCCCCAACAAGTGTTTCAGCCTCCCTCCCTCCCTCCCTCCCTCCTCTCTCTGTTTCACCGGAGCCGAGTCATTACTGTTGCTTATGAAAGTGAAATGAATGAGTGTAAGGGGACGGATGGGGAGGTCACGGCCTCGGGGCTTCAGGGGGCGTGAGGACGCATAAACTCATCACCTGGTACTGATGGAGGACGCCATTTCCCAGGTTTTCTACTATCACCACGCAACTCAAAAACGTCTGAGGAATGAAAAAAATCTCCCTCTCAAGCCACAAATAATGCACTCGAAGCCAAATAAAGGAGATGAGGAAGCGGAGGATTCGCCTGAATACAGGAGGTCAGAATCAGCGCGCCCCCCCCCCCCCCGGTATCACTCCTGACGGGTGTAATGGTGAAGATGAACCTTTGTTTGTTATGCGCCCATATTGATATGACGGAGCCGTTATGAAACCATGCATTTTTAACAAGGAGAGGCACTTTTTAGTCCCCAAACACAATTGATGTTCGGAATATCAGAGCTGCTTCAGCTCCTCAGGCAAACCTCTCTCTTCTCCCACTAAGTCGGTGACAGGATCGGCTGTCGCTGGGTGTGTGTTTTCAGGCACATCTTGAAGCGTCAAATGGTACAAAATGTTGATATAAACATCACAATTCCCCCTCAAAAAAAAAGGCACACTCACTTGGTCTGCCTTTATCAATAATGGTGACTTCTCTACTGGAGAAGCAAAGACAGCAGAAATTTAACTTGTGGATGGCAACTGTTCTGTTTACAGGTAGACAACTTCTACTTCTATTCGTTTTATTACAACTATGTGGAACATAGCTTTTAAGGCCAAAAACTATGCTTCAAAAATTCGATGAAAACACAATGCACAACAGCATTTATTAACATTTTGTGAAGTGTTCCTGTGCATGGATCAGAATATCCACTTCCTGCTTTACTGTAAGTCTCTCTGAGCTTAGATTGAAGTGCACAATGACTCAGGTGCTGTAGTTGGAGCAGGAACTTCTATGGTTGTGGTTTTAATCCAAAATGTTGAGACTAAGCCATATCAAGCCGAGCAGATGTGGTTTGAACACTATGAAAACGTGCTCAAATCAATATACAATTACAATAAAATATGCGGTTTTAAAAATGTCAATGTTATATGATTGATTTGTTGTCTGCTCGCCTGACAGTTCATATGTCGAATGCCTCCAGAAAAGCTAACATATACTATTTTTTTTCCTCCCCTAAGGGAGACAGACTGTCAAAAAAAAAAAAAAGTCTTTCGGTTGAAATGGTGGGAGGCCTGCGAGGACTTTCACCACTTTGAATTCCACAGATACCATGACTGTCTGGAGGCATAACAAGGGCCATTTTTCAGTTACCTGTCCATGACACATTGTCCACTTATCCTTCAGCAGGCCTCAAAACGAAAGCGTTTGCCGGGAGTTTTTCCTCTAGTGCTCGCTGACGTCTGGCCAGTCATATCTCACACGAGTCCCCGATCTGTAGTAGAGGTCAGGGGGTAAATATTATTCTAACGGCAGTCACAGGGACAGAAACACAACCCATAGAAAAGAGAAAAAGAAGGAAACAGGATGGCCTATTTATTTATTATCATTATTGTTCCCTCTTTCTTCTTTTCTTCACAAACCTGACATCCAGTGATGTGCAAAGACATAAATAACTTGACTCACTCTTTATACATTAGTGTAAAGTCGATATCTGCCTGTGGTCTTTCCTGTTCACTTGTGGATGTCCTACCTTTGTTTTTGCATTTGTGAAAAATCAATAAAAAGTAAATTGCAAAAAAAAAAAAAAAAAGTAAGTGAAAAGACAATGCTACTTTTCAGCAGAGGACACAGTTTGTTAGGGCCATTTTCATAGAGACCAATCATCGTAAATGTAAGACAAGCCAGTTGTGGACGGATGCACGTCGGAGACAGTTGTGTGTGTGTGTGTGTGTGTGTGTGTAATCAGCAATTACCCTAATGACAGTGCTGACATACACTGGTGGTGTAAGGTTCGTGTGTGTGTGTGTTGGGGGGGCTGGTGTTGGGAGAAGGGGGGGGGTCTGCTGAAAGCCCCGTCCCTGCCTCTGAGTGACGGCCTGTCAACGACACACTCCTGTTTCAGACTCGGAGGAGTCGGGGCTCAGGTGGCTCCGGCCGGGCCCTTCCCTTCCACCGCCACATGGCGTTTCTCAAGTCACGCCCCGCCGTTTGCAATGGACCCCCCCCCCCCCCACACACACACACACACACTCTCCATCTGCAACCCCTTCCTTACATTTCCCTTTCTCTTCACTAGTCTTATCGGAGTTGTGTTTGCTTCACGAACATTTTCAAATGCCCAAAAGTTTTTTTTTTTTTTTTTAGCGTGTTCAGTTATGCTCTTTGGTTTCCCGGAATGCACTAAACACGCTTTATATGTTTATTTAACCTTTTACTTAACCAGGAAGTCTCTTGAGATCCATTATCTCTTTTGAGAGTGGGGACCCGTGGTGGGATGTGTTCGGGCGTCTAGCGTTTTGCGGCTAAATTGAAAACTGTGCAACCCTGTCTCCTCGTGTCTGGTTTTTATATGAAATCCAATTGGTTGGCCAATTACATTTTGACAGGTAATGTAAGAATGGATTCTTTTCACTCCTTTCCTCTGGTGTAAGAAGCACTGTGGCTATATATCATACCAAAATCATCGGAGTGGGGGGGGGGGGGGGGGTTGACACCAGAGAGCATCATGGTGTCAATGTGCTTATGGTTATAGGCTTATGCAACAGAAGCATTTCGATTAAGCTTAAAAGAAGATTGCATTTCATATCCAGTGCTTAATGTCACTTTTAAATTTGATTTCAATATTTAACCATGGCCATGAACTTTACCATATACAGTTTTATGCACATTAATTGCTATGAGCAGAACAACTGATATATTGTCACTGATGTGTTCAGTATTAACAGTAGTAGATCCTTGCGGTGTGTGAAAAAATGGAAGTTTAAAATAAGTATGTATGTACATGAATATATTGCCTAAGCAACTATAAGGTTGACTTAATGAACACTGAATTAGGTCTTTGGTAAATTTTGAAAAAAAATCTGGGGCACAAAAAAAAAAAAAATGGAAAAAAAATCCCCTCATTTGGGACTTACTGTATTAGCCATGTGCTGCTCGCTAATCAAATAATCCCCTCCATTGAAACATCATTTCACCAATCAAACCGCTAAGCACAAACACACAACACAAAGCATGAGCGATCTCTCGGCCATTATACTCACTTGACAGCTTAAGCAGAACTATTATCATACCGGCGCATGTGCAGCAGTTGTTCCAATTAGTGCATGTAAATGAAAGGGCCTAATAACCCACTGATGAATAATTCACATGTAACACTGTTGTCACATTGATTTGTTCATACCATGAGTTGTGATAAAAAATAAATAAATAAATAAATAAATAAAAAAATGAAAAAAAACAGCCTCTTTATTATAAACGACCACTGAATTACTCATTTGTGTCATGGCCGGGAGAGCGATGTGGGTTTCAGCATAGTAAGTGCTCATCAAATTATGTTCAGCAAAGCGCGCTCTTCAAATTATATTCAACAGGGTAAAGGCTGAAGGTTATTTACCGACTCATAAGTGAGGTATTTGAATATGTTTTAGCTTGACTTATAAGCGGCCGTTCGAGCCGCCCGTCCCGCCACGCCGCGCCTGTGTTCATGTCGTCCCTGCGAGAGCGGGGACAGGTTTGGGGTTGTTACCTTGCTTTATGCTGATTGCATTTTCATATTGAAATCGGCCCGCTGAGCCGGAGCTCGTTCACAAGTGCGGCGCCGCAGCTCCAGAGGGGTGCTATTGAAGCGGGCTAATGTGCATTTCTATTGGAAAATCAATGCGCTGCAGAAGTGTTTGACTTGATAACATCGTTCTTCTTTTTTTTTTTTTTTCCCCCGGCGTTACACAAAAACAAATTCCGCATGCTCCGGGGCACCCAATCCGAGGAGATTGTTCTTCAGAGACGCTTTCAGCGACGCGGCGGCTGATTGAGAAATCCAGGATGAGCTGTTTAAGACATAATGATGTCATCAGTGAAGGTTCCATGCGAGGGTGACGTGTATAAAAGAGAAGGAAGTAGCACGTGTTTGAAAAAAAAAATGCGGGGATGGTTTTCTGCTTTTTGCAAAAAAGGTGGATCTGTCAGTTAATAAAAAAGGTGCAATTAGCACTCCCATTGAATGATTTATTTTTAGTTAAAATCGATTCCCATCCTTTTTTACAGTAAAGTAAACTACTTTTTTATCATTTTATGATTGCAACACAAACCTTGAACCTGTATTAAGACTGAAAATGACCTGGATGTACCGTATGTGGTGATCAGTGATTAATCCATTGGTTGTCAACTATTGCATTAATTCACAGTTATTTTGATAAATTATTTCAGTAATCAATCGACTATAGTGGAAGCCTTAAAATAAGGAATGAATAATTATATCAGATCCTTACATTAAAAAAGCTTCTGTAAGAAAGTAAAATAAATAAGAGTAATGGTTCCTGTGAACTCAAATCCGAAGGAGGCCCAGCGGTCCCAGAATTTCATTACTACTAGTACCGGGCCTGTAACATTAGTGAAATTCTTTATTGGACCAATTGAGAACTTGGTGATCCCTGGCCACCCCGGGTTCACACAGAGATGATAGCCCAACTCCGCCTAATGACCCGTGAAATCACCGGCAACCAAATTGTTAGTAACGCCGTTAAACTCTGGCTCCAGTTCAGGAAAACACCGGGGCCGGCGCTGAGCTACGATTCACGCGGCGAGTTTAAATAACGGCCGACAGAACTCCCGGCTCCGCCTTCCACAGCCGGTCCCGCAACACTTAACGACCGCTAGGAAAACTCTTCGGAAACAGGTCATTGTTTGCTTCTTGCTTTTTTGCATTCGCTTCCGTGTCTGTTAAATTTAACCTGCCCCTGTACCCATTTCTTTCATTTTTTTTTTGCCAGATAAGGCATTTCATCCCCCTCATTTTCCCAACTGACCTCCCAAATCTAATTTTTTTTCCAGACTCGGCTGATATCAGCGACGTAGCACCAAATTGACTCCCTGAGCCCCAGCCGCCGCCACCACATCTCTCAAGGAGTCTGGGGAGCGAGGCTTTTGGCAGCGGTACCTCTGACGGTCCACGGAACGATATTCTCGGACTGGTTCACCCGTCGTCCGTCCGTGCCAGACGTGGCCTTCTGCAGCGCAAAGTGCTCCACCGAGCTCCACTTCTCCAACCCTTAAAGTGGTGAAAATATTTCCAGATTCAGGCGATGCCTGTAATAGATGTGAGCTATCTCCCGCTGACCATTTACATACGTGCCGGACATGCCCGAGGCTGACCTACTTCTGGTCCAATGTATTCAAAACCATTGATGAAGCCTCCAACATACGTCCATATAAGAGGACGTTTGAAGTAGGGGATGGATTTGATGGAAATGATATGCGTCTGTGGTCATGCTGCAGCAACACGGGCTGTTTCCATGTGGAAAACCTGGCAACATTTTTACATGTTGGACGACTCCCTCATTGAAAAGTTTTCCCCAATCAGGCCCTTAATTCTACATCACAATGTTATGTTCTACTCACCCAAGGTGTTATTTTCTCATTTAGATATCTGATGATGATTTTGTGTTGAAGGCATCATGAAACAGCTTCCTATGGGCAAAGTGATGGTCATAGGTTGTTACTCATTTATTGATCATGATACAGTAGCACTAATAACTTGTAGTTGTGTGTGTTGTGTTGAGTTCAATTTTTATTTATTTTTTTAATTAATATTACCTGCTAGCTTTGCAAGGAAGATGGCTGCCATCACATCAGGTTATCTCTCCAAATGGTTATTATCCAGGTGTTACCAGCTAAGGTAACTAGCACAATCAATGCAGGGCTGGTCTGTGGGCTGTCATAGGAAGCTGTGTCATGATGTTTTCAACAAACTAAATCTACAGCAGAACAAATGAGAAAATAACACCTTGGGTGGGTAGAATATAACACTGTGATAAAGATTGAGGGCCCGATTGGAAAAATTATGAAGTGAGATAAAAAAGCAAGTAATTTAAGGTGTACTTTGTGTGAAAGTTATTACTTTTCTGGGGAGGTCTCGGCCATAATGTAGAAATGTGAGAAACTGACATGTTGCTGGGTTTTCCACGTGGAAATGACCCGTGTTGCTGCAGCCACAGACTCATCATTTTCATCAAATTCATCCCCTACTTGAGGTATCCGTCTCCGTCTCCTCTTATATCATCGTATGTTGAAGGCTTCTTCAATGGTTCTGAATACATTGGATTTCATGATGTCTTCAAAACACAAAATCTTCAGCAGATCTCCAAATGTGCAAACAACACCTTGTGTGAGTAGAACATAGCTTTCTGATGTAGAATTAGGAGCCCTTATGTCATGAAGGTAACTACTTTCACTTGAACAAAAAGCCAGATTTTACAATTGGCAGAATTTAAATAATGGATTGTTACCGAAGCTGATTATGGAAATTGGGCATCGTTGTGTGTCTGCAGCAGCTGAATGATGGACCATCAGTTTGTCTGCTGACCGATCAGACGGCTGCTAAAGGGGCTGCTCGTCTTGGCTGGAGTGGCATTAGCTCCGTTAACCGGTGGCTCCTGACAGCTCACAACAGGAGAGGCGTGTCAGGACGGTCCATGAGCCCGTGTACAGCAGATAAAAAACCAAAGTGCTCACTGGGTCGTGGAGTTATGTTGCACGCTACGAGGCGTCGGCAACCTGTGCCGCCGAGCGGGCAGGCCGGGCTCGGCTGGAAAAAAGGGGAAGAAGAAGAAGCATGGAAGACGCAAACAGAGCATGTAACAGATAGAAATAGGCAGGCTGAAGGTGAGGAGAGGGAGACGCGAAGCCGCAGCCTTGCAGCGTGAAAAGAGCCCAACCGCCGTATCTCCGGCCCGATAACGCTCCAGAAGCTTATCAACCGACGGGTAATTTCAATTAAAAGGGGTTTTGCAAAGACAAGTGGTTAAATACCTCAGAGGGAACCTGTCACCACGGGAGCGGTGGCAGACCGCCTCCACCACGCAGGGCCGAGGAGAGGAGAGGAGAGGAGGAGCGGAGGCTGGGCCCGGCCCCCGGCGCCGCCGCCACGTGACCGCCGTTATTGCATTAGCTCCTCGCCAATCACATAATGAACTCTGTCAGACGAGACAAAAATCCGGCCACACCCCTGCAGCAAAAAAAAAAAAAAGCTAGAAGAATGCGATCGGCGGGATTAACAATGAAGGAGCCCTGAAGGGAGGCAGAGAGAGGCCTTTTGCCAGGGAGAGATAGGAAGATTCAGCAGCTTAGCGTTGTCAAATGTTTTATTCAGCCATGACCGTGAGTGCTGCCAAACAGATTAGCCTGTTTACCACAGGTTCTCATTTAAGAGATAAATCTTTAAATGTTTGGATTTCGGCGGGGCGGGGTGGCGAGGTGGGGAAGGGGTGGGGGGGGGGTGGGGGCGGCGTCCGTGTCACGCTAAGCAGGAGAACTGAGTAACAAAGGAGGCGAGAGTCAGGAATAAAAGTTCTCATTAGGCTCAGAGTTGTCTGATTTAATGACAGCTGTAAGCAGACGGTGATCAATAAGCCTCGGTGCGTCTGTGCAGGGGGGGGAGGCGGGGATCGAGCTAACCGGGGTTCAACGGGTGAGTGGGGGGGGGGGGATTTGACTGTGTTCTTTGTTGCAGCTCGGTGGAATTCTCGCCTCTCTCCTCTCCCTTTTCTTGTTCTCGTCCGTTACAGCGGGGCTGATGGAGCTCCCCTGGGCGTCCACGGCAAGACGAAGCCCGATCTCAGCGGATCGCCGCGTTCAAGCTACGTCGGCAAGGTGGTTGTGATTTTGGCCGACTCGCAAAACAATCGGGAAAGTACATGACGATCGTCGTGACACCTACTGTAGTCTATATGCGGATTTGTGCTTATTCTGACTACATTTCCTCTCTTTTTTTTCCTTCTCTTGTCCAAAACATGGCACGTTCCCATAGAATCCGCGTCCCTCCCTCCTGTTTCTGTGCTGAAACGCAACCCACACTTTTTGGCGGCGAAATAAGCCTCGGTTTTCTCAGTCAACTTGTTAGAAACAGACCGTGCCAAGCAGTCCGCACAATTTCCAATTAATGATGCCGCTCTTGGCAGCGGAGTAGTAAACGACTACCAAGAGGGTTGTTTTATTTCCCAGGATGAAGCGTGCAGGCGGCTTCCGTTTCTCACTCAAGAATTGATAACGATACCGTATCCTGCGTGACCCACTTTCTTACTAATGAGAGGTCATCATGCAGTGGGTGTAAATGTCAGGGGAGCACGCTGTCATTTCTGTTGGGCCATTCTTTAGTGCTTTATTGACCTTAAGGGATGGACCTGGTATTCCTGGAAAGTGGCAGGTGTATGAGTTAGGGACAAAAAAGGACAAACTACTATAGGGCAACTTTTAATGGAACCAATGGGACCTGTGTGTGTGTGTGTGTGTGTGTGTGTTTGTGCAAATGCTTTGTGCACACACACACGCACCAACATAATAGTGGCCACAGGCTGATGATAACAACGTGACGGACTGAGAGATGGATTGAAATATTGACCGCTGCCTTTCAGAATATTCACGCGTCCGCCGCCATTTCTCAGTGACGCGTGAGGACCGGGGCTCGATCCATTGTGCTAAAAATGACAGCGTTTCCCTCGGAAATCCCAACCGGCCACCTGGCTATCTCGTTCCAATCAATAACATTTCAAGATATCACAGCTGTAGACTGAGTGACCTTCGGAAATGGCAGCCATATGTCCAGTAAACAAAAGAAACGCACCAACCCCTGGATGCATATTGAATCTAGAGCAGCACATGTTCCTTTTCAGTTGTCAAACCTTCAAAAAAAAAAAAAAATTAAGATAGTGACGCTAAAGAGCTTCAAGTAGGCTCAAGTGCGCAAATCTCAGAATTAACATAGGTCTTGACATGGAATAGCGGGGAGTTGTCATAGAGGATCATGAATATTCAGGGCTGTGACCTAGTTTGAGACGCCGGAGCAGGACAGCGGCGTGCAGGCTAGAGAATCCGGCTGAACTCAAAATGTACTACAGAGTCGTGGCGATATGAACCTACGTGGGAGGGGATTTAATTTTAATTGTTCAATCAAGTGTTGAGCTACCTTCTGCTTTTGTAAAAACATTCGGGGGAGGGGGGGGTAGCGGCTTGGTAATCCGGCAATGGTGAGCCGCGCGAGGTGACGAAATGGGGAAAAAAAACAAAAACATTTTTATTTCCCGATCTGGACACGAAACGCTGCCCCCCGTCGACCCGGGTTCTCCCTGAGAGACGAGTGCCCTTCCAGGAGAAAGTGTGAACACCCTTTCCTCCAAATCATGAAGCAACATACTGAAGTACACAAATGAAAAGTGTTTCATTCTTCCCAGACCATAAGTTAATAAAAAATCCACTCTGTTGGCACCAGACTGTCTGACACAAACTCAAATTGATTCATAATTGAGTTTGTATAGATTTTTATCCAGCTTTTGCTGGTTACATTAGGGCTTGACTAGTCTCATTTTGCAGCGGAGTGTACAGCGAATGCAACCCGTGCTCCGAGCTCACCGGGTGGCGTGCATCGCAATAACTTGCTCAAATAATAACAGGCTCTGAAGGACAATTTTGCTTCCTCCTGCTCATCAGTGTGCAGCCACTGAAGGATGTATTTAGGCTCACCTTTCCCCCCCCACCGACAGACGCCTTTTTTTTTTTTTCTTCTCTTCCCCGAGTATTAGGATTTACATTTTACAATTCGTTCTTAAATGGGAGGCAGAATAACATTCGATTTTCACATCAAATGGAAAAGCTTTCCCCTGAAAACATATATGGCTTTGGGGAGGAGATAAACGATTTAGCACACAAACGTTTTGTGAAATGTTCAAATGTACTGTTCAAATTTATAGTCAAACCCATACGTTTCCAAGGGCGAGCGGGGTGTTATATTTTGCGGCTACATTTTTTTTTCCCCTAACGTCAACACATCTCGAGGAAGGGCTAAAACCAACAGTGTGTTGGTCTGCCTTCCGATACTCAGGCAAGCCCATACGTTCAGAAAATGTCCAAAACAGGTTACACGGATACATTGTTATTTAAAAAATACGTGCAGTTGTTCCCGAAAAACTCTCCTACAGTCACTGTAGGATGCTGCAAACACTCAAACAGGAGTGTGCATTTGTTTAGGGACTGCTTTTAGCTGTGGAGGAATACATATTCAATGCTCAACTGAGTATTTACAGCAGCAGAACATGTATTCAGAACAAACTGCAAAACAGTGCCAGTGTTTATTGCAAGAAATAAAAGTTAAACTGGTTCATTATGGGGTTTAAATACATAGTTTTTATAGCGATGCAGGTCCAGTGCACAGAGATTTAGTGACAGTAAGAAAAATAGGAGTCTTATTCTGTAAATGTAGAGGTCAAAGCAATACACAAAAGTACTGACTGGGTGTGTAGGAGAAGACAGGAACATGCACTACAGTGATAAACCCCAGAAGGTCTGAATGTCAAAGGCGGACTGAGATCCCTGGACTTTGCCAGCGCTACTCTGTCCTCGTGGTGTCTCACTCGGAGCGAGTGCTGTGTAATTAAGACGGAGACAGGCCATTCATCAGACAGCTCCGTCCATTCAGTCCTCAGTTGGGCCTGTCATACCGGTTTCAATCCGGCCCTGAGACACGGTCAATCTTCAGCCAGACAGCAACCTCCCTTTTGTGACAAAAAAACGGCTAAGTACGGGATTTATGAGCGATCTGCAACAGGCTCCCAAAGGAGCACATAAAACACAGAGGCAAACAGAGTGTGTGCAGAAACACACACACACACATACACACACATTTGTCTTTTATGGCTCAATGTACAGATAATGATGTTTGATTTTCTATTATGTTCCAATGAAACGTGACAGGAATCACGGCGGCTCTGACCTGTCCCGAACCCGCTGGATTGGAAATGCCCACGCCCCGTAAATGTAAATGTGAACTTTTCCCCATTAATTCCAAGGGATTAGAAACCCTGAATAAGGTAGTTAAGTTATGCCAGCGCCTCGGGGCACTCATTAAGTCCACCTAGTGAGCAATATCACCATAATAAAACGTACGCTGTGAATCCTATCTGCATGCAGCGCTGTTGTTCTTCTTATGAGGAGTGATCCAAAGTGTCACAAAGCAGCTGTTTGGTTGTAAAAAAAAAAACACAAGTCGGCAACCATCACTCACACATCTTTGCGTATTTCACTTCAAGCATCATCTGAATATTTAAATAAGTGTATATGTGCTGCATGTTGACAGCGCTTCACTGGAAAAACTGTAATATGCCCATTTCATTTTGGTGGAATCCCAAGTGCCGTATTTATTGGCTGTCCCTGGCAGTGCCGCGGAACATTAATGAAGCACAGTTGTGCAGAGATCTGCTCATCACATAGCCCCCGTAAAGGACTTTTATTTACTGCTGTGACTCTACAGGGGATTTTTTTTGACCAAGCCCCCTCCTGTTGGCTATTGGAATGTGTGTGTTTTATCATTTCATAATTAAGAAAGCACAGCAATATCATGCAGCTCGGATGCAGGTGGGTTCTCATTGGTTTGGGTATCTAGATAAAGCTTTATAGAAATGTAATCCACTATTATTATTACGGGGGGATCAGACCTTCTGCTCTGCTGCACCACACTTGTGGAAAAGCCTTTCTGACCGTCTGAGGTCGTCTCTTCTTTGGCTTTTTCACCACGACTCTTAGCATCATCTTTATGTCGTGGGTGAAAAGTGACGCACAAATTGACGTGGTGTGTTGTCATTAGTTCCGTTTAAAAGTAGAGGGACGATACAACCTTGGGCTTCCATTTTGTACAAAACATGCAATAGCAGCCTGTCAGGAGGGAGGTGAATATGTCTGCACAGCGACATGTTGTGTTCTGTGTCCTCATGTGTGAATCGAACCTTTCTCCATATTTGCAGGACTATAATCACCTTGTTTAAATCCAACTGCCAGTTGAACACGTTTATTGAGTTAATTATCATTTATATTAGTGCATATAAGACGTTATTACCTCCTAAGCTGTTCTGAAACTCCGCTGCGTGTTAAAGTCCTGGGCCTTGTTAATATCTGTGTGCAGACTGAGGATTCTGTCTTTCAGGCTGCCAGTCGATGGCCTTGATGGTTCTATTGGAAATCTATAGCTCACAGGAGAGAATGTGTGGAGAGCTACAAAGTTGCTATAAAATAGTATTTGCTGAGTTTATATGTCCTTTGTGTTCAGTCTTCATTGTGCGATTTTACATTCAAATACATATATATCTAATAATTGCATGCTTCAGTTGTAATAAGCAATTCTTTAAAGTAATTTCAGAGTATTTAGCAATTAAATTGTTTTTTTACTTGATTGACAGCTCTGATTATTATTATTATTATGATTATACCGGTAAATTTGCTTAATGAGATACAGTACATATCATTATAGCACAATTATTTATCAATTGTGTCCTTAAAGTTGAAAAAGCTAAAAGTTCTTTACCGTTTCATTTTGATATTCAAAAAGTTTATGAAATTATGGTAAAATACTAAAACTTCTGTAATATTATTTTACCTTTAGGGTGAGACGCTGCACTATGAAAGTTTCCCTGTCAAGCTCTTACATTATTATTTATATTTTTTGGTTAATTTCATGTTTAAATATCATAATCATGCATGATCTAAATAAATATGTGCTAAATTACATATATTTACACAATGCAGGTTCAATTTTTCATTTGGAATTTTGCATGTAGCTTTTTGTTCCCACAAATATCAGAACACAATAAAACTAAAAAAAAAAAAAAAAAAAAGAATTGACTTTTTTTTCATAAATAAAATCAATCAGGCTATGAATGATGAATAAACCAACAGAATATAGTCAGGAATAAAACTTGAAAGTTTGGTGTCTGCTAAAGTGGAGTTTTCTTGCTTAGAGGGGAAAAAAAACAAAATCTGAATATAAATAAATATTTACATTTTTCTTTTGACGAATAAGACACTTAATGATTTTCATTGCAGGATGAATCTATAAAAGTAACGTAGCATAGAACATAAATCATACGATTGTTCAGGAGGCATGATATGGACGCGAGCTGGTCCAACATTCTAAAATCGATCAGTGCATGAGAAATCTGCTATTGAGCTGCTTGTTGTAGCAACAATTCCCTTGTAGTGTTATTGCTCAGACTACCACCAAACCTCGCTACCTCTTTTACAGCCTCCATACGCATAACATGCCAGAGAAAAAACAACCTATGGATGAATGGATCCCATTAATCACAGCACGGCGCTGTTTATGGCACCACTGCTACCGCCCACCAGCACCAAACACACTCATAAATTTCCACATTTTCATATGAATGAATTTAGCCACGTCTGAGGAAATGACACCTATTAGTAATCCCGCCTACATATCTCCCGGTAATGAAAGCTTTTCACAGTAAACATCCAGGTTGTCAGAGAATGTCAAAAGCAAAAAAATATCACCACGGCAACAGCAGTTTAGCAGCGACTTAAATTATATCTCGCAGTTGACTTACTACTGGAGCCGATTTCAACATTTTCTTTCTTTTTTTTTATTATGCGGCGCTCGAAAAAACATTCGCTTTTATTTGCTGTGACGAAATGTGGAATTAGAAAGCGGCCGCTTTATGCTCGGCTCTGCTGTTTTTTTTTTCCCCTGAATGACCGGCGGCGCGGTCAATTAAGAAGCTCACCGGGAAGGACCCGGGAGACGGACATGAAGGAGACGTCGCGGCTCATAATTCAGAGGGCAGGCCCGGTTCTGGCCCTGCGGTGCCGGCTCTCTCCCACCGCTCCGGTTATAATTACCCTGCTGACGGAGGGGCGGACGGAGGCAGGATGCAGGGTCGGCCGGGTGGCTAAGTGGAGCCAGGAGAGATGCAGGAGAAGTGGCGGGAATCTATTTTTTTTTTTTACCACCCTCCGAAACATTTGCGTTTCCCCTCATTCGCCATGCACAGCCGCCGTGATTACGTCGAGACAGTTGGAAACGTCATTGTTGCCCCGGTGCTATAATCTCCCCATCCTCAGCCTAAACAGAGCCAGGCCAATCACAGTAGCGAGCGGCCGCTTAACTTACACGCTTGCATGTAAACAGAGGCCGCCCGCAAACGGTTAAACAAACAGAGTGCCGATTTTTTTGATTTTTTTTTTGGAGAGGGGGGGGGGTTTCAAAGAAAACCGCTGTTACTCCCATGAAAAGTGGAAAAAAAACTCAATTGATTGGTGGTGGAAAAATAGAAATGAGGCTTTCTTCCCTCAGCTCTGAATCATCAGACGTGGACATCATCATGAAGTTGCATCCTTGTCCCCTGCAGCTCAAGCCCCAACATACACCCCCCCCCAAAAAAAACCCAAAAACACAGACTTAAGGGGACAGGTAAGAATTAGTTGACCTGATCCAAACAAAGAGTGTGTGTGTGTGTGTGTGTGTGTGTGTGTGTGTGTGTGTGTGTGTGTGTGGTCTGTCATAGGCTACTTTTGGGGAAAAATTTCAGTGTGTGTGTGTGTATATATATGACAGAGAGAGGTGGATTGTGCCGTGAAACAGATAAATAAAACGTCATTTCTGAGTGTTTCACGTCCTAAAGCGTAAATAAACACACCCACAGCTCCACACACACACACACACACACACACAGCTTCACCCCGTCTGCTGTGGCCTTTACATGAGTCAAACAAACATGCACACACACACACACAGCAGCAATCCACACACTCTGAAGCACGTTAAAACACATTAAAACACAACAACATTAACAACTCATTCTCATCCAGGGTCGACATTTTCAATCACACACACATCTTATTGTGCAGTATCCAACACTGTGGGACGTGACCAAAAATGCCATATTTGGACACGGGACCAGGCTGCGTATTGCTCACTGGTAATGGCTGGAGGCCACACACACACACACACACACACACACACACACACACACACACACACACACACACACACACACACACACACACACACACACACACACACACTACCCCAAGGCTATAGACAAGAAATGTCAGACACAGCAAAACAATAAGAAAACACAGGCGGAGGGTGTGGTCTCTGCAGGAAAACACACCTCCACACTTCCAGCAAGTGCTGATGGATTAGAATTATCATTATGTTTTATTATTAAGCATTAAAAAAGCTGATCCAAGCATGGTTATTATTGACCATAGATAGTTTCTCAGGGTAAATCCTGCACACTGCACCTCTGATTTTGCGACATATTGACGCTCCTACAGCCAGAGTAACAGCAGCTCTCAGCCTGGCTCTGCCGTGATTACTGCCATGATTACCGCCATGATTACTCTGGCTCAGGGCAGCACTACTTCTCCTTTATCTGGTGTTGGACTGGGGGCAGACGGGACGCTACAGTGACTCATTACAGCCCCCCGGCTACAGAGTGGTATTAGGAGGCAGGACAGGCCAGACAGAACGGTCTTTTCAGTAGCTGTGTCTGCAGCGCTCCAGGTCTGCGATAGAACGTCAAAGATCATATTGATTCACATGTTCATGTTTATTTTTTATGTTTCAAATTATGTTTACACCTGTGCACAGACCAGCTGTGACACCACCCCCGTATCCTGAAGTTTGTAAGGTTTCTCTCCATCTTTCACACACACACACAAACAAATAATATCATATGCAGTATCCATGATAAATGATAACGCTATTATCATTTGTTTCGCATTTGTAGTCTGGAAAGTCCTGGAATTTAAAATTGATTAACAATGATGGAGTGCCGTGTCGTGCATACCCACGGCCTTGTCAGGGAGTGAATGATACGCTCCGTGACCCACTTCTCCAACAGCAAGCTTGCAGAAATACTTCAACTTTTAGAGAGGAAGCCTATTGATCTCTTGTTGGCTCGTAGATATTCATTTGGCAAACATCTCAATTGGAAAAAAAGTCAATCCATGAGCAAAATATGCTTAATCTTAAAAAAAAAGAAAAGGCAACAAACTTTGATAGTTGATATTCATCATGAACTTTACATTTTAATAAATCAATTGTAAATCTATATATGTTAATAATATTTCTAATGAATTATTAAGAAGATGTCATCTCTGCCTCATGGCAGAAATACTGTTACACACACACACACACACACACACACAAGTGATTTAGGTCATTTTCACACCTGCCATGTTTAGTTTGGTTGAATCCAACTCCAGTTCATTTGCCACGATGAATCAGAGGCCAAGACGTTTACAGACTGGAAGCAGCAACTTCACGCTTCAAAATTGGCTCCGTTGCAAAACCCCACCAGCGATATCACGCCGCGCTGAGTCCATCTTTATATTCAGTGGACAGCCCTTCATACTCCAGTCCGCTCCACCCAGAGCTGGTCTCCAGATGACCGTACCTTCTGATCCCCCTGTTGAAATTCATACCTCTTGGTGAGGGGGACTTCCCATTGATCCGACAGCCCATTATTCCGAAACCCCAATAGATCAAAAAATGTCCCATTGGACCAAAAAGTCTAGTCTGTAGGCTGACAGCCCATTATCCTGAAGACAAACGACCATTGCTGCAGGTGGCACGCCATTGCAGTGGTTAGGCATTGAAAAGTCTTTGTTAGAAACAGGGAAGGATCATGGCTCGGGCTAAAATAATCACATGAAATGTGCTGCGGGTTAAAGTTTGCACAATGAAATACACTAATGGGAAATTTAATCAACTATTGGCCTTTCAGAATAATGGACCATCGGACCACTTTGGTAAAGAGAGACATGTTGTATCTCTTAGTGAGATGTAAAAGAGAAGAACTTTAAAAAAAAAAACATTCAGTAATGTTTGGAAACATGCAAGATTTATGTTGGCGCTTGGGTGGGAGTCAAGAGTGTTTTTTTTTTTTATTCTTTCCTTATTGCATGTGTTTATGCAACAGTAGTGCACGCAGAGCTTAAATGAGTTATGCTGAAAATTTTGGTTTTGGCGTCCAGTCAGACTTTTGTCTATGTCCCAGTTTACATGCAACAGAGAAAACCGAATTCCTGACGGGAACGTTTCCTCCACTTTAACATTAGAGGGCGATATGCTTCGTTTCTCATTATGCTAACGGTCTTTCCAGGTGACCTATTACAACGTCATGGTATACACAAACAACTGGCCCATTTCCAAACAACAAGGTACAGACAAGATAATTACACTAGTTTTGTCTTTTCATATGTAATGTTTAACTTACTTAATGTGCAGAAAAGATGCACATTAAAACTTGTGGTGATTCAGGGATTTTCTTTTTCTGACACCGCCACTTTTAGGTGTTTGGGTAATCGCATTATTTGAGTGTCTTAATTGGAGTTGGAGAACTCCAATAACCACACTTTACATACACACATTATGCACAGTGCATAGGGCCCCCAGTGCCTGGTTCAGGCTAGTGAAGAAATCCTCACAATTGGCTATGTACTAGCAATGACATCCATGTGTAACACATGATATGTAGAAAACAATACAAAAACACTCTTGCAAGCAAACCCAAATCTGCCTGCACCTCCCTCCCCAGGCTGCACCTGGTGCCCCCCACCCACACCCCCACCCCCCAGTGGTCTCACTGATAAGATCTGAGTTGCTGTCCATTTCAGGGATTGGGAGGGGGCATTTATACTTAGGGAACCCAAATGTCTCGCAATGGCTCTGTTGATATTAATCACAGTAACAGATCAGAGTTGTCTAGTTATTGTTGTCTGATTAAAGCAGTAATTTGTTTTTTTCCAAGTGTCCTGTAGGTAAATGCACATATCTGAGCCTGTCGTGCAAGTTGGTCTTTTTTGTTTGACTTGTTATTATGAAACATGCTGCTATGCTTAGTGAGGAGTAATTGTATAAAAACGTATGAGACATGCTACCCTCAAAAGGGATTAAGAGGAGGGGCAAGTGTTTACTTTGTGGATTTGTGGCATTTTCTTATTGTTTATTTTGAGCAATCAGATAATGTGAAAGTCTGTGTTGCAGCGATCGTGAACCTAAAGTGATGTTTTTTTTTTTTGCATTTTGCAGAAAACGCTCTGTTTAATGCGTAGAAGCAAACATGCGACACCATCCTGTGCACCACTACGCACACCCTGGCTGCTCCTCTCTGCTAAATAGACAATCAGACGTAATCAATGCGGCCTTCCTGCATTCTGCTTTTTTTTTATGTTAACGTTTAGGCATTTTGCGATTATTCAGCGCAAAGTGCTTCCTGCCTCTCCTCGACTGGGATTTGTGGTCAGATGTTGGCATCTGCCGGCGGCCTGCTCCTCCAGCCCCCCCGCCTCCTCCCCCCACTAAGCTGTGCACCGCGGGGGGTTGGAGCCTCCTGCTGTGCGGCACAACACTTGTGGAGCAGCTTTCCTAACCATCTGAGTGCTAACACAGACCCTCGTCACAAAACACCCCCCCCTCAAAAAAACACAGCGAACTGTGAATGGAGAGCGCCTCACAAATTCAATGTATTATTATTATTCATTACTGTTAATATGGCCAATGAAGTGCTTTCTAAACACGTTCTGGAGACGTTTAGCGCGACTGGTTTTCGCTCCCGGCCCCGACCCTCCTCCAGGCATCCCGAGTCAGGTCCTCCTGCCAAACGGGTTCCTATCAGCAGCAGTGGAGTGGCAGAAGACCCACTTACTTAAACCACAGGCCGAGCCAAGAAAGCCATCTCCTGTGAGAAGAAGAGCGGCTGGCCGTCTTCCCGTGTCGTGCAGCGGTGCTGATGGCCAGATAAAGCCTGGATTCTTCCCGATTGGCCCCGGAGCTTTGAGAGACAGCGGCGCTGGAAATAAAAAAGCATCTCACGGATAACCCCCCCCCCCCTGTTCCCCGGGTCAAATTTCTCCAGGACGGGGGCCACTTCCTGGCCAAAACACAAACTATCCACGGAGGAATCAAACCCATTACCATTCCTTTCATTATCAGAGGGGCCTGGTACCGTGAGACTTATTCACTTATCAGTTTCCTCGGTTAGATAAAGGTTAATCTGCAGCAGAACGGCTCCTTGAACGTTATTTAACCGTTGTTGAGATGTTTTATTTAGAGGCAGTCACCTCCGCCTTATAATTAAAAAATGTCAGTTCGTGTGAATTTCAGAGCATTGACCCGAAACATCTCAAAACATTTTTTTACATTTATACTTTCATGGTAATATGAAGCTCAATTGGATCCTAACAAATCAGAAACAAAAGAGGAGGTGAACACAAGATCATTTACTATCTCACAATCTCTGCTCAGCCTGGAAAAAAAATGAAATTAAAAAATGTGCAACGTACGTATATTTGGCAATAACAAATGGCTTTCCATTACTATAGCATGAATAATGGTGGCCATCACTTGGTTTAACAGCGGTGCACCTTCTGACACTATAAAACACAAACGTCTTTTTGCCAAAAGCATGACGTTAACAGATGATTTCCCGGGAAACGGTTTGTTTAGGGGCCTAATGTATCGGAGCTATGTCAACAGCTAGTTTCACATGTCAGCGGCGCTGTGTATTTAAACCCTTTTTTTTTTTTCCACTTTTTTGATTGATGGTCCCATTGAGTGATATACTAGGCTTTAATTTGTGTAGTCTTTGTACCGAATGTCAAAACAAACACGCGACATAGACCGTTGCACATCAGGAAGATTAGACTGGGTGAAAGTGTTAAATAATGGAATGTAAACCGCTCTTGGTGTTATGTGATACTCGTATTGTAGCTGCACACTAAACCACCTCAGCAGTGTACAAAGTAAGGGCGAGGTATATATTTTTACTGTTATACTAAAGACATGTTTAAAATAGAGCTTGTTTTTTCAGGCTTATTGGTTGACTTCACTTTAATTATCATTATTTATTTATTTATTTTTTTTTTACATTCTTTTGAACAAATTCAACCACCCTACACTCATTTGTTAATTTCCACAGTTTATAGGTTGATTCCCAGTAAAATTGCTTCACAGTGGAATTATAGTAATGACTCACGCCGGCAATTCAAAGCGGCTGAGGTGAAAGCAATTTTACACTTGGCCCACAGAGACCACCATTCTAATTTGAATAGTTTTTGTCTCTTGTTTTTTTTTTTTATTGTTTGGGCCATTCATTAAAAAAAGCACATTGGTGGACATCTAAGTAAAATCCATTTATTGTAGCTTAATTAGAAAGAGGCCTATTTGAACCTATTTGGAGGAGGGGACAATGGACCAAGATTATCTGAAGATTGCTTGAAATGCTGGAATTAAAGTTAAAATATTATAAAGGATAATACTCCACAGACAGACATCTATATACATGGGGCAATAAGAAAACAGGTACAGTTTTAAAATTCACAGTTAAAGCAAAAGACACAGAAATTGAATATGTATGTGGGGTGTATATTATTAGAGGGATTCGACCAAACTGTTCAGCATGACGTGGACGATCAGGGAGAATTTAATAAATTAGACTTCAGCCACCCCAATTAACAAAGATTTGTCTAAGTGCTCCCGCTCGATTTGGCTCAAAGGCAGAAATATATAAAAATCACTTCAACTTTAGTTTAGCTTTGAAGGACAAAAATAAAAAAAATAAAAAAAAAATCTCATCACATGACCAAGAAATCCTTTTTCCATGGACTGATAAACAACTTGTGAACCTCAAGGGCACATTTGTTGCAGCAAATCCGAATACAAGTGCATTCTGGGACAAAAAAAAAAAAGAAAGAGTCTGTTTGCATGACCAGATGGCAACAAAGCAATACATAAACAGTAAAAACAGCAGCTTATATAATAAAGACGCAACTGATGAATGAAGTCTTCTGTTGGAGTTGGACTGACGTAGTTTCTAAAGAATCAGTCACGTAGGCGTGAAAATCTGGTGTTTTTATATATATAAATATATATATATATACACACACTGGAATGTATGAATCTATGTAGATGTATAAATGGCCAGGCATTTTTATGTTTTTCAATACATTATGGATTTCTTGTATTTGGTTATTTGTGCAAATACATAAATTAAACTAAACTAATGGTGTTTTTATTGTGTCTGTTTATATGTGTGTTTTCTGTTTTTATGTATTTTCTTGTTGCATTTTAATGGCCCATCTAGGGACAGGCACTGCAAACCGAGTGTGTGTGTGTGTGTGTGTGTGTGTGTGTGTGTGTGTGTGCACATGCGCTAAATAGCACATACATACATAGGCAAACATCTTATTATTGTACTGTGTCTTTGATGTAATACTAACATACCCACAATGCACATTTGAGGATTGACATTTACTACAGCAAGTATATGAAATAAATTCAAATCAGTTTTACACAATACAAGAAAATGCCAAATGCCAGTCAGCTCCTAGGGTTCAGCGTGTGTCTAGGGGGTACAATATATTTCCCAGAAAAATTGCAATAATTCCTGTTTTTATATCAATGACTATCAAATTACTAAACATAACGTGAAAGCTTGCGCTTTGTAGACAAAAACAAACAGAGAATTACCACAAACGGCTGTTCATCTTGTTCCAGCTCCTTTTGGTTAAATGAGCAGCAACGTTTCCATCAGGCAGCTGCTTTTTAAACAAGCGATCAGCAGCAGAGCTGGATGTGGGCTGATGGACACATCGCAGTGTTAAGCTGCTAGAAAGGGATATGTCCCTCATGTGCTGGTAAAAGAGAAGAAAAGAACGACTTAAAAAAGCACCTATTTATAAGGATTTAAGTTCGAGCTTGATCAGTGAGAGCAGGATGAGGAGACATTTCCAACAATGCTGCCCTTTGCTGCGCTACAGCTGCCAACCAGGACAACATTTATTAAAAATGGTTTGTTTGTGGAGCATGTTGTCTAAAACTGCAGCCGGGCCAAATATAAAGCTCTTCCTCGCTCTCGTGTAAACATTGGAGGCGGAACAGATGGGTCTGAATCCAAAGGTCATGTTGTCATATCACAAACTTACGATGCAGACATACTTATACGGCGGCTCTTTAGAGCTTATGAGTCATGATGTCTCGGGTTAGCCCCGCTTGTAATCCACCACGCCCGGCCTCCTCTGGGAGGCACTGCAATCTGCACCTTTGTCTGAGCGCATAAGCACTGACCTCAGCCACACACGCCGAGCTTAACCGTGCTCGTCGTATCTGATGTACACAGGGAATCTCTGCAGAATGAAATCTAATCCTGTGTTCATAACTTTTAAGCTCTTGCTACGACTTTTCGCCTCAAATATTCCACAGAATGTGTAGAGTAGGTACACAAACTATTGAAATTCATTGCTTATATTTTTATCAGTACACACACACACACATATCTACATATATATATATATATACATACATATATACACACACACACACACACACATATTTACATATACATATATACATACGGGCGACACGGTGGTGCGGTGGGTAGCACTGTTGCCTCACAGCAAGAAGGTCGCAGGTTCAAGACCCGCCTTGGGCCTGGGTCTGGGGCCTTTCTGTGTGGAGTTTGCATGTTCTCCCCGTGTCTGCGTGGGTTTTCCCCGGGTACTCCGGTTTCCTCCCACAATACAAAAAACATGCTCAGGTTAATTGGTAAACTCTAAATTGCCCATAGGTGTGAGTGTGAGAGTGAATGGTGTGTGAATGGTGTGTGTGCCCCACGATTGGCTGGCGACCATCTGGGGTGTATCCCTGCCTCTCGCCTTAACGCGCTGGGATAGGCTCCAGCAGACCCCTGCGACCCCGAAAGGGAATAAGCGGGATAGACAATGGATGGATGGATATATACATACATACACACACACACACACACATATACATATATATATACATACATATACACACACACACATATACATATATATACATACATACATATACACACACACACATATTTACATATATATATACATACATATACATGCATATATACACACACACATTTACATATACATATATACATACATATACACACACACACACACACACACACACACACACATATATGCATGCATGCATTTCTAAATTCATTCATTAATGTGCAAAGAAGGACAGATATAATTTTTGCAGTAATCTCATAATGTTTTGTGATATATTTGAGATCAGGCAACAAAGGAGATATATGATTTATTTATAATTTATTTACTTTACCAGATTAGTCCCGTTGACATTGAAATCTCTTTGACGAGAGAGACTTGGCCAAGAACGGCAGCTGTGTTTTATTTATTTATTTATTTATTTATTTTATGACAGTCAATCTCAAAAGGTGCAGATCTAACAAAAGTGTGAGTACTTTACAAGTGAAATGTAAAGTAGTTGAAGTTTTTGTCTTTCATACAAATTGCTGCAACCTTAAAAAATAAGAATGGAAAATCCTTGAGGGAATTTTTTGAAATGCTAACAAGACTCTGACACCTGAGTCAACATTGAAGATGAAGGCTGTTGGAGAAAAAGAAAAAAAAAAAAAGAAAGAAGTGCACCTTTATGTTGAGATTATTCCGTCACACAAAACATTTCAAAGTTCTATTTGACACGAAAGTGGCGCGATGAATGAATTGGCAGTAATGGCTGAGTAAATGCTCTCTTTTTCTTAATGTGGCCAGTCATTTGCATCTATCACAGAACAGGTGTAGAGTGCCACTATGCCTTATAGAGCTGCCGCCGTAAAAAAAAAATGCATTTGTCTGTCACTATATCACAAAAAAGGCGTGTTTTGTGAGTTTCCTCCGTCTCTGCACTTTCCATAGTGCAGCGACATACAGCTCGGGTTGACTGCCCGTGTGTGAATACGAATCCGTCTGTCTGCGTGTCACTGACAGGCTGACCGCTGCTTCCACTGCGTAGGGACAGCACTCAGCAAAAAAAAAAGCATTCAAGTAGAAGAAGAAGAAAAAAACACCTTTTTTACAGCATTGCTACTGATTGATTATTCAAAAAAAACTTACAAAAAACAAACTTTCAAGAATAATGTAGAACGAAGCAGCAATTTCCGAGCACCCCTGAATTCTTGTTTTTCATTATAATTGAAAGTATGTTTATTTTTCAAGTGCATGTTTCAGACTATTTGGTTGTATGGTGATTAACTGTTTCCCCAGTAATTATGCTCAAGTAATTACAACATAAATCTTGTGCGTGTGCGCTCCCTGTACTAAACCATCAACTAAATACAGTTTCAGTGATAAAGAAGAAAGTGGTATTAAAAAGCAGATGAATAAATCGTTCAACCGAAACACAAATCTATCTTAATGTAAGGCAGGGGGTGTCAAACTCAATTTTCATCCCGGGCCTCATCAGCATTATAGAAGCCCTCAAAGGGACGTTTGTAAAGTCTCTATAAATATATGGACTTGTTATCATATTACATAATGGCCTCTGCATTTGTAATAACTTAATAATTAATTAGGTGGCTGATGAAAATTTGATATGTTTTTTATTATAACTTTAAAAATATGCCTATATAGAAATGAATGTCACGTTGGTAGGATTTTAGCATCTAATTATTCAAAATGCTGCAGGAAAAACATGGAAAACAATCACAGATAACTAGACTCATAAGAATAACCTGTGCTGATGACAATTTAAAAATGTTAATCAACATTGATGAACATTGCAAATAGTGCAGAAAAAGCGCAAGCAATAATCAAAACATAGGAAAGTATGAAAAAAAACAAAAATAAGTGCCCTTAGTGGCCTTTTGAGTATAGAAATGAGCTTAATGCACCATGCATTGTATGGTAAGCACTTTTTAAAGAGATATTAATCTTTAGGTGTTTAATATAGTATAATTTGAAATGATAGGTTTTGAAGTGGAGGTGGCGTGCAGGGGGGAGAACAAGGTGCGTTCATGTCTGCTTTGGGATAAGAGAGCGAGAGACTGGGGGCAGGGGGGAAAACAATTTGTACATTATGGCGGGCAAATTATATTCCTTTGGTACTCCCGCCGCCTCATTACGAAGAAAGGGACGAGCGGCTTGTCTCCATTAAGCACAAACATTTATTCGCTCTCCCATCTCTCATTAAATTGCGCAATTCTTTCCCGAGCTCTCGCGGGCTACATAAAACGAGGCGGCGCTGGGCCGGCTCCGGCCCACGGGCCTCGAGCTCGACGCGTGTGATGTGAGGTCCCGCTAATGGGCAACAAGAATCGCCGTCAGATGACGGGTTGAAACGAGGACTCGCTCTCCCCTGAACCACCTATGACCGGGAAGTTCTGACGGGCATTTTTAGAGCAAGGATAAAGTCCCGACGGGGGGGCTCAGCAGCATGCGAGGAACCATCTGCAGGTCGAGCTAAACGCGGCGAAGTAAAAAAATAAAAAAGAGAAGAGGGAAAAAAAAAGGAGTGGTGAGCTGGGCTCATCTACATTCCCCCTGACACCGTGTAGGACCCCCGGAGGACTGGACGGGACATAAGGAGCCATAAATGATTTTCATAGCACCTCAGGTCTTTATTGTGTTCAAGGAAATGACCATAGTACGAGATAAAAGTGTGTGTTTTAGAGCCCCGAGTGTCAGGACGGATAACAGGAATGGCAATATATGGAGGCAGTAAAGTGAAGGGGCAGGAGAGGAGGAGTTATGGTGCATGGAAGTCAGCGTGGTTGTCTTATAGGAGTGAATCAAAAAGTAGATATTTCTTGGACTTTAAGTGTAAAGAAAATGTAGGTATGCCTACAGCCCAAAAAAAGTTTTGATCTATTCTTCCTTCCTCTATTGCAGTGCTCAAATATTTTCTGTCGCGCCCCCCCTATGGAAGAAGAAAACATCTTGCACCCTCATGCACCTCTGCAAAGCCCTGTATCCTTATTAACGTATAAGAGAATAACAATAAAAGAAATATGGACCAACTTACATCAAAGAATAGCTTTATTAACTGTAACAGAAAAGATTTAAAGTGCATCTGAAATTCAAAAATAAAATTAAAACTTTAATTAAACTACTATGATATGATATATGATACTGAAAAATAGAATGACATAAAATCAGCGTGATTGGGGTGTAATGTCTTTAATTTCTTTGTCTTCATGCTGTCCGCTGCCAACATTTTAGACACAGTAACACATTGGTGAACCAAGCGCTACATACGCTTCGTCATATTTCCTTGACTTAGCTTTAGGAGACTTTGGTTTGTCTCTTTATCTCCGTCTCTCTCCACCTGTCTTCTCATCCCTGTTAAATATGGTTTTATGGTGTCACTTGAGGGTCTGCTACACTTCGTGTCTACACTTCATACTCATACTCTGTGCTGTATGCTCCCTGCACACTCTGCCAATGAGAGCGCCACTGCCCCCTAATGTAGTGGAGGTGCAATTGCACAGGACAGTAAAAAAATCTAAATATGTTCCCCGGAGGTCAAATGCACCCCCCTTGACAACCACTGCTCTCTTGAAAAATTAGAAAAATCCTATGTCATTTTTCCTATAATGTTTCAATCAGTTTTTTCTCAGCCGTTCCCCCCCCAACCCACAATCAAAATACAAAAGTCCAACAAACTTTCGCAAACTAAACTAATCACACACACACAGATATTTTATTCATTTATTCATATGCAATAATAGCTGAACCGGGCCGTGTCCGCGGCCCCTGCATGCATGGTCCAAACAGAGCCTCCTGTGACTGAATCGATAAACAGCGTGTGCCAGAACGAGCCTCCGAATTCAGGACACTTAGAAATGCGTGTTCCTCCATAGTTAAACCCACTGTGCATTTTGTCCAACTTAATTACACAGAATGTTGTGGCCTACTTTACATCTGCACGCCTCACTTTTCTTCACGTAGGGGAACCAAACAGCCGGTAATAATAATATATTTCAGACTGTCCCGCTTGACAGACAACTTATCTAACTATGAGGCCAGTCGCTCCAAGATGGTTAAGCTCCTCTGAAGAAAAAAAGAAAACAGTGCAAACTGTCAAGCATGACTTGTGTGTGTGGTGAGGAACGAGCTGGAAACCGAATTGCGCTGCAGGACAAATATTTCACATCCACTGTATCGTATTCTAATAAAGCACATTCCGGACCAGTGGGGGGATTAGGAGCGTCCATTTGTCTTGGCCGGGCCACCACTGTTAGGAGGGGGATACTTGCGCGACCACGGCCAGTCGTTTGTCTCTGGAACCGCTGGCTCGCAGGAAGCCGGGGACCCCGGCCTCTTATTGGATGATGCATGATCGCCATCACATGTCCTGTGTTTAATTACAGCCGCGTACGGGGGGTTCTGGTATCACATCCTTTAGAGCCGATCCGTCTCAGGAAACCGTAACCGCGCTGCGCTGTTATTGTGTCATATAATCCCGTGTTTGACAGAACACGCGAAAGGATATTTCAGCAAAAAACAGTACGGTATCTCGACAGCTTATCCATTAATACGGTTTATCGCTGCCACAGAATATAAAATGAATTATTTGGCCTTTTCCCGGACTGTAAATGAATAATGAATAACACATTTAGATCTGCCCTTTGAAGCCTTTGGAAAAAAAAAAAAACACAGCTTCTTTCTCTCTCTTGACTTACTCTGCTTTCGATTACAGCCCAGCGTTGTTTATTTATCGCATGATATTTAATTTCTTTTACGCCACCTTTTGTGTGATATTCCACTAATCAAATAAAAAGCAAACACATTCCCGCCGAACGTATGTTGTACATAATTTAACGTATCAGACGTGATGCAACGTGTGCTACAAATGTTCAGGGCCGCGCATATAGGAATAGAATATTAAATGAAATAAATTGATCACACACCTCACGCCATTATCTTTGTATGGCCTGCGTGTTGCTGGGATGTGTATATTTTATGAGGCGTACGCAGCCAAACGCTCTTCAGCCTGACGATACGCAGTAAGCACATCGTTATTCAACTATAAAAACACATCAGGATGTTATTTGTTCGGAGACGGGGATGCCTACCTGCAGGAAATGCAGGAAAGAATGCGTTGTCTCCTGTAAAAAGGCGATGATTAAATCGCAGCGTGGCGACTCACCTTTACAAACCTCTCCCTGCTTAGTTGGTGCATTTCAGTATCACTTGATATATTTGATAAAATTGTGAACTTATTCAGTGTTTTACCAAGTCATAGGCTTTGATTCATTATGTTCATTTGTTTTAATACTAGTGAATTTAACCCATTAGGAACCACAGTGACACCGGTGTAACGAGAACTTTGGTTCCCCCACACTCTGGGGGAATAAATATGTTTACCACTAATGCCCAATGTTACATATATGTCAAATTGCACATCGTTGGCAACATTTTTTTATTATTCTGGGAAAAACATGTGTTTTCTGTTGCTCACTTGGTCTATGGTATACTTCACCTCATTTTCCTTTAAGGATAACTGGGTTCTTATGGGTTAAATGGATGTGTAGCCTGGGATTCTCATTAGGATGCACATATACACACTAACCTAAATACATGTAAAAAAGCAGCAGAAAGCTGTTTGTGCAACATGCAGTAGCTAAAAGTGACTCTGCATGAGATCTTGCTTCATTCATGTTCTACACAACCAGTTAATAACCCAGTGGTGGCGTCTAATAAACAGGAACCTCTGTGGTGTGAGTGTGTATTAACACGTGGTGGCTGCAGCGTAATCATCAGCCACCAGAGGAAACCGAACGCGTGTGAGACGCAGCGAGCCTCCGGGGACCCGGCTGGCTGGTGGATTGTGGGGATTCTCTCTCTCTGTAGTTTACATCACGTCAAACTGAACGAGCCCAGCGACTCCCTCTGTGAACACGGAGGCTCACGTCTGCGAATGTTTCCTCTTGTTCGCCTCGGTTATTTTTCATTCCACATGCAACAGGATCCGCGTCTACTCGTACAGGAATGTACGTTCACCCCCCCCCCCCCCCCCCCCCCCCTTCCTTTTCCCTTGTTGATGAATTGAATTGAGAAAATCCCCAAGCGGAGGATATTTCCCTGCGAAAAAAGAAAACGCAGCAAACCCACTCAAACCAACTCAATCTTTCACTGATACCCTACTCTCCGCCCTAAATCTCCGCCCCGGAGAGTGAGATGGATCTGCATTTTGAGCTCGATCGCTCTTCCCCGGATGACTAATGTGTTGCCGGGACAGAAGCTCTTGCAATGTGTGGCGAGATCTCGCGCCTCCTTTGTGGCCCCCGCTCGCCCGGACATCTCCATTGAGACAGTAAAGAATAGGTGGTCACTAGGTAGGGACACAATGAAACAGATCCCCGGGACCCGGAACAATCGGCGCGGCTGTCAGAGACTGACAGAAACTGTAATTAATGATATTTTCTATTTTCACCGAGGAGAATGAGCATCTGACACCGGCGTTATTAATGAGCGCCGCCTTGTTGGAGGGAATAATGGCAGTTTATCAGCGGCCGGACAGATTTAACAGATCTCGCTCAAACAAAGGGTTCAGACACGTTGAAAAATGGACACAATCTGCCCCCAAGATCCAATGGAAGAAAATGTTCCAATGCAACAAAAATGTTTGTATTGTGATCATATTTTCTTTTTAAATCCCCTTGAAACCATCTGTTTTGCTCAGAACCTCCAATCTGTTGGAAGGAGAAGCTTTGTACGGTACCATGAGGCTGATAAAGTCCTAAACTGCCATTCACTTGCAGTAATTTAAATACACTATTGTCTGACAGATGGATAGATGATATACGGACATTATTACCTTTAAACACACATATATAGCATCTGAGTGATACAGCACGGATAATTTATTCGTTACGTATCCTAATGAGAACTGTACGTTTGAAACAAGTAGATAAAATGCTAGATATTCCTAAAATAACCCTCCTTAGAGGCTTATTACCATTGCGCCTTCACAGATGGAAATCCGTTAAACCGAAATGTGTTTTTAGAGAGATTATTTAATTTATTTCGATGCGCCCCGTACGAAATCAAACAATAGTTTCCAGCCACAATCCCAGAGAAACTACGCAATTATGCTGAAAATGATCCCATCGTTCCTCGCGGTGCCTTATGGATTTCGGCGGGGAACTTAACCGTTTTTGGAAGTTACGCTGATAACGGTGATATCACCACCGGGTGAAGGAGATTTGCGACACATATTCCGTCTTTCAGCTTGGTTCATTTCACCGGACTGAAATACGGCTTCAATGCGACACTCACAGGCATATTCCATTGAATAGATAGATAATTTCTAAAAATTAAATGATACCCCCCCCCTCCCTCCTTTCTCCCACAAACCTATTTTCAGTTGGTGTAATTGATTCTCATCCAAGTTCGACTGTATTATGTTTGTTTGAAAAGTTAAAAGAATTCGCCTAATTTCTCCCCAAGCAGGCGATACTCCACCAGATCAGAGTGGCCACTTCAGGCTTTGTTGGTGCATCCAAGTGAGGCAGGGCGGCCCAGCTGCGAGAGCCGATCAAAAGCGAGCGGGGGAACGTGATATTAGCATCAAGAGCTCCAGCGCAAAAAAAAAAAAAAAAAAACATAATTATTAGACACTTCCTTCACCCCGTGTTCAGAAGTGAATATGTCTGTTTGTCAAGCAGCTGCGTGCATCCAGACATGGAACTGATTCGTACTTTGAACCGGCATTATAAGGCAATTCCTCCCTTTCTCCCCCCTTTCTGTATCCCCCTTATTGGTAATATGCTAATGACATCCGCCGTGATTAGTGATTTTCTTCTAATCTTTATTCCACAGTGGCCTGAGCAATCACAGAGGTAGAGCTGCGAGATTTACAGCATCAGGCTCCTTCTGACTGCTCTTCCGTCTGCCCCCGCTTGATTTAATTTGAATAATAACTCGAGAATTTTGGGGATTCAAAGGCCACTTTGGGCGGCTACTGTGCATTTTCGGAATCAGGAAACACGCTCACAGGAAAAAAAAAAAGCGTAGGAAAAGCCCTCTTTTCTGCTGCTGTGACCCCGGCCTGTAGAGAAGTTTAATGTTCCTGGTTCAATGATTATATCTTGCAAATCAAACGATTGATTCGTCTTTATTTGAGCGGAATCTATCGTTTTTTTTCCCCTTTTCATCTTGAGCTCGGAGTGAACTCCGCACGAATCATTTCGCATTTCACATTGAGCATAAATCCCTCTCCTTGTCGTACACGGCCTTATCGTGTATATCTCATTATGGATCTATAGTTATTCAGAGCAGCCACACGATGCGTGCTGAGGTGACTGAATTCGTCGGAGGCTTTTGTGCCGCAGCAATTGGAGCGACTATATAAAAAGTCTATTGTGTCCCCCCCCCAGCGCAGAGGGGTGGGGGGTAAGTCCAAATAACTGTGCCGCCTCACACTGTTTCCCAGCTTTTGAACCGGAGTCCACCTGGAACACAGGGGAAAAAAAATAAAAGAATTATTTGATTTATTCTGTTAACTTCCAGCAGAAAAAAAAGAAGAGGTTACACAAACCCAACCAGCAGCAACTCCAGCGTAGAGCATTCAGTAAGACGTCATTACAAAGTGTGGAACCCCCCCTCTGTGCTAAGCAGAGGACGACGTCCATCACTTCTCCCGATAACAGAAACGCTTTCATAAAGTTTTTTTTTTTTTTTTTGTCGAAGTCCGTCATAAAGCGGCTTTGAACGGAGGCGCCGCGGGGCGCCGCGCTCCCGTCCGAACGCGCCGGAGCAGCAGCTGCTAATTGGCAGCCGCCTCATTTGGCTTTGATTCACCCTCCCCGGAAGAGGCCGTTGTCTTATGAGATGGGGGGGGGGGGGGGGGGGGGGGGGAGACGCCAGAAGTTCGACGCCGAAACCTATAAAGCAGCTTTAAAAAGCGTCAATTACGGCGTGGATTGAGTGGAGTGGTAACGTATGGAACACCCTGATGCTCTTTTACAGGACATAAAGTGGGGCAGCTTCTAATTAAGAAGGGACGGCGTGGGGAGCGATCTAATGGCGAGTAGACACACGTGTGTTTTATCTACCGGTGTCTCTCAGCAGGACGTCAGAACCAGCCGCTGAAAAACGGAGCGAAACGGGATTATCGCCGGGCGCCATTACGACTCGAGTTATTACAAATGGGCTGCTCGGGAAAAAAAGGTGCGGCGGCGGCGGCGTTCACACCACACGCAGACGTGAAAAAGACCTCCCGTATGTTCCGAGGGAGAGAGGCGTCCTCGCCGCCGCCACGGAGGTCTCATCCTCTCCTCATCAGGCGACGAGAAGCGATCTCGGAAGGCGCGAGGTGCTAATTAAAAAATGGATGAACTTGAGAAAAAATTTGAAAACACGAGCCCAAGGTCTCAGACAGGTGCAGAAACTCTGTTTTTGGGTTATTTTCGTCCTTGAAGAAGTTTAATTCATGCCGGTGTTTCCCTCATAAAAAGCTGCTTTTGTTTCCGCTTAAGCCTGAAGCCAAAAGATTATCTTTTTTTTGTGATGAATTATCGGCCAGAGTCAGTGACACAGTGTATGAAAAGCAGCAAAAAGAGAATCCGTACTAATGGGGAACGACAGAGCAACGGCCAATTGATGATACTCCTGATATGTACAAGTCAGACGGATAATTCCTATTGAGAGGAAAAACGGAGCCGAAATGCAAGCGGACAACAGGATGGTCATTTTCAAATTCTTATGTGATTAAGTTTTAGTCCATTAGAGATTAAATGTAAAAAAGGGGAAAGACGTCATCTCTTGGAATGAACGCGTCTTGTTCAGGTTGAACTCCTGGGACAACAATGCAGCGGCGCGTCACGACTCTGCTGAGGGTTTGAAAAATGGATTTCGTTAAGTGCAGGAAGTATTATGTGTAGCTCAGGGCGAGTGGTTCTGTTGAGTTAGAGCAGCTGATTACCCCCGGCCCGGGCCCGGGGCGACACAGGGTATTTGTTTACTCCCAAGGAAATGAAACTATTTCCATCTAACTGGCCTGATTATTGGCCTCCTTTGCTTTTATTCCTCAACACATGCGATAGTTTCCTACTGTTACGACGGCTATCTCTACTTTGACCACAACAGATGGAAGGGAAAAAGAAAAAAGGTCTAAAAAGTTCCCTGAGCGAGGAAATAAAAATGTTGTGCGTTACATGAAGCATTGCTGGGGAAATCCTGTTTCCCATTATGTCTTCATAACCCACTGAGTTTTTACGCAGAGGTGCTGATGCAATTAGCCGTCCTCCTCCTAAATGTGTGCCAGATCGTGCTTGGGTTTCAAAGAGTCGGAGAAACACTATCTTGCTTCAATTTCAGGGGACCTGTGCTTAATTTCGCCCTCCTTTATCTAATAGAGATTTTTTCTCCCCCCCCCCCACCAAACGCCATGTGGTTTTCCGTCGGTTGAATCCAAATACCGGAGCACGACGGTCAGCCACGGGAGACAGAAGACTGATGTTTTATCTGCGCTTTTTATATTTAACTTTAACAAGTTTATCCTTAAAGAATCCTCACTCCTGCTGAGATCACAATCTATGTTTCCGTTTTAGATAGGGGGGGGGGGGCGTCCTTTGCTAGATACCGAGTTAACAGAGGGATAAAGAAGTAGGAATGTGGCTTTGGTTTAAACCAAAAAAAAAGTAAAACCATATTTTTCTCCCACATTTCTCCATCAGTTGAAAAACAGCACTGACATCTTGATTTCCAGAGTGCACATATTCCTCCCACTCCAGTGTCAGCAGGTTCCCTGTCAGGAAGAAGTGCTGCAGAGGACTGCAGGAACGAGACAGAGAGAGAGCAAAGGAAAAGGGGAAAAAGGGAAGGGAGGAAGTGGGGGTTGCTGGAGGAGGATGAGGTTGATCCCTACTAATCTGGCCTCTGGCCTCAACCCTGCAGCAGTAAACTGAGCAGTGCTGGCGGTGGATCCATCGGGAACCACACGGACGAGGAGACGCCCCTAGAGGATGAGACCCGACCATCCACGACACGCGCGCGCATCATCAGACTCAGGGCGGCTACAGGTATCAGTCATTTTTACGAATCACTCCCCCAGGCCGATGCAGTTTGACTCCGAGTGAAAATGCTTTTCCTTTACCTCGGCCTGTGACGACTTTACAACTCCGTGCACAACGCAAATCAATATGCAGGCGTGGGCTATTCAGAGTAAATGGACTCCGCGCCTTTGATTTACACACACAAAGCAGCGGTTAGGAAAAAGAGAGAAGTCATTCGTGCTGCATCGACGCCGTCATCGACGCCGTCATCGACGCCGTCATCGACGCCGTCCCCCGATGCGCGCGGCGCGGCCTCCCAACAAATCTACGATCTAGCGTCTCCTCGATATTAAATTGTCACCCACCCATTACGTGGGCACAGATGCCCCCGTCCAATCAGCAGCTGGCGTGTCGTATATTCCCGTTAATATTTCACATTAGCCCGTGGCACGGCGTAATGCGGGATGATTGCTTGTCTGTTATGGTATATGATGAGAAGTGTTGGGGCCGCTAATGTGAGACGTCTCTGTTTACCACTTTGATGGATGGCCTCCCTGATCGGACCTGAGTAACGTTCGTTGTGTGGGGGGGGGCGGGGGGTGTCACAGGAGAAAGATGACAGATGGGCCCAGCTGTTGAAGATATCGACACTTTGACCAGACCGCCGGCGCATTCATCACGGCGAGGCGAACCCGCTCGCTCCGCTCATCGAGACCCTCGCAGCATCGGGGGGGAAACAATTCACCTGAATGGGGGTTTTTATCAGCGTGGTATTTGTGATCAGGAGTCATAAATAACGCGTTGGAGAAAAAAAAAGACACTGCGATAAATTAAAAGCGACCAAAAGAACATGTAACTCGATTAAGTGTCATGGGAGATCAGGGGGGGTAATAGAGATAAACGGGGGGGTTATTTATGCTGTAATATAATATCAAGCGATCGCTGGCATCCAGGAGACGGCGTCAAAATGAAAGAAGAGGACACTAATGGCTCTCTGGGATCCTCCGCCTCAGTCGCACCATCGTGTCATGTTGATGAGCTACAACTGCTGCTGTTAGACTCACGGTGGACGGACGTGATCAGGAGGACACAATATTTATAAGAGTGTTGTATTTTCTTTAATTCTGTGCGTTCTTAAAATGCCATTACATGCCATACAGTAACAATTGAGATGTATTCGCTGAACAATGAGGATGTTTTGATGAAAGAAAGAAAGAAAAAAATCAAGTAATTCCTTCCCTGCCTGTTACAGGAAGTGCAGCTAATGAGTAGGATATAATATTCCTTGGATAGTGATGCACATGTCGTATGTTGATGTTGAGTCTCAAAAAGAGACACCGACTCTTGGAATAAACCTGGAAGCAGAAATGAATCAAAGATCAAAACAGCAAAAAAAAAAAAATCAACTTAAAAATGTATCTTCACATACTTTGAGTGAATCTCTTTCCCAGTTACAGGGTTTTTCTCTTTTTTTAGTAAAAATTTTAACATACAGCGTTTTTTCTGTTCAGCTGCAGTGGAAATGTTCTTATATAAAGATAGAGTTTAGCTCTAAAAAGATTCAAACTGACAGATGTTGACTCGATTTAACTGATGTGGTCGGTTAAAAACTCATATTCGCTACAAATAAAGCTTACATACGTTCTTGAAGAGCTGGAAAGTCTGAGGAATTCTCTCACGCTGATGTCTACTGTGGATTAGAGCAAGAGAAACACGTGTCGCTGTTCATCTGGGCGACTTCAGCCGGTGGTTCTCAACATGGGGTTAAGGGACCCCCCAGGGGTCCTCAAGGGGATTGCAGGGGGTCCCCAAACAAAAAGAGGAATCCATTATTCTCACTGGATTTCCATCTATAAGTAACACAGTGACATGTGTTGCATACAAATCTGTGATAAAAGCACAAATCTCAATATTTGTGTCAGTTTACAGGGGGCCGTCGTGAAATAAAAGTTGGAGAAGCACGGCTCCGTGTGTTACGATAGCCCCTCTCTGCGTGTACAACGTGTGACAAATTAGCTCTGAAATGTTTCATTAACATAATGTCTTGAACTTCATTAATAATGCTGTTTTTAATTATTCATTGTCTTGTTTCACTGGATACAGCAGTTTTACTCCTGCTGAGCTACAGATCTCCACTGGCTGAGGATGTTCTGGGGAGAAAAAAAAAAAGAAAAAGAAAAAAGAAATGTGCGTGCGTGAGGGAAAGAAGGAAGAGAGAGAGAGAGAGAGAGAGAGAGAGAGGCGGGTCATTATTTCAGCACTGCGGGGGAGACAGTTAAACACACTTTGTTCTGTTCAATTTGACTCTGTGCAACGTAACACACAAACATCTGTGTGTTAACCAGCTCGCTTCTTATTTCTAGCACTTTTTTTTTCTTTTCATGCATCTCATAAGTGTGAGGGGTTTGACTGCGTCTCTGCTGCACAGCTTGTTGTTTCTGATGTAAACCTAGTGTTTCTGTCAAAAAAAACAAAAAAACACTAAAAACAGCTTCATCACATGATGCAACTCTACTTACTTGAATTATGAGGTTGTGGATGGACTTGTAAACAAAGAAAAATTATTTTGATTAAATAAAACCATCCATCCATCCATCCATCCATTGTCTTCCGCTTTATCCGGAGCCGGGTCGCGGGGGCAGCAGTCTAAGCAGGGACTCCCAGACTTCCCTCACCCCGGACACGTCCTCCAGCTCCTCCGGTGGGACCCCAAGGCGTTCCCAGGCCAGCCGAGAGACATAGTCCCTCCAGCGTGTCCTGGGTCTTCCCCGGGGCCTCCTCCCGGTGGGACATGCCCAGAACACCTCCCTAGGGAGGCGTCCAGGAGGCATCCTGAGCAGATGCCCGAGCCACCGCAGCTGGTTCCTCTCAATGTGTAGGAGCAGCGGCTCTACTCCGAGCTCCTCCCGTGTGACCGAGCTCCTCACCCTATCCCTAAGGGTGCGCCCGGCCACTCTGCGGAGGAAGCCCATTTCAGCCACTTGTATACGCGATCTTGTCCTTTCGGTCATTACCCAAAGCTCATGACCATAGGTGAGGGTAGGAACGTAGATTGACCGGTAAATCGAGAGCTTCGCCTTCCGGCTCAGCTCCTTCTTCACCACAACGGACCGATACAGCGACCGCATCACTGCAGACGCTGCACCGATCCGCCTGTCAATCTCACGCTCCATCCTTCCCTCACTCGTGAACGAGACCCCGAGATACTTGAACTCCTCCACTTGGGGCAGAGACTCACCACCCACCCGGAGAGAGCAAACCACCTTTTTCCGGTCGAGAACCATGGCCTCGGATTTGGAGGAGCTGATTCTCATCCCAGCCGCTTCACACTCGGCTGCAAACCGCCCCAGTGCCTGCTGCAGGTCCTGGCTCGAAGAAGCCATCAGGACAACATCATCTGCAAACAGCAGAGATGAAATCCTGTGGTTCCCAAACCAGGCCCCCTCCGGCCCCTGGCTGCGCCTAGAAATTCTGTCCATAAATATAATGAACAGAACCGGTGACAAAGGGCAGCCCTGGCGGAGTCCAACATGCACTGGGAACAGGTCTGACTTACTGCCGGCAATGCGAACACAGCTCCTGCTCCGGTCATACAGGGACCGGACAGCCCTTAGCAAAGAGCCCCGGACCCCATACTCCCAGAGCACCCCCCAAAGGACACCACGAGGTACACGGTCGAATGCCTTCTCCAGATCCACAAAACACATGTGGACTGGTTGGGCATACTCCCATGAGCCCTCGAGGACCCGATGGAGAGTATAGAGCTGGTCCAGTGTTCCACGCCCGGGACGAAAACCACACTGCTCCTCCTGAATCCGAGGTTCGACTATCGGTCGGATTCTCCTCTCCAGCACCCTGGAATAGACCTTACCGGGAAGGCTGAGGAGTGTGATTCCCCTGTGATTGGAACACACCCTCCGGTCCCCCTTCTTATACAGAGGGACCACCACCCCGGTCTGCCACTCCACAGGTACTGTCCCCGACCGCCACGCGATGTTGCAGAGACGTGTCAGCCAAGACAGTCCCACAACATCCAGAGACTTGAGGTACTCAGGACGGATCTCATCCACCCCCGGAGCCTTGCCACCGAGGAGCTTGCCAACCACCTCAGTGACTTCAGCCAGGGTGATGGACGAGTCCGCCCCTGGGTCCCCAGTCTCTGCTTCCTCCTCGGAGGACGTGACAGTGGGATTGAGGAGATCCTCAAAGTACTCCTTCCACCGCCCGACAACATCCCCAGTCGAGGTCAGCAGCTCTCCACCCGCACTGTAAACAGTGTTGGTGAAGCACTGCTTTCCCCTCCTGAGGCGCCGGACGGTTTGCCAGAATCTCCTTGAGGCCGTCCGATAGTCCTCCTCCATGGCCTCCCCGAACTCCTCCCAAACCCGAGTTTTTGCCTCTGCGACCGCCCGAGCCGCGGCACGCTTGGCCCGCCGGTACTCATCAGCTGCCTCAGGAGTCCCACGAGCCAACAAGACTCGATAGGACTCCTTCTTCAGCTTGACGGCATCCCTTACTTCCGGTGTCCACCACCGGGTTCGGGGATTGCCGCCGCGACAAGCACCACGGACCTTACGACCACAGCTACGAGCAGCCGCATCAACAATAGAGGTGGAGAACATGGCCCACTCGGAGTCCATGTCTCCAACCTCCCCCGGGATCAGGGAGAAACTCTCCCGGAGGTGGGAGTTGAAGACCCCCCTGACAGAGGGCTCCGCCAGACGTTCCCAGCAGACCCTCACAACCATCCTTCTTATTGATAATATTAGCGTGTATGCTTATGCTGAATGCTGCAAGCAATGCAAGATCTTGTTCCTTTTTTTTCATTGCAATTTTTTTTTGCAAATATTAATATGTCTTGGAAATTTGGTCGGACATGTCTTACCACTCCGCAGAAATGTCTCCACCCGCCACGGCCAAACCTGCACATATGAATCTCATCCTATATTCTAAATGCTAAGTGCTTTCCTCATCCGGCGTTGAGAGGAATGGAATAAATATCTGGACGGCTCTCCTCACTCAAATGTATTCTCAAACATGGTTGCTTGCCCCGGTGCTTAGCAACATGGAAGCCGAGCAGATAAAAAGAGGAGAGAGAGAGAGAGAGGGGGGAGAAAAAAAAAAGAAGGAGCTGGAGAGAGAGAAATCCTCGCTGACAGCTGCTGTCTCCGTGCTGCTCCGCGTTGTAAAGATGTTTCCCTCAGAACCAGATTGAGACAAGTGACCCATTGTTCCTGTTGTAATTAAAGAGACCACAGCTGAAGACAGAGGAACACATGGCCGGAGGGGCTTTCCCCAACGTGGAGGAGCCCATCTGTAGCCGCCGCTGCATTTACAGCGTGTGATTGCTATATTTCATACACTATTTTAGGGTTTAGGACATTTCTCATATGTGTATGCTGTCTAAGTGGTGAAGACGTGGATTACAATCGTGATGTGTAACAATGACGTAATGACGTGCAGGGCTGGTCATGTGAGCAGGATGTGTCTCTGTAAAGGCCTTAGCAGCTCCTGATTCTGGGGTCAGAAGGTGCACATGGTATAAAAAAAAAAAATAAAAAAAAACTAATTTTGGTGTATTTCTATTCTTTGTCTTTTTCATGTTTAAATAATATAGATTCATGAAGGCCACGCGGACATTCAGGGACTGTAAAAGATATTTCATTGGTTGAGAAGAGATGACAATGTTAACCCATAAGAACACAGACACATTCATACCTTTGACATAATGGGCCAAATAGAACCATTTCTAATTTTGTTTTTCCAGAATAATAGTTTTTATCCCCAAAGATGTGTATTTTGGCATATATGTAACATTGGGCATTAGTGGTATACATATTTTATATTAGGTTTAGAATATGTCACTTTGGGACCTAATGAGTAAAGTTCAGACATAAAGCCCCCATGAGGAAGAGTCTGGAGAAACCAAAGTTCTTGTTACACCGGTGTCACTGTGGGTTCTTATGGGTTAAGAATCAGTTTTTCACGTGTGTGAATTTTGGAGAAAATAGAACTTCACTCTCATATTAATCATGACCAGAAGAAAAGCTCCGCTATCCTCAATTCACATGTTGGCTTCAATATTCTAACTTTTTGTTAGTTTTTTCCCAATGAGAATATTGTGCAATCACAAGTTGATGTGATTATATAAGATAAACGATTCATTTGAGATTTAAAGCTGTTTTTTTTTTTGCAAGGTGTGCACCTTTTCACTTAAGCACCAAAGGCATCACTCAATCCTTTATCTGATGCATTCTGAACAACAGCATCACGGTTGCGTCGCAGCGGTGGAAGCACGTCTCTGCATCCGCAGTCACATTTCATTCACTTTCTCTACGCCTGTTGCCTGGCGCAGCCGCAAATCGAGTAATTTCACAGTAGCATGAAAAGTTGAAGACGGGCTTAGCAGAAATGTCAAGCGAGACTCGGAATCGCATTTACACATCAGCGTGGATGTACGATACATATCTACTTAAGCTCTGAAAACAGACTCCGTATTCCTTCTACAACCTGGGAATAAAAAAAAAAAAGGCCTGGTTTTGTTCGCCAGACAATGATCAGTTCAAGTTCAAAACAGGCCGTTCTAATGAAAGCCTTGGTCCAAAGCGAAGCTGCATCCCACCGATTCACATGAAACGAAAACAGCAGACTTTGATTAAACTAGGTATTTACTGGACGTCAGTCGTCTGGCATAACCTGGTGTCTCCAATCATTTGATTTTATGCAATAGGCTTAAAAAGCACTTGAATCATAGACATGATTACAACACAGTGCTGAATAATTGGACTTCACAAAAAGAAAAATGTGTTATTGTGAAAAGGGGAAACAGCATGCTTGTGTTAAAAGCTTCTAAAAAAATCCTTTTTGTCTCTTTGTTTGTGGATTTATGGTTATTAAGCAATCTAAGGCTAAATATTTGGAATATCTCAGTACAACTCTGGACTGAATAACAACACAGTTATAGCCTTTTAAAATGACTTTTTGGTTTGCAACTCCTCAAAACACGATAGTATGTGTTGCATCATGATAAATGATGAAAAATGACCATATCTTAGGTCACTAGGTTTGACAACCCATTGTACTTTTCCCAGAAAAAAATGTAAGTAATCTCCAGAAACTTTGAGCCGATCCAGCGTATTTCAGATCATTTAAATACGTGCTTTCTTAGACTTGTTGCACCCTTCAAGGACGACTGTGGTTAGATCTGCAGACGCTGTGGTTTGTTTGCACGCCCCGGCCCGTCATCCCAAAGCTCTCAAACAGGAATTCATGAACGGGAAGTTTAGGTTGTTAACAGCTCACATGGTGGGGAATGTCTGCAATAAAACCTAACAGTAAAATTATGACTGTTTCCCCTTCACTCCTGAAGAACTGAAGTGTTTGTTTGTGTGTTAATGAATGGGTTGGGCCCATTTCACCTGTATCATCCTATTGATAACGTTAGAATAAATTAAACTTTGTGCCTATATAGGACTATATTGGGCATTGTGGGGGGTCCTCTCTTGGAGGCGCAAAATGGTTTAGTCCACACACACATACACACACACAGAAAGTGGAACAGCAGTGATTCCAGATTGCAAAGAGACTAAATGGATCAATCCAGGTGGTGAATGCAACAACTGGTCACCAATGTAATCTGATCTGATTACAGTTTACATGCTTTGACATTAAGAATCTGATGCTACGCCCTCTGCTCTGGACACTGAAAACACCAAACCACCAATAGAAACACAGGAATTTGGTGTTTTCTTCTGGGAGTTTGCATTAAAAAGTGAAATTCGTTGCTAACGTTGTGCTGGTTTTCAGTGCATCAGCCCTCGGCTGCACATCCCCCAGATGGCAGGAGCCTCCACTTCATTGTGGTGTGATTAGTCCATACATCAGCGCTGTGTAAGTCACTATGGCCGACGCACTTTGCTGGACAGAAAAGTGAAAACTTGCCAAGGCACACAGTTGGCTCACGTTTTCTGACACGTCCTTATAAATCAGTTTCCCTGTTGGAACTTATTAGTACGGCAAACATGTCTCTGGCAAAACCCGCTTCTGCGACACACTCACACAGAGCTTTTGTACGTTATGGTTTTTTCCCCATCTCTCCCGCAGCCATTCACACGCCGACGCCGCTGACCGGAGCTGTCAGGGTTGGACTTGGGATCCGCGGCATTGTTCAAGGACACGTTGGAGAGGAAGAGGGGCTCAAACCGCCAAACCTTTCCGAATTAGGTTCGCCTCCATTTTCAATTATCAGGCCAGCAGGGTCAAATCCTTGTGGCGCTGCAGAGACGTCGCGCAGGCGTTTGACGCCAGGGTTTCACAATCAGGATACTGTGATCTCTCCCTCGCTGTGGCCGAGTACTTTGGGTTGCAGAAATACAACCGGTAAAACATTTAGGAATTTCTCAAAAAACACCAATTAATTACCATTTTTTGAAAAAGAAAAAAAAATCTATCAATATGCAAATGCGCATCAGTTCTACGCCTGTCGTCGGCGGTGTGCTTTATAATTAGAAACTAGACTTGTACATCGCTAACAACACATATTTATTATTATATTCTTGAAGTTTTGTGTAGTTAGAAAGAAATAATGAAAGTGTCATGGTTTTCTTTTACAGTTGTCTCCTCCCTGTGTTACTTATTCATTACCCTGTCACCGATATGTTGCTGCTGATTTAACAAGTTAGAAAGCTTGAAGATCCTCAGGCCATGAAAGTAATCTGTTTGGAATAATAAATGGTGTCTGGCCATGACGGCGTTTGTTTGCTTTATTTATTTATTTTGTCTTTTTTTGACAAAATATATTCCGTTATCTTGTTTTGTTTCTGTCTCCTTCATTGCGAAATCATCAATCATTTATGAAAATGCAAATGCTGGGAATCTGGAGTCAAAGCGGTGAGAGCAGGATGTTTTCTCACCTTTCTGCAAAGATCGTTCTCAGAGTTTCGTGCTTCACGTTTCCACGTCACACTTTGAGTAAGAGGCTCCAAGCTATTTATGACATCACAAATCATCCTCATTCCACTTTATACGTTAGACGTTCCACATTAGCTTCCTACTACCAGACTCTGCACAGTGAAGCGCCAACATCCAACTGTTCAAACAAGAAGAGAAACATTTTTGAGTTAAAGGGGACTTCTTCTTACAAAGACATTCATTGAAGGTTAAAGAGAACTGATGCCAACATGTTTTTCCCTTTTCAAAGTAAATTAATAACCGATTGTGAGAGCAAGCGTCGAACCTTCAACACGTTGTCCCTTTTCTCCAGTGACAGCAGCGCTATGAATTGATTTGAACAGACTGATTGCACCGGTTGTGTAATCGTGTGACATCTGAATTAGCAAAACTTTTTAAAAAATGCACGTCAAAGTCATCCAGATCATGGTTATCCAAGTTAGATTAAGCACAGTATGTGTCGTCAAATGTAGAGTCAAGTCCGTCGCTGCTGGGTCACTTTTAATTGTCAAACATGAGAAAAAAAAGGGCCATTGTGTGAAACATCTTTTTCCGACACAGTCTGCTTCTTTTCTGAATAAATCTCATTGACGCTGCCGACCTGATGAGCCCCGACAGACGCTCTCGCCACGATGAATATGCCACGAAGAGAAATCAATAAAATCAAAAAGTAAATAAATAATACGGATACAAGAAGAAGAAGAATCTCACTCACAGGACCTGGTAACCTGGTGCACTTGGGAAAAAAAAAGAAAAAGGAAAACACTTACGCTTGATTAAGTAACGTTACTTAAAACGTTCATATTATCTGTAGGTCATAGCGACATCAACCTACACACTTCATTATTTTTAATTAACCCCACTTTTTTAGCCCATTAGCACCAGCTGTACCGATGTGTGTTCAGCCTGTGATACAAATCAATGAACATTGCTATCCTGAAGGCCATTATGGGCTTTTTTCCCCCCACTCCTTTTAATACATCAAGGGACTAATAGACACACACTTTAGATTACAGCCGATACTCCCCCCTAACTCTTTTGGAATGAAAAAAACCTGCTCCCACGCGACACTCTGAGGGAGAACATTCATTGTCCAAGAGCACAAAGCGGAGTATGAGTCACAGTCTTTTTAAATCTACAGTGAAACCTTCAATGAATATGACACCCAGAAGTCTCGCCAAAACTACTGATCTGAGCGTTAATTGTCCACAGCGACATTTGTGCGAGTTGCTTGAGGAGCCTCATGACTCTGTGTCGGGACTAAAGACCTCATAGTGGGGGGGGAGGGGCTGTCATCACCTGCAGAGTTTCTGCAGCGCTGATGTTTCAACAGTAATTGCAATGGGACGCGTGCATCCTGCAGACGTGCGTCCTGCAGACGTGCGTCCTGCAGACGTGCGTGCTGCAGACGTGCGTCCTGCAGACGTGCGTCCTGCAGACGTGCGTGCTGCAGACGTGCGTGCTGCAGACGTGCGTCCTGCAGACGTGCGTGCTGCAGACGTGCGTCCTGCAGACGTGCGTCCTGCAGACGTGCGTGCTGCAGACGTGCGTGCTGCAGACGTGCGTCCTGCAGACGTGCGTACTGCAGACGTGCATCCTGCAGACGTAGATGTGCGTCCTGCAGACGGCGGGCCAAAGTCAGCCCGAGGAAACCGATGGACTCCAAGGAGCAATCCTCATATTTGGAGCCACAAAAATGTTGTAGGTTTCTGATTTTCGTACGCCCCCCTGCGCCACGTTGCTTGTTGCCTTGTTGCAGAGAGGATAATTAATAATATTTCCTTACCTATCTGGTCTATGAAGTGAAGAGGTTTAATCCCATTTTCAGGTGCAACCCTTGTTTAGTCTTTAGAAAGACCCGGGGGACGACGTCGCTCTACCGTTGACCTCTGCGGAATATGAAAAATGGCTCTGCACGCCGTCCTGATTAAGAAAACACTTAATCTCTTCCTTGGAATGGGATGAAACTTGAACCTGCATAATTTCCTTCATGTTTTCGTTTTTTTCTTGCGCGTGTTATTTTTTTTTTGTTTGGATGATGAATAGGGAAACATGTTGCTCTTACCTGCCCAACTGTAGCTCATCCTTCTTCCTGTTACCTTGGGCCTAATTTAATAACCTCAAACTCACTCAGCCAACTGTAATCCTACTGTGCACCCTGATGGCAGAAATATGTGTAAACACCTGCACTAATTACCTTCTCAGGCAGATTATTTATGAAATGCATTAAAGCATACCTAAAACGATTCATTGGTCAGAATTCGGTGCAATTTTTCACTCGACCATCCAGATATCCCTCAGCCCAGGGGAGGCGAGGCGCATTCCCGCTGAAACTAAACAGTATTATCTCTCCTTGGCTGTTCGTTTTCAGGACTGTTTGTTGCAAGGAGACTAAACAAGATTAGCAAATAGACAAAGAGGAGCATTGTGCCGTTTCTCTGAAATCGGACCACATTGATTGTTTGCGTTTGATTTAATCTACTTAATGTGTTTACCGTCCAGTGGAGATTCCAGTTTTTTTTTTCCCCCCTGAAATTCCCTAAATAAAAAATGACAAATTCCTCACAATTGCATGTCTGGCGATTAACCTTCTAAATATTTTCTCATTGTGGAGTTTCCAGGAGAGCAACACTGCCAGCACTGCAGGTGCCGAGTGGAGGACAAAATTAGCACAGCACTCAGCCCGGAGTGTTAAGGAGGACTAATTGAGACAAAACTTCTCCGTGATAGACATCTCTGATTACATTACATCAGCCAAATATTCCCGTCTCAGGAGCGAGCTGATACAGGAACGACAAAGAACCAGCCAAACTTGCGCCGCGATTACCGGTGGGTAATGATTTCTCTTATCAGCCAATTATCTTTGTTTGCTTATCTTGTACCAGAAGTTACTGGGAGGGAGGCAAATTGATCAGGAGGGGGGGCGGGGGGTGTTGTGTTAGTTTTCCCAACAATTGTCACTATCTAATCAGGGGAAAATATGACAACAGATAATCAATCCTTCGACCCTCAGCGTTCATCGTTTAATGCAGTTGATAGCATTTAATGGATTTCATCGATAGCCTTTTATAGAACAGCCGCAGATATCCAGCAGCTTCCTGGAGTGTTTCTCTAGACTCGGCAGGATTTATTCACACATCACAGGAAAAAAAAAACACCTGATGGTCTGTGAATCTGAACCGACATGCAAAGAGATTTCTCAGCAGCCCCAGTCTCAATAAATATGTGAGCAGGAGACGTATAGATATGTGCAGCTTTCAGATCATTTCATGGTGCAGATGCAGTTAGGAGCGGGTTGTTATAGATTTACAGCACAGCGTGATGGACAAGATGCTAACTTGATGCGGCGCCTTCGTTTCTGTGTTAAATATAAATGTGCAGTCACTATATTGACATCTTTATATTTCTCGGCTGCAATTTTACTGCATAAAAGTGCTGCACTAAAACTCTGCGAATCTGCAGATAATAATACTGTAGTAATACTACTGTAAATGCTTATTGCAGGAGATTGCTGTATACTTTACAGTGAGTCACAGTAATTAAAGCAATATTAATTTATAATACTAATCCCCAATATTGTAAATTACACTGAATTTATAGTATTTAATAGTTTTTTTTGTACGCTTATTCACCAAATATTGAAAATGCAATTGAAATCTCAATATTTAATTGATTTTTTAAAATTATTTTACAGTAAAGACAATATTGCAAACAGAAGTAAACTACTTCTACTACTACTAGTAAAAGAAAGAAAATAATTTCAGTGTAATTTAAGAAAATTAGTTGACAGATGCTGTGTAGTTTACATTAACTGAAGGGATGAAACGTTTTATTTCTCACAAAAGGTAAAAAGAATTTATGCAGGTTAAAACCTGTCAATGCTACATACTGAAGCTACAACTGTAGATTTTATTATTTGCATTTCATCGATGCCTTTTGTCGTGCGTGTGTGCATTTTCCTCATGGCCATTGAGAAATTGATATGAATCGTCTATGGAGACGTGTTAAACCCACTAGTGGCTGCTGTGCTCATTTCTCTGAAAAATTTGCGCTTTCAAATGATAGTGATAAGCATTTTCTCTGCATCCCATTAAAAGCTTGCTGTACATAGCACATTATGTACACAGAAGTAGACAATAAGTAAAAAAAGCTCAGCTCAATAAGATCGCCTAATGAGAGCATGATGGAATTATCTCAACTAGAATATTTGTCAGCCACAAGGTAAAAAGAATCACGACGCATAACTTGTTAGTTTGTCAAATTAGAGTGAGAATATAACGGGTCATTAACGTGTTTTGATGCAGTGCACAAGCTGTGGAAGCTGCAAACGCAGAGAGAGGAATAAAATCACTAACCTTTAATTTGCTCAATTAGAATTAAAAGATGGCAAAGCTACGCGTGTCCTGAGCTGTATCCGTCTTTACTGGTTATCATTACCGGGGATGGAGAGCCCCAATTTGTTTTTTGGGTTTTTTTTTCGATCCGTTGTTTGTTTGCCTCAGGTAGGCCATCTGTCAGAAACTGTGCGAAAAACCCTCGCGCTCGTCGTGAGCGGGTGAACCGCGGCGCGCGCAGAACAAATAAACAGCAGCCTGCCGTCTCAGTTAATGATATGACAGCGTGTGTCAGCGAACCACGAGAGCGCAGCCACTGCTGAGAGTTCCAGAGAAACTTTGTTGTGCCGGAGCCGATTAAATGCTGCTGAATGTGTCTCAAGTACCATCCAAATTTCTCTACTAATTGTAATGTTGGCCTTCCTCATGCTACTTTAAGTAGAAGAAAAGTAAAATATGTTTAATGTATCAGATTCAAGGTGGATATCTGTAATAATTCATATATATATATTTTATGGTCTAAAAGCACCTATTAAATGGTAGCAGCGATGCACACACACACACACACACCCTCCACCCTTCTCTACTGACACGCCCACTCTGTTGTGATTGGCTGAAACGTCTCGCCTCTTTGCACATGCTGGAGTCCTTAAAAAAAAAATGAATAAATAAAAAAAGCAGAAGTACGGGCACACTCTGGAAGGAAGGAGCTGCTACACGCATCCGGGGTGATTTACTGTTAACCTTCAACTCCTGTTGTGACATCACAACAGGATTGGTTGTAATCGAGTCTTATTTTACAGATGGCGTGCTAGCAGGTACATCAGAGCCCTAAATATTTATACGAAAGCACTGACTGAAGAAGGGTTTTTTTTTTTTTTTTAATATTTCAACAATATATGCCGGCTCCAAACACTTCCACTATGTGAAAGTCACATCTTCCTACTCGGGGCAGCATTTACCACACTGCAATTCATGAAAATGGGCTTGCTTTGCCCGGGCGTCTATTAGCGGCGTGTAGCCATGCAGGTGACAGCCGGCGAGATGTGACAGAGTGCCATATTATCCCACAGACAAGTCCCCCCCAATTTCAGACAGCTACATCATGAGAGGATGATGTGTTTGAATTATTGATACATCCTCAAGGTTGAGTGCATCAAGCTTTTTTTTTTTTTCTTTTAAAAGGGGGGGGCGGCTTTTCTGAATGCTATGGAGGGAGTTTCAAAGAAATAAGAGTGCATTCAGGAGATATAAGCACACTGGAGCTATGAAAGGATAGCACAGGAAACACAGAGATACGCGGCTCTATGACCACGTCGGGCTCCGGGTTCCACAGGAATCGTGACGGATGCTTCTATCTTCCAGTTGCAGTTGGAACGTTTTGATCCACGCGAAGTGCAGATCATGGAGGAGGAGGGGGGGGGTGGATTTGTTATAATTAACTGGAGGAGTGAATACGTCCTACAGAGATTATACTAATTACTCGAGCTATCTCGGAGGTTCACTGAAGGATCAGGGGCTCGCCGTGTGTATTTCTGTGTCATATTGGTCTCTTGGAGAAATAAACATACCCCCCTTGTGTGTTTTCGATTAAACTGAGTACTTAACTGTTAGGCAGAAAGTGTCAGCATTCAATGATGGTGAGGTTTTTGCTCTCAAATGGAATATCTAAATGTGGGTGGTGTTTGGCTATTATTTCACATCTCTTGGTGGAAGTTCTTTGTCTCTAATCGCCCTTATGTTGAACACTTTCAACCCTAATGACACTCCCCACTCACCTGCCCTGTAAACTGGCCTCCAGGAAAAACAAAAAAAGCCATCCGAGAAAACAATTTTGAAAAAAAAAAAATTTGTGAACTTACCCTTGAAAGTGACTCTTTATATTGAACTCCCAACAACTCAAAGTTGCGAGCATAATGTGTCTGTGTTGTCAGCCATATTAACAAAGTGAACACACCATTAAACAATGTCATTAACCACCGACTCATGTTAATGTCTTCCTTTAACTATCAATGACGCTTAGCTTACTGGTCTGAAAGGGAAATCTGTTTTCTGGATTATTAGTCCAAAATAGAAAGTCACTGAGCACTTCAAATGTTGTTGTGGTGCTTGGGAGGGTGGGACGCTGCAGTTAAATTGAATTGAAATAATTTAAATGGCAAGGATGGGTGGCGTAGGACTTTTTATTGATGTATTTGCGGGTGGTTAGCGCGGAGTCAATGGATTGGGTGTCGCTTTTTATATTGTGTCCCGTGCAATATCCTATGTCGCGCGGCCATCTAAATGCAAATAGGATGAATCCGATTCAAAATGGCTCATTATGGCGGATGTCGTAATTCACCGATCGCCACCTGTAACTTTGCGGTAACCCGGGTTCGACACCGCAAATTGTCACGATGAATTGTGCTTTGTGGTGAGCGGCTTTACTTAATGACTTCCTTAGTACTACCAAATTAAAAAAAAAAAAAATGGTTCCATCGATTGGCGAGTCAACAGACCTTCACCAGGGCAGCCACACTGACATGAAATAGTAGGTAAACACAGGTGTTACCAATTAAACTAACCAGGGTTCCGTTCCATGTGGGTCACAATGCTGCCATCGTGCATGTTGCATCACACTATAAGGAGCAGAACCTTTATTCTTGCCAACACCTGTGTGTGCCTACTATTTCATGTAAACAGGCTTTGCCTCTTGCTTTTTCTTTTTTTTTTTTTTTTTTTTTTTCCATCTGCTCTCAGACACCATCCCTTAGAGGCTACGGGTTATTCACGAAATATGACCTTGAAAACCAAAGCACATATTTTTCCACACACACTTTTTGCTCACCCCATAATGAGACATGACAGTATGACCTGGAGTCGCGCCTCCCTCGTACACTTTAGGTGCTACTTTGCTGAACGATTGATGTCAGGGAGGTTACGGCGAGGCTTTAAATCATTAAGCTATAGAAATATCGGTGCCCGTCACTCCAACTCCTTTGTGACATTCTCATTCCACGGCTATATTAATCAGTTTCAGCCCATAGGCCCAGACAGATGGCTTTGATAACTTGCTTAAAGCAGTCCAAAACACCACAGATAGCGCTACAGCAAAACCAGACATCCATCTTAGCCTCTATTTGTTCCATTTTCCATGCAAACACAATCATTATACACTTGGCTTGGGGGAGAGATTCCCTGTCACACGGCCTAACCCTACTACTGATCTGGATTTGTGTCACATGTGTTTCTTGAACGGCTTAATTGATGCTAATATTAAGTGAGTGTTGCTAGTTTTAGTAACCACGAACAGCAACATCTCTCCAGACATTTCACTTTTTTCATACCTCTTCAAAGTCACATTAAATAGGGAAACTTTAAATACACACACACACATGTATATACATACATATATACACACACATATACATATACATAATATAATATACATACATATACACATACATATATATACATACACATATATATACACACACACACATACACACACGTTTATATATGTGTATGTATATGCATAGGCATGAAAATAAGGCACCGTTAAGTGTACAAAAAATTGGAAAATATCCATTCCACGATCACACAATCTTTTAAATCTGTAAAAAAATAAATAATTCCAGCACCTTATGAAAAAGGCTATAAAATCATTATGTTGTACATATTGGACTTAAGTACACTGCAATCAACTATGCGTTCAAAATAAGCTTTATTGCACAGCTGCACTGAACTGGACAAATTAAAAATCTTTTTATGAAATCACAGCTATAAAAATGAATTTTCTCCAAAAATGAAATTTTTGGCATGTATGGCAGGAAAATGTTCCCATACATTTAAATCAGGGACATCCAGGGAGCTTCAAATTAATTTAGAAATTGACTTTTTGGCTCCGTGTGTACTCCTATATCTCTGGATTTCAAAGTACTTCAGAGTACAAACCGTCATCTTTAATTTAATGCCACGTTCATCCATCTCAGAAGAACAATTACACATCTGCAGCACTTTTGATGGTTAAATCATTTCAAGGTGACTCAAATAATTGAGTAGTAGCCTGCAGTATTTAATATGGTTTCACAACTGGCACTTCCAAATCACTAGAATATGCAGTGAATTAAAACAAAAAAAACTGTGCAGCCTTTATTCACCATGAAGTGTGTCTTATTTCCAGGTGGTCATATAATCAAGGATAAAACCACTTTGTATTTCAATGAGCACAAAGCTGAACACTGCATTTCTGCTCAATCGTGTCTCGTGTGATGCAGAGATAATGAAATCTTATAGAAACATTTGGGATATCAGACTTGTTCCAAACCACAGAGGATGTTAATACATGAATCACTTAGACACTTTTTTCCTGCACTTAACAGACATTGGAGAGGCTTAACCAGTCCGTTCTCTATGACAAATGAGAAATACATAAAAAAAATCAGTAACTAAAATGACATAGCTTATGTACAATTGAAAAGGTGGCACGTTTTTATATATATTAAGAGGAGGTCATTATCTGCATCTAAATCTGTATTCAGGATGTCTCTCTGCATCTGTATTTACACAGAAGCCCAGAAGTGTGCATGTTTTATTCAAATGTATTATATATAACTCTCTACTCATTGGTAATGCAATTTTTCTGCCATTAAATCATCACATTGACACTTAATACTGGAATCTAATTATATATACACATATATATATATATATATATATATATATATATATATATATATATATATATATATATATATATATATATATATATATATATATATATATATATATATATATACACACATATACAAACACACATCATAGTAGCTTGCAGTGTACTTAAGTCCACTATGTACAAAAATAATCATTAGCTTTTTTCATAAGGTGCTGAAATTATCCATCCATCCATCCATTTTCTATCCCGCTTATTCCTTTTCAGGGTCGCAGGGGTCTGCTGGAGCCTATCCCAGCGCATTTTATGGCGAGAGGCAGGGATACACCCCAGATGGTCGCCAGCCAATCGTGGGGCACACACACCATTCACACACCATTCCCTCACACACTCACACCTATGGGCAATTTAGATTTGCCAATTAACCTGAGCATGTTTTGTATTGTGGGAGGAAGCCGGAGTACCCGGTGAAAACCCACGCAGACACGGGGAGAACATGCAAACTCCACACAGAAAGGCCCCAGACCCAGGCCCCAAGGCGGTCTTGAACCTGCGACCTTCTTGCTGTGAGGCAACAGTGCTACCCACTGCTCCACCGTGTCGCCCCTGCTGAAATTATTTGGCACTTAAATTCTTTTAATTTATTTTTTACAGATTTAAAAAAATCACTTCTCATTAAGGTTTGTATTTATAGCGACGCCTTATTTAATGCCTTTATATATATAGGTATGTGTATATGTCTGTGGATACTAAGTCTACATCCCATGAAAACTCTACAGCCCGTCTGAACATACAGGCTAAAATGTAGATACTTATAGATTTTTAAATGGGGGACAACCACAGGTAAATTCTACAGGTTCTGAGCTTTATTTTGGATCCACAGGTTGCAGGGTTTGTCTGTCTCATTAGCGCCTGCTCCTCCTGGCTGAGAGTCTCCCTGAGTGAAAACCAGCGTACGGCTCTCAGCTCGCCGCCTGCTGTGCGCTGATTCGTGGGGGCGACGAGAATACAGTGATCACTTTTCAACAATGTGTGTGCTGGCAAACGAAACGACCTTCGACTTTTTTTTCCCCCCTTTCCTTTTTTTTTTCTTTTACGGGAGGAAATTAACACATACAGTTAAAGAGTAGAGGCTCTAAGCTTCATTTAGATTTATAGGTTGCAGGAGTATGAACGAATACAGCTGCCACACCAGGTGTTAGTCTTGCTAGCTCCGTGTGTGTGTGTGAGTGTGTGTGTGTGTGTGTGTGTGTGTCACCACCACCTGCCTCAGGGGGTGCAACTACAGGATATAGAGATCACTTTCAATAATTTGTAGTAAATGAAACGACTATTTGGTGAAATCAAAGTCCAATGTTGCAAGCAGAATGGGCGTTTTTTATCTTATAGCCATTAAAAATGATATGAATTAATATGTAGAAACACACACACATTAACTATGGAGCTGATGTTTCTTTGCTTCCCCCAACCCTGGATAATAATAGGCATCTTCAGGTGGAAGAAATATTGGTTTCCACCACGACATGATTAATGGTCATTTCCAACCACAAGCAGGTTCAGATCCGTAAGCATGGATATTCTGGTGTTTACTGTTGCCATGACAACAAAACTTGCCTAACTTTTGGCTTTGTCTTGTTAAAAAAAAAAAGGAAACAGGGGGAAGGATCATTTGAGAGAAGTGGGTCACGCACAGAACGTCATACGTCACAGCCCTGTCCCGACATGCCGACGTCACCCGATACAAAGACGAGATGAAGCTAGCACTCACGTTGTTTTCTGTACAGCAAATCCTGCAGCAGCAAAAACTGCCCTGAGAGCAGCCAATGAACGTTACTGCATGTAGCTGGACACTTTACGATTTCCTAAGCGTGGTATTACTATAAGCTGCTCAGATTTCACCTGGTCTGCCCCGTTCTAGCGTCTGATCAGCAGTCGATCCAATGGCATCCAATCAAGTTGCAGGACAGAACCATAAAGAATTAACAGGAGATTAAACAATATGATTCAGAGTTGAGGTTAAACTCAAGGGAAAATTTGAAAAATATATATACATATATGAAGTATTTAATTCTCAGCTTTTGCAGCACTCACACTTATAAAAAAAAAAAAAGTGTTGAATCACTCTTTCAGATTTGTGAAACCTTTACCCTGTTTGTGAAAACTTAAAAAAAAAAAAAAGATGGTTTCACTGATATAGATTCACATCGTGATTCCACGTCTATTTGTTTTGTTGGTTAACTCATGCACAGCAAAAAAGGTAGAAAAACTTTTTTTTTTACCTTCTAAATTATCCAATACCTTGAAAATGGAACATTTTTCACAAAATAAAAGTTTCTCAAATGTGAGACCTGGTTTAATGAGTGTCTGTTGTTTCCTTGGTAATCCAGTCTGGATGTGACAAGTCCAAGTGTAGTGGTTGTTTTTTTGTTTTTTTATCTGGTTGGTTTTTCAGCTGGTCTACTCTACTCTACACTTATTGTGGTCTGGCTAGGAAAATAATGTTGGCTTTTTTTCCTGTCTTCATAAGCCAAAAAAAGGAAAAAAAAAAAAAAGATTTTACAATGACTAAGACTTCCAAAACGCGATTGGTGCAAAACAAGCACTTTGTGAATTGGAAGGTAACTTAAGCATCGTAGTTTACAGATTCATTGATCTAATTAGACAGCTAGTTAGTATGTAGGGATAGATATTTTCTGACATCTGTTTCAATGCTCACCTCTTAGAGATATGAAAAAAAAATGAGGAAACAAAGGCATCACAAAGGAAGTACAATAGCCTGCAGTCGTGGACGTCCGTGCACGCCAGTGCTGCATGAGTCATCTGAAAACACAAAGCTATCACCGATGCAATACTGTCTGTCTCGGCTATTGATTGCAACTTGCCCCCATCTACTCTCTGACAGTAGTTGACAGTAAGTACAGCTCAGAACGTCGCGCGATATTGACATCAAGAGCAGAAAGAACCTCACCGCGGAGAGACGCCAGAAAATGAAAAACTCGGGTGTGCGACACGGGCCGTGTCTCAGTCACGATGGACATTAAGTCTCCTGGTGTCACTGCGTCTGTAGAGAGCGAGAAGCCCTAAGTGTGTGTGTGTGTGTGTGTGCTTCAAAAGGCACACACACACACACACACACAGGCACGAAATAGTCTGAGAGCAATTTGAGTCCATATGTGACGCATACTACATCAAGATGAATTGAACTATATTATTAGTGACAGCTGTGCCAACATGTGTGAAGCATTCACAGCGTGTTTCCACATTGAATAAGAAGATGAAGTACACGAGGAGGATCCTCCTAATGACCCAGAGCTCTGCAACCCTGAACGATCACTAAATAGATGCTGCTATGGCAAAAAAAATAATACAAATAAAAAATAAGAGAGTGCTTGCAGTGTTTTGCACCCACTCTCCAGCTGGTAGAAGTGACAACTCGTTCTCTTTTCAAAGTTACAAAAACTCCGTTCACTGCTGCATACGAGCACAACGTTCAAAGGCGCGTTTGATGCCGGGTTTGGGGAACAACAATCACTGTCAGCACGAGACGGAACGGAGGCAAGTGAAGGCAGCCCTGCAGAGGGAATACTGTAATCTGTGGAAGGAGTTGGTGGATATCCTGGAGCTGTTTGGAGGAGCAACAGATTGTCCGATGGGTGTAGACAGTCAGCCACAATCAGTAGAACGCCATGAATCCTGAAACAGGACTTTTAAATTACACGTGTACATGCGACACAAGCCTGTACAGAGACTAGTAGTGAATTGGAGCTGGGCAAGGTGATCTGCACATACGCTAGAGATCCCCACCAGGCTCTGACCCGGAAGGGGAAGGGTATGTAAAACATCAACAGAAGCATACAGAATGTGTTGTTCATCTTGCCAGGATTTACCAGTCTTTCACCACTTGGATCCAGCATTTTAGGGCAGAGGCAGCAGAACGAGTGAAGGGCAGATTTATTTTGATGTACTTTTCCCCTCATAATTTGATTAGTATTTTATCACAACAATAATGTGCATGTATATATATATATATATATACGTGTAGTAATAGGAGCTCTTTTGTTTCGACCACGTTTGTTTTTACTATGTATGCAAGCGTCTGCAGGGACTGAGCAAACGGAGCCTCCTGTTGATGAGGAAGAATGACAGGAGCTTGGACAAGTGGAAAATCTGTTTGCCAAATTCTGTAAGAGGCAAAAGGAGGACGCTGGGACCGGTCCAACGCTAAAGCTCAGTCACCGCCTCGACACATCCAGAGAATGCACCTCCCGCTCTGGGCGGTGGAAAAGAAGCCGCTTCCCGCCGCGCCTCCCTGTGACCACCGGTGCCTCCAGATATCAGACGTGGTGATGTCATGCTGCGGCCTCGTCGTGCAGAAATGACTGACAGGCTTTTGGCCAATTTGGGTTTTCTTCGCAAATGAAATGCATCATAAGAGTCAGAGACTCACTCTTTCTCTCTCTCTCATATCGGGCTCATGTGATTGGCCACTGCTGTGTGACATCAGGTTATGCTCCTTTAAAAGTGGACTCTGTCTCAACTTCTCACTGGACAGTCACAACATTTTTTTTTTCCAGGACCCCATTTAACCCTTATTCCCACCGCCAAAAAACACTTCCCACATTCAAATGAATGGGAGGTTTATCTTTTTTTTGTTTTTTCCAGCCACTGATGGACCATGGCAACACAGCTGCAGCAGCTGCACAATTTGTCATAACCTTTGGCTATAAACACTTCAGACACCGCTGTGACTCAGAAATAGACAAGCGATTTCCTCCTTCTACAAGTCACGATACAAAGCAAAATGCATTTATTATCTTTAAAGCTGGAGTGCGGGGGTTCTGTCTCCATCTGCTGGTGGTGAGACCACATTACATTTTTTTTTTTTTAATAGTTGCTTTGTTAAGGTATAATTAATAGTGTCACAACAACTTCACTGGCAGAATATGATCTATTAGGTCTAATAAGACTTGGAAAGTCATGCCATGATATGACTATGATGCACATACACCGCCCATAGAGCATGCACAAGGTTTTCTATTCAAAAAAATGATGCAGCTTTAAAAGGAACGCTTTCATTGTGTTGTTTTCCCACATTGCATTGCAATAACCAGTTTATAATGAGGATATATCAAACAAATAATCGCTGCCGGTACTATATGCTAATAGATAAAGGAGTGTTGATAACACAGAAGACGCTTTGAAACCCTTTGATATATTTACACGTCGCTTTAAGCAGACTGGAAGGCGGGCGGCAGATGATTGAACACTCATTTGAACCACAAGAGACTTGACTTTGAATTTTTAACAAGCCTCGAAACTTCACTTGGACGGGAAAAAAAAAAAAAAAACTATCTGAGAGGTCACGCACACACACACAAACACACACAGACACACACAGACACACACACACACTCTCTTGAACTAAATTATATTCTAGAACAGTGGTCCCCAACTGGTGGGTCGTGACCCCAGAGCGTGTCGGTCACTGGGCCATTGTGAGTGGTCACAGATGTGTGGGATAGTGGGAATCCCACGGCGCCTTGATTTTGGGTTCAAATCTGAGGTCTTTGCCTTTTGGCCCATGTTCAATTTTCTTCCTCTAATAACTTGAATGTCCATTGTTATTCAAGTGCGACAATATCTGTTCAAAATTCATGCATAAAAGCATGAACTGTGCAACATAAATATTCTCATGCAAGCCAGAGTTGGTGTTTTATTTATATGATCTCTTCCTCTAACAACTACAACTTGTTTTTTTTTTATTTTTTTTTTATTCTCTGCTTCCCGTAAAGCTCTCTGTGACAAAACGCACGTTATAAATAAATCTCGCTGAACTTGAGTTGACCTGGGAAAAGTCTAAAAAGACATTTTTAGGAAGTATTGCTTTAAAACGTTGCTAAATTGCTATTACAATGGAGTGATAGTGAAATTAACAAATTAATAGGAAAAAATCAGTGCAGTATTACGGCTGTACGGCACAGGAATTTACAGCTTAATTTACGGTAGTTTAAAGCATGCGGTAATTATATATTGTATATGAAATAAACACAGATATGGTGATACATTACAATAGTAGTTATAATAAACATTTATATAATTAGTCCTTTTTTCCCCACCATTCCCTTTGATTAGTTAACCTGTCATTTAATAAGGGTTGTTGCTCAAGCCTTTAAGAATTTCCCACTTTGGCTAAAATGAGATAAATTATACGATGTATGACACAATGTCAAATTTCATACTGAGCGCACAGAAAAAGACAGAAAACCGAATATCTCAGTTGAAAAACACAGCACAATAAGAAATGCAGTTACTGTGATGACTGAGCCCGTAACACACATTACAATCCATTATTTGTTAAACAGTTTATTTTATCCGGACTGAGCGTGATCTCATTGATTTACGAGTACCGATCTTATGTGTCACACTTTCATAAAGACTGGAAAACACCCATCAGCAAGAAACATGCGCACAATTATCTGACCACTTTCTCTGAGGATACATATTTTAATCTGCACTTCTCCACCAGACATATAAAACTGCTTCTCGCTGAAATATCGGTGTCTGAATTACAGACGTGCCTTTTTAGGGAGCCAAGAGCCACAAGAGTGACTTTTCAAAGATTTCCTTCGTTTTACATCCTTGATTACAAGTCAAACATTACAGATCTGGCTTCGTTCCTCTGTAAGCAAATTCCCCTTTTCTCTGTTCAGTGTAAAAGTTACACCCAAACACAGACCCGCACAATACAACTGCAGTTACACCCATATATTAAAATATTTTTATGACTGCAATTTATTTTTCATGGCAAAAGCTGAGGCTATTAGGCCAGTATTCAAATGAGCCATTTGGCAAAAATATATTTCCCTCAAAAGACATTTACGTTGTGTTTCCCAGCGATATTCAACTATTACAAGCAGATAGAGCTCCGTGGAATGCCAAAAATTGGGCAGTGAGTGACTGGTGGGCAGATGGGCAGTGGATAAAGTCTTTTATTTCCACCATTGAGCGGCTCCACACCTTGGATAATAGGAGCCAAGTCAGTTCAACCCATAAAAAGGTTTATCAGTTCCTGTCAGCATGCCCTGTAGGGGTGATGTGACCAGGAAAAAAAAGAAGAAATGTGGTCGGAGTCCAGCTCCCTAAACTGTTTCACTTTTGCCATCTGCATTTTCCCCGAAAAACGCTCGTTTCCATTTATGACTTGAGATAGGAGGTTAGAGCTGAAAGCCATGTTTGAGGAGCATTAGAAGACGATTTGGAAGTCACGTGATCCAGGAATGTCAAGGAAATATCAAGCACTGCATAGACTATATATAATTTATATAGTTTGTAAGCAGCTGACTTCTCAGAATTCTGCAATGACAATTTCTGGTAAAAGAGCCTATTTAGGTGCTAGAAGATTAACAAACAATGTTAGATTACAGCAGTGAAACTACTCTTCTGTCTTATATTTGGCTTTTTTCCTGAATAAATGCTAAAAATTTGCAATGGTTCAAAATTTCTGTAATTATATAATTTTTTTTTTCCCCACACTAACTGTTCCTTTGTGGAGGAGGAGCAAGGGAAAAAAAAAACCCTCTTACAACTCTGTGCTCTGTTCTCAGCCCGAAGTAGCCGTCATACACAACACTGACCTGCACCACAGTGGCTAATGTGATTTTCCATGCATTAAAAAAAGAAAGAAAAAAAAAGAGAAAGAGAGAGAGAGAAATGGAATGTGGGAATATGCCAATAATAATAGCGATAATAATGGGAGTCCATTTTAACAGAATGTCCACGGCAATTACCTATGGCCTTTCTCTGAGCCTGCACCTCCCAAATAAATTACCTTTTTAAATTAAAAATAACACTGCGCAGATAACAATCATCACATAACAAAATTTGGACGCTGTATATATATATACACATATATATATGTCCATTTTCTGGAGTTGTGGAGCCAGTCCTGAGAGCTCCTCCACTGACTTTGCCTTATGCTTGCTGGAATAAATTGGTACCATATGGTGTGATGACAGGATCACTCAATCTTCTGTGTACCTGAACACCACATTAATCATTTTTTGGGGGATATTCTTTTCCTTTCATCACACAGGAATTTCCAAATAGCCCGTGCCTTTATTTCACTCACACATGTAGTGCATTTACATACGCGGGTACACGCTGCCCTTGTTAGGAGCCAGACCGCTTGACCAGGTTCAAGCCGGAGCGAAACTAAATGTTAAGGTTAGGTGTCAGGTGAGACTTCCTTCCTGTTCAACATGTTGACTTGCTTTCATTTAATGTGTTTAAGAACGCGGGGGTATGTTTCAAATTAACTTTCTTCAGGATCAACAATGGCATCACATCTAACCCTAAATTTCACACAAGGCTTTTTTTTTTTTTTTGAGAGCTGCATTATTTTTCAATGCATCAAGAATCAGTCTAATCTAATAAATAAAAAAAACTTTCCTGAATTGAATTTCCACTCCTAGTAATTTCATTTTGCATTTAATAACGCCAAAAAAAAAGAGAAATACGAGACAAAAGATAAATAAATTGTCAAATAATTATATTTACACCTACCTTCATTTAATGGCTATGCCTCAGTTCCATAGGAATCTGCTTATAGGTATAAAAGCTCCTTCCACTAATTCAGACTAAGAGTTTTTAAACAGAGAAAGGTGAACGGCGCCAAAAGGATGAAGTGGCCCAGAGGTGAGAGAGAGAAAAATAGAGAGAGAACGGGAGAGAGACAAATGAGACAAAGGGGAAAGAGTGGTCTTTATAGCAATGTCCGCTTGATGAATCAGACATGTCTTATTTGTTGGCTGCACTGCCGGGGAATTTGCATTGATTATTTTCCCCTCAACAGATACATTTAAATCAATGTGGCACGGCGCAGCCAGAGAAGTGTGAGAAAATGTGCGAGTGCACACGGCGGAGCCCGGAGCTGTAACCCCGGTCAGACAGGAGGAGCCACAGCTCCCCCTTCATGCCAAACGGATGAGATCAGGTCCAGGAAAGCAGAGCGAGTCTGAGCAGCAGCAACATCTCTGATCTGCAGGAAAAAAAAAAAACATTCCCACCCTACACTGGTAATATGGTTTCTATGAGCTAATATGTCTTCATTACACTGCAACTTTTCATTACGCTGCAATTCTTGGAATTCTTTAAAATGCAGATATGCAATGTATTTTTACTTCTAGTTTATATATATATACATATATACACCGTTTATGTTACACTGCTTTGTTTTTCCTTTTCTTTTTTTTTTTTTTTAAATAAATCAGACACACATGACACACATGAGTTATACGTTTATTTTAAAATTGGGTTTTTATTGTTTAATTGTGACTTGAGGTGTGATCTGGATATATGGCGCTACATTTATGGGCAATTTTATGAAGAGTTATAAGTAGGTCACTAAAAATCCTTTTGATATATTCTACCATTGCGGGAGAAACTGCTTCAGCTTGGCTTGAGATCTTCATTATAATGAGGGTTTTAACTTTTAGGGGAAAGCAGCAATCACTAACAGCCCAGGCATGGATAGAAATATAGTTTGCCAAAAAAAAAAATTAAATACACTCTAAGGTCAAAAATAAACTTTTATGTTTAACTATATAATATACTTGGCATGTTGCGTTTGATCTTGTTTCTTCTTTTCCTTTCTTTTTCCGTTTAGGAAACCCAAACACGATGGCTTGTGTTTCCATTGTTCTCACAGAGCCGTGTGTCAACATTACTGAAACACATCAGTCAAACATTTCAGCTGCCGAAACGGTGAAAGTCAGAGACAAAGACGCGGTCTGTTCTTATGAATGCATACAAAGGAATTGCATCATCATTTCACCATCCCGCCATGACAAATAGCCCGTTTTCTTCAACAGAAACACATTCTATCATCTGATATTTCCCCCCCCCACCCCGTCGAAAAGTGGGTTAGGTTATTATTTATTCTGTAACAGAAGCCAGTGACTTTTATGCCGACCCAGTGTGGAGCTGGATCACTGCTAATCCCATGGCCTCATCACAGGGTTTAGCATGAAGCTTTCATGGAAGCTGAGCAGAGGTTTTTGTCTCCTCTAGTGAAGTCCTGTACTGCCCCCTTGCACACACACACAGCTCGATGTGTGAAGTGAGAAAAGAACACGATATATGGGGGAAAAAAAAAAAAAGCAAGAACATGTGTTGTATTATAACATGAGAGCAGAGTGAATAACTACTTTGTAGATGCGACATATCTTCTTTTTTTTTGCATTTTGCATCGACTCATGAGCGTTAAATAATAAATATAATTCTCCAATTGGAATGCGCCATTTTTAACACCTCACACACACACACACACACGCGTACGCTGCACTCCCACTTCCTCGCTCTTCCTGTCTCCTCTCGCTTTTTTTCCCCCCATCTCATTGATAATTTCTCCTGGAGCTCCAGCCTCTCAGAGCTAGATCAAAGTGGCTGTCACACACACACACACACACACACACACACACACACACACAGCCAGCGGAGGCCGCCTCGGCAGCATCTCCCTACAATATATTATTCCTCTATGGATGATGAAAGAGCGTACGCTGGGGCTGGGGATGACGCTGTTACGAGGCAAATGCAGCAGGGGGTGTCACATTAGGACCCCCCCCCCCCACCACCACCACCACCACCAGCACCAGCACCCCCACCCTCACCGGGGATTGGTCTGCTCGGGTCGGCCAAACTAAAAACCAGTCCACTCCGGGGTCTGGAATATTAACCTTTTGTCACGGGTGTTTTAATGGCACGTAAGCTGATGTTTCACAGAATAATGCATCGGGACACGCACGGTGAGATAAGAAGCTTAATTGCTGAGGGGGGGGGAAAAAAAAAAAACAAGGCCTGCTGTTACGCGTCACATTAAAAAAGAGTTTGTTCGCGACCTCTCCTCCTCTTTGTGTGTCTTTTATCTACAGAGCAAAAAAAAATACTAATAAAAATCCTCCGATATCTCCTGACTGTCTCTCTCCTTTTTGCTCTCTGAAAAAAGACACATCTTATGTCGGACCAGAGCGAACACTCGTCTCTCCCCTAGGGTGCGGTGGCAGCGGTGCAGAAAAAGTGAACTGCAGAGGACCCCAGTGTTTAGCAAACACTCCTACTGAGGGGAGGAATTAATTATTCAGAGCCGAGGACCAAGGCAGCCCCATTTGATTGCACCACAAAAGAAAGGTCAGAGCTTTTCATATGAGGAACCTCCTGGTTCTGCACTCTGTCAGCTGAGGGGATGGGTACAGTATCTGAGGCTGAACGCTAATCTGGCTAACAGCTCTATTAGAAATAGGGGGGGTGATTTTACAAGATATGTGACGATATGGTCACGCTTAAGAAAAAAAAAGTGTGATGGATGGTCCAGAACATGGAGAAATATGTGGCTTGTGCAAGTGATTTTTTTTCCCCAACTCTACAAAAGTCGGGGGATATTTTTGTCATGTGAAACTCAGATAAAAAAAAAAAATATATATATATATATATATATATTCTGCCGTTGAGAATGATTAAGTAGTTATAGCCACCGAAAGCGGTACTCGGTCGTATCATTAAGTTCCTTTTCCCCCCCCCTCGTAAGTTAGCGAAGGATCTATTACCATGTTTGAAAAGTTAATAGGCAATAATGGAATTTATCAAATTAATAGCATATTATTTAATCTGGGGCAAAATGACCTTCTGAGAACTTAATTATTGGGTTTCAAATCCTACAAATACAGCGCGGACCCCTGTGGCAATTAATCGAGCCGGAGAAAGTTTTGTGTCAGATTTCATTGCCAGAGTGTGATCATCTACATAATTCTGTCACATTTCACTGTGAAAAGGCCGGAGCTTTTTTTTTTTTTTCCTCCCCGTCTCTCCCTCTTCCCCCAGCCTGATTCTCATCAAGTCCTTTCTTCCCACTCAGACCGAACAATGCAATGCCCACTCCACTGAATATATCAAGAACATGCAACAGCCCTGCAAACAGAGTCCTGCTGCAGGATCCTCCGGGTTTTTACGGATTCACTAGTAGAATGTTGCCGGTGCCTCGTGGCATTGTGGTCCGTTACCGTGCGTCATAATCTCTTAAAAAAAAAAAAAAATGGACCAGAGATTTCCAGCAGAGCTGAAGATGGAGTCAAGGGAGCAAATCCTACAAGATGTGCAACAGGGGGTGAGTCCTCACTCCCTATTGGTGGGCATGTGCTCCACGCGTGAAGCCCAGCCACGCTATTGGCTCATTCCAACGCCCCGTCGGCCAATCAGGAATGGCCCACATCCACCATTCCATAGAAACCAGGCCTGCACCAGTAATGACATCAACTTCATTGAGCTCCAGTTTCTCCCTGTAACGGACACTATATGGTTTATTTTCCCCAAAATAAAAGAGAAATTACAAACAAAATCTTATTTTTTTTCCCCCATTTAAAAAAAAAATTCATCTACTTAAACATTATTATTTATCTTTTTTTTTTGTTTAATTACAAGCGAAATATCAATTATCTCTAAACAAATAAAAACAATTTTACAAACTCATATTCCACTATAACAAGAGGCAATAAATCACGGATCTGTTTGCTAAGTCGTGTGTCTTCACCTCAGCAGCTTGAATTAGCTCACTGATTTATGTTCCCAGAGCATTCTAGCTGAATAGACAGATACAGATAGGGGAGGAAAAAAAAAAGGGGGGGAGGGACAGGGTCTTGGAAGATTTCTTGCAGATGGTTCGCCGATTACATCTTAGTCTCTCGGATCATTAATTTCCCAGGTAATAAAGGCCCCGTGTTGCTAGCAACGCCGCGTCCCCGCGCTGGCTGCAGCGTGTCACGCCGTCGCCAAACGTTCAGCGGCCGGATGAATGGATGAAAAATTAAACCCACCACAAAGCATAAAAATAAAAAATAAAAATTACGAGTTCTAAAAGTGTCTGTTTTGTCCCCATGGAGTTTCTCCTCATGCTGCAGATATGAGGTTTTTGCACACCGACATGATACTGGCACATGTGGTGTTTAAGGGCCTAATAAACTCGCTAAGTTCCATATTTAGGCCAACTGGCAAATAATACGTTTCAATTGTTGAGTTCAGGAAGCACATGCACAAAAAAAGGAAATACTAGTAATAATGATAATTCTAAACCTTTCTGTTGTGATCTATGGGGAATCTGTTATCTGGTAGTGATGAGGAGGTGGATTCTTTGTTCATTTTTAAGCAGCCAATATGCCCCTTTATGGCCAAGAGATATAACAGTCTGATCACTTATATCTGTTGACGGAATCAAACAGCTTGCAATATTAACCGCGTATTTGGAATCTATCGCTGGACCATGCACTGGAAGTTCAGAACAGAAACGAAATTTAGGTAGCGCCAAATCCAGCTCTTCAGCGATTGAAATTTATCGAAGCCGAACTGATACACAAACTGATTCATGCTTCTTTTTTTGTTTCTCAGACAGATGAAAAGGCTAAAAGTGAGAATTTATTTAACATGGTCCAGGTATTATCTGCAGTAGCTGGTGTGGTAGTCTGAACAACTCTGGAACTGTGCATGTGTGTGTGTGTGTGTGTGTGAAAATACAAAAGCTTCTCTTCCTGATAGCACAAGAATTTCATCACATTCCACATCGGAACGTAACGCCGGACACGCTCCACTCTCTGACAATCCAAAGCCTCTCTGCCCTGCTCTAAAAGAAGAAGAAGAAGAAGAAGGAGAAGGAGAAGAAGTAAGAAAAAAAAAAAAAAAGACAGTCTAACCTTGATTTTCAAACACTTCAACGCTGTGCCAGACTCATGAACTTCTATGAGGCAAAACAGCAACACAATCTTCCCACTCATAACACATGCGAGGATCTCTGGAGCAATAAACTGATTCTGAGAGCACTCATCAATCTTTAATCCTTCCTCGGGCTCCGCGGGGCCGCGGCGAGTAAAAAAACCTCCCTGCAAAAAAAAAAAAGAAGCAGAACGAGGCCGGAATTCAGCACACTCAAGGTTCAAGCAGAGGCCTGGAAGACTTGTTGGGGCCAAATCAACTGAGCAGACCTTTTAACTCTTTCTACCCAATGGCAGAGACGTGTGCCAACGCTCCCTTCTGTGCGGACCAAAGGTTTTCTGGCGATCCTCTTTAGAGCCGTGAGGCAGATCATAGAAATAATACATTACACACTTCTCACAAGACACCGACTCCGTGCTGTGTTTAGCCTTGGTTGTGTTCTGCAAATCAAAGATAATATATATTCAGACGCCGAAGACGTACCGCGTTAAAATGTCGAAATATAATTCAGGGCTTTTTTTTTTTCCCCAGTAAACACATTCAAAGCAAAACTTATTAGCGGCAAAAATGAGTTGGAATCCAGTATTTGGCAGCGAGGAGTTAAGAATTAGTTGGATGGGAGTTTTACAACTGAAGCTACTACCTGGTGTTGTGGGAGCTTTGGCACTTTTTCCTCAGATTTCTCTCTCAAAAAAAAAAAAAAAAAAAGTCAAGGACACAGTCAAGGCCGACGCGATAGAGGACAATCTACATAACTGTGCAGCCTCGTAGCAGAAAGCCACAAACAGCAGCTGGGTGCAGCCTGTGAGCCGCTGCCAAACGGACGCGACCGGTCCCTCCACCGTGGATCGGTGCAAACCACGAGGACGCGGCGAGTCGGCAGCGCCGCCATGAAAAATTAATACAGACACCGAAAAAATTAAAGTGCCTCAGGAAGGAGTGTGTAGCCCCGTCCCCGGGAGGTTGTTCTCCTGGTCTGCTTTAGATGAGTCTGTTCTGAGTGGAGGCCGGCAGCTTGTAATGTGACCCGAGTACCTGGTGGCTCCACGTGTGCTTTAGCACTACAATATCACTGTTTCATCGTCTTTGGGAATGTTCCATTACACCAGTGCTTCTCAATTGTTATCTGTCACCCCACCATGGAAGAAGAAAACATTCTGCACCCCCCTTAAACTATAAATAGTATCATTTGTCTATAAGATTGTTATAAGTACCTCTGCAAAACACTGTATTCTTATTAACTTATAAGAGAATAAAAAAGAAAGTAATGTCTTAGACACAGTAACACACCGGGCTTTCACAGTGAACCAAGCGCTACAGACGCTTTGTCGTATTTCCTCGTTTTAGCTTTAGGAGACTTTCGTTTGTCTCTTTATCTCTGTCTCTCTCCACCTGTCTTCTCATCACTGTTAAATATGTTTTTATGGAGTCACTTGAGGGTCTGCTACACTTCATGTCTACACTTCATACTCATACTCTGTGCTGTATGCTCCCTGCACACACTCTGCCAATGAGAGCGCCACTGCCCCCTAGTGTAGTGGAGGTGCAACTGCATTTTATTCTAGGACTGTTTAAAAAAAAAATATATATATATATATATATATATATATATATATATATATATATATATTCCCACTATTTGAGAGAATTTTGGAAGGAGTTAATTACTGCTTTGTCTAAAACTATTGATGCATCTCCTCCCAGTACCCCCTGAGCTTTGTATACTGGTAAATAGGAGAAACCAATGGTCATGTATTGCTTACTTGAAGCTAAACATAAAAAGGGCTCCGTCATGGAAATCTACATATAGGCCAAAGTCAACAAATGTGGGCTGTTGCTTTGTAAAGCTACGGAGAAATATAACAGATTTGTTAAGATCTGGGAATTGTTCATGGAATTAGTGAAAGGAGGAGGCTCTTCTGACACCATGTGGCTAATGATTCTGGTCAATTATCTCTGGTGATTGTTTCTGTTAATGTGCCTTTTTATTTCTCTTGTTTTTTGTGTTGTATGCGTGTTTGCTTATTAAGTAAAAAAAAAAAAATCAATAAAGATAGTTGTCAAAAAACAATATCACAACACCGTCAAATGACCAGGTTGCAAACCAACTAAACAATGCCGCGGCCTCTGATAAAACTTTTTTTTGGAATAAAGCACAAAGAAACAAAAGAAAAAACTGTTTTATAATGGCGACGGCGACCATAGAGTGCCGAAAAAGAATTAAAAAAATCAAAAAGCTGCAGTTTGGACATGGCTTAAAGAGTAAGGCCGCTCGGTGTGTGGGCTTTGGCTGAACAAGCCAGAATACCTACGTCAAGGACACAACCTGAGAGGGGATGGCAGGGGCCAGTCCAACCATCTGCATCAGCACGCTCGAGCCACAAACACACATACCCCTCACTTTTTTTTTTTTTTTTTTTTTTTTTTTATATTCGACAAAAAACGCGGAACTCGCTGGACTGGAGCCAGACAACCTCTGCTGCCCCTTTTTTATTTTCCCCGACTAATTTGTATCAGAATTTGACTCGTCCCTGAATAGTTTGGTGTTTTTATAAAAGAGACACACGTTGGCCTGGGGATGGAGGGGGTGGTGGTTGCGTGGGGGGTGGGGGGTGGGGGTAGGTCCACGCTCGTTTACCCGCCACCGAAGCAAAGCAGGTGGCCGGGTTGATGACAATAAACAGACAGCATTGGTGGCCTAATTTCTTCATGTCAGACAACACCATATGGCTCCTCTGCTTCCTTCTTCATATTTAGAAACTGCATCCACATGAGTATGCAAGTATCATAGTCTTCACACTTCATTAAAAGGGGGAGGAGACAGGCTGCGCCTCGTTCTATAAAGCAGAGTGTAAAAAAAAAAAAAATAAATAAATAGAACGTCCCCCCGAGGTATGTATGCGCTATGTACGGCATGTCCTTGAAAGCAGCGAGGTTTCAACAGACAGTGTCATTTTTTTTTCCCTGTGACATCCTCAAAAATTGCATAAAGCGGAGACAAGGCCTCCCTGTTGTCGAGGAGGCTACTTGCACAGACAACCGAAATGCATTCAATTAACCTTCGTGACCACCACTGAGTGTTTTCGTACAATGACGTACGTACAAGTGCTCGCACCTGAACGTGCTACACGACGGCGAGGAAGCCTTGTTTATGAACAAGTGCTCTGTACAAGCGAAATTTGATATCAGCAACTCAAACAGCGCGCGATACAAACGCGTGATGGTTTCAATGACAGTTATTAATGTTCAAGGACGAGCCGGGAGTTCTTATTGATAACGGTTGGGCTATATCATCATATAGCTGCCCCGGCTGTCAACACTCAGCAGATTAAATTGCAATAATGATGTAAAAAAAAAAAAAAGTATGTTACAAAGAAAGCTTTGAAAATCCTCGGCCAACGGATGTTTCTATAAAATCGCGGAGCAGTGACAGCTTTGCCTACATGCCAACCGAGGAGAAGTGCACGGCTCAAAGCGCCACCACTAAGATTTATTCATAACCATGTGACTCGTGTCAGCAATCGCTGTCACCGGGCCCCTCAAAGCTGAGGTGGTGACAGGTAACAGGGTAAACTCCGTGTGCCAGGGAGCCGCAGCCAACCTGCCGACGTGGCGGCGAGCGAGCGCGGCGCCATATGCTGCCCGCGGAACGGGAGAAAGTAGAACACATGATTAATTACGCCTCGCATTCAACAGAAATCACTTGGAATGTGATAGGAGGTTTCGCTGATGGTTTTTTTGGGGGTGTCACACCGCTCATATCGAGTTTATGTAAATGTATATACACACAAAAAGTAGGAAAATAGTTAAATAATACACTGTTTCCGATTTGTTTTCAAATTAATTATAATTAAAGCTTTCGTCCAAAATGATGTTCCTCTGTTGAGAGCTGAGTAGAGGAAAAACATGAAATGAGGATCATGATAAGACCACATCCAAAGTTGTAATAGTTATTATGCCTGTTATGATTATAGCGTTTAATCCAGTTAATTTGAATCCTATTTATGTCGACCCCACCCCAGGGGATTCTTTTTTCACCAGGTGTCATTGTAAAGGAATAAGACAAAAGCAAAAAAAGTTTTCATTGGAAAAAGTGGTGACGGGCTCTTGTCATGTCCCCCCCCCTCACTCAACCCCCTTCTCTCTCTTCCTTTCCGCCCCCCCAACCGGTTCCCAGCAACATCGTGCAGCGGGGGACGAATAAAGCAGAAAATAGGTTTGTGCGGGACACAATGGCACGCAGATAACAAGGAGGACAAGTATAGAAAAACGTTCTATGGGGACGAGTTTGCGGGGAAAAGGCCTTGTTTTCTGTGGGGCTGCGGAATGCCCCGCCACTTTATGGGGTGGGGGGTCACCATTAAGCGACAAAACAACATCGGTGGGGGGAAACATTTGCATTTGCCGGCTACAGATATGCGAGTTGTCAGGCATGGCGAGCCCGGCCTTTTCAGACGTGTGACAGCAATCCCTTTAGGTGCGAGGCGGAGCGCGGCTCAGCGGCGCGGGGGACGGCCAGCGGGGCGGCGGAAGTCGCACGCAGCGAGGTGTGTGTCGGGGGGCACCGGAGACAAAGAGCGCACACACACACGCAAACACACACACACACACACACAGAGCCGCAGAGCGCACGCTGACACTAATGCAGTCTGAGGGGAGACACGAGACAGAGCGCTTGTGACAACTGTGAGAGGGCGTCGCCGCTCCGACGGGGCAGCGAACACACCAGGGGTGTTGCTGCTTAGCACTTCACGTTAACATGGGGAATATGAAGTAAAAATAAAGCAGGTAATTGAGGAAAAATAAGAGGACACACAGTGTTACATGATAGGCAACTTAAAGGATAAGACTGCTTTTTTTGCCCAATTGGGCCCTTAATTCTACATCACAATGTTTTTGTGTTGCAGACATCATGAAACAGCTTCCTATGGGCAAAGGGATGCAGACCAAATCATAGGTTGTTTCTCATTTATTGATCACGGTACAGTAGCACTAATAACTTGTAGGTGTGTTTTTGTTAATAATTTCAGTAAGTGTTTGTAGACAGCCCACAGACCAGCCCTGCATTGATTGTCTAGTTACCTTAGCTGGTAACACCTGGATAACACCTTCTTCCATTTGGAGAGATGAGAACCTGATGTGATGCAAAACTAGCAGCTAAAATTAATTTAAAATGAAAACTAAAAACTCAACAAAGACACAACTCACACCTCCTGCATCACTTTGCCCATAGGAAGCTGTTAATAACACCTCGGGTGAGTGGAACATAACATTGTGATGTAGAATTAAGGGCTCAGTTGAACAAAATCGGTCTTATCCTTTAACATAGGAAATATGTTAAAAATAAAGCAGGTAATAGAGGAAAAATAAGATGAGACACTGTTACATGACAGTTTCTGATTGGCTTATGAGAAGCTTATGTGACCTATAATTAGTTAATGAAGGCTTTTTATTCATTTGCAATAAACTCATAAGGAAACCTAAACAACAGCAAACGTTGAAAATAATTTAAATTATTGTAATAATGATAATTATTATTGTAATATATGTTTAGTGGATATACATAAAAAGCACATATGACTTTGCTAAGACTCGGAACAGTTTGCGTCATGAAGCTGTCACAGCTCCTAATTCACTTTTATTGGGAGCAAATGAGGATGTTGACGTTCATGGAGTTTGACAGCGAGTTATACATGCGCGGGGAGTGCGATTATTGATTTTACTAGCAGCCAGTGGCGAGTTGCTCTCTCCATCTCTTTATGACAGATGGAGATCCTGATGTGTTCCTGGCTGCATCTCACTTAAGGGACGAGCATGGGCGCGCCCTGCGTGTTAAAACGACACCTGTAACTCTGCAGCTGCAATATTTAAATCCTTGCATATAAATACCCACTGTATCACCATATGTAACCCTGATGCTACTGGAATGAATCATGCATATGAATCATTAAGAATCAGCATAATTTAACCCGAGCCTAAATCAGAGGATTTGATTATGCAAAATGCAGACTTGAATATGAACTAGCAAATGTGAGAAAAGAAAATAAAAAAATAAATGAAAAAGATTGAATTGAAAGATTATCAGAGCAAAAGGTTTGTCTTAGGGTTTAAATACAATGGTCATATTACACATGCCTTGCAGTGGTCTGGAATATTAGTTCACACCTCCTCCAAACCACCTACATCAAATTTTAAATAACTCTTATCAACTAACATCCACTTCTAACCTTCTATAAGAAAAAAACTATCTACTTGAATATATGAATCCTCGATAAGATGTACATATTTGTAGTGAGTTGCTGCTTTCAATGATATGACTTCAAAAGAGGATATATACATATACACACACACACACACACTCATACACATGTATACACACATACATATATAAATATACACACATATATATATACATACATATACACATACATACATTTACATACATACACATATATACACGCACACATATACATGTATATATACATATATATATATACATATACACACACACACACACACACACACACACACACATATATACATATATACACATAGATACACATAGAAAGTCACAAGAAATTATCAAAGGTCTTTTTGTTGTTGGAAATGTTAACATGGCAATGGGCTGAAATACATTTAGATTTCAGATGAAGCCCTGAACTATATCTTACTATAAAACACAATCTCAAACATGCTGCATCTTCTAATGTCTAGGGTACTGAATACCTATCATATCCCTTAAGGAAAGTTTAATCTATTTACAAGAACTGTCATACAGTGGACCCAAAGGCAACAATGTCAAAAGAAGAGGAATTACCGCTAGAGTTTCTTCAAAACATGATGATATTCTTTATTTTTTAAACACACGTGCACACAGATGCACGCGAACAAGCATGTGCATGTGCACGTGCACGTGCGCATGGCAGCTTCAAGAATGGACTGCCTCTCCCTGATTGCCAGTCAAGGTGTCACCACGAGCTCCGCTCTCTTATGACTGCTGACTGGGAGACACTTTTGGGAAAATCAACAAAGGAGAACTCTTCATCATCTTGGCAGGTATCTCTTCACAAATACTTATTTTCCCCTCCATCCGTCACACAGGGGAGTTCACCTGCGTCTGTAGCACAACGCTCCGCTGCGCACTTCCTGCACGCCGCAGCTCATCTCATAATAATAATACTGCTTCATTATGTCTTGAAAGAATGTCATGAACGCCGTGAATTTTGAATAATGCGCAAAAAATGTTCGCTGACACACTTAAAACTGTCACTGGGGAGAAAATGAGATTGATTCTCCTGCTTATTAGAGAATAAATAAAATGAATGTCATGCTGTAGCCCTACTGCGCGCGGTAGGGTTTAGAAAAATCTCTCCCTAAAACAAAGGGCATGATAAACAGCACGAGGACTGGTTTGGATTCCGTGGCTGCTGCTGAAGTTACAACCAGTCACGATCCCTAAGTGTCATTTACACTCGGAAGGAGGCCTGCTCTAGCGGGTGGCTCTGCACCACATCCACGTCCCGCACCCTGTGATTAAGCCAATGTGAAACACTAATAAACAGCAAGCCTCACCTGGTGGACTCGCCTAATTGGGTCAATGAAGATGATCTACGGAGAGCTGCAGCAGGGAGGGCGTGGTGGGGATGGGGGGGGGTCTGCAACTCTCTGCACAGATCAGTGCACATGCACACACACAAGGTTTGTGGATATTATTATGGAAGCCTTTGATTAAAGAGGCAGAGTCTCCCGATCGTCTGTGCATCTCGCCGCCTCCCTCCAGGTCTGACATCTCTTTTTCACGATTCACCTTTTTCCTCGGTGCGGTTCTGTACAAACGGGAGGAAGGTGCCACGCTTGGAGTCCCACAAGCCGCGTGACTCCAGAGCCGCGCGTCCACTGCTTTGCATACTGATGGGCTGAAGTGTGGAAGCGTGCGGCTGCCGTACACAGAGGCTGCATTCACTTTTCATTACGCTTTATCCGGCCTCCGCAAGACGAAATATTGCGTCAGGATTTCACTCGTGCTTTTATTTTTTTAAACCCGGCCCGCCACAATTGACCTCCATAAAATTCAATGAAAAGCAGCAGAGACAGGGGCCTGATGTTGGCGCATGATGAATATACTGGATGATGGCAGGAATCTGCTCGCTAATTTAAACATCGCGGCCTTATCTTTGCTAAGTCTAATTGGCAAGGGTTCATTCGTCCCTTCTGCAGCAAACCAGCAGTATTATAGATTAAAAACCCAATTACTGTGTGTAATAAGAAGGGAACATGATCCTACAAGTTCCTATAAAGGGATTCCACCCCCTTAAAAATTGAACTTTTCTTTTTTTAGTTTAGTTATGAAGATAGAACTGAAAAATAATAATAATGCACTGATTCACCCTCTCTGCACCTCCTGCATGTCAGAGAAGCATCAATCACCCGCCACCATTACAGCAACACATCACAGTGTTAAACACAATGGACACGTACCAATTTGGCTCCGAAGGCCCCCCGCAATCTGGGGAAACGGCCCGAAAAACACCTGATCTAACATGAGGCGCGAGGTACCGTATAGAACTCCTAACGTGGCCACTCAGTTCTGAGAGCAAGAAGAACCTGTGATATGAAAACAGACAAGCTGAGGCAACCGCATCAGCACGAGCCAAGTTTAGAAACGCTGTGCAACTGAAGCACTGGTGTCATCTGCAAAAAAAAAAGAAAAAATGACAACACAGATGGTCCTGCTGTCCATAGGGGAAACGTCGTGCAGACTGTACTTGGTTATATATAGGATAACTCTACAGTGATTATATTGGAAAAAAGGAGGGGAAGCGATTAATTACTCTGGCACTGTATGAGGAAAACGTACTTTTCACTTTCTACCAAACAGCAGATTAATGATCACATGAAGCATTTGAAGATTAGGTGAACTGAGACAACCCAAAGGAATACATCCACTCACCAGGAGAGTTAATAAAAGAGAAATAAACTTAACACATACAAAATAAAATCGACATGATAAAATTATCCTGCACAGACTTGCAGCCATGTGATTTTAGTCATTAATAATGGGATGTTAGAGAAAAGAAGTGGAACTTTCTGCGTTTGCACACACTCGCAGTGTTCACCACCGCCGTTAGCTTTTCCACTTCGTGTATAGGTGGTCGGGTGCCAGTTTAATATGTGCATCAGTTTAAAAATAAAAAAAAGCTGATGTGTCTGCAGAGCAGGATGAAAGGCAGTAAATCACATGACCCAATTTGCTCCCACACAAGTGGGAACAATACAAGCGACACTAGAAACTCTGATGAGTGTCATTAGGAACACTTCACACATGCACTTGTTAATCTGCGGAGAACTAACATATTTGCTAAGATTGGGACAAATAACAGCTTTTTATTGCCGAGGCGAAATGACAGGAAAAATTACATTACATGACTTTTTTTTTTTTTTTTAAGTTGTCTCGTTTCACGTTGCGTTGTATTGTAAATGCTTTGTTTTCGCGTCGCCACGGTACACAACCCCCCCCCCCCCCCCTCGCGCTGGAGTGATTGAACCGTCTCGACATCCGACCGCCACCGTCAGCCACGAGGCCTTTTAAATTTTTAACCAAACCTTTTGTACTTCCAAACCGGTAAAAAATTAATCAGCGCCCGACATGAGAAAGTTACTCTCCCTTCTTTTTTGTGCTGCGTCCATTAATAGCGCGTTCACCCATGCCCGGAGAGCGTGTAATTCTTTCTGACTTTCCTTTCCATTTGCCTGGAGGATAGAGCAGTTGAAAAACATTGCACACAGGAGCATGACTAACAGGTAATCTGTCTAATTATGGCAAAGGAGGGCTTCCCCTGTAAAATATTGAAGAGCTTCCATAACCTTTGTTTCACCCTTCCTCCACACAGGCCTATGAAACAGAAACAGTCTTTTTTCTAGAAGCACCGTGTCCTAAGCCTCTGAGGTGCAGACGACTCAGGTTAGCAGGCGTACTCCGGTTTCATCCCATAAAACTGAAATGAAAAGCCCATTAATCATATACGATAATACAAGCGCAGGGGTGAGAAAGGTACAGGAACAGCTTGTGATATAATGAAATGCAGTACGGCGGCCCTGATATACGGTGCTGTGTTTGTTGTTTCAGAGAGGTGTTGATTTAACTCCATGGCATTCCATGAGGTTGTGTCATTGCTTTGCATTACGTCGTGACGAGTTTGTGTCATTCTATCTTTATTACCGTCTCCGGTAGGCGCGAGGGGGTCGGAAAAACACTTCTTTGTCTCAGTTAAAATGAAATATCACAGGTTTCGCAGAGGTTGTATGTATTACGGGATGATTGTATTAAAATGCTCTCTATATATTAACAATTTCCATAAGCTGCTGTAGGAGTGCTCCAGTTTAGGATGTTCTAGGGGGAAAGATCTAATTATAATCTCCCTCCTCAGTCTCCTTGGCACGTTTTAAAGGTGTAGTTTGGTTAACATATACAGTTGTATGCAATATTTGGCTACCCTTTGACAAATAGGTGATTTCTTTTTGTTCCCATGTAGCATAAATAAACTGAATATTTGCAGCATGTGCACAATTTGGGCACCTCCATAGTCAGTACTTAGTAAGATCCCTAGCATCTATTACAATTTGCAAATGTTTTTTTTGCAGCTAAAAGTCTTCAATTTCTTATATTTGGAGTTTCCTACCATTTTTTTCTATCAAAATGCTTCTATAATAGTTCTATAATAATAAGATCTATCCACAGATTCTTAATTTGTGTTTGTTAGTTGACTGTGATGGCCATTACCAGAACCTGCTTCTTTTGTTGGAGTCAGAGATCGAGGTATGCTTAGGCACCTTATTCAGTTGCAGAAACAGACCTCTGCTTTTTTCCTGCAGATGGTGTGATGTTTTTCTGCCATTTAGCAGCATTCATTCCCCTTTCCACCCATGCAAACCGTTTCCTGTCCACTGGCTGCAATGCAACCCCACAGCAAAGACCCATCCCATTTTCAACATTATCTTTTTTTATTTTTTCCCCCCCATACAAACACACCTTTACGGATTACGGAAAAAGAATTCTATTTAAACTCAATCCCACCACAGCACTTGTTTCCCCAGATGGCATCAGGCGTCTGTAGATGTTCCGTCGCATCCCTCTGACGCTGGTTTTTATGATAAGGATGCAGGTTGGGTTTTCCTGCTACCGCCTTCCATGAAAGTCTTGGTTGTGGAACAGGAAACTACCGCTCCTGTGTCTGCTAAATCAGTTTTTTTTTGCCTTTTTGGACCAACATATGAGCATTTTTTTTCCTCCAATAGTTTTCTTGGCTTCCCAGGTCTCGTTATGACCTCCACACTTCCCCTAAACTGCCATCTCTTAATTACAACTCGCACCATGGAATCCTTCACAGCTGCTCGGAGGAACCCGCATCCATTGAGTGTTTTCCGTGCGAGCTTTGAAGAATCAGAGTATTTGTACTGTAGAGCTTTGAAATTGGCACCAGCTGACATTTCCTAATAACAATTGTTGACACGCCTCGGGCCGAATGAGCTGATTGAGGTCCGGGACCTTCTAAGAAAAAAAAAAAGAAAAAGGAAAGAATCGGAGGCTGTTTTCACACTTTGTCCTTTTCAGCCCTTCAAACCAACTTAGAGAAGTTATTCAGCATATTTCGACCATATGTGAACACTCCAAAAAGGAACTCAGACGCTTCTCAAAGCCTTGAGAGGTGGTCTGAGGCGACTTCAGGAGGCGCGCGTCTACACAGATCCTAAGGGCTTTCTCCTCCAATATTCAAACGAAAAATGAGGCGCTTCATTAGGAGCGCGCTGCTCCGCATCAAAGTAAATAAACTACACGGAAAGTCCTTCACCGCATGTGGTGAAATTAGGAACAAGTAAAGAATCCTCCGACATGAAAGACCTGTGTCCCTAAGAACAGAAACAAAACTCACGCTTTCAAGTGATTTAACAATGCTAACTTTAAAAAGAGCTTATTCTATACATTTTTTGGTATAAGCGTTATTATTGCAAAATCTCAGGAAAACCTGATTAATATAAACACACAATGTAATGAGTAAATACTAAATGTCCTCAATGATGCAAACAATTCACTTTATATTTGGATCTATATATTTTAAAAGACAAAAAAAAATGATTCTAGGTACAGATTAGATAATCACTGAAAATTCTATTCTAATAAAAGAGGATTTTTCTGCTTCTGAACACAAAACTGCACTAAGACCAAGGCTCATCGTGTAAATTCCAATCACTGGAAAGTTCTGTTCATTAGGGAAAAAAGTCAATTCCACCGCGAGGTGAATTGTTCTAATATATACAAAGTGTACAAGGATTTTTTTACCTGAAGGACAATATTAGATTAACAAAGACAGCGTTGACATTTACCATTGTAAGCAGGTAGTCAGGTGTTGACATTTCATTAGGAAAAGAAAAAAAAATGACAAATGATGTTTTGTTTCCCCCCCCCCCACCAAAATTCAAGTAGTGGCAGCAGTGGTTTGTGTGAAGTATATGAAGAGAGAATGTGGTAATTAAGAAAACGCAGCAGCGTGGAGTGTGCAGTGTTTGGAACATGTGTCACTGTTCTGTCACGATGTGTTAACATGATCCGAAAAATGAGAACATCAGGAACCAAAAGTGTCAAATCGTGCAATGGAAAATAAGTTTCCCTCTCTCACTTTTCTGTTATTTATTGAACATTGTCTTTTAACTGGTTTTCTATTAGAGGTACGACAACTACAGCGTAACTCATCAGTGTGCATCTCCGCCGGGTTCAGGGTGAGTCTGGGGGTCACAGGGGTCAGGTGTAAGTATTTGACCGTGCACGAGGGGAGTCTTCTCTCCTGTGATAAATGAAGGAACCTGGTATCAGCGGGTCATGTGTACCGAGCATACATGATTAATGTCTTCAAAAGGAGAAAAAAAAAACACTTGAGCAACACTTGAAGATGATCAGAACAGCGAGCTGTGATATGTGATGAATGCTGACTCTGGCCTCTGGGACACATGCATCTTTCCCGAGTATTTCAGCATAAATAGAGGATTCTTTTCATCACTCGCCTATTTTTCTAAGTGAAAAACATCACCTGTGCACTTTAATCTCTGAGCTGTACTTGAATGATGCTTGACCAATATTCATATCCTACAGTGATGAGAAGAGAGTGATTATATGTGTATCTGATGCTTTATTCAACTTTTGCTACAAACAGTTAAAAAAAAACTGCAATAAACTCAAGCAACTTGCTGGGTTTTTTTTGTCTTCATATAAACCATGATGGCTCATTCGTTCTAGTTCCGAGTCATTCCGCAGGCTCGGTGTGGCGTGACAAACGCATACATCATCCACGGAGCTCGGCGGCTCTAAATACCTCTTTGGCGGCGCGGCTTTTGATAATGAGCAAAAAAAGGAAAAAAAAAAGAAAAAAACTCAAGTTCCCCACACAATGTTCAGTGAGAGTCAAACGAGATGAGATGGAGAGATTATCTCTGAAAAGCCAACGTCCACTCGTTTGAAGAGTGATCAGCTATGCGTTGATGTGCAACCAGACACAGGACGGGAGGGTTTATGGAGCAGGGATGCAACAGTATCATCAAAAACAGGCAAATCACAGATTTTCACTCGTTTTTTCCTACAGTAGCACAATTAAGCTTTTATAGGTATGTTCGATATTTTCGACTACATGTCCCTACTCCTTGTAAAATGTATGCGACATGTCTTATGTCTACGATGCACGCCCACTCATACCTCAGAAGGACTAATCCTGTTTCACCAATACTGTCCTATCAGCTATGAGTAGGCACATCATCATTCTACAATTACACCAAGTTAACTAAAGTTCTTGTCCTAACATTTGTTTCGATGTCTCGCTGTGGGATATTGAAACTCTCCGATTGCCAGATGGTCGCCGGATGTTCATCCGCGGCTCGTCTACACGCTACTGCTGGGAGGGCAGGGAGGCTGGCAGCCCCCCCAGGAGGCGCCAGCAGCCGCATGCACGATAAACACAATCTAGAAGAAGAGCGAAGAGGTTTCATCATCAGCTGCATAAAAAAAAAAAAAAAAAACGCTCCAAATTCTCCTATTCCTGCTTGATAATTTCCGGTTTTGTTTATCTTCTGTGATAATGAAGCTGAATATATCTCAATGTAGAATCTTGGGAAACAATGATGGACACGTTTTCACCATTTTCCTGACATTTTATGGACGAAACATCTACAACACATGTGTCAAACTCAGGTCCTGGAGGGCCATGTGGGTGCAGGTTTTTGTTCCAACCAGGCAGTAACACACCTGATTTTTTTAATCAACCAATAGAGCTCTTGCTGAGGACCTTCATTATAGAATCAGGTGTGTTACTGCCTGGTTGGAACAAAAACCTGCACCCACATGGCCCTCCAGGACCTGAGTTTGACACCCCTGATCTACAATAACTGATTACTCAAGAAAATAACTGGCGGATTGATCAATAATTAAATTAATTGTTAGATGCTACAGCAATTATAACAAATTTTTCGGCATGACACAAGTATCGGAATGTGTTGAAAATCCAACTGCAACTTTGTGTTCCTTTAAAATGGGGGAAAAAAATTCTTTAGAAATTATGCTCATTTCAGAATATATTTGGTAAAATTATTAGTATATTGCGAGGGTTGAATGTAATGTTAAGTACTTCCATGGAGTTACAGACCTAAAACTTGTGCAGTTGCACAAAAAAGGATCATATACAAGTTTTACATTCCATAGCAATATAGAGCTATTATTACTGCCTCTAGTCTGTGCACAAATCAGCTTATTACACCCATTATATTGTAATATATTTCTCTCTTCCTCTCCCTCTCATTTTTTTTTTTCCCGAAAAAGTACAGGAAAGAATTAACAAGATGTATTGTTTGCTCATCTATTCCATTTCTCAAAACGCCCGGCCTCCTGTTGGTTTGGGGGCAGGGGCTCTTTGACCACCACCATGGCTGCGATTCCTCCCACATAGGGGAGAATGGCATGACATTTACCAGAGCTGCAAGGCGGTAATACATTTTTTTTTTTTTTTTGAAATGGCAGGGCTGCAATATACAAGGCTGAAAGGACCCATGCTGGGCCCCACTGGGACTCCCTCACACAGCCTGCTAAGCCCATTCATATGGGGGCAGTAATTACAGGCGTGGAGGCGAGGCCGAACTAATTCATACAAGGTGTAAAACATTCACAGACCAAATGTTGGTCCGTTTACTGCTGGAACACCCGTTGCATTTGACCAGAACCATTATGACTGAGATGTTTGTGACAGCTCCGACGACTTATGGCCGCCACAGTGACCTCATTGTTCGCGATGACTTCATCACCCCGGTTTTAATTTGGGGTGATTCATTATACACAAATTCACATCCAACGTCACGGAGCCAGGGAAGGAAGTTAATCACAGGCCGCGCTGTAAACCACCCATGTAATTAAGGTTTTTTTTTTTTTTTTTTTAAGATTTATTGTCACTGACTTTGGAATAAACAGTTTAACCATTCTGCTTTGGAATCTTCGATTTGAGCTCTTGGCTCTAAACTTTAGGAGGACTTTAGAATTCTTCTGTTTGGACCTGTCCAGTGCGAGCAGCACTTCAGGAAGACACTTGTCCCCTAACGCCTGGACAACACACATCATGTATAACAGGAGAGGGGTTAAAGTTACATTTAGCCACCAAAACAATGTGGTTTGATTTAGGGACAAATCACGGTAGCTTGAAATTATAACCTCATGTGAATATTTAGGCTAATGCGCCATCTGTGAAATATAAGACCACCTACTTATTCTGTTGTGGTCTGGCCTCCTCAGTTGCTGTAATGTGGTTAAACACTAGGCTTTGAGAAACACAAGAGCGAGTAAAAACAAAAGAAACTCTGCAACAAATATGGGGATTACAGTACATATAAAGCACGTAGTATGTACGTTTTCCATTTGCAGATGTGGACATTCCAGTCATAACTTTTGGGAAGGATAACAAAACAAATTCCACATGGACACATGCTTTCTCATGTGTTTTTATATTGTGTTCCTTATGTTCTCTAAACTCATTGTGGTGTTGCAAGACTTGCATCACTTCATTTACTAAACAATGAGGCGGCTTGAGATGTGAAATAATCAAATAATTCAGATTAAACATGTGTATAAAAGGCCTCACCAAATGTCCATTTGTCCAGCTGTAGTTCTCATGCGGCACTGTGATTGTTGTTTGGGAGCTCTGGAAGCATTAATGGCACTAGTTGGGACAGGGACATAACAGTGGCCCTGGGCTTTATTTCACGCAGCCTGCAGATTCTCCGCCGCTCCCACCCCATCAATGCACAGAGAACACCAGCCCTTAACCACCACTTATAAGGATGGATTCCCGAGGCCACTGTAACACTAGCAGATAGCGTTTTTGAGAGCTATTAAAAAAAAAAGTTTGTTGCCAGCAGGGCACCACAGTAAGATTACCATGATATATTCAGTTTTATCAGTTTAACCTTGATAGTTGAATGACTTAATCTTCAGGGTTTTTCCTGCTGGAAAAACCCTGAAGATTATAGACCCTGCAGGTCTATAAACAATAAATAATTACAAACATCAGTTACTGAGAGTAGACATTTGCACTACTTCTGCATCAGGTAAACCATCATCCTCATTTAAATAAACAAGTAGTCTGCAGCTAAAGTGCAGACAACGATTTTGGGTGTTAGTGGTCTAAAACAAATAAATGTTGAGAGCAAAAAATGACTATATGCGTTTCTACTTCTGTTATGGTACAGTTTTTCATGTGCAAAGGTGGGAAGATAGTGTAGGCAGGAAAAAAAGTGCTTAAGCACAAATATATATTTAGATTTATTACACAGTGCACATGCACATCCAAAGTCAGTTTCTCTTATACATCACAATCGACCACAATCTGGACACGTGCACTACCTGCCTGTTCACAGTTAACCAGTGTTAGTTCCTACATCACACACACAATATCGAAAATACACCTAACTCTGTATTCATCTACGTTTCTTCCAAAGGCCAGCTCACAGAAGTTGCTTTAATTCACAGTCTGTACGAGTACAGGAGGTGAGATGAGGTGATGAATTCCACAAAAAATACAAAAAACATATTTAGTGATATTTGCATAATACTAGAAGATATACAGTGTATATGGTGCTATGCTATTCACAGCGATTTTACAGTGTTAAAAGATTACATTTTTAAATACAAATTATAGAAGCCAATACTCATAAATGGTTATTTACTTTGTACTTTTAACTGAAAATAAAACTAAAAACATGAGATAACATGTCCTTATAGGAGTTTGGTTGAATGAGGTGGGAATGAAGGTAGCATCCGTATCCTTATTCCAGGAACCACAGTAGAATGGTAGACAGAACCGATATAAACTGAACTAAGAAATGGAGAAATTCTGGAGTTAATGCAACTTCAACTAAGCAAGTTGAGCCTTATTGGACAAGAGGTTTTTTCAGCATCTCACTTGATAAATAAGATGTTAGTATCCAAGGCCATTAGGATGATTTTCTCAGTGTGAAAGTTCTTGTGAGAGATTTCTCTGCTTTTAATGTACTTAAAAAGGTACTGAGAGGGTGAGTAGAAAGTCGTGGCCAAGCCCAAGAATATGGAATGCATCAGTCAGCACGTTGCACCATGTCAGTGTCTGGTAACAGCACAATGCTCACTCTTTGCAGAACGAGCAGCTTACTTACTTACAGCGAGATTCACACTCGGCTCACACTGCAAATTGGCAACTGTTGCCCTGCTGTCAAACTTAAGCCAATATTTGCTGAGCTTCAGAAGGGCTGCTGCCTCAGGCAGATCACTAGCACTAACTTGGGAGAAGTTTTTTGGGGTCCAGAAGAGTAAGGTCAGCATATAGAGAGCCGTGAGTAAAAAAAAAAAAATTCTCTCAGAAAACGTGTCCGTGATTTGATTATGGTCTTCAATGGCATAAGCCGTCCTACATCTTCTTAACATGAGGCATCTCCCCAGGCATGTTTTTCATTTTCCTGCCTTTTATGTGGCAGAGTGGCCTCTACCTCCAGCTCCGTCTCCTTGTCCACTTCCTCCATCTTGTCATTCGCCCTGCTTACCAAATCTGTCTGCAAACTACTTCAATGCTGTCAAAGGCTCTTGACATGCCCTTCAATTTTTCGTGCGTAGCCACAACCATTCAATGGGCAGAGCGGATGTCCATCCCACTTGACTGCACGTTTTTGGACAGTTTCTCTGCTACCCATGTCAGGATTTGGCGAGCAGTCTACTGTCCAGTCGATGTCTCACACTTCAGCCACAGGGGCTTCATGAACGCCATTGGTCACATGTCTTAGAAATGAAGGAGCAGTGGTCTTGAGTCGTGTCAATTTTGGATAGAGAGCGTCCCGGCTTTCCTGCATAATGCAATGAATTCTGGTAATGACTGTGTTGACGGTATTTTTTTTTTTTTTGAGAGGTGTGTGACAAAAAGGACCAAACCTGACGATAGCCTTCACACCTTCTGAGTATGATGACCAAAAAAAACACCATGAACAGTAGTGTCACCTAAAATCGTAGGTAGCCTCAGGCTGCGCCCTCTAGCCAATGACTTTAAGTCCACTCTACGCTCCAGGACCTGCCATCACTTGTGGATATGGAACATTTGACGGCCACATGAACTCTCTGGGCCCCATTTAGACGATACGAACAGCATGGTCTTGGCGCAAGGTGTGCCCAAGTAACTTTGGTAGTTAGAGGACAGTGCAAGGCACGTATGGCTTAAAACTGAGACCACATGGCGCAGACGGATTGTCTTGGGTTTCCGGATTATCCATCAGTGTATTTTGGGTGTAACATGAACTCAATCAATCAAGAGTGTCATCTCCCATCCCCTACGAGAAAAAAAAAACAAAACATGTTGCACTTCCAGCTGGCATGTTGCTATTTGGAAAAGTGGAGAGACAAGCCTCAAATGTTTGATAAAGTGAACAATTTCCAGCGCTCACGCCGGAGCAGAGTGAATGGTGCATTGTGCACCTGCCTCTCAGCCATCTGTCAAGCACATTTTACTGATTGCTCCGCTCTAAATAGCACAGCACCGCAAGCTGCAACTTGGGCTCCCCGTCCAATCTTAATAAATGGCGTTAACCTGCCTTCCAGATATCACTGCGTTACCTTTGCAAACTGACCACACCTGCAACACCACCTCCAGGGCATTTCAGCATTGCATCTATAGGATGTAGAATGAAATAAAAGAACAAATATATGTAGAACACCAACCGGCGCAGTAAAATCCACTTCAACTGCTGTGTTTTGTGAATTTGATTGAAAGCTTTCTCTGTAACATGAAAAAAAAAGGTACAAAAGATACAAAACCGGCACTGAGAATAAAAGCTTTCCTTTTACTTCCAAAAACACCATACTATGAGAACTTCTGTATATTGTCAACACCATACAGAAAAGCACTGATTTAATATTGGAAAGAGGTAATTAATGGATTTCGCTCTTATCGGCTCTTGTTTTGCCTCCCAGCCGGTCTGTGTGTTTGTATTTTGTTATTTAACCAATTTAAAAATCCGAGCCCAGAATTGCAAAAATCATCTCACTATTGTGGCGGTTCAGGCGTCATAAACAGAATCACATCCTATTGTCTGCGATGAAAGCCGACCCCCCCGGTGAACATGGACTTCACTGCTTCTGAACAGCGCACCCTTTTTATTGCATGGTTGATGTTTTTCTAAGGATCTGCTGTCGCTCACGATTTCCTTTCTGCTCTGTTATAATTTTAGAACTCTAAAAGGTCTCATATCACACACTTTCCCAGGGTTTTATTCTAGGTGTTGCTAGCCCCCCCCATATAATTTACAAAAAATTCAATTCAATGTAGTTTTACAGTGCGAACTCAAGCACGTCGCTGGAGCTCCAGAAAGCACAGGTGGTATAAATATAAATATACATGAGCCTCTTTCTGGGATTTCCCACTTCGAAAACTGAAAAAAGTGAAATGTGACATGTTGCAGGTGAGCTGTGCTGGGACCTGTATAAGAGGACGAAGCTACTACATGACATCAGGAACTGGAGGAAGTAAAAACTAACCCTGTTTGTTAAACCGTTCTTCAGATGAAGGTGGATTAGCTGCAGAAACTATGAAATGTCAGACCAGGAGATGCAGTAAATTATATATATCTGTCCATAGAGTACATTTCCCCAAAGGCAGTGGTGTTGTTCTGTTCAACAGGAATTATATCACACATCTAAGTGATCTTTTTCCCATACCTTCAGGTAAAAAAAAGTAGCTTGATTTAAACTTTTCTTATATTTTGAAGCACACTATTAGCTCTGTATGCTCTGACTTTATTCAAGTTTATTAGACATTAGAGAATCTACACAATAGTGGAAACTCTAGCAAAGAGCAACCCTGACACTGATCCTCTGCTGATGAACATCATCCCATCAGGGTCATTCTGTGGAGGTGTTGTACATGCTAAGTTATGCACTTAACGGATACAGTATAGAATTTCAGGTTCCTGTTGTTGCGGAGGTCGGTGGCATTTAAAAGCCAACATGAGCTAGTTATTCATCATTGATCCCCTTCCTGGCTGTAATGAATCTCACCACGGGGGGGTCCCTGAAAAGTAACCCAAAGGGTGACAGCTTCAGAACGGATCAGCACAGAAATGTACGTCAGACAGTCGCAGCAACGTGTGTTGGGAAATGAAACGGTTCATCTGCGAGATAGAAGATATTTCACAATTGCACAAAATCATCCTGGTTAAATAATATTTCGTTTGTCTCGACCTTTACCTGCTTACAATTCATGTTTTAAAGGTCTCTGTATAATAACATTCTGATGAAGTAAAATAGATTCCTTTAAATTGGCTGAAAGGAGTTTAACATCTTTAATTATTACAAAAATCATATTACAAAACACAGGCTGCTGCTGTAATGGCAGTAAAGAGGTTGTGTCTCTTTCGGATGCTGATGTAGAATATAATGAGCCCTACATTCTTAATTCAGTCTGAGAAATCCTTCAGGATTGAGACTAGAAGTGCGGCATAAGATAATCCATAAAAAAAAAACACATGAAATGTTAATAGATTTTAATGATTGATGCAAAGATAATTGGACTGTCAGAAATGAAGAAGTGTAGAAGAACGGAGGTGTTTGGAGTATAATAGCTGAGCTGGTGGCAGGAATTCAATCACTTCCGTGGCAAATGTGATGCAAAAAAAAAAAAAAAAAATCAGAAATGATGAAAACTTAAAAATTATAACCACATTTCAGTTCTCTTCATTTTCTCTCTCCCCTCCCTCACCCTGAGGCAATTACATGAAAAATTAAAAATGAACGGATGGATAATATGAGGTTCTGTATCTCACTTTGTTGTAAATGCCATATAAAACAATTCCTGGCAACTTTCAGTCAAAATCACTTGAAGTAAATGATTTTTATCGTCAATGACAAAGTAATTGAAACATTTTGAGAGCTCTCAACTATAAAATAAAAAAAAAATCTTAATCAGTGCAGAAGCTTTCGAGAAAAACAATACTTTTGCTGTGATTTCTGCACAAAAAGTGCTTAAACAGAGAAATAATTACTTTGCACTTTATGTAAAATACTGTGGTAAAAGTAGGTGTAAAACTTCTACTTCCAAACTGTAATGTAGATGCTGCAGAAAAATGTCCTGACCCAAGCATGACCGCTGAAGGTGGTGATATTTCCCTGAAAACAAAGAGCCTGTCCACCAGGCGATGTATAATCTATAGCCCGCTCAACTGCCGGGGGTGAGGCAAATATCAACTCCCCAGTATTTAAATTAGCTTTTCTCCCAAGTCATTTGAATACAATAAATAGGTCAGGTGAAACTAAATTGATTGGGCTGCTGCATGTACTGCTCCGGCCTGGACCCGCGCCGCTCTCTACAAAAAGGAACCTCTTAAGAAATTCACTTTTTAATTGCATTCGGCCACAATTTAATCACAGTTCAATACCTGATGATTTGATTCCACTTTGAGCAGATTTAAAGCAAAGGTTTCTAAAGCTACTGGAGCTGCACGGAGGATTAGACGGACACACAGGCACCTTTACTGCTATTTCATCCTTTAAAGCCCCCCCCCTGAAAACCTATTTTGTCAATTGGCTTCTTACCATTAGCGTTGGCATGCTACAACAAAACACTCGTCTGTAAATAGACCAGATTTCTTCTCCCTTCCCCCCGTCTTTTTTTGCTCTTCACACTTCTCTGTTTTAAAGTGGGCTGAGCTCAGTAGGAAATAGGTGATGTCACGCTCCCGTGCACCAATCGGGCTTCAGCAAATATTTTCATATGAATATGATTGGGTTGTTTGCTTATTTTATAAGCCGCTGCCAATCAAACCTGATGAAACACTAGAGAAACTGGTTTTCTAAAGGGGCTTTAAAAAAAAAAAAAAAAAGGGATCGCTGCACAGCTGCACACATGTGCTTCACTTGGCTCGAGCCCATATTAGTGAGTGGCTGCTCTATCAATAGAGCCCAAAAAAAAAAAAAACAGCATTCACATTGCATTTAGCAAAAACGCAAAGAGAAGTTACCGTCAATCACAGAGCGGAACGCCTCCGTGAACAAATTGCAAATCTTGTCACGTCACGCTGCTCGTACTGTACCAGAACGCTGCAGAGCGGGGCGGCCTGCACAGGGGTGTCCTACTTTAACAAATGAGCCGAGGCTCAGGCGCCCGCCAACAAATCACTTGAGCATTAGGAGCCGCGAACGCCCTTATGCAACCGCACAATATTGTGACAAGGTAAATTCGAGGCACATTATCAGGTCCGGAGCAGCATTTTAAATCACTTATAATTTCTTTATAACTGCCGTATTTCTCTGAATGTGCTGTATACTCACGGCGCCTCAGTCACACCGCCAAACACAAATAACCTTTGACAACGCGTAGCGAGATTAATGCAGACTCTGAGGGAAGGGGGGGTCAAACGGGGACGTAGCCCCTCCCACACCGGTGTTAGTAGCTGTTGCTTCTATACATTTGAATGGAGTTAATTACTTTTACATGAAGCGGAGATGTGCAAAAAGGGCAGCGGGCAGATGGCGTGATGGAACCTGACGACAGGTACGAGAGTCGTTAGAGATGCTGAGGCCTGATCCGCCTCCGGGAAACGACATGTAGCGAAAACTCGATTTATTAAAAAGGCGTTGCTACGTGGATCCAAGTTCAAAAGCTCAGAGAGTATGATCCATGTTCCCAGGCATTAGCTGCCCTCCTGATAAAGATCCCACATCTTTATCCGTGTGTGTGTGTGTGTGTGTGTGTGTGTGTGTCTGTATGTGTGTGTGGGGGGCGGGGGGCATTTAGAAATAGCAGGAACACAACCAAGGTGTAAACGTCCCATATATTCGATTCAATCTCGCCTCGACTTCAACTCGGAACGGCCCAGCGAAAGAGTTTTCTACAGACGATAAAAAAAGCAATTAGTTTTTACAGTTGAGCTGCTCGGAGATTTGCTGTTATGTTTCCTTGACTGTTTTAAAGACTTCACTTTATGTTATGGCTCCATTCTGGAGACGTTTTGTTGAGGGACTTTATGGTCCTCTAAGCAAACAATCATTTAAATTAAATTAAGACTATGGAACGGCACAGTTGAAAACAATCCTTTTACTGCTTTGTTTTTGTGCAGTTTTGACCTATGTGCAGTGACTAGATCCAACACACTATATCTATTGCATTGGTAATTGAAGGTAAACTCTTCAGCATATAGGCGGTGAGTAAAATGGAATCATTAGCACAAAGCTCAACATAATGAGGAATAAACAATAATGGGATGAACCCACTGTGCTTCTCCTCATCAGAGAATTTCATAATTAGCAATTAGCGGTCATTGTATTATGGTCGGTAAAACGCCGATCAGGCTGGAGCGTCTACACTCACTCACCTATCCTGAGGCGGCGCAAATAAAATATCCCGCTGGATTCAGACATGATTAATGTGTGTTGCAGGAAGGGCTGCAATGGCAGATTAGGCATGATTATGAGTGGGCTCATTTATTTTCAACATGTCATTATCTTTTACAACATTGACTAAGCAAATGGCCGGAGTGTGTTTACGGCGATGAATGAGCGCCATGTGTCCCCGCTCATTAATAGTTTGTGAGAAAATAATAATTAAAAAAAGTTGGAGAAATGAAACAAGGCCTTTCTTAATGTGCCCCATACACAGGCGCCTAGGTGACTAAATATGAAGAAAACACGTCTTTGCTATGGAATAAAGCCCGATAATCCTTTCCATATATCAGACATTCATACATCAAGAGCAACAATGACATTTATAAGCCGCAATATTTCAGAGCACGAGATAATAATTTGACTAATACCTTGGTAGAGTTAATTTTCAGTCATATAAAAATGATCAAAATAGTGTTAAAATACATTTTCAATTATAACACAAGAAAAAGTCTTGGAAAAAAAATAATGAAATTATTGTACTAATATTGCACTGGATATTTTCAGTGCAGATGCTTATGATAATATGATGATTCTGAGCTTACATTACGAGTATTTCCTCGTTGATTAGAAAGTATAATTTGATTAGGTCGTCCACTGCTCGCCTAATACAGGGAAAGTGGCAGCGTGACTTCATAAAGTCAAGCGAAATTAGTGTAATAAGTAGAATCTCAACAATTCTGACAGAATATTGTTCCCTCCGCCAGGGGCCTTAATTTCTTTCCCCCACATTACCCCATTCACAGGGTCCATTACTGTACCATAAATGCTGAAAAGTTATGGTGACATTGAGTCCTCAATCCGCCTCCTTCAAGTCAGCCCCATCATGGCTGCCCTGATCGCCACCGCCACCAAACATCCTGTATCTTGTCCTCATTAATTCTCATGTTTTCACACCGTCTTCTAAAACTTAATTATGGGAACAGAATAGTCGTTTCCCTCTGTATTAGCAGGTGTCCCGCCGTTTTGACCATTCTGATGAATTTCCACGAGCCTGTTGATTAAATGTGAATAATTGATAACTGTTTTCCAATGGCTTGATTGTCACAAACCAAGATAAATAGAGTGGAATAGACTCATAAAATATTCACCGGACTGTTGGCCTGAAAATGATTACTTACAAAGTCATTTGTAAATGGGTGCAGCTGTTCCCGTCCCGACAAAGCACTTGACCGACTATAAAGTTAAAGGACAACGCGTAGGTGCGTTTGATTTTTGTTCTTTTTTTTTGCCTCTCTCTCTCTCTCACAACACGCATCACAGCTGAAGAATGTTGAGCAGATAGCGCGCTGGCATTCAGGCCCTTTCAGAGTAAGCAGAGGAAACCTTTCAGGTCAGGGTTCAAACAGCGTTATCTGCTGCAAATACAAACCTTCACTTTTGCCTGTGACATTTCTTCTGCTTGGTGGCTGTAAACACTCCTGCAGCCCTTCAGCATCTCACACACACACACACACACTCCACAAATGTTGCAACACAAACAACGAGCTTTCATCCGCAATAAATGTCAGCTGCATAACAACATCATCAGCACAGTTGCTCTCAGTCTGTATCTGCATGACCTGATTACAGCCAGTTGGAGTTTCACTGCTCCCAGTGTCTTTTATTAATAAAACGTGGATTGTCTTAGAAAACCCCCAAAAAAATATTCAACGCCTGTCATTAGAATGCCCCCCCCCCACACACATATACACACATGCACACACACCATAACCCAATTATTTATGGTGCAACTTGCATCCAAAAGCGAGCGTAGAGTTAAATCTCACCGTTTTACATCATGATGAATTGGTGCCATCTACTGTTAATAAAGGGATCGTATTGCTTCAGGATGTTGTGCATTTAAAACTAATAATTTAGAATAGGGGGGAACCTCAGACTTTAAATACTAGGCTGTGCTTTTATCTCTGCCAGTGAGAATATCAGTATACATTTACAGAGAAAAGGAAAATCTACCATTTGATCTATTTTCAAAAACGACAAAAAAGCGAAACAAGGAAGACATTAATCTGATCACTTTTAAAATAAAAACTAAAATAACGTGTATTGTCTGCAGCCTTGAAGTGATTCGGTTTAAAAATTGTATGAAAAATGCCTCAAAGCAGTGAAAGAAAAACCTGCACCGCAAATATCTCACAAAGCAGCGCGGGCCTACTGTATAAACACAATCTACACGATTCCCTCCTCAGAATTTCAACGTGGCGTCTCCCCTCAATGAGTGTGTGTGTTACCACCACAGACAAACTGGATTGTGGGAGTTAGCTATTCATTAGCATATCAGTGACACAGATTAACATACATTAACATACATTATGGCTGAATTAATCGCGGCGTGTAGTAGAACTTGGAGCGGCATCTGCAAATGCGTCAGAAGTCGATTCAAGGGAGAAAACTCAGTGAGTTTTTTTTTTTTTTTTGCACCGTTATCTTAGACCCCGCAAATGAGTTCATACAGTACGGCGTGTACAGTAGCAGCCTCTGATATCCGCGGCTCTCGCACGCAACACATTCATTGATTTCTCATATTCAGCATCTTCCGGCTTCCTTGTTCCAGCTGCTCCTCTCACTAGCGGAGGATTTGCTTGTAATGTACTCGTCGAATTTTTGTTTATGGAGTTATTTTACGATGATTAATGCTGCCGCTATAAATAAGCCGGGGTATGGCTGGTCGGTGTCTGGATTTCGAGACGATATGAGAAACAAAAAAAAACTGTTTAAATTGATCTCTTCATGCCAGGAAATTTACCATTGGATAGCAAGTTGGCACCAGCTATTAATCACAGCCGCTACTGGTTAGTCTCAGTTAGGATTCCGTGGTTTAGTGTAGCATCGGTTTAATTGCAGACAGACATTTCAAAGAATTATCTATGCTTTTCATAGTGTAGGAGATATTCTTTTTCTCTGTCCTCATTTAATAGCTCTGACACAAACAATTTTACCCGCCTCAAAAATAGAAAGTGCCACATTTAAATGAACACAACAACCTCTCTATTGGACGGAATTGGTCATGAGAAATTTGGGGGGGGACTTGAAAATGGGGTCGCGACCCGGCAACGTTTACGGACGCTGAAATTTTTAAAATGAACGCACGCGTCAAATCAGCCCTAAAAAAAGTCCTCCTGCAGCGACGAATCTCTCTCGGCCAAGGTAATAACTCCACAAAATGAATTGATAAATACGGTGAAAGGGGGAGGGGGAGGGGTTAAACTAACACATCACATGTCACGGATTCCATTATCACCGTTTTGGTCATGGCCACTTTGGCGCTTTGCTATCTGGGTGGAACACACAGCCAGGGTCCTATCAGGCCACAAACACACGGGCCCAGGTAGGATGTCGCTCCTGGACATGAACACTGGCCAGATAATGTCATTCCCTCCAATGCTTGTCATTAACTCGTGACCGCCGGCCATATTGTTAGAGCCTTCATTGAGGCGGGGGGGGGGGGCATATCATTGACCGCCTGTTCCACTCAGTTAAGAGTAATAGGAATTGTTTCCTTTTAAATACGACTTAAACGGCCCTCAAAGTGCTCTTAAAATTGTAATGTAATGAAAGAGCCATGCATGAAACTTGGAATGCGAGTATCGCTAGAAAAGCACCGTTGAGGGGAGAGAAAAAAAAAAAGAAAGAAAAGGTAAGCTGCAGCACTTGATGGTCAGCTTCTGCTCCATATATTGTACGGTGGAGAAGGGGCTGACAACCTGAATTATATGGTTATTACACCGGGCCCGTCTGGCTCTGTGGACCTGTTGACACCTCCACAATAAACTTGACCCATCACACAAAGGGTTTTTTTTTGTTTTTTTTTGCCAGTGGAGAGCACGGACTATAATGAAAAGGAAAAGCGCTGCTTTACCACAGCGACTATCTGCTAGTCCCTCCAACGGAGTTTCAGCGGCATTAGGTGGGGGAGCATTGTTTTAACTTCAGAAATGTCAGCTTATATAACACTAAATCAGTCACAGCCAGTGAGTCACTTCACATTCCCCCGCCATCGTAGTCAATACAAACTCTTTAAAACTATTTAAACTTGAATCAAGCGGTTGACACTTACAGAAGAGCCCACAATAATATGAATTCAGATGGTATAAGCACACGCTCACATGTTCAGTAAGCTTAACTTATTAATATATAAATATTAACCCGTTTAATAGATGCTGTGCGTTACATACAAGTGTCCAGGAACTCGAAAAAAGCAGTTGATCGTAAAAACCTCCAACCAAAAAAGCTGATATAATTGCCGTCTCATTTATAATAATCGATGACCTGAAGCTCCGTGTCAAACTATTAGCCGGGTGAATTGTCTAAATGCGTCCCGCTGAATAATTATTTCTGAAAAATAGATGACTTCTACACCATTAGTGACGAACTGCATATCTACTGTAGACACACGTACAACTTTAAAACTTATAATTTAATTATTAATCTTCATTCATTCATTCACGTTTCCTATTTGAAACATATACTATAATGCTGTGAGAGTAATGGACATGTCCATCAGGAACAACGCAGCTGTTTTTAAACAAGGGGAAAAAACTGAACTCAACCTGCATGTAATTATTTGGATATTTCTGCCTTTCATGCCGAGGCAGATTCAGACATTCTGGACTCATTATTCTGATCTGAATCTCGATAGAGAGAGAGAACAGTTAATCAGAGGCATACATGAGGAAACAAACATGCAGCTGCAGACTGCGGTTTAGAAAACGGAACTGTGGGAAAACTGTAGGAAAAAAAAAAATGCTGGAGGTGAGGGGATTTCCTGTCTTTTTTTATTTTTATTTAAATTTATCTAAGGACCGGCTTCTTCAGAAGTCTCTGTGTGTCCCTGCTGGAATGAGTTTGTCAGAGTTTGCCTTTTGGCCCAAAACGGCATATTTACCAGCCAGCGCATTATCAGAACATTACATTTATGCAAACTATTGATGCCATGGATCAAACACAGACCCAAACTGTCTTATTATCACTCTTTTAAAGCAGACAATAGAGAAGCAGACGGCCTTGCGTTTTCATATTTAATCACTAAAAAGTGGCCCTTCCGTGGTTTTTACCATCGCTCTTGAGTTTCAGTCGAAACGATTGCGCTTCCTGAGATAATGCTTTAACGATGCCGATACCCGTGCTGATGAATCTCACCGCGTCCTTTCCAAGAGATATTGGGAAATAGTTGGCGTTTGGCCGCGGCTGACGTGCACACTTCTAACATGGTTGATAGGATCTGGGCTGTTTTTGAGCTGCTCCGCTTCCTTAGGGGAACGATTTATACATCACACAATGCCAGAGCCAGAAGAAGGCCTGACAGCCTAAGAAATGGGAATGTCAGACATCTGACTGAGGTTTTTACGCCGGTTTTCTGCTTGTATCGAGTTCTGTGGTTTGGGCTGGAGAGTAGGGAGACCTTGGAGAGATTCAATACAGACATTTTGTTGATGTTCTCAGAGATGGTCCGTTTGACATTTTGACACCGCTTCTATTAGTTTTGTCTCCGCCGCTTGTCAGGCCAAATGAAAGCGATACGGAGCTCTCAGGGCTGAATATCTGATGACGGTTGATTATTCATGTGTGAAGGTCCTTAAATTAATCAATGGACCACATGGACCTTTAGAACATTCCATTTCATACCAAAAAAAAAAAACACAAGATGTGAGTGATTGATTTTTTTCCAAAAAAAACAAAAAAACAACTAAGTTCTCTGTGACTATAATTTGCACCAATTTTACCATTCTTCACATTTAATTGGTTGAAAAAATGACTGAAATAAAAAAATTAAGCTGAAGACAAAAAAACAATTAAGACCAGTTATCAAATAGTTTTTTCAGATTGTCCTGCGAGGTGTGACGGGTTGAGAGTTTGCAGACTGAACTTTTCCCAACATGCCCTCAACATGTTCCTGCTCCACAGTACAGTACGGTGCACGCCGCTGCACAACGACCTTGGGTTCTCTGAAAGCCAGAGTGTGGAAATGGGGGTTGGAGGTTTTGCTCATGATGGTGCACAGTGGCTGAAATTACATGCAAGGCCACCATTCTAAAGCGTTTAACAAAAGGGGCCATCCAGTGGCTGAGCATGGCATTGAAATGACAGGCTCGCCCTTGCATTGTGCGATACGTCACAAGATGGCAACGCCGTATCTCTGCAGCTCCTAGAGGTCGCGGAGGATGGATGCACCGCTAATCTCTGACACTCACTCTGGGACGTGGGGGGGGGGGATCGACACAAACTGGGGGCTTTAGATAACTTTGCTATCCACCAGTGACCTCGAATACGAAAAAAAAAAAAAAACACACATCTCTGGGTCCGCTGTGCTCCGTCAACCAAATCCTCCTTACTGCTCCGTGACTTCAGACAAGAAAACGTCCCCCGCCCCACAAGGATAAACCCCAGCCACGAACCCACTATATATTAATCTGATTTTTTTCTTTTTTTTTATTGTTTAGGGAGTAATCCAGTGGCAAGCTGTGATTGATCGGAGGGCTTCACAGAGGTTTATATGTCAAATTGATCCATTTATGTACAAGTTCCTGAGCGGCACTTATCAAAAAGTACAAACACGTATCAGTAAAAAAAAAAAGAAGGGTTGATAATGTGATTTTCACACCATTAAATGCTTTTTTTTACCCAATAAAAGGATCCCTGAGATAAAGCAACCTTTTATTAGTGCGCAAACACATTTTAACCGTTTTGATAAATATCCAAATTTCATACACTTTCTGTTAAACCCACACACACACACACACACACACCAGAGACTCCAGGAGGTGGATAAAGAGGCTGTATCTGTCACTGCAGCCCAAGCGGGAATATTATCAGGGAGGTTTGTGGTTTCATTGATTTGGAGGCTGCTATCATCCCCATCTGCTGTAGCGGGCTGAGCGGCGTAAACGCCGTCTCTACGGTTTGACACTGGTGGAAGTTGGAGGAGAACTTCAGGAATCCTAATCTAAGTGAATGTCTTCACAGAAACCCCGTCTAATTACACTATGTACATACACACATGCGCTATGTATTTAATGGGCCTTTTAACTTAAATGCATGATTTTTTAAATGTTTTTCTTATCATTTCTGAAACCGTTATGCCAATAAATCATATTCTGTCTTAAATGTGTTGATATTTTCTTTTTTTTTTTTTTTTTCGCTTTTGTGTACCCCCCCCTATTTCTATACTCCTAAAGCACAAAATATCACTAATGGCTTTCTCAGTGGAAACGATCCCTACGAGTCTCCTAATGGTGCTGTCAGGAGTGAGTTTCAAACCATTAAGCAATTTGTGGTGAATCGGGGCACACGGGAACCAATTGAATTCACACTCGCTATGGTTAAAACTTGCTCAAAGACAAATGAAGAATATGTAGGGAACCAATGCGCTATCATATGTGTGTGTGTGTTTTTTCGTTTTTTTTTTAAGTATTAATGAATGACGCCCTTTCCTCTGTTTAAATGCCAACACAGCAGGCATTGCAACCAACTATTCAAATATGGAAAGACGTCCTTCGTGTGTGTATTTGGGTTTTAGGTCAGATTTAATACTGGAAATACGCCGCAAAAGCCCTCAAAACTTTTGGCAAGTTGACATGTTTACAGGGATTTACAGTGTACACACATATAGGCGACGTGACATCAGACATGAAAATAAACGTGATGAATTAATCAGCCGTGCTCTATTGGCTGTGTGTGTGTGTGTGTGTGTGTGTGTGTGTGTGTGTGTGTGTGTGTGTGGTGCCAGGCCTCAGCGCGCAGACCTCTGGGAGCAGAGGGGAGGATCTCTGGCTTTGTTCTTCTACCATTCTCACTGTCAGAGCCTCAAAAAGACGCCTTAGACTGTTCTCTGCATAGCAACCACGCTCAGAAAATGACTATATTAAACCTTATTGGAGAAGCGGCTACACGCCGAAAACACAAATATCAAATCATAGAAAGATTTGTTTTTTACTAATCTGATGCAGGATTTTTCCCCACTCAGTAACAGCTTTATTAGTTTGAAAATTAATACTAACCACGGTTCTTCGATATAAACTTAAGATGTTAATCAAAACACTTTATTTATCTATTTTGTCATTTATTGCTCAACATCTAACTTTTCACAGTCTGTTGAACACAAATATTGTATTTCCTTTTACTTAGCGAAGCAATGCTGCACACATTGCACGCATATTAAAAAGTATTAATACTCATCATTTGAATCATTCCAATTAGCACATTTATTGGATCAGATAAAAATGTAAGCTTTTGGTGTGGAAATGTTTCAGTGCGTTATCCCAGAGGTTCAGATGTAGGTAGCAAACTTCTGCTTTTGTCTCAATTAGTGTGAACACACATGGACTTCAGAGAGGAAAAGAAAATACTAAGTGGTGCAAATGCATTAAATACTAGCTCGCTTTTTTTTTTTTTTTTTTACCCAAAAATGATTTGATGTACGCGTGCGCGCACACACACACACACACACACACACACACACACACACACACACACACACACACACACACACACACACACACACACACACACACACACACACACACACACACACACACACACACACACACACACACACACGGCCTAGGGCCCTGCAATACACAAATACACAACAAACATGTTTACTGCTGCATACTATGTCTGGCAGACATTTTTTTTTTTTTATTTTGGAAAATGATTCTCTCACTGATTTGCTATTTATATATTCATTTATTACCACTATGTCAGAATGTCACACTACAACAATGTTTTTAAGATCAAATTTAACTGTTATTTATCACTACGCCACAATGCCACTACTTCTATGTCAGCATCTCACTGTATGCATTCATGTAAATATGTGTACAACAAAAGGAAAACTATGTTTTAATTCATGTTCTTATATATGTCTGTTGTCTAGTCCTTGCACTTTAATGTCCATATGTTCCATTGTCTATATATTAAGTATGTATGCAGAGGAAAAAGCAAGAAACCCATTTCTAATGCTTCGTATGACCAGTTCATGTAAAGAAAATTGACAATAAAGACTAAAATCATACACACACACACACACGTGGCTACATAACTAACACATCAGTACATCAGTGTCCAGCAGCAGCAACACAGAACACTAACACCAGCCCAGAGTTGTCGGCTGCATTGAGTCTCCCTGTTAAAGCAGCTCCTCGCTAGTGATGAACTTTGCCCGGCTCCGGCGACAATATCACCAGTCAACAAAAAAAACAAATCAATCACGTCCGCTGCAATAACATTGAGAGGAAGTGCCCTGCGATCCGTCTTTATTAAATCAACAGGGATTCGGTAGCCTTACCTGCAGTGGAGCGCTTTGCCCAGTGTTGGAGCTGTAAGTGTCTGGTGCATTGGGACAGGGGGAGATCTCTGGTTCACTTGTTGTTTGTCAGGGATGGGGTAGTTTGCCGTGTGGCTGCCAGCGACACTCCTGAGGGCCCACTGTGAATAGAGGTCAGGATAATAGACACAGTCACACAACAAAGACTGATAATCCTGTCTCGCCCCACAGCTCCCGTGTTGCAATCAGACATTTTAAGGGCAGTTAAGTTGCAGCGAGGTGCGGCTGAATGAACCGCGGTCAGAAAAGACTCCCAAGCTCCCATTATGGACAGTAACCGGTGTCAATTCGCAGCAATTAGACCACTCAGATGTGTCAGTAGACAGGCCTCAAATTAATAAATAAATAACTTCAACCACAAGTGCTGGCTGATATGGCCTTTTGAGTCATTTGAGTCTCCCAGTGGTCTGTTTCACTGCGGAACACTTAGTCCTTCAAAAAGTGACGAGGTGTACCTCCTCCTCCCCACTTATCCTGCATGACCTCTGAGTGAAAATAGTCTTTAGTGGGCAAATTGCTTAAATCCATTTCCAATAGTGTGTCTGGAACATTTGTTTAAAAGCGGCACAGGCTCCTCTAATGCTGGATCATTATCAGTTTGAACCGCGGGGAACGAACACAACAATAAGCAGCAACATTACTCTTTTGTTTCCAATCCGACGAGAAGGAAAACGGTGTAGATGATCAATAAATGAAAGCTGAGGATACACGCGTCTCCCAGCTGATATTGAAAGTTGTGGAAATGTTAATAAAGAGGAGGAAAGGAGTAGCCCCAGGCTCACCACGGCGCGTTTTAAGGATCATCAGTCCAGGGGATGTAAACACAATGATAGCTCGGTGTATTTGTGTCACTATCCATTTTGTGCTTCACAGGGAAGAAAACCGCTTGTGCTTTTGGCTGTAATGTGTGTTATGGAAGTCCACTCCTGGAGGATTCGGTAGGTGGAGAGAGTGAAACCTTTAAAGATTATTTTCTGAGAGAATGCTACGGTGTATTTTGGCCTGACAAAATGTTTAAAATTTAATGAAGCGCGGTGAAACTAAAAGAAAAACTTATTTAAAAAAAAAGCAAGGCAACGTCCTGTGTATTTATACGTCTGTCTCGTCTCCTACCGCCGCCACTTGTGCAGAGTAAAGTCAAAGAACACAAAGCAGAGTCACTGAATTCGGAGCAATGGGAGCACTCATTCAGGAGGAAGTCATTACTTGGGAATCAGAGGTAGCTACGCCACGCTGCCCAACTTCAGCTCAATACTCCACCTCGCAGCAATGCATAAATAATGTGCCAGCTGTCTTTGATGTGTTGGAGGCAATAACTTCACACGCGTGTGGACACCTTCCGCCGATGGAGGAGCTCTGGCCTGTCCAAATATGTGTCAACAACCATCACTCTCACAGAAACGGACTGAGGAGGAAGAAGTGAATCAAAGGAAAGCCCAGTGGACGAGAGCAAAAGAGGAAAAAAAAACAAAACATTTTTCACTATGATTTCAGATAATAGAATAACTTCACAAAAGGAGCTTTGCACTTGGATTTCAGCTAAGCCTGCAAATTGTTTTTTATTATCAATTCATCTTCCTGTGTCAAATAAAAAAGTACAAAATCTCAATGCTGAAGATTCCAAAGAGTATTATAGTATGTTAGTATTTATTCATTATAATATATATCATATCAGACTAAAAGAACTAATAAACATTTACATATGACAAGACAGTGAATGTGTATGTGTTTAAAAAGTGATTTAAACCAGCTGTTCATCAGCTAATCTGTGCATTATTATAGAATTATTTTTTTTACAGTTCTAATTATGACTTTGACATCCAGATCTCCATGTTAACATCTTCTCTACCTCAAATCTCAGGATATGTTGCACATTTTATATTTTACTGTTTAGTTGTAATCTTACATTATTTTCTTACCTGACTTTCTGACCTGTGTGTTAATTCTTTTTGTATATTTGTGTATTATGTGCCTTTGTGGGCATTATGTGTATGTTGTATTAATGTAAGCTACTTGGACGCCTTCATTTTCCTCTGGGGATCAAAATATTTACTCTACTCAATATAAATACATACATTTCTGGGAATTACAAAAAAAGTCACCTCAAGTCAGGAGAACCCTATTTTGCTAAATATGTAGGAAATATCTAGGGATATATTACTGTATATTCGAATTAGATCTGTGGTAGAGTAAAAGTGGTAACTATTTAACTTTTTATATTTTAGCAGAATAGAAGTGACATTACTGACAGCTGTCAGCAGCTTTTCAGGGACCAGAGTGGATGTTTTAGATTGCGACCCCCCCCCCCAAAGAAATCACAGGAGCTGGTAAAAGCCCCCTCCCCGTGTCAGCAGGGCAGATTGGGTGACCGTTCCTGGACAGTCCGAACCCTGGGCGCAGAAAAAGGAAAAATATCATGAAGTGAGCACACAAAGCACTCCTCAGAAAGGTCAGAGCAAAGACAAGTCTCCCTTTCAGACAGAGAGAAAAATAAAAGTCTGTGACTTTCAACACGCCTGCTTGAAACCAAAGTGCCCAAACCGTGTGAAATGAAGAGTCACCGTGTAATAATGGTGATATTAAAAATTGTTATAATTACCTCTCATTTCCATTTCAAATTTAAGCTGTGAAAATTTGACCAGTAATGGCCCGGCCCGCACAGAGGCAATTTATTTAATCCTTATTCACCTCTGTGAAGTGGTGAGGAAAGTGAACACAAAGACTGCATGAAGCAATATTGGAGGTTTTATATATATATATATATATATATATATATATATATATATATATATATATATATATATATATATATATATATATATATATTTCATGATAGAAATACTAAATCTTTAAGATCCCAAACTAGGCGGCAGAATATTTTGTATTTCCATTAGGAGATCCAGTAAAAATCTACAAGTCTACAAGTGCACTCGCAAATGCATATTTACTTCTATCTATATCACAGCGAATGATGGTGAAAACAGGCTGGGTCTAGCCCAGGGAACTTATTAGCGGAGCCTCCTTGGTGGATGATCTTCCAGGGAAAAAGGGAAGAGAGGCTCTTCCGCAGGTTTGCTTGTAATGTCGTGAGCATCCTCTGCTGGTAGAGAAAGACTTCCAAAACGCCCCCAAATGAAATACACCAGAGACACTATAATAATTAATACCCAGCCTCCATGAATAAGCCATGTGTGTATGCTTGTTGTGTTCAATCATACATTATATACACAATGCAACTCTATCCAACATCATGACGTATGCAGACGACATTGTGTAAATCATCGATCTATTTTCACGCTGTTTTCTCCCCTTTTTTGAAATAGACACTGCTTCTGTGGAGGTGGAGGAAATAAACCAGACATTATGCATGAATCCTTCACGTTGGATGTGCCAAAAATAAAATGCTCAAGACCACAGTGTTCCAACACGTGTCATTTTGGAGTTTCTCCTTGTATGAAAATACTGCCTGGATCTCAGCACCTTGAATTTATGACCAGACAGATTTTTAAATGTCATTATATCATTGCCTAATTAAAAAAATTAAAAGTTTGATCTTAAATTACAGCAGGCTCATTTTTTTGGGGAAAACCAACCCAACCAATAAATCAATTGGGTCACATTTAATACTTGAAAAAGCTGTGATGGTGTGACGACCAATGAGTTGGAAACAGAAATGTCCGAGGTGCATAAGCAGTAGTTTAAAAACAGGGTCTTATAGTTCATCCAATAGAATGTATTGGCAAGTCCTTCATGAAAACAAACTGGTTTTGTATGGAAAAAAACTAAGTCACCTAATACAGGAAATGCATGTTCCTTGATTAAAATAAATAAATAAATAAAACGCTAGTTTGGTTGTGAAAAGATGGATTACCTTTAAAGACTTAACAAACAAACATTTTCTATAGATTTCAGTTATGTCAATTCAAATATATATACTTGTTGGGCTGGAATTTAAAGATTATAATAGTACACTAGTACAATAATTCAAAATGTGGCAATAATTAATGCAGTAATGATATGAACATTAACAATTATCCAAAACTGTTCTAAGCAGAGAAGAATCATAATTTTAAGAAAATGCTTTTCTTAAAAAAAAAAAGTTTCTAAATTCATCTTTTAATATTTCATTAAAAGGTGGTGAACAAACAAAAAAAAATACAATCTAAAACGAACAGGTCACATTGAGCTGACAAAAAAACAGAAAACAGGAGAAACTTTGAGTGTTGCAGCAGCAGATATATTCACAGGCGCCGTCGCAGTAAAAAAAAAAAAAAAGCCGCTTGAGCCACAAAACAGATTGCCGGGCCAGTGCAAATCCACCATGTGGGTACAATAATAACTCATTGTCCACAAATACATGGGCCACAGCAGTAATCTTCAGATCTACTCAGTGAGGAAATATAGATATTTGTATTGAATATTTGCAGTGAGGGGATTAGGCAGGGTTTTCTACCTCCTGCGGTACACGGCCCGAGTCCTGCTGGGAACACCAGGAGCTCCGGGGAAGTCTGTTAAGTACGGAGAGGATTTGAATTATTCCGATATGACCCAAACAAAGCCATCAGCATGGGACCAGTCATGGGTGGAGGTTTCGTTTGGGAGGGGGGGGTTGACGCATGAGGCGGGGGGGTCTGGTGCTCCTCACCCAGCAGACTCTCAGCGTCAAACACTTAATTTCCTGCATCCTGCTGAATTTTTCAGGGTCAACTTAAGGCGAAAATGTCTGTATTTATGGAAAGTTTAGGCACCAGGTGACAATTCAGAATATAATAGATTATAAAGCGGTAATCCTCTTTGACATTGTGAATCGCTGTCAAAAATGTGTTCTCCTGTAAATCTCGTATTATATCATTCCTGCAAAATCAAATGATAAATAATATATAAATGGAAGTTGAAATGTAGTATAATTAATTAATTTGTAAACCCCTGGACCTTTGTTTCTAAACAAGATTTCTGCTCGTCTTTAAAACTGTCTGCACATTCAGAAAATATGGCATTTATTTGGATTTTTAGGAACCATACACATTAAAGCTTTAACACCTTGTCTTGTTCTGGGAAAGCAGCGTTACCCTAAAAACAAACAGCACACTTGGAAAACACAAGTACAACTTTCTCAGATTTGAGATTCTTTGAGATGTTATCAACCCGCCTGCAAGTGCTTGTGTGCGCGCGTGTATGTGTGTGTGTGTGTGAGATCGCCACAAAAATGAATTGGTTGTATGAGCTCAAAATTCATATCTATGATTTGGAAGTTAAAAAAAAAAGACTGTAGAAACCATAAAAAATTTAAAAAAAAAAATGTGTCTATGAGTATGTTAGTTTCAATTTTCAAAATAAAAGTCCTGATTATTTTGTGTTTGATTTAATCATTTCCTTTTTTTTTCACATGATCTAAATATAGAGTGAGACATACCCCCCCCCAAAGAAAAAAAAATCCACACCTATGGAACTATTGCAGGGAATGTAGTCAGTAACAGGGAAAATTAAATTAAAGAGGACATTCTGTGAATAATAAATATGAAAGATTTTATAAATAAAAGAGACCCAGCATGATTGATGCTGATGGTGGAGGTGATGCCATCTTGCTATAAAAAGGATCACAAAGGGCATTGTTTTAAAAATGTACACCAGTCTTTTGAAGGGGCTCTTTTCAATTCAGATTAGTTCCCACCGCTGATGTACACATACAGCTATTAACCCACCATGTGATTCTCCTGAGTTAATTCCTAATGAAAAATAAATTGAGTTGCTCGCCACACTTTCATAACATTTCCTCCGCAGAATAAATGGGCTCCTTCATGAGAAAAGACACACTGTTGTTAATGATTTTATAAGCAGGGAGCCCACCTGACATCCTGTTTTCTATTACTGTTCTTTATTCAATTTGCAGGGTGCGCTGCAGGTGACCTAACCTATAAAAGGGCACTCCAAATTAAATTATCAGAGCTCCTTGAAATTTTATAAATTCAGAATCAGCCTCACAGAGGGATCTCAGAGCAGAAACTAATGGCTTCACCTTTAGCTCAGCATAAATCAATCGCACCAAAGGTTGTAACACATCACGCCAGGACGCATCAGTCCGGTTTTTAACGTCCTAACATGTAGTCATTTTGAACATGTGAATGGCAGATGCAAGAGGTCGTATCAAAGAAGGTTTTGTGATTTTGTTCATGCACGTGTGATGTTAAATAATAGCAATGCCTCATAGACAAATAAAGAACTTGTGTAGAAAGAGATAAATGTATCATGTTATTCACAGCTACGTGATTTGAAGGCCTATACTTGTAATTTAAGCCATTACAGATCATTTCAATAATCAATTACAAAACGAAAATGATACTAGCCATAAATAAATTTACACACTTCTAAGAATATAAAATATTATTAGATGAAAAAATAATTAAAGAGTAAAAATAAGATAAAACGTGCAACATATCATGAGATTTGAGGTAGAGAGGATGTTAACATGGCCATATATATAATGTGTGTGATAAAATTTCAAGTCATAATTAGATACACACACACACACACACATACATGAGAATGTAGTCTTTTTTTCCCCAAATATATTCAAAAGGGAGAAATCTAGGCCAAAAATTCCTCCATGGTCATTGAAAACATTTTTGTACACCATTGGAAAAACATATAAAAGCATTACTGATCATTTTAATTGTGTGCAGTTGTGAAAACTGGCACTTAAAGTTCTGTCACCTCAATAGGAGGATCTCATTTACCCTTGAAAGAGCACAAGCTCTTTCCAATGTCATTTTGTTCCAGTCGGTAACCTAACAAGAGGTTGGTGGCAGGAGGGAAAAAACGGCCCCAATCAGTAACACTTGTTGCACCTGAAAACATGAAAATGTAAGAGTTCTGTGTTGGAGAAAATGGAATACGTCTTGTAGAGAACTCCGGAATATGGATCGGATCACTCAACTGTGTTCAATCTGAGTCAGGACAAATGCTTTTGTGGAGCAGTCGAGCATGAAGGAAATTCATTTGTAAATTGCACCCGATCTTTTGGAGAAATTGCTCCTTTTTTCAAATTCAGGTCCACATGCATTGATAGAGAGCGAAGTCTTTTTCATACACAGCATACCGTCGTACAGGGATTTCATGAGTACGAATATTTGCCAATAGTGCAATAAGCTCTCTATTTTTACTGTATTTTTTCATGGTTTTTTTCCCTATCATACTATTGGTATTCTAACATTTTGTATCCGTTATATCCGTTTATAGAGAGAAAATCTCATCTTGAACGATAAATCTGCTGAAACTTTTATTACAATAATTGTTTGAAATTGTATTACATTGCATTATATTATACAATAAAACACAATTATTTCTCCAATAAAATAACATGCAGTAATGTATAAAATATTATGAAAATAACAAATTATTGACCCCCAACTCAACACTCACATTCTGTTTATGTAGTCATTTTTAGATTGATTGACCACTTTATTTATAATCAATATTTTGTGTTTTAACATTTATGGAACCTTTAATAATATCTCTGGATTTCCTTCCCCTCTCTGCATGGATAATATTTCTTTTTTGCATTTATAAATTTAGCAATAAAACTAAATTGATACTATTGATTTTACAGTATCTGCTTTATTTTCCCCACAACACAAAATTACTGTATTGAATTTTGCTTTCTTTAAGATGCCAGTATGAGGAACAGCAAATGACAGAAAAAAATGTATAGAAATGACCCTACTTTTATTCTGAAGGCCAATCCCTCATATTGAGAGAGTTCTTAGAGCTAGAGTAACAGAATATTTTTCCCCTTAGTTTAATTATTGATAATTAATTGCTAGAACATGGTTCACCACATAACCATTTAAACAAAAATGCATATAGAATTAGAGCATGTCTGTATTATTCCATTACAGAACAGAACTTCTGTCTCTAAAATAAAGGGTTAATTGCACAGCACTATGCACATCTATCAGTATCGGTTATTTTAATGTAGAAAGCCTTACACGGGTTAACATTCTCTTCAGTCAATAACCTTGTTACCTCATTAGATTCTCTGCTGCTCCCGCAAAATTGAACTTCACCGTCACAGGACGACGGCGAGTAGTCGGTGATTTAGCTGGCAGTCAGCACTCGGGGAGGCACCTGAGGTTCTCATTAAGAAGATTTATACATCAATTCTGAACTTTCCCAAAATGACTCATGATGCATCGACTATTTTTGGATTTCCCTAATTAAGGGGGGCAGCTACTTTCATTCCTTACTAGGGGGAAGCCAGCCAGCACTTCCCTGAGGATTACATACCTGATTACAATTGTTGGCTGTGTGTGTGTGTGTGTGTGTGTAGGTGGGGGGGGGGTCAAACTTCCTTAGTTTGTAGGTTGGAGACGCCCCCATTCCCCATGCCAATTATGCACTTGACCTCAGGTGCATTTAGTTGCATTAGCTCATTTGGTAATTAGCCTTAACAATTTATTTAGCAGGTTTATGGATTAGGTGCAAGTGGGTTTCAAGTGTGTTATTAAAACCCGTCAGATATTTTCAGGGACTCGAGAATCAATTTAGTAAACAGTAGCTTCACTGGCCTTGAACGTTCCCCGTGTAACAAATGGAAAATGCACGGCCTCGGAAACCTTTCATCTCCTAAGCTCAACTTGGTTGAGGAGTCACTGCTCCTATGTGGGCGGTTTGCTTTAGCAGTGTTATACTGTAAATAGCATGTGTCAAGAGCCTTTTAAGATAGCTATCAAAAGCTGTAAGAGGACCCAATGGATAAAAGTATTACCACCTTCAAGTGCTGTGGTAAATGCACATAAACAACAAGGCTGCTTAATTTGACTTAACTTCCCTCTGTATGTGCTGAATGGGGGATTGTCCTACCATGTCGAGTGTTTCCACAGGGTGGCAATGTGTGGAAAGAAAAAAGGCAACTCTAACCTCTTCTTAAAAAAAAACAAAAAAAAACATGTAACACTGTTTTAATTAAACAATATGCAGCAAGAGCTCATCAAGGCCTTTCTTAGGCTTTAAAAAAAGTAGTGGTTTCTACCATGTGTTGTTTAACCCCATTAGAAAGTCCTTTAATAACTGACAAAATCAGGCCTTTATAATTGCATTCCTCTATTGCATCTAGTACGTAAAGCAGTTTAATGTGGAAAGATGTAACACAAATAAACCTGCCTTGCTGATGATAGAACGACAGTGGTGTGGCTGGAGAGGGAAAACTTCGTATCTGCTGCGTTCCTATTGTTTTCCCTGCGAGAGGAAGCAGACCCTAACCCGTCTCCTGACCACCAGGCAGATGCCGATCACAGAGACAACCCCCCCCCCCCATTCCGCCCCTTCAATCCACAGGAACAATGGGCCGTTAAGACAAAACCCAGCAAACAAGCCTTTAGCATCACACGTCCAGTTCCTGTCCATCCACTTTACTGCAGCAGTAAAGGTAACACAGGGTCAAACTAACTGGAAGGTGTTACCACGTATGTGGAGAAATGTTGGTTGATCGTTTTGGAACGAGTAATTATTGAAAAAAAAATGGAATGTTTTATCCATTCTGTTGAGTAAATTGTTCTATTACTCATAAAAACACATGTGACAGGAGGCAGTTTCCTGTATATTTAAAACAGAGCACTAAGTGACTCGTTTCTGCAAAAACATCGACAGGGTGTCTGGGATTTACTTTCCCATATTCTGAGACCAATCTGCATGCAGCGCAGGGTTTGCCGTCAGAAGATGAAACCTTCCCGATTTCACAGTTTCCAAAGCTAAACAGCAATTGCTGCGCAAGCATATCAAGAACTATAGATTCTATGGGAAATATACCGGATCAGCAGCGCTGGTGCTTGGCACTTCTCATCCAAATCCCTAAAAGAGGGACCATACCTTTTTTGATCTATCTTTCACTCATTAAAATATCCACAGATTCAGACCTCTCTATTAATCTACTCACATGTGTCAGAACTAACTCAGACTCCCCCATAGGCCCAGCATACCGATAACCCACATTGGTCCAGAGCTTATGGGAAATGCTGTTCATTAACGCTGTGTAAAAATATTAAACATATTACATAAATATTAGATCTTTTTTTATCCTCAGCTATGCATATCGAGAGCTGTGAAATGTGTGTGTTCCAATGCTGGTATTTTTTTATAGCATTTTCAATTAGGTTCTTCTACCACTAGAGAAAAAAAGCTGGTTTCACTTTAGCTCTCAATCAGTATTGAGAATATTCAGTGGCTGTCATAAAATCTTTAGCCTGAGATCCAATAATAAATATTATTAACTGTTGGTAATAGCGTCAGTAAAACATTGACATTTTCTGTACAAATCTGACATTCCAAGGAGAACACACAGCAGCAGAAACGGTAGGAATAAAATCCACACTCTAGTGCTCAGGGGTCAGACGTGAGGAGGCAGTCAGTGGAGGCTGCAAAACCCATTCAGGGGCAAAAGAACACAAAAAAAGACACAAATTCTATAAACCCGGACATGCAAACACAAGAGGATAGCTGGAGCATGTGTACACACCAGGCTATGATGAGAATCTGGCTCCTGAGCAGCAGAATCACTGGGTTGGAATACACAGGGACTGATGGGTTAGGTGAGCGAAACAAGGCACAGGTGAAGCAAACGGCAAAAGGCCAGGCACAAAAAAATGTGCAAAATACACATTCAAAACATAGGCATGACAGAATATCCCAAAGACAATTAGCATTTGCGCCACTTCATTTCATTCTAACATGTAAAGTCTGCAGAGATTTAGTGGCAGATTGTGTTTAAACGTGCCATTTCCAGCATAATGCGTCAGCTACTTGGCTCTGTTCAGGTCCATTTTATGCAGTTCAAACATCCAGAGATCAGTTTTTTTTTGTTTTAAGTTGTTATTTCATCCATAGCTGCAAAAACACCAAAGTTAGTAGAGAATCGTGGTGAATTAAACTGGGATTACTGGACTCTATTGGTCTGATTTGACCCCAGCAGACACACTGAAGTGAAAGTCCTAAAGATTTGTTGACATGAGGAATGCTTACAGCCTGTGGTGTGAACAGAACTGAATGTCTACTCTCAGTACTTTGGTTCATCATATTTGGCTAGTATCATTCTGAGCAGGTAAGTATTATCCATGTAAATTTATAATTCACAGGTTTTGAAGGCTATGAAACCACATTGTTAGCTGCTGCTGCTGCTTTTCAGCTAATGCTAGCAAACTAGCTACGGTCACTTCGCTGACTTCTTTGCAATTTGCATTCGCAATTTGTTCTCAGGGTTCTACAGTATTAAATTAAATTGAAGCTGCGAGCGGTTGCTTTTACATTAAAAAAAAAAAACAAATGCAAAAAAAAAAAATCTCGGCAGAAAATATCCATTTCTTTATCGTTAGCTCAACGACATTGTTAGCTATTATGCGCCATTTAATACTTACAGGAATGCTCGACCATGTGTATTGTCCAGGTAAAAATCAGCTTTCGCCTGTGTGTAAAAGAGATTTAGTTTGGTTTTCCAGAGGACTGCCTAAACTGAAAAATTTTATTTTTTTTATTTATTTATTTATTTTTTTACTAGTCAGCCAGATGTAGCTTGTAAAGGACCTCTGTAATTTGTTGACATAAGAGGATATTCGTGATCCTCTTATCCTCACCTGACAAAACGCTGATGCACAAAAATGACAAAATCTCATTTCCCACCAAAAACTCCACCAAGTTAAAGCCAAACTCTCCCCCCTGCTCCTGTAATTCCTGACAGGTGTTTATTGGCGACCTACGACTGAACGGGCTGCACAAACGTCACGTTAAAGCGGCGTCACCTTCGCTCTAGTGTAACGTGGAAAAAAATAAGTCGACTTTGTCTCCTCAACCACGTGCTCTGAAATATTCAGGAGCTCCGTGCTCCCGTCATCGTCGAACATAAGGCCGACATCAGAACTGATGTGTGTGAGAAATGTCAAAATAAATTCTCCAGTGAACTCAATATCGCCTGAATGGCATAAACAACACGCTTCATTTACACACACACAAATATATGCAAAATTCCACTTCTACAGAGTCAAAGTTTCCATATCCATGAAAGAGGAGAGGAAAAGAGGAAACATTTACATAACGCTGCCTCCACACAGTTGACGGAATATTTTGTTTTTCTTTTACAATGTCATTGTGGAGCAAGCAAGCTCCTTTTTTTTTTACGAATTTTGTCATTAAAACGACAGATTTCCTGTGACGAGAAAAGCAGGAGGAGGAAGGGTGCAATCAGTCCAGGTTTGTTCGAGACAACATCGCTTCCTTCCTCGGTGTTGGGAGAGTGTCGCGGAGCGAGGCGTTCGGATCGGGGGGTTCTGCACCCAGCACTTTCCCAGGATAGGAATGTGGCGCATTTCTAATGGTGTCATTCAAAGCAGCTGCCGTTCTCAGCAAATAAACTAAACGCCTTGCCTAAGCAATTCAAACCGCCTCCACGGATTGCACTACAGTCCACAAAGAAAAGCCTCCCAGTGAAACCATTCACACATGAAGAGGTGTGTGTGTGTGTGTCGAAAAAAGTAGGTTTTGAAAAAAACAACAAAAAAAAACACCTGAATGGCGACTTTCCCCTTTCTTCTTCCTGTCCTGTATTCCTCATTCAAATTCACCTGTTTCCCCAACTTCCAAATGCATTCTGACTTAAAACAACTACTATTACTAATATTCATGGGCATGGCAGATATGCAAAAAATTGGGGATATCTGCACTTCAAACGGATGGAAGTGGCTTTTTTTGTGGAAAAATAAAATCCTCAAAATGCACGTGACACTTGACACTTCCTGCGACTGCGTTTTTTTTTGTAGCCCCACCAACGATTAAAAAAATTAAACAACAAATAGCGCGTTGGCTCATTTCCCGCTCAGAGAACGGGCTCATTGACGACCATGACTGGTGAAAGAAAGACAAATAAATGGTGTTATCTTCAGAAGCACATTCAGTACTCAGCTGCACAGCAAAGAGTCAGTCCCGTCATTTTAATAGTAAAAACACTCATTTTAGGATGAGCTGGAAACAGAAATGAAAATGCAAAATGTGAACAAAGTTGATGCTCAACTTATATCCAATTTATTCTTATTATTAATACAAAGCAAAATTTATAGCCATCATCACCCTATTGGGGCAAAACAAAAAACTTTATCAAATGCAGAAAATATATTTATTCATGATTTCAGTCAAAAGTGCCTTGATAGTGGATGACTGGACATAAAGATGACATGTCGTGTGTCACTTATGTTATTAAGAATAAAGCGGCTCAGGCCAATTTTTAACATTCTAATGCGGCTCAAACAACTCAACTCCCACTCCACGGAGCAAACACAGAACTTATGTTACCTGGAGCTAAATTAAATAAATGTCAGGTCCATTTCTCAGCACTTTCCCAGGTCTTCTTTGCCTGTTTCCAGTTAAACATAATTTATCTCCAACATCCACTTTTGACGACTTTTTTTTTTTTTAAACCTGAGACGTGGCAAGTTTTCCCTGAAGTGATGACACCCGACATGTTAATGGACTAAAGATCCTGGAACTTCACTTCTGTTATTTTATATCACATGCCCACGTCGAGGCATTTTATCCTGACTTGGGCAAAAAAAAAAATATAAACAGCCATTGCCCTGTAGGGCAGAATGATCCTTTTAACCAAGTAATAAAGTGATTTTACCAGACGTGGCAGCGTCATCAGGAGATGACTCACTTTTGTCAAAAATGACCTGGGTCATATGACATGGTATATGACCCAAAGAGGCAGGAATTTAGCCGTTTATGATACTAAAAGTCTATTTTACTCCATAATCCTCAGCATGATCTAGTGCTAGAATTTATATTACATTATTTAACAAAGATACAAATTCTACATGCCTGAAGTACAGACAACTAATGTGTGTAAATGTGTGTTACTGTCCTCTGAGGAAGGAGTTGGGGGGTTTGTGGGGGGTTTGTGGGGGTTTGCAGGGGGGGCGTCCGCCAGTGAAGTTGGTCGGTGTTGTTCTGGCCGGTGTTTACATAACCTACTGTACGTGTTCAGATGAGAACAATGGGACGGAGGCTTTTTCAAAATGGCGACACGAGCCAGTGTCAACACCTAAAAAAAAAAAAAAGCTCCCTAAACTGAACGTCTGCTGCTGAAAATCCTTTTATATCTAGTGTGAAATGGAAAACAAATTAAAGTGCTGGGTGGTGAGTATTAGAGAGAGGTGAAGGGACCTTTTTGTGTGTGTGTGTGTGTGTGTGTGTGTGTGTGTGTGTGTGTGTGTGTGTGTGTGTGTGTTTCTGAGAGCGAGCAGATTAAAGATCGAGACAGGAAGGGCCAGGTTTAGGGAAACAGGAAGCGTGATGTAAGGAAGCGGGCTGCGTCAGCATCCAGCCCACCACAGCCTCCGCTAAAAGTGAGAATCACCACCCGCCGCAAGTATGGAGAATTGGCTCAGGTCACCCATGAAACTTGTACTTTTGACAGGTACGTGAGCTTCCTGTGTCCTGCAGCAGGTGTCTGGGACTGTGTGTGTGCGTGTGTGTGTGTGTGTGTGTGTGTGCTAGGGGGTTTCTGTGTTAACTGGGACGAGCTGGATGTGACGAGAAGTCTCCGTTAATCTCAGCAGGCGACTTCTGACCTGATTCACAACTATAATTTATGTATTGCTCTGTTATTTAAAAAGAGGGAAAAAAAAGTTTTTGTTCTAATTCGTTGACTCTGTATTTTGTATTTTAAGCTTGTGTGTACTTCAATTAATCATGTTACTAACTCCAACCAGTAGGTTACCGAGACAAAAAGATGGATAAAGATTACATTTCTTCCCCCCACCTGAAGCCATACATCATAAAGAATAAATAACACAGCGGGTTTCTGAATGGCTGGGGAACGGTGTAATGGTGAACTCACGGCCCGCGTGTTGTGTGTTTTGTGCGTCCTCGCAGCATGGCTCTCCAGTCTGATGGACCCATGCAGCTTCTCTGACATTTGCGGGCTCTGCAACAAACTGGCGACGTGCAAGTCCCTGAATGGATCAAACGAGGCCTGCTTCTGTAACCATGGATACACCGGCGATGGAAGGACGTTTTGCGAGGGTAAATATGGGGGGTGGGGGTGGGGGGGATAAAATGCAAAATGCAAATTGGGCGTGTGTACGAAAGCTGGTTCTTCGCGGCGATGCAAAGAGTGCGTCGCATCCAGCCGAGTGTGGAGCTGCAAACAGAAGCCTGGGCTATTTTTGGAAGCTACTGTTGTTAGCGACAGCTCGTCATTGGCTGATGTTTGCAGGAAGGGATGATCTAACATCTATGTCATATGTTTCGCAATGATCTGGTTAACTGGGAACATTACGAGGAGTTGAAACTATTAAAAAAAAAACACATTTTTAAAGCTTCTGTTCATAACAAACATTTTTTTTTCCTTTAGGTAATTTTACCCTATATGATGTGAGGGTCTTTTTTACAAACCGTGAAGCCCATTGGGGCAAAATTTGTGATTCTGGGCTTTACAAATAAAATTTACTAGGATTTTAAAATGTTAGATCAGCCCATTGAAAAACATGTCTGTGATCGTGAACTGTATGACGCGGAGAGTTAGAATATAATGATTCAAATATCCAGATGTTGCTTGTATTTCTAGTGATTTGGGCTCATTAATTTGGTAATTTCATAACTTACAGCACTGTAAGGGCGAGTTGACTGGGAGTCAGATCTGTCCGAGTGATTTAAGATAAAACATTGTTTTCCTTCCATATCGTACGCTTTCATGCAGATTGTGTTTGTCAGAGCGTCGGCGGCGGTTTTAAACCCAAACTGAGAGGTAATTATAGAGAAAACACGTCAACGTGAAACGCGTATCTGTGTGATACAGCTTTAACTCCGCTGCTCCGTCTGTCAGCATTGTTGCTCCTGTTATGTTTCTGGGGCTTGTTTAGAATTCCTGGAACCCTTTTTGTTTCCTGACCAAACCTAATCACAATCACAGCGCCGCTTACATATTTCAACAGCCAAATGTAAATCAGAATGAGAGTTCCATAAACACAGAAGCAGAAGGGGTTTTAAAACAAAAAGTGGCACAGCAGCGAAGTCTGTCGGGTTTTGGGGTTATGTCCAAACTTAAGAAGAAGATACTCAAGGGGGAAAATAGGAGAGGAAACAAAAGCAATTTAAAGGACCAGTGTGTAAGATTTAGCAGAATTTAGTGACTTGACAGAAAGGGGATAAACGATCTGTGTTTTAATACAAAACCACTTGACTATAACAAAACTGTTCTGACAGCAAACAAAAAAAAAAATCATGTTAATCTTTAATGTTACTTTAAAGTTACTTGAAAAATGAGAATACCAGCAGTAAGTGAGCTTTGACTCAAACTTGTGACTTTACATCAGGAACAGTATTTTTAAAGTGGGAAAAAAAACAAAAAAGGTTTATATCCAGAAATCTAACCTCATCGTTTTCTCTCCATTGTCTAACAAACAGACGCTTGTTTCTTTTGGACGCTCGCTCACGCAAATATTACAAATATTACCTTGAACTGTCCTCCACAATTAACCCACTATTCACAAATACCTCAGCCTGATGCTTATCCCAGCCCTGGTGTTGATTTAAACTGATGAGTCTTAGTTGTGGTCTGGTGTTGGACTGCAGACCTGATTAAAGACTTGGCCGGTACCCTGCATGGCATTTCTATTGTTAACATCTGGGATTTTGCGGCAGCGTTTGTTTGCTAGTGTTTTGTTCGGAGAAATTCAAATGGTTTAAATATTGTAGATTTGGTTTACAAAGCACCGCGTGCACGGAGGTTTTTTTGTCCTCACTTTTTTAGAAAGTGCTGCTCCAGCTTTATTTTCAAAGACACCTTCCGTCTTCGGTCCCCCCAGTTTACTGGAAAACGACCCGGTAAGACTTTCCATTGTTGTTTTCTCGCGTCCGTGTGTGATGGATGCTCTGCTCTTCCTCCCTTCTATACCTTATGCGCCAAAGTTACCCCGAGAAGGGAAATCCTTTGCTCTGATCAGGGAGGCGAGTCCAACACCAGCGGAAATACCTTCATAATACAGAAGAATGTTTGAACTGTCATTGACTCAAACCTTACCTTCACTTTCATGTCTTATTGCTACCTTTAGGTGCTTATTATTATAACTCTGTGGCTTCTGAGTTCTATAAATGATTACCAGTGTTAGTGGTACAGTGTAAGGTTTTAATTCTCATGTCTGTTGATTTATATACAGTATATGAAGCATTCAAACAGGAAGAGATGTATTACATTCACTTTCATGTCTTATTTGTACCTTCAAGTATAGATGATTGGTTTGGATGTAAATGTAGTGACTTCTGAATTCTGTGAATGATTATCCAAACTTTTGTGTCAGTGTAATGTTTTAATCCTTATGTCAATGTTATGCGAGTTAATATTTAGCATTCAGAAAAAAGAAATGTGGTGTTAGAGGCCAAACTAATAATCTCAATGTCCCAGAGAAGAATGCAATTCATCTGTAATTGTTTAAAAAAGAAAAAAAAATGTTCATTAACTTCTCAAAAAATGCAAGGGGCACACACTGGCTTTGAGTTCAGAAATTTACTGGGGTATGTTAAAAGGCTTTGGGGGCAAATCAAACATTAAAATATGAAAAATAACAATTCTTAATGAAAAATACTGTCAGTGACGCGGTAAAGATAAGAAAACGATTCTTTAAAATAAGATTTTGACAAAAAGGCCAAAGGTTTCTAAGCCTATTTGATCCTTTTTCTCTACGTTGGCAACGAACCCAGTTCACCTCACATCCGTCTCTTCTCATCACAGACGACGACGAGTGCCAGAATTCGACGGACATCTGCGGGAACGAGGCCGAGTGCGTCAACACGGAGGGCAGCTACCACTGTAAATGCGTCTCTGGATACGTATCGACGGGCCAGGCCGAGTTCCAGACCAACGACGGCACCGAATGCGTCGGTAAGGGCCCTTTTTTCCTCAATTATAAATGCACACGGAGTTCTCTCACGTCTGGTTAGGATGCAATGTATATGTGTGTGTGTGTGTGTGTGAAAGCAGTTATCACACAGCTGTACGGGTATCAGGTGTGTGTGTGTGCACGGTGTGCGAACCGTTTTCTCTTCCCCTGCAGACTCACTGTAGAGGATAAACATGTTGCAGGTGATATTTCCCTCGGCCTTTCACTTCCTTCCCATCTGTTATTCCGACTAACTGTAACAGGTGTCATATCGAGGAGCCATAAACAGATTTGCTGTAAAAAAAACAGCAAAAAAGAAAAAATAGAATGAGAGACAACAGGTGCTCTCTGTTCAGTGCAGCTTCGCTCAGCAGAATTCACACAGCAACATACCCAATATACTTTTTATCCGATTCCCTGTTTTGTTCTCCATACTCCAGTGGTATTTCAACAACACGAGGATCCATAATGTTACGAACCTACAGAATACAGAGACGAAGGGTGCAGCGGGTGCACGTAAAAACACTAACGCAGCTACAATCTCTCTTGCTTTCAAATACAAACACTACTCCGCCCTTTCTCCATTTACCATTACAATAACTCAATAGAATAAAGTTCAATCACTATTGCATTAATGAAGCCTCATTCAATTTATTATTCTATATTTTATTATGGGGCTCTGCCGGATATATCTTTGTAGGATTCACAGTTCAAACATCTTATTTATCTTCCATTGAGCGTTTCCAGCTCGGGTCTCTTTAAGGCCCCCTATGCTGTAGCCAAGCTCCAGTTGATCAGGGGCTGCATAAACAAACCATAAAACAAGCTGCAGCAGGATTTCACTACTGCTTCTCCTTCTTTACGTGAAATACCAACTTCTAAAATACACCTGTATACATTCATACCACGATCTAATCCAAAATAAGAGAATGAACCATAGAAACAATACATGGAAAAAAAACAAAAACATAATGAGTCAAGATATACAAATGTCACAATGTGTTCAGAGCACGTTGAAGTGCAGGAATTTAACCTGCAGGCAGCATTTCTACACTTTACCTCGAGTTTTGGACATTTGGATGTTGTTTCCTGGCATTAATAACAGAAAATCAGACAAAGGATAATAGATCCTGGGATAGGACATTGAGTCAGTAGTTAACAAGCACGTTAAAGAAAATATTAGGCTAAATGTAGAATTTTTAGATTCTCAAATGTTCCCTCATTCACTGTAACTTCACACACTGAGGAAAAAAAACTTACACTGGTTCCATGAGCTGAAGAAAGTCTAACTTTCTAGAAAGTATACATCAAACAGTATATATTCAGTATAATGTATTAATTATTATATATACTATTCATGTCTTTCTATAATCCATTTATTTATACATAGAAATAAATAATAAATCCATTTAGAACAAGCTGTATTACAAAGAAAAATCATAATGGAGCTAACATCAGGAACATGCTCGGATCTTTGACAGCTCTTTACAGCTGGAACCTCATCTTGGCTCCTACTTGTATGCAAAACCAACTAAATACATTTACAAAGTCATGCCAACATTTAAAACAAACCTAAAGCAACATGCGTATGCAGTCTGATGTGTTTCGAAACTTTCACGAACCTGTAAAAACAGAAGAGAAGCAGACGCAGACAGGTGCTTCTGTCCTGCGCTGCTCACAAACAGCTCCACACCTCCTCCTGCTGGCAGCTCTGAGAGGCCCCAAGTGCAGCAGGAACAGAAGCTTGGGGTGTTTAAACAGGAATGATTGACCATTATCGTTGTCGGAATTAATATAATCCTCTCAGGGAAAACACTATCTGAAAACACTATCTGACACATTATGGAAACATGTAGATGATGTTAGACGTTGAATCACTATCATTCCATATCTAACATGTATGCAAGAACTGCATTACTAATGTAAAGTGATGAGTTAAATGATTATCCTAACTTCACAGCCACAGACAGCATCAATTTTAATCAGCCAACTTAAAAAAATTGTGATGATTAATGGCCATTTATTTAATTTAGCTGTTATGTTTTGCACTTTTTTTTATTTTTAAAGTGGAGCTGAATTATTTGCATCTTTCAGACATCGATGAATGTGAGACAGGAGACGCCTGTGGACCAAACTCGCACTGCCACAATACAGTGGGATCTTTCTATTGCACCTGTCAGCGCGATTACGTCCCGACATCGGGCTCCAAACACTTTGATCCGGAGAAAGGTGTGAGATGTAAAGGTCAGTATCAGGATGTTAGAGCACGCACACGCTCCAAGCAGAGATTACATTCATGTGGATGAAATCATGGAGATACTTCTGGTTCCTCTTGTTTTTCCAGAGCATCCCCAAAAACACTGCCACGACAACATCGGCTGCATCACGCAGACTGTGAATAAAACACTTGAATACGTGAGTATCACTATGCCAGTCATGTGGGTGATGCCCTCTGTCGGTCGACACCAGATCAAACAGGCAGAAACTGTATCGTACAGAATCAAGGACGCTGAGTTGCACTGATGCAAAGCACCTGAAATCAGCTGCAGCTAATATCTTCCAACAGCAGCAGATCACAGCAGCAGCAAAAAGCTTTTTTTAATGCATTTTTTAGAGCTGCAGTTCTGAATCTGTTGCTTCCCTCTACTGGACAAACCAGGAACAGCAGCAGCAGTGCAGGAATGTAAGCCCCATCGACAGGCAAAGAAAGTGATGCTTCTGACACACGGCCCTCCTTCAGGCGACGGGTGTTCAAGTCATAAATCTCCTTTAATGCACGGCTCTGTGTAGGTGCGTCTACCCGAGGACTGAAATAGAACATTGTAAGAGTTTAGCTAAACGCCCATTGTTTTCCCGAGCACAGGAAGGACGGCAGAGTTCACGCCGCGCGGGGTCGCAACGCGTTCACCGTCCTTCAGTTTCGTCCTTCTGGCTAAACGGCTGAGCTGAATCAATCAGATTTATTGTCAGACTCGAGGTTCATTAAAAGAACATAGAACATTAAAAACACACAAACAACATACAGGGGAAAAAAGACACTGCCACTTTAAATAAAAACCACTAATGCTCCCACAGAGGTCACTGGGGTCACACAGCACTAAAACTGGGATTCATCAGCAGCACCATGATGTCCAGTTTGCTGTTTGCTAGTGTCATTCAGTCTACATATGAAGTGAAAAACTCAGTAAATAGTTTAGAAAAAGAAATGTGATAAATTCAAGTCAGTAGATATAGTGTGTTATGACTTCAAGGTGATTTGTACTCATCTTTTAAATAACCAATTTTTCCTAACACAAACATGCCCCAGCAACACAGAAACTATATGAAAAGGAAATTTATTACTGACAGAACACGATATATTCTATAATATTTATATAAAATGTTGCATATATATATTAATACGGGTGATATTGACATAAACTGCTGCAACTTTTGGTCTTAATATGACAAAGCAGCTCCTCCTTATGATGAACTTGTTAAATATAAAGACATACATATTTGCAAGTTTGTATGGAGCCACATACCAATTCCATCTTTAAAAAAATGTATGTTTTTTCTCCTTACATGCTCAGTTAAATAAGCGATTGTTAATCATTTTTCCTTTCCCCGTTCTAGATGAGCAACCTCACAGAGCCGGAGCCTCTGCTGAGTGAAATCGCCGAGCAGACGTCGGGTGAACTCACCTCGGTGGAAGTGATCGCGTACGTGGAGGCCTTGCGTCAGTCGGCGTCGATGCTGGCCGCCAGAGGAGACGGTTACGCCGTCAGACCCTCCGTCATCAACTCAACCCTCTCAGTAATCTCTGTTTACCAGTCTGCTGTTCTCGTTCACTGTTTGGAGTTCTGCCTCAGCTGCAATTATGCTTTGAACTGGTTTATGAAAGAGAAAAGGGGGAAAAAAAGAACAGTCTTAGGATGAGGAGCAAGTCAATCGTTTGTCCAAAGAATTGATCTGTTATATTATAGGTTTGAAGGTCTCAACTTATTGAAGTATACATATTGATTCATTATTATATTTAGTGGATTCAGGATTGTAGCACCATTTCAGAGTTAGAATATAATGATTTAAGAGTCCAGAGATCATATTGAGTTTGTAATGAAACAAATTGTCAAAGTCCAGTTAAACATGAAGTCAAAGTCAGTTTTATTGTCAATTTCCTCACATGTACTTGACAAACAAAGGAATCGAAATGACGTTTCTCACTATCCCACTATCCTATGTATTTACATGTACAACAACAGTAAAGTGTGCAAGATGAGACAATCCTAAACTAGGTTCCTAACAATGAATAAAGTAGCTTAAGGTTACTTTTACCTAGTGTTGCTAAACCGAAAAACAAAAAAACAGGTATGAAGAGACAAGCACCCCAAGCCCACTACTCACATTAGCAGGGTACGACAAGACTAATCCAACAAGATGAGACAGAAAAGGACAGGACAGGTTGTCCCAGCTGTGTGCATTGTGAGGTAGCTATTGTAAAAAGGCATCCTGTTCTAAATATGCCCAATTAAAAAAATACCAATAAGATGCTATAGCGTAATTTAAACATTCCACACCCAAGCATGTTGTTTTTTTTCTAACAGAAATTAGTGAAGGCGGTGAACAACTTGGTGGAGAAGGATGAAGTGGTGGCTTGGAGCAGAATGAAAGAGGCGCGCCGGGAGAACACCGTCACCAAGCTGCTGCACACGGTGGAGGAGAGCGCTCTGACGCTGGCCAACAGCTACAGGACTCCCACCGAGCTCCAAATCAAAGCTTCGCAAATGGGTGAAATTATACGGCAAATCATATGAAATCATGAAATCCTCTCGCCGTTTTATTCCCCCACGTGGATACGGAAACTCATGTTTTAGAGAACTGTAATTTCCCTAACTTTGTTTTTTCTCGTTTTGTTTGTGTGATCCTCAATCACAGATTTGAAAGTGTTCACCTTCGACGCCCATCACACAAAAGCTAAATTGTCTACTTCCCTGGGAGGAGATCATATAAACCTAACGCCGAAGCCCAGATCAGGAGAGAGCAGGAACAGTAAGAGCGAATTAAAAGTTGCAAACTTTCTGAGTTGTTATCATCTGCACATTTGGGGGTTTTCAAAAAAACAACAACTCTTGTTGCCAGACATATTGTATACAAAAGAAAAGTCAATTTTTAAAGTCTGCAAGTCTACTTTTGTTCTTGTTCTCTGAGTCAACATCAGATTTGGATGCCGCTTGCAAAAATATTACTTCTTTGGAAGCTCCCATTCATATTCAAGTCCATCATTGATTTAATAACAACTTTACCTTTATTTATAGGAAACTCTGCCCTCTACTAAACAGCTGGACGTCATTATGCTGTGGAATCATATTTTAGCCAATGCACAGAATCATGTTACAATAGTCCTGATGAGAAATTATGAAAGTATAAATCGCTCTTCAAAGATCATTAAAAAAAAAAGGTTGTAATTATAGAGATAATTGTTAATCAGAAAAAACATGAGTGACTTCCCTTTAACATGGGACTAGAAAGTGAGGTTCTACCCCAAAAAATAGCAAATAAAGCTTCTTAACATTAGTTACTCCACGCTGAGCTGGAGCGCTAACCTGGCCATGAAGGTCCTCAGGGTCCATAATAAAGATTTCCAATTTGGAGGAAGAAATTTGTACTGATGATCAAGACAATTACGCAGAGACGTGGCTGATGGATAGGACTGCAGGACAAATACAGCAGAGCGTCGTCTGTGTAACGATGAAAAGAAACGTCCTGCTGTTTGACGGAACCCTGTGACACCACATTATTGCTTGCCACAAGAAAATATTTTGTTTGTAAAACATTAAAATGTCTATGTCCTTAGAAAATTAGGATTTTATGAGACACTTAAGGAACATTAACACAGTGCATCATGTCTGGTGACATCTAGTGGTGATGAGGTAATTTACAATAATCAATAAAACAAGAGTAATTTAAACCTACTTCTATATAATATATATGCTGCTTCTCTGTTAGATGCTTCACGCTGTACATCTAGTAAAACTGGCTGCACATGTAATCTTTCTGTTCTGTTTGATTTAAGCAACCCAACTGATGATGTAAAAAGCCTGTGTGACTGACTGGTGAAACTTCAGCCTAAAGTTTAGATTAGAAGAAGTTTGAACCCGAGTTTGACTTTTGTTGAACTTTTTTCCCTTCTCCGTGTCCATCAGGGAGCGTGTCAGTGGTGTTCGTGCGGTACGACGGCCTCAGCGACATCATGAAGCCCGCCAGCGACCCGGGTGTCACCGACTACTCGCGCTACGCGGAGACGGGGGAGATCACTGTCAACTCCCAGGTTGTCGCGGCAGCCGTCAGACCGGCTGACGTCTTCCCGCTTGACCATGTCACCTTCACTCTGAGACACAGCCAGGTGAAAGGCTTCAGAAACGTACTCCTCTGCCCACGAGTTGTTTTAATGATTTCCTTGAATAACAGACTATATTTTTTGTTATTCTGCAGAATCAAGGTTTAGAGAGACATTTGTTAGAACATGCTCAGAGGACCTGCAAGAGCTGAGTTTTAAGATTTAAGAACTACTCCCCCCACCGCCATTTTTCCTTTATTTTACCAGCGTGCAAAACAAACTTGAACTTTTCCTCCACCTACCCTCTACTCCAAACTAACTGAACTTTCTTTTTTTTTTTTGTTATTTATGATTTATTTATCAACATAAGCTTCCATAGTGTCAGTTTGAAACATCAATAAGACATCATATATTCTGTTTCCTTGTCAGGCCAAAGCCATCATTGCCTTCTCTTTTGCTGTGAGAAACCGGCTTCCTTATTCCCAGAATGACTAATGTAATAACTACCAGAGTTCCATTCAAGGCGGATTCAAACTAACTCACATGGGAGGAATAGTTAGAGCTCTGTGTAAAGTTTTATGTCATTTTAAGATGTAATCCAGGTAGTCTGTTTCAAGCAACAACCTCTTGGTAAAGGGGGAAGAGGAAAAGGTGTGTAGATGAATAAATGGAGAAATGAGGGAAATAACTCAAAAAGTTAATGTACTGGCTCTTTTTGGGGGGGAGGGGGTTTAGATAATGAAATGAATGAGACAGTGAAATCATTATTTTTGTTGGACCCTTGAGAGTTAAACCTAATGAAGGAGGTGTTGATTTATATTGGGCAGTGAGAATCTGCTATGAATTCCCTTTAAAAAGTGATTCATGTTTTTAGCTTTGATTTTGTGCAGGTGACACAGTATTTTTTCCCCCTCGATGCACCAGCTTCTCGCTTTTGCATCAGTTCAGTATGTTTGTGACACACTGCACACTCAAACTATTTCTCAGACTATTCCCAAATGTGAATTTTGACTCAAAAATCTGTTTTTCTCCTTGTTCCTACAGTCGGATGTTCGAGCTTCACTGTGCAGAATGATGAATGTGCAGAGCTTGACACTAGAAGGATGTTTTCACATTTCATCTGCTGAAGGGGGAAAAAAAAAGAAAATCTCCGTACCCGCCGAAAGTCTGATTTTAAGGGGAGGGTCTACAAGTGTGATTGATGACATCACAATCATTTTGGAATTCGTGGTTCAATAGTCAGCTTACGTGTGATGTGAAAAACTTGAATCCTGCAGTGCACAAACACTGAAAATGGTCTTTACTGTGAAGTGGGAGACAGCTTGTGTCCAGCAAGGAAATTATATAAAAGAAAATATACCTGCATATTGGATTTTAAACGAGGGAGATGTCATTTTGAGTATTTGAGGAGGTAATTAAACTAGAACGGTGTAATGAATAAAACGGCAGAAACAAGCCACTACTTGATAAGATGAAGCAGGTTCGAAATGTCTCATTACCCAGAATGTTCTGGTGATGCTGTCTGAGGCCATTCACCGTGGGCCATGGAGATCATTTACTGTCCTCTGTTGAGTTCTGGTGTTCTGTCCATTTGGTTCTGACCCAGTTTCCATGAAGGCCTGGTCCGGTCTTTGTCTTGAATGCAGCAGCATGTTCCTTGCGCTCCAACAGACATCTCCACACACACACTTCACACTAACGATCATACCTATCAGCTGGACCTCTGCGATCCTCCTTCACACAGTTATAGAGCTGATGCAATGATGCATTCAGGTACAATAGGAAAGGTCAGCTTTGTTCTCCCTTCAACACCCAACACTAAATGTGTCACAGATACAGCATCAAATGCTAAATAAGAAAAGAATCTCTACATTTTGTTTAATATCTGATGCAGTCTCACTGATTTTTACTACTGTTCTTTACACTGTAAACCCATAGATTTCATTTTTTAACCCCCCAGGTGATGCGGCGTTCCCTATAAATCGCGAAAACTAATAAAAACATTGGCGTCCCCGGTTACCACTCATCCTGTCTGTGTTCCCCTGCAGCCCATAGACACTAAAGCTGACGTGACCAGGTGCGCCTTCTGGGAGTACGAGGCGTCGGGGCTGCAGGGCCGCTGGGCCACGCACGGCTGCAAGACCGTGCACGTGACCAGCAACGCCACCAGCTGCTCCTGCAACCACCTCACACACTTCGCTATCCTCATGTCGTCCGGCCGGGCTAACGTGAGTGATCTTCACCTTTCGTAACAAATACAACTCTAAGAAATTCTATTGAGGGCAAAAGTTGAGCCTCATATCTGGATCCTCCAAATATTGATTGAAGCGACAGAAGTAAAATGAAAAGGTGGAAGTAAAATTAAAATGCTGTATAACATATTGAGCATTGGATCTATGTTAATTATAACATTTTATACATTTTTTTATCATTCCTATAAATAAGGGAGAGTAGTGAATACACACAGTTTCTCCACCTGTGATTTATTAGTAATATATTCAGTTATTTTTCCTCTGCTGAAACCATGTTGATTCAGTTCCTTTGTGATCCAGCTTTATGACGCTGCATTCTTTTTTAGATAAAGAAGTTGGGGCTTTTTCTCAATTCATGAAGGGACATTTAATCTTGCTGTATGTTTTATAGTGCATACTCTACCTAACAGATGTGGCTTCCGCCTCACTGTTATTTACACTCATAAAATAGATACTTGTACGTCTGTGTGTGTACTTGTTTTCCACAAATACCCGACAGGCTTCTGCAGACAAATACCACTATGGCATGTTAAAGAGTCTGATAACAATATAAATATAGGTATAGAAGTTTATATTTTGTGATATAGCTTTCATTAAAACTTTTAAAAATTTATATAATAATTTCTCTTTAGCTTTTTATGTTGTTACAGCATGCAGCAGTGCTTATAAACTTTCATCACAGCTAATTCTTTTTTAGTCTCACCTAGTGAATTGTGAGTGATGTGTGAGTGAACACATGTTACATCAAATGATCCCGAGCAGAAAACACAGCGAATTACAATGTCAGTATACCATGAAACCGAGAATGAAACACCTTCCTTTCCATTTGCTTCCCAGCTGGTCGCCCACTATACCGTCCTGACCCGGATCACGCAGCTGGGGATGATCATCTCCCTCATCTGTCTGTCCATGTGCATCTTCACCTTCTGGTTCTTCAGTGAGATCCAGAGCACCAGGACCACGATCCACAAGAACCTGTGCTGCAGCCTCTTCATGGCCGAGTTCATCTTCCTGGTGGGGATCAACATGAACACGCACAAGGTAACGAAGCCAGAGCAGGAAAGTACAAAAGAATCCTCAAGTTCATTATTTAACAACCTCATTGTTTAAAATACCAGCACTAAAGTTGTATTCCTACTCTTCTAAAATAATGTGATATTTGACCAATAATGATATTTCATGTCATGCTTATATATTGTATTTATGTGTCCATATTTATATATTGCAGTCATACCATTATTTTACTTGTTTTCTTCTATATTTTCTTACATCTATCTATCTACCTACCTACCTACTTACCTATTTACCTATCTACCTACCTACCTATCTATTTACCTATCTACCTATCTACCTATCTACCTACCTATCTATCTACCTATCTATTTACCTATCTATCTATCTACCTATCTATCTATCTACCTATCTATCTATTTACCTATCTACCTATCTATCTACCTACCTATCTATTTATCTACCTACCTATCTACCTATCTATTTATCTACCTACCTATCTACCTATCTATCTATCTATCTACCTATCTATTTATCTACCTACCTATCTACCTATCTATCTATCTATTTACCTATCTATTTACCTACCTATCTACCTACCTATCTATCTATCTACCTATCTATCTATCTACCTACCTACCTACCTACCTACCTATCTACCTATCTATTTACCTATCTACCTATCTATCTACCTATCTATCTACCTACCTATCTACCTACCTACCTATCTATCTACCTACCTATCTATCTATCTATCTTCAGTTTAGGATCCTCAGTATAATAATGGGCTGAAATAATGTCTCTTTTCTTTTTCCTTGGCAGCTCTTCTGCTCCGTTATTGCAGGGCTGCTGCACTATTTCTTCCTGGCGGCCTTTGCCTGGATGTGCATCGAGGGCATCCATCTGTACCTGATCGTGGTCGGCGTCATCTACAACAAAGGCTTCCTGCACCGTAACTTCTACATCTTCGGCTACGGGAGCCCGGCGGTGGTGGTGGCCATCTCAGCCACGCTCGGCTCCAAGTATTACGGCACCGACAGAGCGTGAGTGTAAAAGATTAGAGTTCATTCATGATGGAGGTGGAGGTGTAGAGGCCAGGCTATGAAGAACTGAACAAACATCTTGAACACAGATTCAATTTGGCTTCGACAGCCCTGCAGATAATATGTTATTGTATGGGAAATTCTAAAATATTTTTAATAAAATCTCTGAATTAAAGTATGCAAATCTACTGTTTATTCATGCAAAAATTGCAATCAACAGATTGAGGTTATGTGGAAAAAGGTGCTGATTGTTCACTGGTGTAATAACAGTTAACAGTTCATCTCCAACTCATAAGACACGGAGGATACTGGTCTTTACAACAGTGTCATGATTAAGATTAAGGGAGATAAGCGTAGGTGAAATGATAAAAGGCTTTGCTCTCACACAAGGTGGGAAGTCAGCCAGCAGAGGTTGTTATATAAGACTTTCTATTTTGGTATTTTAGGTGTTGGCTGAGCACAGAAAACAACTTCATATGGAGTTTCATCGGCCCTGCGTGTCTGATCATTCTGGTGAGATCCCTGAACGATAAGCAGCGTCACATGGCAAAAAATAACCATTGTGTTAGAGACAAATGTTCATTTTTCTGCCGTTTGCTTTGTGCTCCTTTAAGGTTAATCTCTTGGCTTTTGGAGTGATCATTTACAAAGTGTACCGGCATACCGCTGTGAAAAAACCTGAAATCAGCCACTATGAGAACATCAGGTACTGTGGTTAAACAGGTGACGATTATGCAATAATCTCCATGTTTTCAGCATGCACACATGTTGGTGTTCATGCACCGCGGCTGTCCCTCCCAGGTCCTGTGCCCGCGGGGCCTTGGCCCTGCTGTTCGTGCTGGGCGCCACCTGGACGTTCGGAGTGTTACACATCCTGAACGAGACCACCCTCACTGCCTACCTGTTCACCATCACCAACGCCTTCCAGGGGATGTTCATCTTCATCTTCCTCTGTGTGTTGTCCAGAAAGGTAAAAACACTTGTTCTGTGACCATCTATTTACTGGAATATAGACTTAGATTAGAGTAGAAGCAGAAAAAATATAATCAATAAGAAGTAAAAGTCTTGAATTGAAAAGTACCAGCCAAATAGAAACAATTATAAGTAAAATAAATACTTTGTTATATGACTATAGTATATTACATACTTGCTTTAATCAAGGACATTTGGATTTATAGAAAAACAAAATATACTATGAAAGTCTGTTAAGTTTGTATAAAAGTACAAGTTAGTAGTACAAATTATAATGGCCGAATATCTGGCTCTTTTTTTTGATAAACTTGAGTTTTTGACCTTGAATCATCTCTCGATGATGCTGCAAGACCTGATAAATTAACCTTTAATCCACTTTATGCCATAAAGTGACCATTTTACTTAGGACATTTTCATTTTTTTGCCTAAGTATTAGGTTTTTTGCCCAAGTCAGGATGAAATGACAATTGGAAATGCTTTCAAATTGGCTGCTATAATGGTATAGGTTAGCTATAGGATATAATGTTTTATAGTAATATATTTATATATATACACATTTACATTTCATTTTTGTGTATTCGTCTTTTGAAATTGTCTTGTTCCAGATTCAGGAGGAGTACTACAGGCTTTTCAAGAACGTTCCGTGCTGCTTTGAATGCCTGAGATGAGTTAATGCAGCCAAAGCCTGATCATCTGCAATTGTACAAAAATAGTCTTCACAACAAGCTTCGCGATATTCCTGTGACTCAGGCTTTCATTTGGGGGGGAAAACGCAGTGGGTGGAATTGTTTAGTTCAGATGCCGTGGAACCAGTCATTTCTAAATGGTGTGTTTTCCCTTTCAGTGTCTGTCACCATCCATAATGTGTGTTTATTTTACGTTCGCTACGCACATACACAGACACCTGTCAGATTTAGCACTTGAGACGTTTTTCTGTTAATAATACTGGAATCCATCCATTAATATTTGGTCTATTTTCAGTTTAATTTAAAGCCTTCACAGTTATCAGCATTACTCTGAATAGCTTACGCTGCCTGTTGACTTTGATCCTTTTCTTGTGTTTGAAATTGATTTGTAAATTATTAAAATGAATATGGCAAACCATCACAACTGTGCTGCCCTCGTCTTTTATGTGCACAATCAATGGTCGTGATTAATGCATTCTCTGGCCCTCTTCTTCAACATCACACAACTAGCAGCACAGTCTATTAAATATGAATTGGGAGGACTCAGTATGAAGGTCAATGGCTCCATCTACTGGACGTAACAAAGAACATGTTTTTCATTGTGCACACACACTTCTACATGAACATTTATCACCCTGTGTACACGGTGCTGTGTCTCTGTCTGTTGGTAGTTTCCCTGTTATTATGAGGTGTTTATGTTTTATCCAGATTTGCTGTTAAATCTGGACATGGACTACAGATAAATGGATATAGGACTCTGGGCGACTGGCGTGGCCTCCCAACACAGGGGAGCAGGGCAACCAGATGAAGACAGGAGAATAAATAAGAAGCCTATTTATCAGTGGTGGTACACTTTAAAACACAAACCAGTACATGCTTACCCGATGACACTGTGATCCACCTTGTTGGACCAAAAATGCCAGTCCTACAAGGTTATTATACTAGCAAGACGGCAGAGACAGAATAATCAATGAAGTATAAAGATTATAATATATATATTTTTCACCTTTGAAACATTGTTAAAGTCCCACAATAAATGGAATTGATTCATGCCTTAGTTTCAAGCTGAATAGACTGACGTCAAGTGCTTTTCACAGGCCTCCTGTAAAAGAGCAGCGCTGACAGACTGCAGCTCCACCATTAAGCAGAACTACGCTGCAGAAAGAGCACACCGGTCCAGTCTCAGCTACTGGCTTCCTGTGACCTTTAGAATTGATTTGAACGTCCTCCTCCTGACATACAAAGCCCTCAGCGGGCAAGGTCTGAGGCCTTTGTTAGCTACTCGGCCTCGAGGACACGGAGATCTGCCTCTGGTTCATCAGAGGTTCCCAGCAACGGCAGGAAGAGATCAGTGGTGCAGCGTTAGTCAGTGAAACTATGAACACTCCAGGTTGTCCAGAAAGATTCAATCACATCACTTTAATTTAGCACAAACTAGCTCTCTGCTGCACTGCTGCACACACACTGTAAACCTGTGCTGCTTTGATTTGTATACTATTATTAAAGTACATTACTGTACATTTCATTATAAATCACACTAGTCAAAGTGTTACTGTATTTTAAATTAGTTTATCAGTCAGTACTGTAAATGCAACGGAATTTACAATATTTATTAGATTTTATTACACAATTATCCATCCAGTATTGTAAATATTTAAGAAATACCAGTATTTAGTTATTTTTTTATTTTAAAGTGAATGAACTATTTCTCTAAATACAACTGAATTCATAATATTTATTTGATTTTATTGCACAATAAACCATCCAATATTGTAAATATATAAGAAATAACAGTATTAAGTTGTTTTTTTTTGTTTTTTTTTGTTTTTTTTACAATTAATGACCTAATTTTCTAAATACAACTGAATAGACTTTATTCAATTAATTCTTACTGTAAAATGAACCATCAAATATTGTAAATGTATGATAAATATCAGTATTTTTTTAAAATATATTTTACAGTTAATTACCTAATTGTGTAATTGTGTAATTGTGTAATTGTAATTGTAATTGTGTAAATGCAAGTAATATCACAGTAATGTTTATTTTAGAATAAAGATACAATAATACAAACAGAAACACTGTAGTTTTCTTTTTTTTACAATTACAATATATTTTGACAAGTACAGTACAATTACAGTAATTTGCTGCCAGTTAATTATCATGAATTTGAAGGCGATGCAGCTTGAATTGACCCCAGAGATAATTCCTGATCCACTGAACCATGTGGCTTAAAAACAATGTTCTTAAAGTGAACACTGTTCCTCGTGGTGTTTCAGGTAGAACACTACTGTAGAGTGTAGGAATCATTCTGACTGTCGCTGTCTCTGGGGGAGCGAGAATGCAGAGAGAAAGTGCTCAGTATAGAAGCAAATGTGCCTCATAATTCAAACGAAAGTGGATTACAGAAAGCCTTTCTGGTTTTCAATAGGGAGCTGCATTGACTCCTAAATAAAATAAATAATCAATATTCAAGCCTGCATTTTAGGCTTCTTTTTCAGGACTCCTCATTCTGTGACTTAATTAAAAATGACAAAGAAAATGCCATTTAGGATTTAATTTCCAAAAAAAAGGTACCAAAATCCAATTTGAAATATCAAATATGGAAAATTAAATTGCATTAACAGAAATCCTTTTTTATTTTCAAGATGAAACCGCGTTTTTTTTTTTTTTTGCCTCATAAATGAAATGAATAACCGATATCCCGAACTAAATGTTCATTTTCAATGCATTAGCGGGAATGACTTTCCATCTCAAAGTGGTAGCCGCGTGTGTTCAGCTCGTCATCATTGTTAAAAGCGGCAGAATGTGGCACTGAGGCCCTCTGCTGGGTACGTGTGAAATCAAATGAAAAGCAGATGGTTCAGGTGAATAATGACAAATGCATAATGAGCATAAAACAGCGATGGTGCCCGGGAGAATCCCTGAGTGTGATTACACAGGAGACTGAAAACCTGCTATAAGAGCGGACGGTTGGGCTGATTGCTGCTTGATGTCGTCATCCTGGAGCTGCACACATGAACAGGGCTGTTTGTGAGGCCCTCCGGGCAGCGGCAGACATTTGACATTGTTTTGTCCGGCACCAGCGAGCCCCGTCCTTCTCTTCACATGGTCGGGTTCTACTGACTTGTTTACTACATTTTCTGAGGTTCTGCATCTACGCTACATACTGTAATCGTCAAAATAAATGTGAATGTCCAACATATGGTCAGTGATAACACATTTTAAACTGAGTCCTGTAGACAGGCGCAGCGCTTCCTTTCATCCGTCATAAAAGGCCATTGACGTTTCACAACGAGCGTTTGATCCGTTCATTATTACCCACGGTATTGATGTCATGTCACTCTGACAATGTCGCAGGTCGGCATGTGTTTGCAGCACGTGTTTACTTTAATAAGTGGAGCCAAATTTCCCACAATGCATATAAAGGGGCAGCAGTGGATTGTTTGCTTCCACTCACTGCCACCATGCAGGGCCTCCTCCTCTGCTGCCTTGTGGCTCTGGCCAGTAAGTTCTTATTGATTCTTCCACATTATTATTATTGGACTTCTAGAAGGTTTTCACAATCCTCACTCCTCATATTCTAATTTCATTTTTGAAGAGCTTTTTTGCTAATTACTTATAACCTTAAGGTTCAAAATTGAATGTTGAATGTATTCCTCCATTAAGAAGGGTATTGATTTAATGTACTTTTCTAGTCATATGTGCAAATACTGTATATATAATCTAATGTATATAGATATATGTATAGAGGGAGGGGGGCAGAGATGGAGTAAGGGGTAATGAATTTAATATTGTGTGTATATGTGGACATTAATTTCTTTTAGTTCACTTTCCCAGATGAATAAATGTTTTACTTTTATTCTTACAGCATGTCAAAGTGTTCGTTATGGTGAGTCCTTTTCTGTCCTAATTACAAATTAATAGCACTCTAATCTTTTTTTTTTTTTTTTTTTTTAAACACTTCCTATTTAATAAATAATTCTAATGACATTTCATTTCCCTCAGACCTGGACCTGAGCCCTAGGAAAACCTACGAGTACAAATATGAGGGAGCGGTGAACTTTGGCCTCGGAATGCCCAACCTGGCCGAGTCTGGCGTGAAAATCGCATGCAAGGTCAAGGTCGTCGGTGCATCGGAGCATTCCTTCATTCTCCAGGTAACACATGAAGGACAGTAAAAAAGGTTAATGTCAGATTCACACAATGCTTCATTTGTCATTTATCATTTATTCATGTATCATCAAACACTTAAAGGTCAGTTTAATGAACAGCTGCTGGTTTACAGGCTTCAAAAGCCACAAACTACATATACTTTAATATGTTAATGTATTGAAAATGCTTTCTAAATAAATACTTTTTTTTGGCTGTTTCCAAACCAGCAGTTGTGTAACAGTGTCAAGTTGCAGCTGCATACAAACACTGTAGGAAACTGTAACTACAGCAGAGTGACATTAAACAGCAAAACAGCAATAGCACAGTTCCTGTTCCTGTCCATTTCTGTCGGCCTACAACCTTCACCTGTGTTCCATCTGACATTTCCGTAGATAATCAGCGAGTTTGCTCTACAAACACTTCACACAGTAGCGATCATTGTCTGCTTCCCAGGTTTCTGACGTGGCCTTAGAGCAGTTCAACGGCTTCCAGGGTAAAAACGGCTTCGCCGCCTCGCCGAAGCTCAGCCAGAGCCTGGCCGCCCAGCTCGCCAAGCCCTTCATGTTCGACTACGCCAGCGGACACGTCGGCGACATCAAGGCCCCGGCCGAGGTGTCCGACACGGCGGTGAACATCGTGAGAGGAATACTGGACTTCTTCCAGGTTACAGTCAAGACCTCGCAGAGAATATACGAGCTGGAGGAGGTGAGAGTCAAAAGCCCCAGATGACACATAAACTCTGAATGTTCCATACAGCATTGTTAAAGGATAAGAAGGGTTTTTTTCAATTCTACATCACAACATTATGTTCTACTCACCCAACATGTTATTTCCTCACTTGTTCTGCTGTAGATTTTGTGTTTTGAAGACATCATGAACCAGCTTCCTATGGGCAAAGTGATGCAGACCAAATTATAGGTTTTTTCTCATTTATTGATTATTGTACAGTAGCACTAATAACTTGTAGGTGTGTGTGTCATGTTTTGTTCATTTTTTTCAATTAATTTTAGTAATAATGAAATCACTAAACAAAATATCCATCATAGCTTAAGTCATTTTTAGAAATTTGAACCTAGGTATATTGTATATTTAACCTCAATGCTGTCTAATTATTAAGGTAAAAAATGTATTGTATAGTTTTGAATTGCTTCATTACTGAGATTTGCTACCACACCAGTACTATGTAGTTAAAGGGATTTAATACATGAAAAATTCAACAGAAACATGTCGTTCAGCATACAATGTTTTGAGCATGCAAGCAATACACAGAACATGTAGTTTGTTTAATTTTAGCTGCTAGCTTTGCATCACATCAGGTTCTCATCTCTCCAAATAGTTATTATCCAGGTGTTGTAGCAGCTAAGGTAACTAGACAATCAATGCAGGGCTGGTCTGTGGGCTGTCAATAAACACTTACTGAAATTATTAACAAAAACACACCTACAAGTTATTAGTGCTACTGTACCGTGATCAATAAATGAGAAACAACCTATGATTTGGTCTGCATCACTTTGCCCATAAGAAGCTGATTCATGATGTCTGCAACACAAAAAATTCAGAAAAATAACACTTTAGGTGAGTACAATATAACGTTTTGATGTAGAATTAAGCACCAATTAAAAAAGAAACATGTACTAAACGCAGCGATGTTTGGTTTTGTTTGCAGACCGGCATCCACGGCAAGTGTCAGAGTAACTACGCTACGGAAGAAAACAGGGAAACAAAGGACATGACCATCACTCAGGTGGTGGATGTCAGTAACTGCAGGGAGAAGGCGGCGTGGTACAAGGGGATGGCGACGGCCGTGGTCGACAAAGTGGCCCAACAGGTCTGTTTAGGTCACGGCAGACGCACCTGATTCTGCCAAAAAGGAAACAAAACCAAAGTCAGCTATGTTTTTTTTTTTTCCCCCCTTCTTGTGTCTTCCCATCCAGAGAGGGGAATCTATCTTTTTAACTGTGAGATATGTTTACACAGTCAAACCAACAGCTGAGGGAGGTCTCATTACCACAGCTCATGGCCTGGAGCAACAACACTTCAGTCCCTTCAACGTGAAGGGCGGCAGCTTCAAGATGCAAGCGACGTAAGACAAGAAAATATCGGTCTGCTCATGCACGGCGTCTGTCTGCCGTGCAAATGAACTGCTCTAAAATAACTTGTGCTGCAGGAAGGAACTGGTGCTGCTCAGCGTGGCTGACACAGCCAGATCCGTCACGTTCGGCCCGATGGAGAATAGGGGCAACATCATTTACAAGTTCGTCAACGCAGAAGCTAATGTCCCCATAATGATGGAGAACCTGGATGACCCCGTACCAAAGGTAATAATATTAATGCATTACCAATAGTAAGAGCACATGCAAAGTGTAAATATTCCCAGAAAAAAATGTATAATTGAAAATATAAATAGAAAACTGCACTGTGTTTCTTTGCTGTCTGCAGGCTGTTGAGTTGATCAAGCAGCTTGCTCAGGATAATATTTACCACGTTGACAGTGCAACAACGGGGAACACGATAAAGCTGTATCAGCTCCTGAGAGTGACACCTTATGAGGGATTAGAAAGCATGTGGAAGCAGTTTGCTGCAAATGAAGAGCACAGGTTGAGTATTTAATCATATAATGAGGGGGGGATTACCATATTCACCATCTTAGTTTAGCATCTTAGCTAACATTTGTTAACATCTTAAAACACTCTGTACCCCCATTTAAGGCATGACTATGCTTCAGTCATTGGTCTCTATGCATGAATTGACAAAATGCATACTGACTATTTGACCACCTTTGGTTTGATGGACAGCAGTGCGACCCAATGGAAATGATCCCATGACAGGACCATCCAAATCTGATAGCCAAGGCTTTCATGACTGATGACTTGGGCAAATGTTTTTTTTGCAAATAAGACTGAACAAGGGCATGCATCTTAAAAGGTTAAATAGAACTGGCCAGAAATGATTGAAATGTGTTTAGTTTTGCAGATATTCGGTCATAACTCAAAGGATAGGACAACTTTAAATTATATTTTCTCGCTAAAGTCATTACGATAAAATCCTAAGAGGGGACATGAACTTCTGTCTCAAATCATTGGACAACCCAATCATTAATTGTCATATGAAAACCATTTCCTTTAAAAGCACTAACTTTAATCTTGTGGTGGACCCCGAGGATGGCTGAAGTCATTCAGCTGAAACAGAGCCATCAATGTCTCTACAAATAAGTTGCAAGTCCATCATTATAGTTTTATAAGTTTTCTATTTTATAAATAGAATTATTTCAGTCTGGACACAGTGGGGAACCGGATGAATAACTGATCCCTGGTGCCACCCTTACTGACATTTTTTAGCCACTGGCATTACTTAAATTGCAGTGATAATCGTCTCATTAAATGTCTTGAGTTCAGAAAACACAGCGAAGGTCAAATACTCCAGAATTAAATTATGCTGCAGAGACTGGGGAAGTGGAGGGTGTAGTTGTTTAGTCTCAAACATGATCTTTTACCAACCCTAACTCAGAAAGTTACATGCATTTAGCAATGAGAACAATGTAGTTCAGATTAAAAGTAGAAACACTACATGGATAACACTTGTTCTTTATGGTATTATACGGAACTAAGTAGTCCAAGGGCATCAGTGAAATCTGACGCTAATCCTCTTCAACTGATTATGTAATTGAAGAGTATCCTCTCCATTTAGTTCGGGGATGAGCACATTCTGGCACATTACCATTGATGAATGATTTATTATCATGTGAGGCATGATGACAGAGGGGTGAGGACTGAAAAACTGCAGCCTTTGCTCATTAACATTAAGCCCGGTCACTGACACCTTGTATTTCATATTGTACAAGTGCAATTAAAAGTGACACATCACCCCCTTCCTTCCTCACACATTTACCTTTTTCTAATCCTTATTTGATTGCTTTAATTCGCTCTATGTTTTTCGCATGATCAGACGATGGTTTTTAGCCACGGTTGCTGAGGTCAATGATGCCAGAATCCTTCAGTTCATGAAGACGAGGATCCAGGCCGGAGAACTGACCGTGGCTGAGGCTCTGGAAACCGTTGTGCTGTCATTCAATCATCTCGAGGCGAGTCCCGAACTGGTGGAAATAGCTAAAGTAAGTTAAGGAAAAAGGAAGGTGTGATACCATGCAAACTTCATACAGAGCCTTCTTCCAGATCATGCCTAAAGAGTTGTCTTTTCTCTCTCTCAGGTGTTCCTCACCATGCCTTTTATTAAATCCAACATCTATCTCTGGAATAGTGTGGTACTCGCCTATGGCTCTCTGGTGAACAAGCTGTGTGCCTATTATACGCCTTGTCCAGTGACTGCTGTGCAGGTATTCAGCCTAATAAATCAATTCATTTCATTAATTAAATATGTGCAACAGTCATCAGTCATCCAACACTGGCTTAAAGCTTCTTATTCTCCCGGCTGGATAGTGAAATCTTTAATCAATCTCGATGTAAAATTGCAATATGGCCTTTAACAAACAGTAAAAACTGACTGCGTATTTGTTATAACGTCTACATGTAGCCACTGCTGGACATGGCGACGGAGGCTCTGACAAATAAGAACGACGCCGACATGGTTATCGCACTGAAAGCTCTCGGGAATGCGGGTCATCCAGGAAGCATAAAAACTATCATGCGCTTCCTCCCCGGAGTGGCTGCCAGCCCCGTGGACGTCTCGCCTCGCGTGCTGAGCGCTGCCGTGCAGTCCATGAGGCTCATCGCTGCCAGAGACCCTCAGAGTGTAGGAACACTGAATAAAGCACTATTAAGATGCATACTTGTCACAGCCCCGAGAAATGACGAGAGCTTTTCTTCTGCTTTCAGGTCCAAGACATCACCTTGACCCTGTTCCTGCAGAAGGACCTGCCCGCCGAGATACGCATGCTGGCCCTCATGATCCTGTTTGACACCAAGCCGTCCATGGCTCTGGTGTCCGTGGTGACTGCACATCTGCAGGATGAAACAAACCTGCATGTCGTTAGCTTTGCGTACTCCTACCTGAGCAGCCTGGCCAAATCCACTACTCCAGACAATCACTTCCTGTTAGTATAATCGAGCAACATCAATAAGATGTTTTCGTTGATATGTCCTATTGTTAATAACTCTTTGCAACGTTTTTCTTTTGTCTTTACATAGCTCCACTGCCTGCAACGTAGCTGTGAAAATCCTAGCCCCCAAGTTTGGCCGTCTCAGCTATCACTACAGCAAAGCAATCCGTATGGACTGGTTTAATGGTATGTTAAAAGAACTGTAGCCAATCTAGGTCAGGGGTGGCCATTCCTGGTCCAGGAGGGCCGGTCTGGGTGCAGGTTTTTGTTCTAACCAAGTAGTTTGATTCTACTGATCAACCATTCGGGCTCTTGCTAAGGACCTTCATTAGTAGAATCAGGTTTGTTAATGTTTGGTTGGAACAAAGACCTGGACCCACACCGGCCCTTCTGGACCAGGATTGCCAACCTCTGATCTACTGTTCAATTCCCTGCATTGTGCTGAACTTGTTATATAACAATTTGGTATTTTCCCACTGCAGACGACTTTCTGATTGGCACGGCGACAGAAGTTTTCTTGCTGAGAAGTGCAACAAACATCTTCCCCACTGAAATCATGATGAAAGAGAAATTCTATTTCATAGGTAGAGTTCTGCAGCTTTTAGAGGTACAGTGGGATAATTTGCTATTGGTCCTTTCGTTGATGTTAAATATGTCTTCGAAATCATGAATAGTAATCGCCTTCCTCCGCTTTCATGTTAAAGCTGGGTATCCGCGCTGAAGGAATCAAGGAGCTGTTTGCCTCTGGCATCCCTGGATTAAAAGGAGATCTCAGTTTCAGTGACTTTAAGGCTATCTTGGGTGTGGTGAGTATGCGAATGATGGAAAATCACATCACAATTGTACTGTGATGAGTCAGCTTTTTTGTTTGGCTGACTTTCCTGCTGTGTGTGTATGTTTTTTTTCAGCTTCAAAACTGGGAAATTCTGCCCAACGATAAGCCTGTTCTTTCTGCCTTCATACGTGCCTCTGGACAAGAGTGGTTTTTTGCTGATATGAGCAAAGAGTGGATTCAAAACATCATTACGGTGAAACAATAATACCTCAAAAATACTGTTAAATATCTATTAGATCATATCAGTGACCAAGCTGATCTCTCTATCTGGCTTGCAGGCTGTCAATCCTGGAAAAGACAGCCCTCTGTGGGCCGTGATTGAGAATTTACAGAAGGGAATTTCATGGCACAGGACCAAACCCTTCTTGATCTTTGAGGTTCGCTACTTTCAAGCGACCACACTGGGTCTCCCAGTGGAGATCAGCAAATATTACGAAACAGTCAACGGGATCAATGTTAATGGTGAGGAGTCAAACCTGATGCAGCCGAGACCATTTTACAGTTAAAATCAATATTGATGTGTGTGTGTGTGTGTGTGTGTGTGTGTGTGTGTGTGTGTGTGTTTTAGCCAAAGTTGCTGTAAATCCACCTCTAACAGAACACCTGGCACAACTCCTGGTTTCTGAAATTTCACTGGAGACAGATGGCTTTATTGGGTATTTAAATTTTATATATTTAACAAATAAAGAAAATATACCCATCGAGTGTGTATCATAATTATCAAACAAACCAAATCGCTCGGTGTTTTAACTTCTAAGTGAATATGTATTTTTTTTCTTTAGATTCACAAATGATTTCTGGGTCTTCTTTGGGATCAACACGGAACTGTTCCAGTGTGGCTCACAGTTTGACAGCAAAATGGCCGTTGCTGTACCATGGAAGTTAACCGCCAAGATCAGTGTCCCAGAAAAGAAATTTGAAGTCGACATTCCAGCAATCAAAAAAGAGATTGAAGTCCTTTCAATCAAGTATGTGTTTGATGGGGAAAAGACGTATTTACACAAGAGTTAATGTTAATCTTTAAGTCAAATATGCTTTTCATGGTACCCTTTCTTTACGATCAACAGATCTGATGTCTATGCAGTCTCTAGGAACTTGGAGGACCTCGCCTTGGTGAAAAAAACACCAATAATGCCGAATTCTATTGTCATCAATGAAGAAGTGGTCCAGAAGAGTCCCACAGATGTGAGGCCCGAGGCAGAAGAGGTACGATCAACACCATCATGAGATCACCATTTTTAAATAACTCAAACCTAATCTTTACCTATTTTGTGCTCCCACAGACCCAGACAGCAAACATTTGGAATCCAAGTGCCAAAATGTGCGCTGAGAGTAGCATTTATGGAGCAGGAATCTGTGTGGAATCTGAGTTGAAGAGAGAATATTTCCACGAGGAATTCCCCCTGTACTACTTCCTGGGATACACCTACGTGGCAGTCAAAGTGGTCCCAGGTATACACAACACATCCAACACATTACAACATACAATAACTTGTCACCGAAACAACATCCCTATGTGCAGCTTGAATCATCCAGGGCCATGCAATGTGTTTTCAAACTCATTACAGCGATACAGACAAGTCCACTCATGCTGCTCCAGGAGATATTTGTGGAGGAAATAGCCTCATTTCCTCCATGGACTCCACTGCCGCTGCAGCATTTTGCAATTTCGACACAACAACTTACTATTGGCCATAAACTGTCATTTCGAGGCCCTAGGAGACAGTGCTGCTGGCTATAGATGGGGTTTCTGTATGAGCCCCCATTGACTGTATGATTTAATTTACATTGGCTTGAACTCTCTGACCTGCCAAAGCTGCAACAGAGGGAGACAGCATATGCCGTGTCGCCCTGCCAAAGTCATGCTGGTTCTTTTTTTCTTTGGAATCTCTTACTGTAATTAAAGAGTAGGTTGAACACCAGGCTGAACCAGCAGTGTTTAGTCGACTCTCTGAGCCAAGGCTTTAAGTCTGTTGTGCCTCTGACCACAACCAATAGGGTTTGTCAGTGCACTGACACACTTTGCAGGACATTTCAACGTCATTGCGACAAGGCAAGATGTTCAAATTGGAGAATCTAATTTGCTCAAGGAGTGTAAATCACCTTTTGGATGTTTACAAGATCTAGAGGCGAAACCTTGAGAATGGCAATGATAGCTGCTGTACTGTTGTACTGACAATGCATTACCTTATTCATGTCATGGTGTCTGTGCCTTTTATAAACCAGATATCACAGCCTGTACACTCTTTTTAGTCCAGGCAATCAAAGCTGTTGAAAAAATCCACTTTGAGGTTAACGCCGGCCCGAGCAGACATCCACTTGGTGCCCGCCAGCTCCTAGAGACTCTGAGGAGGCTTTCCAAGGTATTTGGCTATGCTTGCAGTGTTATTATCACAGCACCTGCTCTGGCATTGTACTCATTCGAATCCTCCACTTCCTTAATTGTGGTTACAGGAAGCCACTCAGCGCGTACGTCCCTCCTTTGATTCCTCATCATCGAGCGTCAGAGGATCTCATCAAAGCCATCATGGCAACAAAGCGGACGTATGCTAAACCTCCTCCACTGAGAGACACCCAAAATCAATTTTCACTCATAAATTAAGCAATTTGCAATGGCTAACCTCATTATGCTAACATCTCTTGTTTGAGCCGTGCTCGGGATTCATGATCAACAAATCAAAATGATTCAAATGATCCCTATTTGCACTACAGCTATTTACATATAGCCTAGAATGCACCATAATAACACACATCTTACTAAAACTGCTCGTTGACTCCTCCACTCCCCTGATCATTTTACACAATCACCAATGCACTGTTACTTAGGTATTTTTATGAATTCCATGCCTGACAAGGGATGATCAATACCCTCCACATATATTGGACATGAAGCACCTAAACCCATCAGAGTCTAATGGACTGCTTTCTACTTAATTAATCAGCAATGGACCTCCTCACCTGAAGCTGTGTTCAACATCAAAGCTCTCGCCATGAGCAGCAACCAGAAGCCTGAAGGTTACGATGCGGCCATCTACTACGGGCCTGTAGAGAACATCCAGAACGCCCAGCTAATCATCTCCGAGGTGGGAGAAGACACCAACTGGAAGATGTGCATTGACGCTATTGTGAATGGTCATTCTGAGGCAAAGGTAGGTACAAAATTCTACAGGAAGGGCATCACATTCCTTAATTAGAAGGAAAGTGTAATAATTCTTAAAGGTAGGGTGTGTAGTTTTCTGGTGGCATTCAATGATAAGGCTGCAGATTACAACCCTAAGTACCACCAGCACCATGGTTACAAAGAACCATTGGTTTGAATTCTTATGTAAATAAAAAATCTTATATTTTATGATTAATATTATACATGTCTGCTAAGTCTTTTCCAAAAGGGCCTTCTAGAGGTCAGAGCATTTTGTGAATTGGACCTTTAAAAGACATTTGTGACTGCATTTTTGATCTCTGAAAGGACTGTAAAGATTTCTCTTTTGATTCATCTCCTATGCCGGGTCTAGGCACACGTTAAATGGGGAGCTGAATGTCAGTCCTATGAAATGTCAATGAAAGCCGCCACAGCACATCTGCCTGGTTCCAAGCCAACAATCAAGGCCAAGGTGCACTGGATCAGGATCCCAGAAGCCATGGGAGAGATGGGCAGAAAGTAAGTTAAAAATAACAAATGTACAGGCTGTATCAAGGAAGAGGGGGTTGCGAGAACATTACTAAAGAAAAACACATTTTCTGTGTTTATTATAATGACATATATATCGGCATGTGTTGTTTTTTTTCTTAGAGCTGAAAGCTACATCCCAGGCATGGCTTTGCTCCTCGGCTTCTCGCAGCAACAGAAGAGAAATGCCAAGCAGGAGATTTCTGCCTCTGTTGTCGCTGCCTCAGCAGACAGCATTGATGTGAAGATTAAATTCCCAGAGGTGTTGGACAAAATCTTCTCCTGGTTTTTACGCAGGACTTCTAAAATCCCCGCATTGCGCGTAATTAATGACGACTGGTGTACTCACGCTGACGCGTCGTTTGTCTCTGTCTTGTCACTAGTTTACAGTCTACCGCCAGGCTATTCCATTCCTGCTTCCCCCTGCCAGTTTGCAGGAGTTTCAAAGCGGCGCCGGAAACACAACAATAGAGCATTTTGGACACGCATAAAAACATGTGAGCTACATAAATCATTTTGATTTAGCTTAATTGAATGTTCAAACACATTTTCTGTCTTTTTGAATACCATATAATTATGTTTGACTGTGTTTTTTCTTTTTTTTGACAGACTTCTATGCAAAGCAGAGAAATAAAAAAAGAAAACAAGCAGAGAGCTATGCCGTTTTTTTGCTTGCTTCATGAAATACGTTCTGTGTTACAGAAAGACAACAAAGGCCAGATGGGAGCCAGATGTGTCTCTTCACCGCGATAATGCCGCAACCAAAATCTCAGCACCCTGATGAAAGATAGGATCATAAAAGATGTATCAGTAATCCCTCAGATGTCACCAGTTTGGAAATAACCTGTAAAGGTCCTGTTTTATTCATTTAAGAGCATATGAATATTTTAACAACCTCCTTTGAAGTATTATACTTAATATTGTGTAAATTCATGCTTATGCTGCCAATGAAAGTTGTGTTTATTCTTATTCTGTTTGTACATTCAAACCATCCATGCATTCCATGATTAAAACAGAAAACTCTGAGAAAAATGTTTTTTTTTACTTTACCATGTTTAATCTCTGCAGTCATTCATGCTCTAGAACTGCTGTACAGTTGATAAATTATGTATATATACATACTGATTAAAAAAGATATAATTATTACACAGTATTGTTGCACAACAGTACTGCTAATACAGATAATCGGTATCAGCAGTACTGATGAAATCGCTGGAAATCCTTGCAAAATTGATTCAGGTCAAGTTATGAAATTAAGAGTGACAATCCTGTCTGATGCAAATGTTGCAGCATGTTTTGTTTTCATTGGAAAAAAAAAATGAGAAAGTCATATTTATAATTACTATATGTTATTTTCCTCATAATATGTAAGCGATGGAGCAGAAACTGCACAAAACACAGGATGTTATATTTTTAATACAGGAATCGGGTGTTAAATATGTAGTTTGGAGGGTTTATATTGAAAGAGATGCATGTTTACAGGGTCTGTTCGACCTACTCTGTTTGGACAACTGATGCAACACGGGTGTTTGCAGATATCGGTACACAATGTCACCGTGCACGCCCTTAAATGCAAGTTCACTGCCTCTGCCCTTTGGTTAGTCCAACATGCAGCGGAATGCTGGACTACATTTAATATTGAGATGTTTAAAACCAGGCGTAAAACGCTGTGAACAGATTTTATGAACATTAATTGGAAAAACCGAGCTTGGCCCGGATCGCAACTTTGGATCGTAACAAATGGGATGTGTCACTAGCCAAAGATAATGATTGCATCCTAACCAAAGACTGCTTGTCCTAACTACTTCTGGCTCGGCGTGTCCCGCCCGCGCTGATTTAGCCAGATGGTGTTGAATTGCGGGGAAAAAGACATCGCCATCAAAGGGCTGAACAGGATGTGCACAATTACAATGGCGCCATTATGTCCCATTTACATCTCTAATATCATGCGGGCTTTTGAAGTGCCGGTTGACAGGCTGATGGCAAATCTGTTATGCCTTCACTTGGAGATATACGTCAGCTCCCATTCGCCGGGGAGATCGAGACACCTTGACCTTGTGTTGACACGACTTCGCCAGGTGAAATCAGCTGGTAAGAAAGCATTAGTGAGTGATTGGTGGGGTAATTTGGAGGAGGAGGAATATGCCATCCCCTCCTTTTTATTGCCGCTCGCTCTATGATTGTGACGTGCCTCATTAGGCAGACTATAGCAGCCCGGCTGAGAGCCATCTGAGGGTAGTTGATAATAAAACCGTGGCTAGACGTTTCTGTCCAATTGTAACTATTACTCCCTGCTTTGTGCATCGTTGGAGGTACAAAAAAGCCAATGCAGTGCGATAGTTTTATTATAAAATCCACCAGTTCCACATTTTTTTTGAAGATATACCTGTACTGCACCAGAAGGGGAATTAACATACTTTTACAAGGAAAATAGAATTTGGTGAATCCCCCCCTAAAGTCTGTGGAAAATGCGAGATAACACAATGTGCGGGTAAAACGGGATTCTTTGAAAAAGTCGCTTGCAAAAACTGATATTTCCCTGCTCTTTGGGTGAGACAACAGGGGGCTTAATCCTGTGTGTGTGTGTGTGTGTGTGTGTGTGTGTGTGTGTGTGAGCACTAGAGGACAGTGTTTACCAGACATTAAAATATGTGTGGCACGGTGCTAAGAGCCTGGCACCAGTATTTGTTCGGTTCACAGAGAGGACTTTGCAGTGGATGTTGACATTTGGAGGATAAATAAACAGCGTTCTTGGCACCGTCAAAGTGATGCTGCAACTCTCTGGCGTGCACAGGGAGGACGCGTTTGAGTATAATAATAAGGAGCAATACCGAATAATAACAGTTTGCATCAGTCACAGTCTTTATTTGCAGGAGCTGCAGGTTTACTGTCAGGTGAAAAAAAGCATCAGAGAATGATTGATCACGCTATTTGGAAGAAGAGCGGTGAAACCCCTTTTCTTTTTCTTTTTTTTTTAATATATATAAACCAGCATCCATGATGCAACATTGCTGCCTCTCTCCTGATTTAAGATACACAGGCACGACGCCTGTATGCAGAGAGAGAGAGATGTGAAAGGGCGAAACGGCTTATATCGCTGACATTATCGCTGACATTATCAAGTGGGCGCACCTCATCAGGGACACTTTATGACGCCTCCAGAGGGCTCGAAATCCGACGCGGCGCCTGCTGTTTGACTTTCACTGAGTTCACATCATCTCGGCCCAAATAATTTCGCCATCACTCGAAAGCCAAATGAGTTCCCAGGTTCCCCCAGAGTTATTAAGAGATCCCGTCGCCCCGCGCTTTAAGGAGCTGTGACGCGTACTTCGAGGAAAAAGTGAGGGTGGGAGTGGGTTTAAGGGTGTTGGAGTGGCTTCCTTAGGGCTTAGGATAAACGGTGCTGCCAGCTCAGGTCAGCCGTTTCACTGAACACTAAATTCTTTAATAAGCACAGTTTTCTTTAAAATAATGGAACAGCCTCCTCAACCCGATGGCAAATACAGTTTTTAGATTGGCCTCGAGCTTTCTTCTTTAATACGTCTGTTGTATAGAGGTAAAAGGACCGGGCTGCATCGATCCTCTGTTTGTCAAAGTGAAACGTGTGTGATCTCACACATTCTGAACTGGTGTCTACATGAATGTTAATTACAGAGCCCCTCATATCTCATTAGGTATATCCTGACGACTGTGGGATCTAATTTACTGCATTGAATTTCATGCAGAATGTGAATCTGTGCAATGATTTTTTTTAATTAGAAATGTTCCATCCACTGGTGCAATTAACCATCATCTCGACAATTGTCTGATGCAGAAACTTGTGATTCTGCTCTTCACTCAAAGCAGGACCTGGGTTTCACAGGCACCGTGATTGATTCATCAATCAGACGTTTGATAATCTGCCGATTATCATTGTCGACATAAATAACATAAAAAATATACAATATAAAAATGTTCCCTTCATGTCAAGCCAAACAATCTAAAGACAAAAAGATCTATTTGTGTATAATCAAGCATTTAGTTTTTTTCCCCTATGAATAACACCATTTTTCAACCACGTTAACCACCTCCTCCTTTTTGTTCTTTAATTCATAATACGATTAATATTCTTTCCCCGTTTCCAAAAAACGGCTCCATCATCAGCAAACAATGATTGTTCAATATTACCCAAAACTTGAGGGGGGGGAAAAAAACCCTTCATTCGTCATAATGGAGAAGTACCGGGCTAACGGCGGCGCCCCGACCGCGTCAGTTAGCCCCATACATCAACCTGATGAGGCTGTCCCAGGTCTGGCTGGAATAAATCTATGGAATAAAAAGTCTTTAATCCATTCAGATGCACTACCTGCTGTTCCCATCATATATTATTTGGTCATTAATCCTACCGGAACAGATCATTTATATACCTTTTCTATGTCAAATTTAAAAAAGAGAGAAAATGCTCCATAATTTCCATAGTTTCTCGTATCCACGTTTCTCTCTGAGTTGATAGAATCCCTCTGCTTTCCATTTGACATGTTAATCTTCCTGTGATCATTATTTCTATTATGTTTCATGAAGTCAGTGCTATTAGAGTGTGATTCATTGGTTTTGACAGGTCTTTCCTGATAGGAATAATCACCGCTTCTCTTATTCCAGATCTTATGCTATAATGACCCTGTTCACGGAGCATTTATTGCATAGTTAGTGTCGTCCCTTCCCTCAGGAATTCCAGGCGGAGCTCATCTCGTCATCTCTCGTCCCCTCTTTCCTTCCTCAGCCGAGTTATCAGAACTATGGATTTGAGTGAGTGTCTCTGCTATGGTGTGGGACGCCGCGCTCCCCGCCCCCTCGCTTCCTTTCTGCTTCCTCTCAGGCTCCCGATCATTCCCACAAGTGTCGATCCGCCAAATCCTAAAGGTCTCCCGGCTTTTCGTCTTCTCTGCTCGACATAATTGTTCTAACCTTTGCTCGTGCTTGCTTACATTTAATTAAATTCCTAATATCTTCTCTTTCGCTGCTTCAACACACGTCTCACTGCAAAAAATGAAAATCTGTGCAAGTGTAATATACTTGAATTCAGCATTTTAATCTCATTACACTTGTTTTTGAATGTATTTTCTTAGTAAGACTGAATATTGTTAAGATTATTTGACTGGATTCAAGAAAATTCATCTTTTTTATCCTACCTAGATAATAAAACTAATTCTGAGCAGCTTTTTTCTTAAAATAGCATACATTGTTGACTGAGTCGTGTTAACATTTAGACTCTAAGTACATTTTTACTTGTTTCAAGACAATAAGACAATCCATATCCACCTGTTTTAAGAACTGATCCGATCTCATAAGATATTCCGGCTAATCAACTGTGATTGCATACAAATTCGGTATAGGGCCATTACACACCGGGCGACACGGTGGTGCGGTGGGTAGCACTGTTGCCTCACAGCAAGAAGGTCGCAGGTTCAAGACCGCCTTGGGCCTGGGTCTGGGGCCTTTCTGTGTGGAGTTTGCATGTTCTCCCCGTGTCTGCGTGGGTTTTCACCGGGTACTCCGGTTTCCTCCCACAATACAAAAAACATGCTCAGGTTAATTGGTAAACTCTAAATTGCCCATAGGTGTGAGTGTGAGAGTGAATGGTGTGTGAATGGTGTGTGTGCCCCACGATTGGCTGGCGACCATCTGGGGTGTATCCCTGCCTCTCGCCTTAACGCGCTGGGATAGGCTCCAGCAGACCCCTGCGACCCCGAAAGGGAATAAGCGGGATAGACAATGGGTGATGGATGGATGGATTTACTACACCTAAACAAGACAATTACTCTAGATAAGAAAATAAATATGCTAGCAAAGACAATAAAACTTATTTTGAGCCTTTACATGAGCTGGTATCAAGCACATTTTCCTTGTTTTTAAGATGCTTGTATGCTTATTTTGAGCAATATTTGCTCAGATGAAATTTGTTTTTAAGCCATAATTACTAAAAAATAAGAAGAAAAAGCTCAGAATAAGAGAAAAAATCTTAACAAGTAAAATAAAAATTAGATTTTTATGCTTGATTTAAGATTTTTTGTATGCTTAATACTAGCACATTATTTTCTTATTTTAAGAAAACTTACCAAGTCCCATTTTCTTGCTGCACTGGCAGATTATTTTGCTTAAAATAAGTGATATACCCCCTAAAACACTATATATTTTTCTAGGGCATTTTTTGCAGTGCTGTCCACGAGAGAACGGCGCTTCTCTTCATTCCTGCTTTTTTTTTTCTCCTCCTTTTCAGAAATGGATTAACAGCTTCAGGTAATGTTCTAAACGGATAAATACCTGCTTACACACCATGTCCCTTGTTTCTTATTTCACTGCTGGAATAAGCTAAACTCCACTGGAAAATCATCACTATCTACTGTACTGGTGTTTGTCCTGAGCACATATCTTCACTAAATATCTACATACTAAGGTAATATCTGATTCTAAAATACTCCCCATGTACACATCTTAGTAAATCCCTCTCCCATTTTTTATATAAACCATGCATTTTTTCTATTAGCAGATCTTAACTCATAATTCATCCTAGTAACGTGTTATGAGCATTAAAGTCCCAACATTACCATCCAGCCCTCTGTACTCACATCTAGTTTCCACCACTAATTACAAACGCTCCCTCACTGGGTAAAAAACCATCTAAACCACGAAGAAAGCTCTGAGATGCTCTGAGCTTCTTTTTCTACTGATGATCCACTATTGTAAATCTGCTGTGTTCCTGGAGTCCTGCCCTGTGTTTTCTCTTTCACAGAGCATGCTGCAGTGCAGCCACTGAGGGATCTACGGATGTTGGAGGGTCTGAGGCTGCCTTGGTGAAACCTGAAAGCTGTGATGGGTCCTGCTCCTCATCCTCCACTTCTACCAACATTCATTACATTTCTGTTTGTTTGTAATATTCAAATTTCTCTGTAATGTTCTCCACCTGCACACATCATCTACTGCACGCCTGTCCGTCCTGGAAGAGGGATTCCTCCTCTGTTACTCTTCCTGAGGATTCTTCCATTTTTCTCCCTGTTAAAGGGTTTTTTTAGGGAGTTTTACCTTGTATGATGTGAGGGTCAAAGGACAGGGGATGTTGTGTTGCTTTTGTACAAACTGTAAAGCCCTTTGGGGCAAATCTGTGATTTTGTGATTCTGGGCTATAGAAATAAATTGAATTGAATTGAATTTGAACACAGCATTGTGCTTGTTTCCACTTTAAGTTAAATACAGTATCTTCTCTGAACATAGACAAACACCTAACAGAAGCACGCTGGCTGTTTCCAAACCCAACTTTGTATGCAAATGTCATTTAAGTTCACTGACAACTCATCTACACACGTTTTAAATTCCAGTCCAGGTAGTCAGTACCTTTCCAGCTTTCCAGGACAATTCTAGGTCTCATTGCAGTTATTGCTGGCCTCCTCATCCCCTCACACGTCAGCCTGCTGATATCTAGATGATGAGCTTCTGCCATTCAGCTGCTCCATTCCACAGCCTGTTAGTCCCGCTACGAAAGTGACGCGTTTCTTTGAATCAGCCGTCGCTTTTCTTCCCTCATGTGTTGCTTTCCTGACCCGCTCCTCTCGTCTATCGTCTAACCCGCCGTCTCCACAACCTCATTATGGGATATTACACTGAGCTCTTTGCTCCCGCTGTATTTTCATTTCCTCTTTTCATCACAAAGGCCACACCGCCATTTCCACCACAGTTCCCCACATTTCGATTGTTCCTGATTACTTTTTTTTTTTTTTTTTTTTAACTTCCATCTTTTCAGAACCTTGGCCCAAAATATTTATATATGCAGATTTGACTAATCACACGGTTTTCCCAAAACTGTTTGATCAGATTTGATTTCGTCACATTCATTAAATTCATCCTTCCTCAGCAAATTGAAATTTGATCTTACACTACAAACCTACTTGAGCTCTTTTCTCTTTTCTACAGCCAGAATCTCCTGATTTTCTTTAAACTGGTTCAGGAAAAAATGATTCTCTGCCCTCTCCCTTTATGTTTTTACAGTATCTATACATGTAACCCACAGTGGTGCATCAGCATTCTCTCGTAGTTACGCGCTTTATATGTATACTTAGAAATCCACCACTAGAAGGTGCTAAGAAGTTAAAAACTCCCTTTTGGTTACAACAAAAATCAGCTTTCCTAGTCAGTCAACAAGTTTCTGAGACTGTTCCTATCACATTACTTTAATATCTGACAAATCATGCCCACAGGTAAAACTTTTACTGTGAAAAACTGAACATATTTTTCAAACTTTGTTTTGATAACAGAACTTCTTTAGGAGGTGTACTTTCTCCTTTTAGAAAATACATTCATAAAACATATCTAACAGCAGTCTATGTGAGGTAGATCCACCTCAGTCTGAGAGTCGGAATCTCAGATACAACTACTAAAGTATTTGCATTTGGTAGTATTTTACCTGTATGTGGTATGATAAGATATTATTATTATTTTAAATGAGTGGCAGCAGCAGCTCTCTGGGCGGGGTATGATTTTACATCTTCTCCATCCAACAAATCAATAGGTTAGAATCTTTCTGCTTTGCTTTGGTAGCGTAGGCAAAATACATTAGATTCCCAATCAATTGGAATTGTTGTCCCGGCTCTTCCTTCTGTCACAGTAATGATCTCACACCGTCTGACAGATGGCATCTGGCTCGTTTGGTCCAGTTAATTAAACACCCTCTGAAGATATAGATCTGGTCCCGTCGTCGCGTTTGTACGAGCGAACGTTCATAAGCGAGAGAGAGAAATGAGACTTTTTACTTAGTCGTGTTGAGTCTGTGGAGCTCTGATGCTGAAACCTTTGACCAGAGGTTTTTCTTGTTGCTGCGTGTCATCACTCGTTTTTCTTTTACAATCAGTGACTATAAGTCATTATTCAAATTCATATCCAACATTGGTGGCAGATTCCAAATGTTTAATCCCGCTCACACTAATGATGCCCAAACTCTGGGCCACCAGCTTCACTTATTATAAGCAGATCAATTTCTTCCTCTGCAGAATGGGAACTTTTCCTTTACATGTCAGGGCCATGCCTAGTCTTCTGCTCTCATGTGAGATTTGTTTTTTTGGGGTTTGATCCCTGCTCCTGGCTACACAGACTTTTTGTTTCAGGAAATGCAGATACTGAGACGCAGCTGGTTCCTATCAGCTTCTGCCTCTTCCTTTTAACAGAGCTATATGGAAGAATTTCAGCATAAGCATCACCGCCTGTGGACTGATTTCTGGGTGATTTTCTATAAGTTTCTATGGAAATTATAATGAAGAGTCAGATGGTTCTTACCCTGATCAATAAAGAATTATATATACGCATGTTACTATCTTCCTGCATATGTTACACAGTCTATATAGTTTTTATAACTTCACCTGTAGACGGAGCTACAATAATCAAAGCGATTGTTGCTATAGCAACTGTCAGTCTTATCAACTTGCAGCAATCAGGTCACCTTCAGGAAAAGCACATTATCACTATAGGTCTATTACTTAAAGAAGCAATTTGCATTGTTGCTTCCTCAGAATGATTAAATTAAAGTATGTCCGGGGTGGTGCATTAAAAGTATGTTTTTTCTTCAGTCAAGAATTGTATTTCAGCACAGCTGAGGATTTTCATCTTAAATGTGAAGTCATGGAGCTGTTTTGCTGTTAGCTGGGCTTTTTTTAAGTAAAAAAAAAAAAGAAATAGGATCCTTGGAACCTTTGTCTAATTGGTGATGTTTGTGTTTTTTTTTCCCCAAGCTGTCAGAGTTGCAACTTCTGCGATGTATGTTTTTTTTTTTAAATGATTTTCTTGCTGGAAAGGCTTCAGCTCTCAGACATCCTGAGGGGGACGAGTGGTGTGTAAAAACAGATAGATTAGTGGATTATGGTGTTTTTAATTGACATGCTGGCGAACGGTAAAGTTAAAAACCGTTACATCTCACACCGTGTTTTAGTGAACCAACAGATTTGCTAACCCAAAAAGGAATTATACCCCTCAGAATTGGATTAGATCTGTTTTTTTCTGCAAGGTTTGAGTCTTTTTTTTTAATTTCTTTTTCTGCAGCAGAATTATCTCCATTATAATAGAGGCTACAGAAGTGAACAAGGCAGGGAGTCGGAACACAGTGGGGGCATAATTTATCTCCAGGAACTGTCATCTTTTGTCCGTAATCTGCCTGTGAGTTGTTTTAAGTAAAGGGCTCAACGGCTCGGAGTAGAAATAGTCCTTATAGTTCTGTGGGAATATTGAGTTTGCCAGTGCATGAGGGTAATGATGAGGATCCAGCAGCTGAATTCATAATGTGTACGCACAGTGGCGATGCATACACTATATAAGATGAGAGGCAATTTGCAGCGCACTGAGACGAATGAGCAATCTCTGCAACAACACTGGATGGTGACGCTGCCGTAGTTTGCAGACAGCGCATTATGTTGTCAGCACATGCACCGGGCGGATCTGATGATGATTGCTCCAAATGACAATTACGAAAAGCTCGACGAAAACCAGACAGACAGGAAGTTTCCATCTCTGTCAGAGATCCTGCCTGAGATGAAGGTCTGTGACATGTTTTCCATGATACATATTTATATTTCATATTTGATGTTGGGTTTACTGGTGCAGCTTTAGGTTGATTAATAGATAGATAGAAAATAAACTGTCAATTCCATTTGATTAATCATTTCCATCTCATATATATTTATTTAATGCTTTTCTTTGTCCTACCTGATTGTAAACCATCTGATCATACAGAACAAACCCCCGCTGTCACCTTTGACATTACTATAGAACAAACAATTAATCAATCATTCAAGATGATAATCTGCAGATTAATCAATAAGAGTCGCAGCCCGAGACACAAGCCTCTTCTTCCACTTTCAGACGCTGATTCCAACGTTTCAAGAGTCCTATTAAAATATTTATTGCGTTTGGTTTGGTTGATTGTGGTCATCAATCATGTTTGTTTTCCTTCTTAACCAGTTTTGGTATTTTTGTAATTTCTCTTTGTCAAAGAAAAAAAAAAAAGCCCTGAGCGCTCAGCTCAGAGATGAGGAGGAAGCAAAAAAAACACAGGGAAGCTGCTGCTATTATTCACCACAGCACCTCACAGACACCAACACTTACTTTGATTCTTTCATCACTGCATCTGCATGTGGAGTAGGAATTAATTCCTACATACAATAGGTGTTAATTTAAACCACCTTGATTTTTTTTTTTAACAAATACAGACTGAAAGCTGCCGTTTCTTTTAATGCGCACACATTATGTCTCAGGTATTCATGAGGTTTCCTAAATGTGCTTCTTTATGGTTCCATATTGTGTAATGATTTCATGGGAGTGATACAAGCATGTTTTGTTTGTTTTTTTTCCACACTCAGAGCTGATAGAATAAACATGAAGTTGGTAGGCAATACGTTATCTTTTAATACCCCGACGATGTAATTGTGCCTAACAGCACAATCTGAGAGGCATAATCACTACTTCTACAAGCGAAAAGCAATGTCACTCGTAGATGTAATTCAATTTTCCCTTACGACCATCCGGCGTGATGGCTGTGGGGGTGGCCACCAGGAGGGGGCACTGTTGATCTTACCTGTGACGTAAGGAGCCTGCACTTGTGGTTCCTCACCGTCTATTTTTGCTTCTTGTGAAATGTCTTCCCGCTCAGTTCGGTGCTATTCTCCTGTTCCATTTGACCCAGAATTTCAGATATACGCAACGAAATAAGCATCATGTCACCTCACTGTATATGCACGCAGCTGCACACAAACCCCTCTAAATGCACCCTTTAAATAATAATGTGGAGGTTTACACCACTGTTCTAATTAATTGACCAGGGAGCTGCACACTTAGCAATACTCTTGCAAACATTTCATATTCTATATCATGCACTGCCACAGCCTTAACAATTTTAAGAAGTTCAGTTAAAACCCCCCTGCACTGCCGAGATATGTAACTCGGCTTGTACTTTTTTTTTCTTCAGAAACGCGACGCCGCTGCCAAGAGATCCTTGATAACTGAGCAACAGAAACCGCTCTGTGGCGGAGTAGTTGTGAGCATTCAGTGGCCAAGAATACAATAATTCTTCATGTGCAGCCTTGTGTCAGCGCTGCATCTGTCTCAAAAAGAAGGCCACTGATCCTCCTGCCTGTGAAGAGCCGTCGCCATGGCAACCCCACAGTTTATCACGATTCCGCGCAACACGGAGGAGAGTTTATTGATGTACGCGCACGTACACACACACACACACACACATCTAATTTAAAAGAACATGCAAACATATGCGACACACAAACCGGATTCAGATATTATAAGAAAGAAAGGGGAAAAAAGCACATTACGAGGAGCTGCTCTCTGGGTTTTTGATCTCTGATGTCAAGGGAAAACGTCTCCATATGTTCAAATGTATAATTATAATACACACGGTTCCTGCAGCACCTATTGTAGCTGTGGTGAACGTATACACGCTGAGGTTAGCAGGTGGCAGGGCGACAGGGTGATTAGAGATTAGCTGCATGACTGGAGGTTTGCAGGTTTGATCCCTGCAAAGACCAGAATTTACACTGTGTAGTACACTGATGCGTTGGCTCATTCAAGCAAAACCTAACAAGACGCAATTAAGAAGAGGGATGCTTAACCCATTATAACCGAATTCTTTCTACAGAGAAAGCAGAGATGGAGCTGATTACAAATCTCACAGTATGGTGCAAATCGATTTGGGGTCATGTTGAGAATAATTTTGATGCGTGTGTGTGTGTGTGTGTGTGTGTGTATTCAAGCTCCCCTACACTCCAAAAATATGTTTTTGTTCCGTCGTTCCTACAGTTAGAAGCTGGAGCTTCACGGTGCAGAATGATGCATGTGCACAGACGCGGTTTGATGCTCGAAGGCTGTTTTTTTTTTTTTTTACATTCATGCGCTGAACGTGAAAAGCTTCCCCCTGTCCATTGAAGAGCACACGTAAAGCTTTTCTTAAGACGGTGCTTTGTGACATCACATAGAGCCAAAAACGGTCCAGTGTTCATCCTAGCAGTATACATGTGTGTGATGTGGAAAACCAAAGGCTTTACAGCGGCTTTTACTCTGCAGACGTTGTGTCCAGCGTTTAAACTGAAATTAAAGACATTTATGCATATGCATATTCATAGATTCAGGAATTTAGAATAAAAGATAAAGAGTATTTTATTTGTTTGTCTGTGGAAAACCAATATCATACATGCATTATTGCAATTGCAACTCCTTTTTTTTTTTTTCTTAATATCTGTCTGGAGGCGATCATTCCATTAGCTGGAACCACAACATAATTAGCTTAGCATAAAGACCAGGGAAACAGCTAGCTTACCTATTATTACTTTGTTTTTTCCTGTTTGTTCAGAAATGTACAGAAAAAAACATGAAGTTAAGCTACAATTATTACAGAACTGCAACCAGCAAAGAAATAGCTAAAACACACATGGAACGCCCCATGAAAGCACAGCTTATCATTTGTTCCCTTTTCCTGTGTGTGTGTAGGGATTAAACAAGAAGATGTAACTTTTAGTAAGCTTTAGAGTTTTTTGTCAAACTTTGGACGGAGCCAAGCTACCTATTAACGCTGCCATCTCTGAAGCTAAGCTAAGTTTAGAGCTCCTAGCTTCAATCCTAATAACGGTCTTCATGCTCTCTGCAAGAAAACGGTTTTCTAAGATGTCCTAACTGACAATTTAGCATCATTTAATGCTGAAGCGCACACACACTCACATGTGCGATACGAGTGTTGTGACTGCTGCTCCCTCCATCTACATCAATAACCATCAAAAAGAGATAAAAAGTTCTGCGTGTGTCGGAGTCCATCTTCCGCTAATTGAGCAGCTCAGCTCGCTAACGTGACGCGACGCGAGCTCAGGAAACACACTCCGAGACGAGGGACCACCGTACCTTCCCTCCCCCCTAAAAGGCTTTCAGACCAAATGTCAGTTTTTCCCCCCTTTCTTGTGTCCTCTGAGATAATGGCTGCAAATTACAGTGTTTTTGGCACATCAGAGGGTCTTCCCATGTTTAAAACATGTTGTGTTGCTGTCCGTTGCTAATACGAGCTATTATATTATTTGCCAAAGGGCAGGCTCATTAATGGGTGAAGCCCATTTTGAGTGCATATATGTTTTTATATCTGCCTAATGGTTAACTTGAGGGTTGTCAAAAAAAAGCATCTGAGCTGAGAACATGGAATCATGCAAACAGCAGAAAAAGACATTTGTTGCTTTATCAATGGAATCATTAAGGAAAAATTCTGCTCATGATTCCGGCCGCGACGTAGGTAGAACACTGCACAGCGTGCATTCCAAAAAGAAAACATAAAAGCCAATAAATGCTTATAAATTAGGCGTGTTGTGTGTTGAGGATTAATGGCTTTGCTACAAATGGATTTGGCGTAGAAACCTCTTTCTGCTCGTCTTCGTCGGCGCCTTGAGGCAAACACCGAATGCATGCGCTGAATCCTGTAAGATCTCGCAAACAACATGTGTATGGGAGCCTTAACTGGAATAATTGAATGCTTTCCTCCTAATCCACTACCCCGATCCAAACAATTCACCGGCTGCAACAGACGTGTGTTTGTTTCTAGCTTTTAGCGCTCACTATGTCGCTATCATCCTAATTTAAGGCAAATGGCCTCAAATGAGTGTGTGGATGGATCTGCTGTGTTTGCAGATCTGTCCACTACAACATTTTTTTTCTTTATTTCAGCTGTACAATGACAAACAACAACATATGGTAATGTGAAATGAGCTGCAAGTCATCCTGCATCTAATCATCTCTAGTATTTGCATGTATTTTGTGATTTTCAGTAGTTTTCTTAAAGGATTCCGTATAGTTTTTTTTCCATCATCAGCTCAATTTGTCCACAAATGCAGATACATTGCATTCACGTCCACTTGTATGTATGTTGTATGAATGTACTTTGTGCTCACTTCCAATTTGCAAATGTTAGCATGTTCACACGCTAAACATGGTGGACGTCACAGCCGCTTATCATCTGCACGTTAGCCTTATTATAATAAGCGTATTAGCATGCAGCCCAGGTTAATGCATTATCTCAGGCTATTTGACATTGATTCATTTAAACAGGACCATGGTTCTCTCCTAACCTGAAACTCGTATTATTTTAGCAGACTTAATCATAGCCATACAGGAACAACAACTAAGTTGCCAAGAAATGTCCAATTGAAAAACACTCTTGATAAACCCGGCACCAACACATTCTTTTTCTTTCAAATATATCACCAGAGTGCAGATATGCCCATGACAAGCTGCACAGAATCCTACTGCTAGTGGTTATGAAATAGTGGTGGGGTCATATGTGAACAGCCTCCCAGTTGTTTTTTTCCCAGGGTGGTTGTGGGCAGGTAGTTAAATGTAAAAAAAAAATAGAAGATGTTTGTATAAATGCTCTTTTACACACAATTTCCAATTGAAACTGAGGCTGATCATTTAGTTTGAATTAATGTAAAAGTTTTGCAATAACTGTTTTAGCATTAGGATTAAATCCACCAGCATATGCAAAAGGAATGGATGATCTGACGACACGGGTTTAATCATTTTTCTGAATATCAAAGTACAGATCTTGCACCCGGACCGTGGGAGACAAGGCCCTTAAAGGATAAAATATTGTCATGGGCGCCCCCGGCCATGTTCAAGTTCACCCGATTTGTTGCTTTTGTGCAGCGAGGCTTACTGTAACACTGAACCCGACGCCACCGCTGTCAGTGAGGAAAGCCTGCTGTCAGGAGGCAGGTAGAGTGACATTCACCCAATCCATCGGGTATTATTGCGGCCTATTTATAGATTTTTCAAGGCATTTGTAATACTGTTGATAACACTATACTCTGACAGAGATTACTTGGCATTGAGTTCTCTACCAAAGCTGCAGTTGTAAAGTATGACAGACTCAGTTTGATGTGTTTGCTTCATACAGTTCTATTCCTGTCATCAAAGGAGCTCCTGGGCTCCCGGCTCACAACGCTTCTTTTAACCATTTATGTTGTTGAATCATGTCAAAATGAGTCAAATGTTAAACTTTGAGAATAAAATGTTGATGTGTTGTCTTTCTATTAATACTAATGCCTTCAGAACTTTTTAAAGGGAGCCTGCAATGCCCAGAAGACTAAATATTTGATTCATACAGAAGATGAATAAGGGTTGGTTTTCCTTTAAAGCCACTCACTGCACTCGACACTGAAGCAGATTTATTTTTGTACATGGTTTTTACAATCCTGTGACAGCTATGTAATTGTCTTTATACTGCGAACCATTAAAAGGCGATTTGTTAAACAGGGTTGTATAGAAGAGGGAGTTTATCAACCTGTTATTTCGTATTATTCTGATATTCCGTCAAATACTTTGTGTATATCTTTAATAACCTAAACTATAAAAGCAAAATAGTTTATGTAGTTCTCCATACATGTATTTACATGTTTTGTAATAGCATGATGTGGCCAATAAATTGCACACATTCAACCATATTATATAGTATAGTAGTATATTACCAGATAGAGGCATACAATGTGTTTTCCAGGGTTAGCCCACTTTCTGCTTCACACAACAAATGCATCAGACAAGAAGTACTTTATATGAATTAAAATGTGTTCTTCAGAAGAGCTAACCTCTAATCTCAGTAGAACATGATAAGGCGCACCCTCGATTAAGTGAGACTTCGCTGTGTTTCCATATTCAGGTCAACTTCTTCAGGGGGGAAATAAAAAGATAAACCTTAAGTCAAAAGAGGAACTTTATCAGGACCAGTCATCTGTTTAGTAAAACGTTCACATTCAAACTCTTGTGCAGTTCTTGTTTACTGCCTTGACCTTTGACCTCTTGGCCCCGTCTGATAATAGGTCATTTCCCTTCAAAGGATGATAACAATGAAGAAGGACATTGCGGATTCTTTCCTAACGGCTGTTGCAGAGTCAAATTAATTTAAATTTATTTTCCCTGTGTATGTTTTGGAGCTACTGGGCTGTGCACCTGCCACCTGGCCTTCTCCAAGCTTAATTCTGTGTCTTGTACACACTTGTACCAGCACACCATGCCTTTGTTCTCTGTGAATTAATACTCGCTGTTACACTGCTAATCTATAGAGACAGATTTTAAAGAGTTCCTTCCTTTGATCTAATGTTTTCACGATGATGCAACATGGAAATTTCTGTGCAACCTCTGAGATCTGAACAGATTTCATGAGGGGGATGCCAGGAGGGGGAGGAAAATGTGATTATTTCGACCAATTTCTGGCTTTCACTGTGATGCTCTATAGAACTGCTTGTGGGTACAAAAAAAAAAAAAAAAGAGGGGAAGGGGGGGAAGGGGGGTGATGTATGCTAACTCTGGGCAGAAAACATTGCAACTGCATAACAATGAACGCAACAAAATGCTGAAGCCTTGTTGGAGACCAACGCATAAGTTAACATCCAATATTCAAGAAGATTAGAGAGAGTGCATCCACTAAATCAAATAAATTACTGTATGTGATTAAAGGGGATAATGCATGGAAGGCTGAACACGTCTAAACACCATACTCCCATAAGGTTAATGGGAGTATACTTATAATTTGAAGTGAGCATAATTGCAGTAAAATATGCAAATGACCCATTCTCACTTGTATTCACATATACACCTGACACGGATATATCAGCATAGATCAGGCTCCGATACATGAGGCATATGGTGTTGAAACAGAAGAAGCTGCGTTTCTGGAGGTTTGTTGCATGTCATGAATGGGAAAAAAATACAGCAGGAGGTAAATAAAGATATTCACCCTGATAAGTCCAATGAACTACATGGCACGTGTAAAGGATTATCAAAACCAGCAGAATAGCTCGCACGTCTTAATCACAGAATGGTGGGTAATGGTGATACCGTGCACGTGTAACTGGACAGGTACACGTGGAACATCTGAAACTGGGCCTTGCATTCTAATGTTTGGATTACCCTCAGTTTACTCTCTAATACATGGAACCCCACCACCATGACCTCCACTTTACATGGCTCTACAGTTAACACACATTACCTTCCGGCCTCTTACGCAACCCCCCCCCCCTTTCCCCCATGACTCGGAGAGAGCAAAAAATAAAAAAAAATAAAGTCTGAAATTAAATTTGGTGTACTTGTGTCCTTCAGTGAACACGCTTCCCGTGAGGCTCAATATTTGGAGGATAAAAAGTGGTGAAAATGGATTAATTACCGCGGTCACTTTGCACTCGCGGCCCGGGGGGACTCGCCGTAGGACTGAGAGATTCACCTCGTCTCCCACTGCTCCTTCCATCTGCCACCTCACACCTACTGCACGCCGCTTCCCCAGCCAGCGCCGCGGCTCCTCCTCCAGCCCAGAGGGCACGAGGGCACGTTAGAAATACCTGGCTTGGCACGGAGCGCTCAGAGGGGTTAAAGGTGAGGTGCGGGGTGGGGGGAGGTTAAACCGGTTTGACAAGCGCTCTGAAGCCCACCGACCAGCTCGTCCGTTCTCCTGTGAACACACCACAGCGCTCGTCTTCTCCGAGACTTTGAATGTCAGCCTGGCGTTCACACAATGTGTTTTTTTTTTAACCCTCCCCACGCGATAACACATTTCACTCTGGTCCTCCAGGAGGCTTTTTTTTCTGCGCCGCTCTCCGGTCAGTGAAACGTATTGATGGACGTTTCAAGCGTTGTGGCGCCGACGACGCACACAGCGGTGACCTGAATGGAGAGCGGAGCACCTGGAGATGTGGCCACTGCTGTCGGAACTCGGCACATCACGGCTTTGTCACGCTGTGGAGTCACGTGGAATCCACGAAAGAGCACAATCACGCCATAAATCAGGTGGATTTACCGCACCGTAACAATCCAACGTGTGAGGTCTTACTGTGCTTGAATACCGGATGACCTCCATAATATTAGGAAAGAGCAACATCAAACATATTTGCTGTTGCAAAACACTTGTATAGAAGAGAGATGACTTGACTCTATCTAAAACTGAGAAATCCAGCATCATGAACAGAGCAGCAGTGAAACAGATCACAGTGTCACACCCAAACATGTCCAGCCCATATGGGCCTAAAAACACATCTTCTGTTACATATGGAGGGAAAGTAAAGCAAAAGATAGTAAAGAAAGCAAACAAATGTGATGTTTAAAACACAGTAGCCTAGATTAGATATAAACATGACAAATAAAACATATCCCCCCCCCATTAATGTTGTGTACTATTGTAACATTAAAAAATAAATTGACCTGGGCAACATTTTCTTTGCCTGCTTTTTGTTGACCGTAACTCATCTTCAATGTCCAGTTTGACAACTTTTTGACCCTTTTTGTTTTTTCATATCTTTTTTCATATTTGGCTTTTATTCAATTATTATTGATCTGTACATCACTTTATGTTAAGCTATTAATAAAGCACAGCTTGAGAACCATCAAACCCTTTCGCCTTTATGATAATACATACTTATGACTCACCAATATAAATTATTGCAAGCATCATATTGTGAGTCTCTTTTTGTGTCATGAAGCAGCTTGTTAAGTTGGCCAGGTCAAAGAATTTTATCCTGATTTGGGCAAAAAAAATTGACTTAGGCGAAAAATAAAACGACCCAAGTAAAATGCCATTATCCTATAGGGCATAAAGAGTCTCATCTTTTTAGGGTGATTTTACCAAATGTGGCAGCATCATTGAAAAAAGATTTAGGCCAAAAGGTCACTTTCATCAAAAAATCATTTAGGCCATTATTTTATTAGGTCGGCAATATGTAACTCTCACGCATAAATATTACAAGTAATGAAGTAAAAATCATATTAATTAAAGTCTTTGATAGGAATGTAGGGTTTGAAAGACACTGCTCAATGCCTCTGATGAACCGCACACAAATCTATTTTTTATGGTCAGTTTCTGCTCTGGGATGTTAAAAAATTAGGTGCGTATATCCAGAAATACACAGGATTCTGTGGGTGGTAAAAAAAAAAAAAAAAAATGGAGGAAATAGATTTCTTTGTTTCCGACTTCAGGAGTGAGAAAGAATGACTTTTGCAGCGGATCAATATTAACTCCGGCTTAAGTTTCATAGTGTTCTAGCCGCTGCAGCGGTGAAACCGTCCATCATGTTTGCACTACTAGATAAAGTCCCTCGCTGGGGGGGAAGTCTTAAAAAAAAGCCTCCAGGCAGACTTTGTCAATCGAGTGGTTTGAGTGTTGCCCTCGCTGCACGCAGAAATCAACTCTGACACTCTCTGGCTCCATGCCCTGTTCTTTTTTATATATATATATATATATATATATATATATATATATATATATATACAGCAACAAAAGCTTTTAGATCACTGGGTCATGATATTATATATATATATATATAAAAACATTGCAGGTGGATGTGTCAAACTAGTGTTTCTATTTCATTGCCACCAAATGAAGCGGAAGAAACTAAGAATCTAAATAATTATAGATTATTTGTTCATTATTAAGTATAAATTGTTTGTTGTTGTACTTATGTTGCACTCTTAATGAAATAAAATATGCCAAAGACAAATGGACGGTATCGTAGCATTGAGTTTACCGTCGCATTTATTTCATAGTGTTTTTCCTCAAGGTTCACTCCACAGGGGGGCTTCTTTTCCATCAAACCACAGCTAATTTATCCGGTGGACAGAAACACGACTCTAAATGAATGCTAATGCTGCTGCGTGTCAACTGGATTTGTGTATAGGATTTTGCAAAGGAATTCTTCAGAGGTGAGAATATGTGTCGGTAAAACAAATTGTTACTGCTTTAGTTTAATTGGGAGGGCTATCAGGTGATTTATATTCAGAAATGACAAATACTGCTGGTTGATTTGATTAGTTTTAACCCAAAAGAAAAAAGAAAAATGAAACTTTTCACATCTGTCTTGTGAGGTTACCACGAGTAACACTAGTTTTCTTTGTTAGCAGGTAGCTGAGTACAGCCGAAAGAAAATGGCTTTCATTTCGTGACAGTCACAATGGAAAAACCCTGACTCACATAAATGGATGGTGGTTGAAAGCCAAAAGAATTTTGATTGCCATTTTTTCGACATAGAGAGATATTGACTGACAGCCAGTATCCAGAATGATGCAAGGTCATCGTGTGGAGGCTGCTGTCTGCAGAATACTCCATCAATTCATTTTCCAACACAATGGACAAAGCCTTGTCTTCTGAAGCACGATCCACGGAGAAAAGGGGTTTAAAATCCAAAGGTTTCTCCTCTGGAAGGGCCTCACAATTCAAGTATCAAACGCCGGTTAAGTTTCACTTAGCAGTGAAAACACGGCGGATCGTCTCTTCTTGACTCTTCTTCCAAAGATGGAGTTTTCTCCTTGGAGCCCTCCAAACCCCAAATTACTGAGACTGTGCCGTTTCTGCCCTGCACATTTTCACCAGTTGAAGTTGATTGAACTGGTGAAAATATGTGTGATAGGCCACTTTTGCACAAAAGTTACAAACAGGGTCAAACTGAGCCAGAGGTCGAACTGAGCCAAAGGCTGCTCCTTTAGAAACGTGTGCTCTTTTTTCCCTCGGTTCAAAAAGGTGATTTAACACATGTACTATTGAGCGCTACTTGACTTCACTGTGGTACAACAGTAGTTATGTCACTATGAATCATGTCCTAAATTATAAGTACATATACAACTATTTTGTTCAACAAGATGTACATTTGGAACTAATGCTGGTTTCTTTCATTATGTCTGTTCCAGGGACATTTTTCTGATTGGCCACTGGAGGAGTGTTGTAAATGATAAAATTAATAATGGCTGAATTCTATTTAACAGCTTCTGTTTTAGGGTCCTGGTATTCTGGCTCACTGTCACGCTTCCACGGCTTAGTGGAACACCAGAATAGAGCAGAGACATTGTTAATGTCATTAGCAGCAGCCACCCTACAGTTTAAACTCTAAGTCCAAATGTGTGCTGTGCAAAGGGCCAATTTGGAAATGAAGCACCATAACACAATTATATGTATATAACATGATTTCATATAATATGAATGGGTGGCTGTCAATGGATTAAATAAGCACAATGTCTCAAATGCAAATGTGTTCTTTGTGCATGAGAAGTGAGGGGTCTGCTTTTTCCCCACCATGAAAGGATTATGTAGAGAAGAAATGGTTAGAAGTTGGACACAGTTTTCAACTGAAAGGTGGGCTATGCAATTTTGAAAATCTTGAGGCATGAAACTCCAATGGAAGCAACTCCCACCTCCTTCCCATGTTTCTCCTCCTTAGCTCTGCTCCACACTGCTGCTCTGCCTGCTGTGCACATGCAAGCTAGCGAGCCACTACAACACACAGCCAAAAATCACTGTTTTTATATACAACCTATCAAGCCAATAACGGTTACAATAACAAGGAACAACTTCAACAGAGTTTTCATGGTAACTTTACCCAAATAACATCAAAACACACACTAATGTTACGGCACATTTACATATGACAAAAGAGGAAATTAGCAGCTTATCGGTCCAGGTGATAAACAGGTCTCAAATGCTGAAGCTGTATGATTCACACATGTTTTGCCATATTTTGAGTCAAACTCTCTCAGAGCCTTTTTTGGCTTCTTACAACTTTCTTTTTTTTGCTTGCTTAGCTAAATATTCTGTTAGTGTAGACACTGGAAATGCTGTCTTTTCACTATGAACTTCCTACATTACGGCTCCTCTGCAACCAAATTTCTGTAGAACTGTGACATGCATGGTGGAGACACAAATATATTTTTAAGCATAAATAAAATGTTAAAAACATCCATGAATTCTGATCATCCACACCTTGGTGTGGTAAAATGAGGTACCAGAATAGGTCTGGACTTTTCAAGATGTACTGTCAAATAACACAGTTTCACATGGCAAAACCTGAGATGTTGGTACAACATGGTGAAAATTACACATTATCATAGATGACACAAAAGCACTACTGTGATAACATGTTTGGAAACAGAAAATGAAAAGTGCTCATGTGATATACTCTCAACAATATATGGACAATGTAAGAATTGTGTGAAAATACATGAAATGTGCTTCCAAATAATTGAGTCTATTATGTGACTCAACGTTAAGTATGGTATCACAATGAGGCAACATCATTTTTTTGTGAATGATCTTCTGGGAACGTTAATATAAACACAACAATATCTTTGAAAAATAAGCCCCTGAAGGTTTAAAATAGCTCGGGTAATCATGAGGTGATACAGATAATGCATCTCAGCTATCATAACAATGTGTTGCTCTTGTTGTTTGGGGAAAATAGGCCTGTTGGTGTGCACCACAGCATTCATACCAAGGCTCTACCCTCCAAGCACAATAACGTAAAATATGCAGCCCAATATGCGTAAAAAGATGTCTCCACATATAATATATTCATCACAGTGAAGTACAAACCATTACACTAAGGAACACCGCACTATATTAAATTACTGTTTACATTTTCCATCTCAGTTGGCACGTATTGCTTACATCTGAGTGGTTCCACTATAGCGTGCTAGGTTGATACCAAAAATATATAAATAAATAAGTAAAATAAGCAATTGCAAGGGCGTCCGCTAAAAATATCGCTGAATGTGACATTTGATGAGAAGAGAGGAAGATATGAGGAAGAGAGAAAGGGACGAGCAAAGATATGCAGAGCGATAAAAAAAAAAATGTCTCTGGGATAATAACTTTGTATATCCTGTTAACATCCATATCATCCCTACAGTGAACAAAAAGAGATAAAATGCTATTAAAATGTGTTGTGCATAAATACAGGGATGTCAGAATATGCTGCTCTGGCTGTTATCTGCAGAAAGGGGTGGGCTGAGAAAATGACTCTCCTCAAAGGCCTGTGTATGTGCTGCATTCAGGGAGCCGTCACCTCTCCGTGCTCTTTAAGCCACGGGGGGTCCGCTAAAGAGTGAAATCTGCTGCTTCTGCTCTTATATCCTGTCTGGCAGGAGTTTGTTGTTTGAATGATCGGGTCAAGACAAGAGCGGCTTAAGATCCCCTCCGCTTAAATAAGGGTTCTCAGACGGATCCAGAACCCCGGGTAACTGATTCCACACCGGCATATCTGTACTTTCTGCATAAACACAGGCTCCTGACAGACATTTTTACAGTCCCAATCTCACACTTGTCAAGCCTGACACAGTTTGATTAAACTTGTCAACACTCCTCCTCTCCCTCGCCTTCCGACTGGTGGCGTACGCAGTCGCCCCGGGATGCACCCACGGCAGCCGATCCCTGCCACTCACCTCGGGGTCATTCTCATAGCACTCCCGCTTTGTTCCTCCCCTGCAAACACAGCTAACCTCAGCAGCACTGGAAATACGGCATTATCATATTATTTATGAGCGCTGGCCTTCTGGGATGCAAGTCAAGCAGGAATACCAATTGAGCTCTCCAGCCTCCCAGGCTAAGCACTTGCACTTCTTCCTGCTCCCCGGGTAGAATGTTATCTACAAGTTGAGGTTCAGTCGCGGTTATTTATTCGCCATTTAAGCAGACACAGTGCAAACACCGTAGGTGCCTTTGTCCGAGACCCGTATTTGCAATTCCGAGGCGTCTGACCTCTGAACCCGAGTCCTGGGTGCCGCGATTGTCTCACGCCAGACGAGTTAGTATGCGTTAATGCGAGGATTTAGTTTTAGTTGCTGTATCTCCCTGGTGGAAACACCACAATATGATCTGCCAATCTGTTCACGGGGAACGTGGAACACACACACGCTTTTCTCCAGTGTTTGGACCGAGGGATTAGATTGTCAGCGGAAAGTCATTATTTTCCCCCCGAAAGCACATTATGTGCAGCGGCTGTCCGAAATCCAGACCTTTATATACCCTAGAGCCACATGATACGCTGGGAAAAAAAATGCTGAGTTGTTTCTGTGAACACATTGTTGGTTTGATTCTGCTTGGTCACAATTCCAAACAGCTGGTTGGGTAACTTTGACCCAGCTGCTGGTTCATTCGTTTTTCCACATCCCGACCATTGCTGAACTTTCTGGATCCGTCGGAAGTTTGAAGAACACATGAAGGGAAGGACTTTATATTTAAAGTAATATATGAACGCTTCACATATATATTGCAGTAGCAACAGTAAAAAAACAACCTGGGAACCATCTCTGCCTCCATGTTGGCTTCTGCTTAAAGGTGGAGGTTCTGGACACCAACCCGGATCGCCTTCCTGCTGCAGTTAAGAGGAGGTAATTTGTTATAATTTATTGATAAAATAAATGAACATTTCAATGTGGTAATGAAGATTGTTAAATTAAAATGCCCATTTACAGAAGGGTCATTGATTATAGTTTGTGGATGATTATTTTTATAAATTCGCCTACATAACAAAACAGTGATTATATAATTTACCTATAGCAAGACAGACAATAGATACTCAGTGTATAGGTGCTATTTAACCCTTTGCAATAGAGTTAATTTCATTCAGGAGTTTTGATCAAATGAACAACTCAGTGATCTGGATTAAATAGTAAAACTCAGCCACTCGGGTCAAACCAGCCCAGCATGTGTTCCGTTTCATAATTCACATTTTGAATGGAAGCGACAAATGACTAAAAAGACATCAATATGTGACTCACATCTAGCAGCAGGAGCATTAGATAACTCTATTAGTCATATCGCTCAGCTTTTTCTGTTGGAGAGGACCTATGAGCCAGGATGACTATATTAGACTCTTTTTATGGTTCAACAATTAATTATCAGTCTATATCACAGTTTCCTTTCAAAATGACTGTAGTGCTGAGTTTATTAGACTCTAAAACTCTTAATTAAAAATACAGCAGTTTCTTTAACTTGGATATGCAAACATTATAAATGGGCTCACTGCAATAAATCCTTTATCTTAGCGAGATAAGCTTGTCTCAAGCGCAACAATGATCCACTGTACGACATTGTACAGCAAATCAGAAAAATATCCAAAGTAAAATATGTAGTATTTCTTCTGGTTTCCTTTTTTTCTTTCATAAGAAGCAATTTTGTCTCAGTGTGGTTTCCTTAAATAACTCACAATGTACCTAAGAAATGTGGTAGGCACACTCTGCCGGTATCTCTTAGAGTGACTGCACATTCTCTTTGAGAAAAAAAAAAAAGGCTTTGAGAATGTTCCTTACTTTGCATGACAAAGAATTGGCCAAATCTGAAACATTTACATGGGTGAACAGTTAAAGTGAAAGGGCTGCTTTTGTTTCTCGGCAGTATTCACAGACAAAGAGGGGTTTATTGTGTGAATTTTTACCGAGATAAGTCGGGCGAGAGGAGCACTAACATTTTTCTTTTGCATCAGTTTTACTCAACTACCGCAATGAGCGAAGTATTGGATCGAGGTAATAATTTCACAAATCTTTACTCCCAATGATCCTTGCTCCCGTTCCACAGCTGCAATCATAACAAGCACAAATCACACTGTGTGTAGGCTGCATGCATGCCACCCAGGACTGATAAATGTGTTGCAGACACATTGCAGAAATTGCCTCACCCTCCTGTGAGCGTTTTCCCCTACTGTCCTTATCCACAAAATACTGAGAAGCAAAAGGTTGCGGGGTGCGGAGTGGCATCTTGGGAACACACTGGCCCCGCCAGCGTGTCTCCTTTCATGCCTCATTCATTCACTTTATCACCTCATTAGAAGAATGTGAAGGTGTGGAGGAGAAGCCTTGTCACCCTGAGACAGGAAGGGAGGAGCCCCACTCCATCTTCCCCTCCCCTGGCCCAGCTCTCCCGGCCCCTCGCTAGCTGCATGCATGGCTAATAACGCTGCTCGGAGGGGGGTGTGCGAGCTGCCATATGAGCACACTTCATCAGGTGACACGCACGGAACGCACGGGTCTACCGGCGGAGAGCAGCACGGGGCGAAATGACAGAATCCAGTTATTACATCAGCCTTTTGTCATTGAATGGGAGGGTAGATAGATAGATAGATAGATAGATAGATAGATAGATAGATAGATAGATAGATAGATAGATAGATAGATAGATAGATAGATAGATAGATAGATAGATAGATAGATAGATAGATAGATAGATAGATAGATAGATAGATAGATCCCTTTGAATAAGTGATGTTTTAATGTGAAAAATGTTCCGATTTAAAGATTGTTGCAGGTCCAGGTCCTGGAGGGCTACTGTGGCTGCAGGTATTTGTTCCAACCATGTTACACCATTGAAAAACTTAACCTTAAACTGGAATAGAGATTTAGGACCATGATGAGACACCATGTTGAATTTATATTGTCGAGATCCAACATGAACCAATGAAAGCTTTTTCCCTTTATAAGTAATTACAGTGAAGGATAACTTGATTTCGATTTTGAAGATTCTGATAAAATTGAGCCTTTTCCCTTTGTATATGCAATGTTTTATTGTGATTTTTTTTTCAGATTTAAAGATTGTTGTTGCAAAACACGCTATAACAGGGGTGGGCAATCTTGGTCCTGGAGGGCTACTGTGGGTCTAGGTTTTTGTTCCAACCAGGCAGCAACACCTGCCTCTACTAATGTAATAGTAGTAAGTAGTGGATTCATGTGTTACTGCTTGGTTGGAACAAAAACCTGCACCCACAGCCCATCCCTGTGCTCTAAGATACTTAAACCAAAAAACATTTTCTCCATATGAGTCAAATTATAGCAGGTGTTTAGTTTTAGTTCCTGTATATGTGGATGCAAGTCCATTCTTGTTCCAAATCTGTCCCAACACTATAACTTTTCTCTGCTGCCAAATTACCCCAGAGCCAAACAAATGGTGGTTGTGTGCATCATACAGTACAAAAGGAGGATAAATTGCTGCCTGGTTTACAAGAGAACATCAGTCTGAGCTGCAGTGGATACATAACCCTGATAAAAAACCATGCACACACACACACACACACACCATAATAAACACACATTTGCAATTTGTTTTTTTCGTTTTGTTTTTTTTCTAGGCCAGAAATAAATAAGTATTTCATGACCAGATATGATATTAATCACAGGTATAATCCCCACTGATACGGGAAAGGTGAGAGGACAAACTGATTGTCTCCACTGTGTCGCCGCAGAATACAAATGGAGCTTTTTATTTCATGTGTCAGGGTCTCACCGAGTCAGGAGAGACAGCGGTGTAATGGAGGAGTTTTTAGGGGCTCCATCATCATGCTCTGCCTTTTTATTGATTTCCTCTGGTCTCACATTGTCTTGAATCCCTCCAATACAAATTGCCTTCATATAACATAGTATTTCATATACAGCTCCTGCGCAGGCCACTTGATGGTTATTTATTAGATGCTTTTGCCAAGAACAAAAAACTAAGTAGGTCTGATGAGAGAAGATCCTTTTTGATGTTTGAGAGTAGTGTTTGTACATGGAGCCTCATGTTCAAATATTACTAAAGTGAATCTAAATGGTACAGGCTAGAGTAAAATACCCCAGCTAACTATCTTCTTTAGTCATAATATAAAATACCAAATAACAGACCAGGCCTTTATTTGAAACAAGGAGGCAGTTTAGGATGTAATAATTAACTAATGGGCTACTTTCCTGACAAAAATGCTGCTCAGCAAAGCTGAAAAAAGGTTTGCTTTTTCCCAAATTCTTTTACCAGCATGACCACCGTATAACATACATTTCTTTTTTACTGTAGTTAAACATGCCATGAGTGCTTCTCCCCGGAGTTTTTCCTTTGCATATTTTACCACAGAAAGTTTGGACTTTTTTTATTTTAAGCTGCACAGACAAATTATCAATATTATTATTAGAGGGTTTTATTTAACAAAAGGAAAAAGGCGACTCCATTCAGGTCGCATTTGAGGTGTGTGGCGTGGTGTGATAGCAGAATGGGGCGGTACTTATTTATTTTATAAATTACACTCATTATCTGAAACCAGCAGTTATTTATCAAAATATAGACCTGCATCCAATGTTTAAAAAAGGGGGCCAGGCAGTTCATTATTCGGTGTGTGTATATATATATATATATATATACACACACATATACATATACATGGCAGACATTTTGAAAACAACAACAATCACTTAGGATATCGAACTGGAAGTATTAACCCAATATCTACGGTTTGTGGTCTTTTTCATTTTACGTGAGCAGCACCAGTTTTATCTCGGTGGCAGCGGCAGCGATCAGTCAAACCCTGAACAAGGCGAGGCTATGTTTGTACTACACCACCGGTGTTAACATGGAGACATTTTACACCCTTTCATGCCTCCGCAACTGATTCAAGCTTTATCGGGTCCCCCGTATCGCAATTCCCTTTTCTCCAAATACCTTAATGCGGACTTTATTAGAATCTGAAAATCTCAGCATGCAATTTGAAATTTCCTCCGTCACGGCAGGGTAAGCTCCCGAGCTCTGAAACCGCTGGTTTGAAGGTGCATGGAGACGAATACATTCGCCTTGGGGACGAATGTGTTCAAGGGTGTCGCGATCATCGTAAAGGACAGGAGAATCTAAACGTCAGTCTGTCAGTGCATTGTATGGACTTCAGGGATTCTTCATGTCACACCCATTAAAAAACTTAACCTTAAACTGGAATAGAGATTTAGAACCATGATGAGACACCATGTTGAATTTATATTGTCGAGATCCAACATGAACCAATGAAAGCTTTTTTTCCTCTACAAGTAATTACAGTGAAGGATAACTTGATTTTGAAGAGGGGACCTATGAATAATGCATCATGGGGAACCATGTTTGACTTCTATAGAGAGAACATAATTCCAGTTTCACAAAAGAAGAAATGTCACTTCATTATAACATATTATAGATTCACCAGAAGAATAAACTGACCTACAGTATTTACTGTGAGTAATTATTTCAGATGCAGTGTATAATCACTGTGGGTGTTAGCAATCTGTTTTGCAGTCATTATTTTCCATTTCCTCTATGGTTTTCCCTCTAATCCATCTCAGTAATTTAACATTGTTAGCTCATTAATTTTTATTGATAATTCAATTATTATTTTTGGTTGAAACGAAGGGGCCATTTCACCATAACAGCAGATTGGCTGAACATTAATGTGGACAACATCACTGTAGCTCATGAACATGAAATTATTGACTTGTGTGCTCCCTAACGGCCAGCTTGTAATTTGCCCTAGCCTAGCTCCACTTGTTCTAACAGCAGCTACATGAATCCAGCTGAAATTATAACTTAAAGGCACAGTGCATATGATTTAAAAGACAATAAGACTTTATAACTCACTGTAGTCACTTTTCTCTACACACACATCCTACACCTTAAGTATGCATTAGCTATGTATGTGTACATGTGTGTATGAGCGTGGATATGTATGTCCGTATATATATGCAAATATGTAAATATGTGTGTATGTGTATGTATGTAGGTATGTACGTGCATGTATGTATGTATATATGCTTTTCTTATGCATACTTTTTTCTTACTATTTATTAGTATTTTTTTCCTCCATTCTTATGTCCATATTGCATACTGTGTATGTGGATCAACAAATTCTACGAATTCTGTACATAATTTTGTGTATTTTTACTTTTTATAGGTTTTATTTTCATAGCTTTTCTTTTCTTATCCTTTTTCTTTACTCTGTACGCTGCAGTAACAAGCAAATTTCCCCATTGTGGGATCAATAAAGTCCTATCTTATCTTATTTAGTGGCATTGGTTACACTTAATGCATTTAGTTAACTTTATAAAAATGTTTATATACTGTAAATAATTTAAATATTTTTATCTACTGAGAAATTAGAAGTTAATCTCACCTTATCTACAATAGAAGGTATTAAGTAATGTGTATTTATAGTTTTACCAACATCGTGATGGAAAAGAATGAAACTTACTATGAGACCATCTTCTTTGGATTAAATCTTGGTTCTTTTCTTTGTGTTAAGTCAGTTCCAACTCTGCACAAGAGATAAAAAGGTTATTATTATTCATAAGGACTCTTTAATTAGTATATTATTCAATCAAAATGACATTGAGTTTTTAATACCTTAGATCGGGTCATGTTTCCTCCATGAAGCCCACTGTGTTGCAGCATCCCAGAAGAAACAAACCAATGAGTGGATCCTATAATGGTCAATATAAACAGGAGAGAGGATTACAACATTCATGTGTCCACCTATCTGCAAAACTTGAAAAAATACAACAGTTGCATTTTTTTTTGCATGAATGATGCAGCATATGCTGTTTAATGGAAAAGAACAGGAACAAGGCAGAGGAAGGAGATGAAAATGGGGATATTTGCCAAAGTGGGATTTAAACCCCTGATGTCCGTAGTAGTGATTCCATACCTCAGGGCACGAGAAGCAAAAGCTCCAGATTAAAGACAATGAATCCCATCAGCTCCAGATGTGCAGTAGTAGCCGAGCTGACCTCTGACCTCACTGTGAACCAACAATGAAAAACAACACGATTTACAGAATATCAATGGGTACTATGTTATTTGGCTAATACCTGCTTGTTTTTATACTGTTTCTGATACTATCTGAATGGAACAACTATTTAAAATGTCTCTAAAACTTACTCTAAGCAGGCTTTCCAGCAGAAACCTCCAGTTGATGGAAAGTAAACACCATACACTTAGAATTTGTCCTCATTAAAACTGAAAACAACAGACACCTATTTTCTAATTATTTTTTTAAACTCAACCAAGCCATTTGATTATGTGCCTCGCACACTTTCAGGCAGGTGGCTGGGTAATTCTGAGAGTGTCTTTTAGTGCCTGAAAGAGTTCAAAAATATATATTAAACTGTGAATAATGTTGTATGATGAGGAAAAGGTGTCCAATTAAACACTGAACAGGTTCAATTAAAGATATAATTGCCTTAGGCAACAAAAAAAGCTGACAGTAAGGAGAGAAAGACTTCAAATAATGGTATCAGGAAGCAGCGTGAGCATTCAGATAAGCTCCTCATTTCAGCAGCTGTGTGTGTGGTCAGACTACAGAATTGCAACTGTCCAGCCGAGGGAGGAAATCTTTAGCTCAGCATGTAAACGAAGAGCTACGGCACCGTATGTTCAACAAAGGTTATGTCTTGAAACATTTGAAAAAAAAAAAAACCTACAACCATTTATTGCAGAGTCGCACATAAGCATTTAATGCGTTTCCCGTTAAGAGTGGGCAGTTCACTTTAAATCATAATATGTTATTTTCTGCAGCTTGGGGGCTCTCTGGCTGAGCAGTAACACACAAGTCAATGAAGTTACGGCGTAGCATGGGTTCTTGGGAAATGTTGGTTTACCTTCTGTCCGTAATAACTCAAGATTCAGATATTCACACTGAATAATCTGCAGATTTCTCCTCCTCTCCAAACAGATGTGGTGATTAGAGGTAAAATCATTGAATTAGGCAGCTTCATGTTAACAATCTGTGGTCTGCGCTAAAAAACAGAGCTAGCTCAGTTTGTCGTTCTAACTACTTAAGATTCAGATGTACAATGACTAAAATCATTCATTTGGTTAAAGATAGAAGAAAAAAAAACTCCACCAAGATGACTAAAGAGTGTCATAAACTGTGTCTTCAAACGAACAACACATGCACACAAAGAACATCTGTGCAAAGGGGTATAGGAAACCCATTCAAACATTTTAATTATGAATTCATACAAATTCTAAAATGATAAACCATTTGTGCTACTAAAAGTACCAAACTAAAGCAACATTTAAAACAGGTTTAGTCTTTGGTAAAAACATTCATTCCACATCATAGTGATGTATTCAAATGACTAATAAATTAATAATAAATGCCTATACATGGGCTTTGGAAATTGTCTATTCAAAAGTTATCTTTGAAATGGCAAACATGTGCCTCTGCTGAGCAAGCCGTGCATGTGAATGCTGATAGCTTGTGAACTGAGTGTGATTAAGCAATTAGTATGGCATTCACAAAATAATCATCACTCCTTGATAGGTCTTCATCTCTCCACATGCTCAAACAGCCTGTGTGCAACTATATAAGAGAATTTGATGGCACTTTTTTTTCCCTTTTTTTGCTCCTTTTCCACAACCAACAAGTGCAAAAGTGTAGTGCACATCTGCTGTCAGATGCTGCTATATCAGAGTTTAGGCTTCGTCCTCGTCTTTATTGGATTCAGGAGCATTTGCAGTCCAGTAAACAGTAAACCCTCACCAACACGGTTATGTTTCTCAAACATGTGGATTAGCCCTCATAAATGTCTTTTCTTGTAACATTTAAAGTGAAGACAAGTCTATAAGATAAGCGGACAAATAGGGTTAGGTTAGAACACAAATAACAGTGATACAGTTCCAGCCAGAGGCAGACTAGCAACCCAGACATTTTCTGAATTTGACACACCTAATTTAATCTGGCACAATATGTTTTTTGATCGCTGAATCATTCCTTAAAACATACGCTATATTGCCAAAAGTATTGGCAAAGTATGACCAGAGATGACCTCTTTGCACCTCTGCATTAAACACTTTGCATTAGACTTTGCGATGTATGATCTGGAGACCACATGCAGTTTGGAGGACATGGAAGTGATTGAGGTGACAACTGATTTGTATTATTTGCATGCATGAGTGAATACTTTTGGCAGTATACTATAAGTAATCACAGTATAGTTGAGCAAACACAATAAGAGCACCTGACATAGGCAAATATACATATGATGTATTATGCAACTTCCCCCCCCCCCCCATTCTATTCATTGTAATACAGCACAAAACAACTTAAATGACATAGTCCAATCTAATTCTAGCAGGCTGGGAGCATCTGTCAGTCTGTGGTTCACATATCTCTCGCACTGTTTGTCGGATCAACCTCAACTTTCGTTTATAGTTTACGCATGGCATGATGGTGTGTGTCCTTTAGTGTGAAATTTTTCAGATGGATAACTTGCAGTCCCATAAGTACTCCGTGGTGCTGTAACAGGGTAGGAGCGTTCACTGACCCACGCTATCGTGTTATGGATGGATGGATGGATAGATAAGTAGTTTTTGAATATTGAATAAAGTGACAAAACAAAAAAAATCATCATTTTGCCATTTACTACACATACTGTAGTTTACTGAGGAGTGTGTGAGACATCGCGTATATCTAATCTATCTACTTTCCTATAGGCAAAAAACATGCTTTTAACATACTTTCAAAAACATTCTTTACAACATGCTTCCACCTCTGATTCGATCTGTACTGGTTCCTTTTCCCTGTTCTTCCATCCTTTCCTACACTGGTTCAGAGCCATGTTCACCCATTTGTTTAGATTGTACAATAAGTATTTAATTCATCATTCGCTTTGCTGAACTGGCTGTGAAAAATCATCTTATAGACCAAATGCAAAACAAAGAGTTGATGACTAATCTAAAAGAGAAGGTTCTTTTCTTGACGCAGCACCTTTACTGCAATGCTGGCTGTGACTTTGCTCTTTTTTTAGCCATGTTTATGGCAACAAGTGTGAGACACATTCAGTTTTAGGATGAGGTGGCAACTGCTACCTGCAGTTACAGATTGCACTATCTGAGTCACAGCAGATATAGATGACCTATTGAATATCTGTAATATCTCTATCATCCCCAAGCCCTGGCATTATATCTAGGGTATATAATGCCAGGGCTAGGGGGAAAAAAAGCACAAAAGCCCTCATAAGATTGGCCCACCAGGAAAACCCAGGCCTTCCTGATGGCCATTTCTATGCCTATAACTATCTCTACACTGCAAAATAAGAACTGGGATGTTTCATTATTTCCATGTCTTCTATGTGAATCGTCATCCAGAGAGAATGTTACTTATGCTTTATTTTAATGGGATTAAAATAACATGAGGTTGACAAAGAATAGTGGTAGATGGTGTTGTCATTGAAAGTAAAATTGTCTTAAATTTTTTAACAGGATTTAGGTTTTTATTATAAGCCTCATAGCCAATTGCCTAAGTCATATTTCAACGTTTTTAGAAAACAAGAAAAAACACAATCTTTAGAAATAACGTTTGAAATAATCTAACGAATGAAAAATGACTTGGGCATTTTTGTCGTAGTACATCTATCATACCTTGAAGCGAAAAGGTCAGTTTAGGTTCAAATATGCAGTTCATAATATCTTTGATTGACTGAAATTACATTTATTGTCTAGAAAACCTCCTTTCTGCCACTTTGCTTGTATTAAAAATGCATAAGTCAAATAAATGACTTGGGTAGATTGTGGTTTTAGATATTAATTAGAGTTGTGATTGACCAATGACAGACAAAAATACAGGATGATGCGGCAGTGGTAAGAGAGTAAAGTTATGCAAATATCTCAATTTTGCCAGAAGATGACATAGGCAATGATGCTATAAGGCTAATGATATACAGCATTTCATTGTAAATATGCTATTCATAAAGTATCAGCTTGCTTTCTTCAATCTGCACATGTAAATACAGAATCGGTCTTTAAGCAAGAGACAAATGCACACATATATACAGTATTTACGTAATTAAAAATGCAAGCTACAAAAGGAAAATTATGGTTAAACATCAATTGTGCAGTTGCATACACTCAGGTATGAAAGTGAGACTGTAGATTGATCTTAGGACCAAAGTAACAAAGCTCCCTTGAAGACCTGGATCTTATCCTGGGTTCTGGGTTCCCAAGACACCCCATTAAGGGTTTTATTGACTCCTCGGCAGGAAATTGATGCCGACTCTGTTCTGTACTGGGAGCCATTGAAGAGATTTGAGAGCTGGTGAAATATTTGCATGTTTATGTTAGAACTCTGGCTGCTGCCATCTCAATGGGCTGATTGTCTGTTCTGGTAATTCAGCATAAAGAGTATTACACAACTCCATGTTCTGCTACACTCAAGCGAGCCTATTCTGAAAAAAATGGTTTTACAATCCTTTGTAAGTTTGTATATGAATCCTCTAACTTTGGATATATACCGGAGGCGATGGAAAGTTGTCCTGGTTGACATGTGTTTCAAAGCTAAGACCAGCATCAGAAGTGGCTCCAGCTAGGCCGAGAACGAGACGCCTGCTTTTGTCTGTCAGACGCTCAAACTGCATACAGAATGTGCTAAGTCAGTTTTAGAGGAATCTATGACTTCAAATATCTTGAAGCGCCACACCAGATGAGGAAAGCTGTGGCATATCTGATGAAAAATAAACCTATTAAACTTTGGTTCACCAGAAGCAACGATTTCAATCTTCTAACGACCTCATTAAATCTCACCGCATCGCATGAAGCTTGACATTCATTTTCGCACTCTACCGAGCATTGTAACCCGGCGAATGTTCGCACGGCCTCAATCACGTTCTTCATGGATTAAGCCTCATCTACTATCAGTGATCTGGGGTTAGCAGATCTAATCTGGTGTTCAATCCCTCATGAAGACAGATGGAACGATTAGTTAACACAGACTCAAACAGGTTTTCAACCATCTTTTCCTGGCACGCCGACAGGATCTTCACTTCACAGTCAAATGTCCTGTGTTTTCACGCCGGTTGGCTCACAAATCCGTGTACGCCGCGGTGTTATTTCTCCTTGAGTGGCGGGCCACATAGAGCAGGGACCTCCCTCAGGAGATAGAGAGCATTTCATTTCACACTGACACGTTCACCTCTATCCCCACCGTCCCGCCGAGGGGTTCTAGGGTTGTCAGCCACGGGGAAATGAAAGAGGAACTCAAGCTTCTGCCGGAGTCAAAACAACGTGAAAACTACATTTGTGACCACAGAGCAAAGCCGCTAACAAAACCACTTGGATCTCTCCAGTTGGGAAAGTTATTCATGTTGTTGTGTTTCAGCGGCCCCGTTCTATCTGTCACTCAGGTTGTGCTGCAAAGTAGCCCGAGGAACCGTATCGCTGTCAAGTAAAGGCTATACACCAGGGGTATGAAAGGACAAGTTTTTCTATATCGGAGGACTAAAATTGTAATGGCTTGTTTCATTCCCCTTCGTATTTAGATGCGACGGGTGAACAATATACTGTAGCTTTGTTTGTCTTTGGTCAAGTCAGGGTCAGCCTTCCAATAAAGCACACATGGGGGCTGGTAGCAGTCAAATAAATTGGATTTTATATGCTTGCCGTGAATATAGGGCTCATCCAGTCTGGAGACTGCTCTGTGCCTTTTAGAGCATTCATGATACCCCCAGGCTTTTCATCTCCGGCAAAGCTTAGGCATATCACTTCTCATTATTTTGTGCTGAATCTTCCAATCTAGCCAATTCGAGGTAAAATACGACACAGCCGTTGTTCTCCCGAGGTTGAATTTTCACACTGGCTAGTGAGGGGGAAAAAAAAATGAAAGCATTAGGTGCTGTTTCCTGAGCTATTTATTCACATCATTTGTTCTTTCCTTTTTTCCCCTCAATATTCGTCCACTTGTTAATGAGCAGGAACCCGAGTCCTTTGTCATTCAGGGTGCACAGGGTGATAGCTTTTTTTATTCAATTATAGACTTTTATCCCATTAAATAGCTTATTTGGTTCATCCACATCTGTTTGTCGAAGGTGTTTTTCATAATCCTCCAAAATATTATTTGGGGAGTTCATAGATATTAGGAGGAGATTTTACTAATGAATGCCCAATTTTTGGAGAAGAAAATTTGTTTCTGTGGATAAAATATGCGGGAAAAAGCAATTGGTCAGACGCACAAAAGCTTGTCCAATTACCAAATGCTCTTGTTTTGGAAGAAGACACATTGATAAAATACAATATACCTCTAATGGTATAAAAAAATACCTCTAATGATATACACAAAGCTAATGGGTGGCCAGACTGATGTCCTTTTTGGTATGCATAAGGCAACGCAGGTAGTTAGCGCGGCGGCTCTGGAGGTGCGGTAGGTAATCTATTTCTCTGTGCCAGAAGGTCAGACAGCTATGAAGATCCCAGTTTTCCATGACAGCTGTCTGCAGGGGAGCCGCGCGGCTCCCAAACCCAACTCGCAATTAGATGTCAAATTAACTTTGGTGTGAAGGTCATCCTTTTGTACCCAAAGAGAACAATGGCCATGGCCAGGGAATTTTGGGCCCCTCCCCCCGTGAAAATATATCACATCGGGCCCCACAATAGCTGACGCCAATTCAGCACAACCGCTGGAACATCTCCAGAGCCCAATGCGTTCATTCAAAGTGTTAATATGATTCTCCTTTAGTTCAATACTCGCGGGTGTTACACCAAATTCTGGGCTGCACAGTTTAAATGTTAGTGGACCCCTATCGAGCCATGTGAGCAAACTATTTGAAATGAATATGCAAACAATCAGTTCAGAATATATTGACGACTGGTTGGCATTTGGCCTCCGATAATCTGGGCTCATTGACGTTAGCCTCAGTCTGTGGATGGACTAAACCATTTTGCACCTCCAAGAATATCCAATATAGTAGTGTGGTCCAAGGATCATTATCTCATTATGTAATGTCAATAGGCGTTGTATTGGTGGGGGGGGGGGGACAATGAGTTGTGAAAATATAACAATATAGAGACTTGCATGCAATATTCTATTACTGCTAAAGACGACCATAAAGTGGAAGTGTGAAAAACACTAAAGCAACCCAGTTCTTTTTGCATTCACATTGTCAGTTGATTTTAAGGAGGCAATAGTTCTCTTTATGTTCACACTATATAGTTTTTAGGGATGTGTCTTTTATGTCAGAATATTCTCCACTTTTTATTCATTTTATCATGTGTGATGAAGTACTTTTGACATTTTTTTTACTCTGATTCCTGCTGGAGTGCAGCCTTCATGAAGACCCTCGCTTTCATATAAATATTGTGATTGAAGTGCAGTACTTTCTTCCTCGGACCAAACAGCTTTTCATCCATTAATCTCGCTAGCGCTCTGTTTTTTTTTTTTCCGAAGCATCCCGGCGTATTACCATGTGATCTGCCTACAGCGAGCCCAGTGGGCTGAATCACAACAGCAAAAAAGGTGAAGTGACCCTTCCTGCCCGGGGTTTCTGTTCCCGGCTACTGTCACAGGAGTCACTGGTGATGCATGGTGTCATCTCAGCGGGCTCGTGAAAACATAATAATGCACAAAATTGACACAAATACACAGCAAATATGAAGAAAACTGTTGAAAACATTATGAGTTGATGATGGCTAAAAGCACTTCTTATCCAGAAGGACAAGTTGTCCATTTGTGCCAATATTAAAGTGACCTCAAATTGAATTCTATTAGTGATTTATTATGTTTGTAGGAGGTTTTGGAAGAAAACATAAACCTGCAGACTTAATAATTAAGAGAAAGTTATTACCTTTTGTGTGATTATTGCATCAAAAGCTGCAGGTTTGTATGAGGGCGGTGGTTTATGACGTCTGCGAGCTGTTGCTTTGTAGGTGGCTCTAACGAGCCCAACATTCCCCACTCTGCTGTAACGCTGCTGTAATCAGCCCGGCCCGTCTTCAGCTGCCACGAGTCTCTGCAATCAGCGGTGGTGTGTTCAAAGACACCCCGGAGTCTCCGGTTGCTTACACCTGAAGCCGCTTTCGGGCTCCTGGTACACCTCCACCAGCAATCTGAAGCAATCATCAAGTGTTCAAGGCGCTATTATAGAACCCTCTGATGGAAGATGAATAAAGAAGCCTCGTGCGTCAGTATCAGACGCGGAGGAAAGCGTCTAATAATAACACAGATGAGTTTACGTTGGAGTAAATTGAAAGCGCAGTGCACCCCATAACGATGCAGATGGGTTTAGATTGGATTAAGTTGAAAGCCCGGAGCATCTCATGCTGACGTAAAGCGTACCTTTTCCACATCAGTATCAGAAGCTGAGGGGTGTGACAAAACATTTTCTTTTTGTTTTCAGATATCAAAAGTATCACAAAAGTGGTAGAAGGCTGCAGAGAAGAAGATCCCAGCAGATAAATACAGGATTGGTGTCTGATTTTTGGGTTTTTTTTCCAGTTCTTCAGAGAAAATCCTTGAAAAAGGGAAAATTAGCTCTAGTTAAAGTTTCAAATATGAGTTTTAATCATCATTTCAATGTAACATAGAAAGAAAAAAATCTCTATACCATACATGCTAAATTACCTACAATCTATTATATATACTATGTTATATCTATCTATCTGGTATTGAATAAAAAAACACCCTTTGGTGATAACATTTTCTCTATCTCTCTTATATTCAAACTTAGCTCAATCGTTTTCCTTTGAAATAATCACAGGTTTCTGCCGAGCTTCATCGACACTACTTCTGGTGCTTTAGGAAAAGTGGCCCTATTCATTGTAATTGCATCATGTACATAATACTGATATTTAAATCTCAAGACAACGGTTCCTGCCATTAGCTGGTTAGTGATTCCACCTTAAAAAGGGTTCAATATTAAGTCATTATCTATAATGACCTTGGTTCTTGTTTGGAATACCTTAAAAGGTCACATCTATCTAGGTGTTTAGATTAATTTGTTGGTGACATTTAGGCTATTTTATTATGCAAGATGTCATTTACAACATTTAAACTGAATACATGTTTTTTTATGTTTTCGGTGAATCAGATAATGAAACACGAAATAGATTTGTATCAGCGACATTTACATTTACCATTCAAACACACTCCTGAGTTAAGTCATTTTCCTCAAAAGCAAAAAGTGCTATAAGCACGTTTATTATTTCAAAAGTTTACTTAAAAAAGACACTTTTACTTGTGACAATAAGCTAATGATTGCAGTCTCACTGAGAGTATAATGCCATTATAACAGCAACTTTTTTCATAAAAGAATCAACTGCTGCTAGGTTTGCTGTGTGCAATATTAATACTGCCTCCAGGCTCAACAGGCTCAACAGGCTCAACAGGCTCAACAGGCTCCAGCGAAGAAGACGTCTGCCGGAGCCAACAGCATCAATAATAGTGTGCCGCTGCGTGAACTGATCGTAGATATAGAGCAGATCGGATGCCCTCAGACAACAGCGGGACTGTAATTTATTAGAAATATAAATAATGTTGAAGAATGGAGATTAAAAACAGGCTGAGTGACAAGTAAATCAGCGCCAGTGTGCAGATCTCGCTGCAGATCACTCGGTATTAACTGGGGCTTACATGTTCACTTTTGTATGTTTAGCTTAAGGCCTTGCTAAATCCATGCCTGATATTTATGATCATGTATTAAATCTAGCCAAATATTTTTAGGCATTTTTTTCTTTGACTTTGTAACCCTACCAACTCTAACTACTTGCAGACACCCTGTGCACGGTTGCACTATACATCAGTGACAACAGCTTAAAAGTGACCTGCCAAAGGATACTGTATGTGACAAAGTGGGGGATGCACCACACCATTTGTCCCTGTTTCACTTTAATGTATTTCTTAATATGCTTGTCATCTTTTTTTTTTTTTTTTTTACCCAGTGTAACATCTATTTGTAACACGGCCTTTGCATATTATCCCAGGTATTCTTGGTATTTTTATTAGTTATTGTGATGTAGTTCTCATTTGCTTATGAGAAAAAAGTAAATATTGTAATCTGCTAAAAGTGACACAAACAGTGTAACCGAAAGAGAATGATAGATTTGACATATTTAATCCACCTTGAGCATCCAACTAGTTTTTAGATTAACACCACATGGCAGTTTTGACATTGTCCCAAAAACAACAAATTGAAAACTACTAATCTATAAATGAATAATCAGTTAATCCGTACTGTGAGTATATGGCTGTTTTGTTTGAAAGCTTTGAGTTTGGAGCTAACGAGAGGAAGCAAAAAAGGAGGCGGGATGATGCAACCACAGCCGTGATATGACGCCGCCGTCCCTGCTGAGGAGGAACTAGAAAGGACTCCACTTTGATGGGAAATTACCTAAACTGGGCAAAGCTGGGCTAGTATGATATATTGTGGAGGATGGCCATAATGGCTAGGGACTCGGATCTAGCAATTTTACCATTTAGAGTTGAAATGGCACATTTAACATACATACATACATACATTTTTTAACATTTTGACTATCCAGATTTAACATGTTGATATGAACAGCTTCTTTCTGACTAGTTGTGATTCGCTATGAATAGTCACACCTTTCATTCAAGATATCTGTATTGTGACCAGTCAAAATGACATATCGGTAATTCAGTTTTTGACTATAGGCACAACAGAACCACAGATATCTGCAATGCTGTCACTGTCTTTTAAATGTTTACACGTCTTAAGTGACAACTAGCAGATACCTGTAATTTAGTTTTGATTATAGGCATATATTTCAACTAGTCAGAACTGCAATTCAGGACATCAGTAATTACATCCTGACTAGTTACAGATATCTCCAATCGAATCATATTGAGATATCTACAACTTGATGATACACAATTCTATATTGTAGTACTACATATATAATGCATCAGACAGAGGCTCTTTTACATTTAGCTTTATAATTGTTCATTGATTAAAATATGCCCTTTTAAATAGCACATTTGTTGCAAAAGCATGGGTCCTTTAAATATGAGATCAATTATCCTTACAGGGATCGTGCTTAAGTCTTGTAAGCATTTTATGGATGGATGGATGTATAGATAGATACGTTGGTGAAACAATGTGAAAACAAACTGATTTATCATTTCACCATTTACTGTGGTTATCAAAGCAGTGTGCATCTCCTCTTCTATAGTAACACACCCTTTCCACTGGCACTGCACTAGTATATATAACCTGATCATAAACTACACCATATGTTAGCGATGCCTGGTGTGACCGTCTGTGATTCATAGAAGCAGCCGACAAATGCGAGCAGAGTAACCTTATGTAACGGTCATGAATATTTTCCAAGTTATTATACCCACTAACACGTGTATTGTGTGGAAGGTTCTCTCCAAAGTTCATCTGCTTCCATTCAGAGATATTGTGAAAGCAGCAACCAATAAAGCAAAAAAATAACTGAAGGGTAACTGCCCTTGGTGACTGCTCGGCTCACGCTTCCCTTTGTACGGCTGGTGTCTCCACTCATTCTGCTCAAAACAGCTTGATAGATTAGTGTTTTCACTGGCAAATAAACCAGTCACTGTGACAATATGCACAGGTCTCTGGCAGAGTTTACTGTAGCCTCCCAGTGCCAGACACACAGTATAAACTGTCCATGGTGGAAAGAACAAGGGGAGAGATGAGATCACATTTCTTTGTTGTGTGGATTTAAATTCTAAAAAAGATAAAAGGACATGCTTATGATTACTCAATCAGATTTCAACTCTAGAAATATTGCTTACAGTGCACAGGTTTCTTTGAAGGTTTGCAGTTTTGAAGGTTTTAATCTGGACGAAGACACTAACCATTTATCCAGAGTAACAAAAACTTCCCAGTGCACAGTGAGGTCTTTTTGCCACCTCACACTATCTAAGAAAGCAAACAGGAGCTGCTGCTTTGCCCGTGGCAGGAAGTAAGAGGGAGCAGGGAGGCGGCGTTCACTTCATCCCACAAACACCATGATTTACGTTGAAAGATAACTGTCTATCAACAGTAACAAAACAATATTAATGAGTTCATGTTCAATAAATACATTAATATGCAACAAAAACGACATAAGTAAATACAGAACCTTGTAATTACATTAAATAGATTGATAGATGAGCAATAGGTTATCCTTTTTATTATTATTTTCATATATACATTTTAACAACCAAAAAAATTATGGCATTTGGTGTATTTTTATTTTCAGTGGGCTGATGGTGTTTTAATTTGGGAAGGATTCATCCTGTGAGTCATTATGATGCAGATGAAAGGTTTTTCTTACCCAGAGTTTGGCCTCTTACTTCTTGCGTTTTCCAGCATTGGATCTTTCCTCTAAACATTTCACATTTCCCACTTCAAAGAAAATTAAAGTCGCACTAATAAATATATTAGCAGTGGATCCAATTATAATATGCAATTTGAAAGGACTCCCAGGAAGTCACACACCAACAATTTTGGATGTCTATAGGACTTTTTGGGCTGTTTTGGATCGTTTCTTTTGGTTTTTCAGATGAGCGACTGTCCTCATCAAACATTTTTTTATAGCCATAACCAGCAACATTAAAAAAATCACTGTATGCCCCCTGCATATGTTTTGTTGACTGAGTTGGTGGAACCAAAAACAGAACTAAAAGGAGATAATTGGCCAGAAACACGACTCTGAAAAAAGACTAAATGTCCTCTGTATTTGTTTTAGGTCTAATTGGACTTTTTTGGTCATTGTTGTTTTTCCATTGTCCCCAAATGCAGCGAAACCTCTGCACCACACCTAGTTAACCTCTCCTCTGTAACGGCCAATGACAGCTACACGTCACCTTGACATAAACTGCTGATAGAGTGACAAATGGTCTGGGAGAAACATAGCAAGACATTTCAGTTTTGTGTTATATTTCATCAAAGTTTATTTATTTCTCTGGATTATTCCTGTATTTAAGTGCTTAGTTAATCTTTTGCTTGCCTACTTATTAATTTAACTCACCCACAGATATTTACAGATTCCATTCGCTGATTATCTTATTTTGCTTAACATTTGACATTTCATTTCGCCGCTTATTTATCAAAAATAATTATAGAACAGTTACATCATGAACTCGTCTCCTGCTTAGCGTTGGACTAATGAAATCACCAGGGCGGGTACGTGTTGTTGGGGATAGCACATCTGACTGCTCGTGATGTAAATGGCCAGTTTAGTGTTGTGAGGGTTTCATCTATGGCTTCATCCACTGTTGTCTCCCAGAGCCTCATTATTATGTAGCCTGAAGCATACTCGGTACACCATGGACCATTCTGCATTCTGCCAACTGGGCACTCGACTGTTCCAGACAGCTGCTCCGCATTTAAGCGCCGAAAATTGACAAGAAACCGAACAATGTCCTATAAAGATGTCAGTGATGTCGAGGCGTTGCCCCGCTCTCCACACATTTTGTGACAAGCTGAACTTTTCACGCCCGCCCCCTTTTAATTTTACTCTGGGTCTCACGCCGGGCTGTGATGCACATCCTGCAGAAAGTTCACGTTAAATGCCACTCTTGGCACTAAAAGATTTGTGTCTTTCTATATTTAGTCACTCCGGAGAGCTTTTTGAACTATCCACCATGTATGAAATGTGGTAGGTGTTATTTCAAAGTACAAATCAGTTATGACTCATGAGTGCTGTAGGTTTTGTCCCACGTGGGCAGTGCAGGGAAAAAGCAAAGAAAGTAAAGGCTCAAAATAAATCAGTGCTGGAGGGCTACATCAAACTCCATAGTTCATTCAAAATGTGTTTTGCCCAATACTTCAATGTTATGAATGTGCATTTAAACTTAACTGCGAGTTACAGTTTGAGAAATGTAATGCATTACTCTTTACTCAGACAAGTGGCAGTTGTTGAACTATACCATAATGGACTTTCTTATATGAGGAACTCTGGGCAAAGGCGAGTATATTAAAGGTTTCTTGTTTTGTATTTCACAGAAAGTCAAGCCAGGCTTTTTTTTTTTTTGAAAGCTGAATGTCATAGCTAAAGTGATGTAATTTAGTGAACATTCAGTCTATTTGCTGTGATTGTATGCTTTTCTATGACTGTTAACAACAAGTCATTGAATGTAAAAGGTTTATCTAACCGCATTTATACTGCAGGTGATTTGTTTTGTAGACACACTTCATTAAAATGTATTCATTAAGATGTATTCTGTGCACGCCCTCGTCTATTGGTTTGTTTGTTTTTTTCTGAGTAATGAATGTGGCCCCACCGGAGTCTTTTAGCTCTTATTTTCAGAGGCATCAGAGCAGGAAGAGACGCTCTGAAGTGCAACCTCATGACCAGCAGTATAGCTGCTGATAAGGAGTTGAGGATGGCTTGTGAAAAATGCTGTCTGTTTCACTTCTGATAAGGGCTGCTGATATTAATCGTTATATATGTTTGCAGGTTGCAGCATCCCTGAGTCTTGCTAATCACCCACAAGTGATAATTTCCTGTTTTAAACCATCGGAGGTCAAACAAAATAGGAATGAAAATGTCACGTGAAAAAATGAACGTACTGAAAGTGAAATCTAGTCGCATAAGAGGCTTAATTCCTATTTAATAAACAAGAAAAAAACAAAAATTAGACGAGAGAGGCTCTATTACATTAAGCTTATAATCGTTCATTGATTAAAATACACCCTTTCACACAGCGCATTTGTTGCAAAGGCATGGGTACTTTAATATGAGATCAATTATCCTTACAAGGATCGTGCTTAAGTCTTGTAAATCCAGGCAATAGGGATCCATTCAGCACAGCTACCGGCCGGCATTCACATTTCTGAGTTTGTTGTGATCGATTGGCACATTTCTCTGCTGGATGCCATCCATTATCATAATAGCCAACCAAATCACTATTACAGGAAAAATGACCATCCACTTTACTACTTCAGGAAACAATAGTTAAACATATGCTACATCACTCATGATAAAGTAGTCCCATAAAGTCTAGTTGGTATCGTGTAGAGCCAAATATAATTGAAAAAAAGCCTGCGATAACATGCATTAAAGACAGCAGAGATGCTGTAAAGGTTTGTTGCTTTGTGTTTGTGGTGACAGCTCGGAATAGTGAAAATACGGCAGCGTGTCCTTCAGTATGTTTTATTGAGACAATAATTACAATTTCAGGTTTCAGGGAAACAAGTTGTCATGAGAATATGTTTTTTAGTGTGTGTATATATATATGCACACATACATGTATTGAAGCAAACGGCATGCAATGAGTTCACTCTGGGTTTGAGAGATGGTTGGTTATTACAAAAAAGAAAAAAAGCAAAGCTTGGAAAAACATCTGAGATACCCATTACTCAGATGTTGATAGTATAGTGCCTGATCTCTTTCATCCTGTTCATAATTCCTGAGGTTATTATGAGTTGAATATTAGAGGCTGCCACTCTTCTTCTCCCCTTCACACGGTGCACTAACACTAAATGGAGACATTGTAATTATAGTGTTCATGCATGGGAAGGTACGTTTTCTGGGGTAGTTGGAACGGCTCAGAGAAAAGGAGGGGGAAGAAAAAAACTCACCATTGTGGCTGACAAACGAAGGATGGAAAATATCTCAGTGTTTCAGCCTAAAACACCTCTGTCACAAAACTGAGTGTAAGTATTTGTATTCATGGTATTATCACAGCTATTAACAGTAGAGGGAGCTTCACTTATGCAAATTACATCCATGTTTGTGACAAGATGAACTTTTCACTCCCTCTCTTTTAATGCTGCTTGTCATGGAACAGTGGTTGTTGACTCATTTCCAGCACGGTGAAACGTCCCTTGTAACCTCTGGATACCAGTTTCCTGGCTCTCTGTCACGGCGAGCCCTGCAAATAGAAATGTGTCCCAACTCGTCCCCTCTCATACCACTGCGATAAACTATTTATCTCCTCGGATAAATAATATCCATAGATGCAACTCTCACAGCACTCGGAATGAATTTATACAGGATCAAAGCTCCTTTCCTGATTTCAAACCAAAGCTCAGACAATATTATAAAGCTATGACACAAGGGCAAACAGCTCAGGAGTTCACAGTCACTCGCTCCATTTACAGTAATTTCAATGGATCAGCTCTAGACAGTACATCGTGATAACATCGGAGACGGAGAATCTCGGCTCTGTGGCCTGTGAGATAAGATTTTAGGATAAGACATCATGAAACAATATTGATCCCCCTTTAGGAAATTAATAAAAAAAAGTGTGAGAATTCAGCAGTGAATTGTGTTAGGATTCGGAAGAAAAAAATAGGAAACTATATATAAGATATCAACTCAAAATGAAAAAATAACAACGGTAAAACAAACTCAGACATGAAAACAATTTGGATCGCACTTGTGGTGTTACCCTGAAAATCCGGTACAGGATCACCAGGCTATCACCAAAATCAGCCTGCTTGGAAACAATGGACAGGATTCAGATTTATTAACTTTAGGATAGGGTGGTCTTCCCTCTACCTTTTTCACCTTCACCCCTGTTAAGTGTGATAATAGCAATACCCCTTACTAACGGCAGCTTCTCCCTAAACGGTAACAGTTGTTTTATTTGCTGGTAATTAACTTTAACCATAGGTACATTGCCATACATTGCCATACATTGCCATACATTGCCATACATTGCCATACATTGCTTCATTGGTGGATAGAAAAACTGCTGTGGAAAGCACCTTTGTTACCAACAGAGTGACGTCTGGCTAGCTTTTTGGTCAAATCATCACCACAATTCATTGCTTCATCATCAAACATTAACCATAAGACTCGATGCTCATTTTAATCACACTTTTTTCTACATTTCACAGTTTATTTCTGTTATTATTCATACAAACTTTTCACTACTTATTAACCTAATCATTAGTTCAGTTACAATGGATATATAAGCAAATCACAGGAATATACTGTATCAATCTCCCAGTTCTACCCAGTTCCTCCTTCTTTAGGCCTCTAATGTCATTTTACCAAAACCCCACACAGTTCTGACTGCCGAATCCGTGATGTCAAACATTATTAGCTTTTAACTTTACTTTTCATCATTACTCATCATTATAACAGTGATTAAACAGTGATTTATCCTTACTTTTCACAAACATTGATTTTAAACTATTATAATTTTATACTCACAACACAGTCTAGCTTTTTAATCACCCTCCTTGCTCCTTCTTACTGCGTGGTTCTTCTCAGCCTCCAGCTTTTTTTTGGTTCTGGTGCGTCCCTCCTTCCCGTCTCGATCCTCTCACCCAATGTCGAGGCCTCGTACAGATCAGGAATGGGTGACATTGCGTTCCAGGCGTTGATGATGATAAACGCTCCATCCTCCTTTGTTGGTTCTGGTTCTTTGGGGGTTTCCATGATTAATGTTTCTCTTGGTTCTTCTATTTTTTTCACTTTTCATAATGACAATAGGTTCATCATAGTCAAATTTTTCCATCGGACAGATTTCACCCCAGGGTGTAATCGCTCCATAACGCTTGGTTTGGCCACCAGAGGGTGTTCGACCTCGTAGGCATTCGACTTTGCACCCGTCGACATATAGAAGGTCTCCTCTTAGTGTTGAAACGGGGCCTTTTCATAGCTTCTTTATGAAATGCTCTGAACTCATGAGATCTTCCATTTCCTCTACGATTTTCTCTATGTTGACCTCTGGACATGAAAGAGCATGATCTGTTACCTTAGATGTCCAGATTTGCGGCATTGGTGACAGTGGGAAATGCAAATTTGGATTACTGAACAACGAATTATCTCCTCTTATTTGAAGATATAGACATAAGTATGGATTGCCAAGTTACAGTCGCCCCATAAATACTAAGGGAATGTAAGCACATGGTCTGTTGAAATACAAGCTGTCTGCTAGCTGTAGCTACTCCTTGTACTGTAAATCCACAGGGAAGCTTTGCTAATGTTATGTTCATAACAAGTCATCTGTCATCTGCAATAAGTCAGCGGCAACACGCCAACATGTCACCTCAGAGAAATGTATGTCATTTCCATGGTTACGGCCGTACAGACTCTAAAGAATTATCGGCTAAATGGAAAGGCTTAAAGCAGCATAATGCAGAGTGTTATTGCTCTAAAACAAACTTTATAAGTACTCCCTGGTGTGCGTGTGTGTGTGTGTGTTTGAGAGAGAGAGAGAGAGAGAGAGAGAGAGAGAGAGAGATTCACAGTCCTCCTGTAAAGAAATGTGTTTAAAAGTTAGTTTGCAACTAATATAAAGCTTTGACTGTCCACATTAGTTTATTCAAGTCAAAATCTGTCGATGGAAGTCTTTTTAGTGCTAAATTCCCTTGTACTGTACTTCCACTGCAGCTGAACAGGAAAATACTGTCAAGATGCAAAGAAGTATTTTTTTTGTACATTTTACTAAGAGTCTAACTGTGGCAGATATCATCCACTTTATTGACTCTCACAGACTGCTGATTCCTCATATCTCCAGATCATTTTTTAAATACATTTTTACTCAAAACGAGGACTATGGATTTTGTCTCCCATCACTTGCATTGTAAGCACATTTGGAGAGGAGCTCCTAATGGTCAGTATGAGCAGGAGATATGATTAAAGCTCCCATATCTAAGAGAGAGAGAAACTTTAATTGCTTTTTTGATTATAAGGGAGCTTATGAGTAAACTGTGCCTTAAACTGAGTCGTCAGGGCTTCTGTGAAGTCGTGAGGTCACAACTACACCATCACCACCCAGCCCTCTTTCACAGCCAACAAAACAGGAGAGGCTCATTAATATTAATATTAATGTTAATGTTAAAATGACACCAAAAATTAAGATATATCTTGTTAGATATATATCATTTGACAGATTTAAACTATTTTGAACAGGCCCTTTAATGAAATACAATTTTCATATTCCTGTAGTAGGTATTTTATGGAGTTTTTAAATTTCATATAAAGGTACATGTATGGGCTATGCTTAGCTGTGTTAGTTGATACTTAAAACCACACATATATAATGCGATGAGATGACTTTTGATATTTAAATACTCAAATATATCCTAAACTTCAGGTAAAGCACAAGAAAAGTGAGTTTTATGGGCCCTTTAAAGAGCAAAACATGTTTTGATGTTCATATGTGCACCTGACTATTGCTAGACAGACTTACAAAATGATGAACCCCTCTTTCAATGAAATACAAATATAATATTACTGAGAGTATTTAATGGATTTTTTTTTAATTTTATAAAAAAGTACATGTATTGGCTATGTTTAGCTGTGTTAGTTAATACTTAAAACCACACATATATAATGTGATGAGATGACTTTTGATACCTAAATAATCAAATACATCTTAAACTTCAGCCTGAACTGGGCACCTGACTATTGTGAGATGGACTTAAAAAATGATGTTGAACTGTCCGAGAAGTATGATGGGTTTTTCATGAAAAATAACATGACCCAACAGCCTAATGATGCTGATGCTTAACCGTGTGGGGTTAGTTTCAGTGCATCGCTATTTTCATGATATCAATATGAAACCCCTTCCTGAGTTTTCCCGTGGGATTCACCTGCGTCACGAGCTCCAATTCCGCCAAACGCTCAGATAGTTCATTTCCTTATTGGGGGAATAAACAGGGGGCGGTGCACCCGATCGATATATTTAATTGCCGCTGGATCGTATCAATACCTATCGGGTTTTACTGCTCCATCACGAGCCACTGGGAACGGGTTGCCCGGGAAACGGCCGCATGGCAACAGGATCAGAGCCTGGGGGTTGTCTGCTTCTAGGTCTGCTCCCATTTTGCATCGCGTTTCCTCACTAGATGGTGTGCGAGCCACTGGAGAGCAGCTTCACTTCCTTCGCACGGTGGGCTCCTCACCCAGCACAACAAACCTGGGAAACTACGCGGGCGGACCGCTGCTTTTTACGGGGGCGAAAAAAGTGTGGAAATAAAAGGAAAAGAAGCTAACAGACGTGTTTTTTCTTCTTCTGCTTTTTTCGGCGACAAGAAGACTTTGGGGAAGAAAGATTTTAGAAAAAAAAACCCACAACGGAACACAGCTGTGATGGACATAATGATTGCGGTGCAGGATGCGTGTGTGTCTGGTCAGTGGCTTACTGCGATAATTCTCAGCCTGTGCTGCTTTCTGCCGTCCTGTTTGCCCGCCGGACAAACTGTGGACTATTCCTCGGTGGAAAGTGTGGTCAGCAGACAAGGCGACACGGCTCTACTGAGGTAAAAACACACCAAACACACACACACACACACGGGCAGATACAACTTCACTTTCTCCCGCTCGCACTCACTCTCTACCGGAGTTCTCCCCCCGCGGAAAAAAACACAAGCTAAAGACGCCACACTTTAGCGCACTTGCCTTTGCCTTTTTATTCTATACTACTTTTAACGGTTAGCTTGTAGCCGCCGCGCCGAAACACACACACAATGGGTCATTTTCTTTCCCTCCTTGTTTATCGGCTGGCTTGGTGGGGGGGCGGAGGGGGGTGAGATAGCCGGGGGAGGACAGTCGGGTGGTGGTGGTGGTGGTGGTGGTGGGGGGTCGGTGCAGCGGCCGCAGCCGCAAAGCAGGACGCCGCTCTTCTTGCGACAAGTGCAGCAGCAGCAGCAGCAGCAGCAGCATCCGCCGCTGGTCCATGTAACACCAAAGTTTTCCCAACACACTTTTCTTTTTTGGGCTATTTTACCCCCACCTCCAACCTCCTTTACCGAGAGTGCCGCCGGCTAACAGGAGGGGGAGACGGCTTAAACCCCTGCGGCTCCTCCAGCAACCCGCACGCCACCGCTTATGTAATTTTTTTTTGATGAATATTATGTGCGTTGGTTCCCACAATTTCTTTATGACTATTTTTCAGACGCTGCGTGTGCTGCTCGGTAGGCGCTGTATGTGCGTCAGTTCTGCTGAATGTCTAAATGTGATGTCGCAGTTTGCAAAAAAAAAAGAAAAACGAGGCTGAAGAATGTTTGTGTGGTCGCCGTTGATCGGGAATCGAGTTGTGGCGATGACGCGCTTTCTCCCCCTCCTTCCATCTCTCCTTCCTTCTCTCCTTCCATCTCTCCATCTCTCCTTCCCTCACTCCATCTCTCCTTGCCTCCTTCCTCCCTCCATCACGACTATAGGATGATGCCAGCTGAGCAGGTAGCAGCCCATTGTGGACACTATATAATGGCATGGATGTGGAAGACTTTTTTTAACAGCAACATTATATGATTTATTTATAAATATATCTACAAAGACGTGAGACAAAATAGTCACAGATATGTGCTGCAGTTGAAATAAAAGTAGTCCTTCTTATTACAATCAATAGACAGTTGTTTCCAAACAGTTGTCAATCAGACAAACTGTTCGTTTTACGCAAAACATAAAAAAAAGAAAAAGATGTGAAATCTTAGGAGGGCTGTGATAATATCTTGCTCTACCAATATCAAATATCCGCTTTGACGGCTCGGGGGAGAGGCGGTGGGGCGCTGGCAGGTCTGCCCCATTTCAATATGGATGTTGAGTCTGAGAGACGCTGGGTGTGGACCTGAATATAGAGCAGCCGCCTCGACTGTGTAAAGTTCTGCTCGTCTCGGCTGCCGCTCGATTGCTGAAGAGCCGACGTTGTCCATGCGGTGTAAGGTCATCGTCCGTGGCGAGACGGGTGTCGCGTTGTCCGCAGGCTTCAGATGTGTTGGTTGTCATCCCAGAATTAGGGTGTCTTCACTATTTTTACCATGTTGCCCCCCCCTCCTGGCCGAGGGCCATCCTGTCAAAGAGACTTACACCTCCGACCGTCTCTTTGGATAGGGCGTATAATTCCCTGGTGTCAATCTGGGTTGACTGTGATTAGTAGCAAAGGCTTCGCCTGAATCCCAATGGTTTATTGGCTCAGAGATTAGCTCCTTCCTATGAATCAGCTCAATAAACAAGTTACCTCCCACTCCCTGAATAAGGCAACGCTCTCCACGGAGGTCGTCCTCTGAGCAAATGCCAACCAAAATCTAGGAAGTGAATCAGGAATACGTTTTCAAGACTCTTTCACTGGTGGTTTGGTTCTGGTTAATTAACCGGTGATTCAGCAGTCAATGTAAGCCTTTATTCATTCATTATTTTCATTCATGCTAATGCAGCCTATATGAAGTTATCACTTTGCTGTGCTTGCACCTGTTGTCCATATAGAGGGTTGTAAACCTTTTAAACTGCCCCATTTGCCTGGCCGGCTGGCTGGAGTCTAATTGCAAAACATAGTTATCACCAGTGTCACGATAAAGGCCTCTTTTGTCTCGGCCCAGATATTTTCTCTAACCACAAATGAACCGTAGCTCTGTCTCCTTTCCATCATAATTTTTTCATTGGTCTTGAGAGCCAGACTGAAAAAGAATTAACTACTTCTTTTAGCAACTCTGTGCAGAAAGCAGTGCCTGTTTGTTGAGTTTCTCTATTGTCAAGACACCAGACTAATAGAGGGCAATTTTGTAGTGCTCGAAAGCTGATTGCTGGCTAAAAAAAATAAAAGAAAGCATTCTCAAACACTGACAAACCCAGAAGCATGCAATTAGTCACTGCCGCTGGATTATGGAGTTGCTCCCAGGAGGGGTGTCCACTGTCACATTTTCATTTCCCCCACCTATTCAATTCATAGCCCTGCAGTGCCGCTGCCCTGATTCATGTTGGACATTGGGTCCATATCAATTAAATGATTGGAACCTCTTGAAGATGGGAAAAAAGGACCACATGTGTATCATCACCCTGTTAATCTTTTTTTGATTACATAAAAGCTCAGCTTCAAACAAAAGGCCCTGGTGTTTGAAACCGCTGCCTCCACATTGTCATACATGAGTGCAGCCAAGTTATGCACATATGCTGCATTTTTTAACGTACTAGAAAGCCGCGAGCTTCCGTTAGGGGGGGAACAGTCTTTGGAAGCGCCACACACTGTCTTTCTTCTCCATCCCTTACACAGGTTTCATGTCATTTGGATTCAGTTGAATAAACTCTGTCTTCCCAGCAAATGCCTCATCTGGATATGAATTTTACACGGGACGGGCAGATGAAAAGACAGCTCTGTGCTGTCAGGAAACACACGGAATCAGTGGTAGCCTCTTCCACATGGATAAGCAGACGTGATAATCAGTAGAAAAGAGGCCAGCGTCTGTAAATTCCATATAAATCTTAAGCGTAGGCTGTTACCGCCGCTGTGATTTGTGGTTTCGTAGTAAAGCGTCCTTTTTATCTTGCTGCTCTGTCTTCTGTCGGCCAACTGTTGTGTGTTTGTGTTTTTCCAATGAAATATACAGTTCATAAGAGCTACGTCATTCATCATGTTTTAATGACTATGCGTCACATTTCATGAAAGAATCAAATACGAGAGAGGCAAATAACCAGCAGCACGATTCTACACACCAAGAATAAGACAATGAGCTTAGCTTTCTTCTTTTTCTTATGTCGTTTGACAGTTGGCCTTCAGCCACAAAATAAAGCCTACACCACAGGCCTTTACTCTCTGTAATGGTACAAAATTGAACTGTCACTAGTTTGAAAGTCTAAATCTAAAATCATTACCTCGTGTCAACAGACTGGTTGATGAAAATCTTTTCTGGCCGTACGTGATGACCCAGGAACTGTGTTTTCTAGCCTTATCCAGGACAAAAAATGGTGCCATGTATCATTTTCCTCAACTGTGTCATTATTATGGCTCTGAAAGGTCTTGACATTTGCTATAAGCACTTGTACCAGAGACAACATCTCTTTAAATGGCCTGGTGTCCCCACCCCGGTGCAGATTCTGATAAGACAGGGTGGAAGGATATTAAGTGACTGTTCAAACTCCACAGGACACAGAATAAAAGAAGGAATTGTTGACTGCCTCTTTAACACAGACCATAACCATGGTTGAGAAACACCCTATTCACTTTGTGCATTTCAGCTTTTTTTAATTAGGCCACAGCCAGTTCAGTTAGGCTGAAAATTATAAGCAAGGCTACTTCATCTCCAACAGCTTGGTCGGAGATACGAGCAGATTTTTTGGGAGCTGTGAACACATCGGTTACTTTGCCAAGTATCTGCAGTTTCATGCAGCCTTTTGGGGAAAGCCTGCTATACCTTTTTATGGGCACATCTGGGGGCACACCTGAGTCTGTCACTGTTAATTAAATGTTAAAATCCTCTTTCCTGCTTTCTGCACCACATGTTTACTGTGATCAGTGTTGCTGTCAGCACGGCGTTATTCCCTTCTCACAGCCCTTATGCTCATCACGGTCTCCCGTATCTCAAGGATCAAGCAAGAGGCAAAGTAATCTGACCTCATTTTTTGGCTTGTGAATAGACTGTATCATGATGCAAAACAGTGGGTGGGTGGGGGCATGTTGTTGGGGGAGGTAGTCCCAGTCAGAGCTGTCCATGCTTGGATAACGGTGAGAAACCGCACACTACTATATGTCACAAAAAATGACCTTTCCTTTTAAACACTAGAAAGAATGCATATTGCTAACATTATGGTCTGTCTCCTATTTCTCAGGGGAAGCTGGCTTGCTAAAGTATTCATCACCTTCATTACTCTGGCATCCATCTGTAATAGATGTTCTTTAGTACAGATGGAAATTGGCCAAAAGGTGACTTTATTGAACAATAGCTTAGAAGGTTTTCATATCCCCGCCTCCTCTGAGACCTGGTGAACACTTGAAACTCAGATCTTGTCACTGCTTGTCTTTAGAAGCAATCTGAAAAATCCATGTAGCCCGTTTTTGTATCAAGGCTATTTTTAGTAAATCTGTGAAAATGGTATTTATTCATCTGATATTGATGAGAATGATCTCAAACGTGTACCTTTTTTTTGTTTTTGTTTTAAGTGATACATCAATCAGTGCAGAAGGCAACTACTTAGACTTTAGATGAATCCGTTTGTTTTGATTCAACGCTTGATTTAGTCTCGGTTATTCAGTGAGATGCTGGTGAAGTGCACTCATTCAAAAAAAAAAAAAAAACAATTTCTTTTTCTGTTTAAAAACAGACAAAGAAACCCCAAAAAATAGTTCTGGAAGGCAGGGCAGCCCACTTCCTTTTAGCTTCCTACATACATTCTGGGAAATAAGAGCATTTTAGTTTCACACCATGATTTATAGCCCTATGTTGTTATCTTGCAGCAGGGCTAACATACATTTTAAAGCCAAATTTGCTTAGAGAAACCATTTCCAAATGGATCTAGGGTCATTATTTGTCAGGGAAATCAAATCATTGTACTTTCCCAGAATTAAGTATTTGTATTTTTTAATATATTTCAATTAGCGCTAAGTGATTGAGTGCCTCCGTGAATTAAAGCCTAAATAGAAATGCTTTCTCAAGGTAAATCCTTTGAGAAAAATAGATCCATCTTACTAATATTCTTATAATCACTACAATTATAGGGAATAGCGAAAATTATTTAGGGTGGAAAATGGAGCTTTTCGATTTTCCCAGCTGTGAGGATCCCCATAATTGCAATAATTATACAGGAAATTCTCAGAGGAGTGTTTTTGTATTGTGAGAAAGCTATAAGCCTCAAAATTAAACTCGACAGAGAGTGACAGAGAGGCAACAACAGGTTATCTTTTGGGTAATATCAAAGCTAAGTTACTTGAAACTGTGCTGTGAGGAACATGTCTGCTGTGTTGGAGGGTTTATTGTTTTCACATCACTGACATATTTGCTTGTAAGTCTTTTACAGTTTTGAGCATTAGACCACCATTTGTCCACTTGTTACTTACATGTGTATTCATTACAAGAAGGTGAATATACTTTAGATTAGCTGTGATGTTGTACACACTGCTTATGTAAAACCTTAAAATGCATATTGATTTTCAAAAGGCTTTATCAGAAATGCATGTTTAAAAGACATGTTCTCCTGATTATACAGTATATCCTGTTTTTTTATAGATTAAGTTCTCTCTGACAGCTACTCAAGATTAAATTTCTTTTCATAAGCTCTTTTGTTGAACAGTGTACAGCTCTTTCTGCTTCAAATCATACGCCAATACCTCAAGTCTTTCATCACATGCAGCTGAAACGATTATTCAGAGCCCCTTTAATTAAAATCCCTAATCAATCAGTTAGCATCTGGTTGTGTTTCATGATAATTAGTTATGCGGCTCTGACAACGTTGCATAATGTCAGCCGTACCTTTTCCGTTCAGCCAAGTTTTATACCAGAGATTCTTGGTATGCCTCTCATGTCAGCAGGTTATAGATGAAACTTGCTGACATGAGAGTTTGAGGCCTGAATGAGTGAAGCTTTGAAAGAGAGAGTGCCAGGGTAGGGGTGGTACGTTTCGCTTGGTATGCTGAGCATGGAAAACACCTCAACCTTTAGTAAGCTTCTGGGAAACGATATTTCCTGCATAGGAACCTTTTCAGTAGACATTAACATACTTGGCCATATTAATCTGTGCAATCAGAAGAAGTACAATGCATTGACATGTTTGATTCATCTAAACTTTCATGTGTATCTCATCAAGATATTCTGTTTCTGAGTGTTTCACATGTATTTCCAATACGGTTCAGGAGGACAGTAAGAGAGAATCGTCATCCGGGGAAATATTCCCTGAAGATAGAGAGGGTGACGGCGTTATCTTCAATGCAGGATCTTTATGTGTTAACATGGGTTCAGGCTGGAGGGACTACAGGTAAATATTACTCTGATCCTATGGGAATAATAAATCAGAAGTGTTGACACAAGGTTATTTTAGCATTGCCCTCAGTGAATTAAGACAATCCAGAGAGATTTCAGCTGTACCGGGTATTTTCTTGTCCTTGAATAAAATTCAACACTCATCCAATGTCTTGAGTTTATGCTAGTAGAGCAGTTCATAAGGAGATATTTGTATATTTATATCACGAGACCATGATTTCAGAGTAAAGGTGGTCTGCATGTTCTCCGTTACACATTGAACAGATGTGTGACCTTGTTTCACCTCTGAAGTATGCTTTAAGAAGAATAACTGTTAACACGTTTCGAATTACTCTAGCAGATAAGATTAGAATATTTAGTATGAGTATTTAGTATTCTTGAAAAACAGACCATTTCCATAACACAATTCTCAATGCCATAATCAAAAAATATAATCAACTCTGAGTCACACAAATATTTACTTTCAGTGTTTCAACTTTCAAGCAAGAATATTCTCCAATTTGAGAAAGAATATATTGACTGTAATCTCAGTTTTAGCACTTCAGTTAGTGCACTCGTATAACCACAATGACTGGTCTCTCAAAATTGATTAGAAACTCCAGTAGCTACAGGAGGTATGTATTGTCATAATTCATTTGGTTTTATGTTGGCATGGCTAAAGCATTTTAATTGGAGTTGCTCTAAGCAGGTTTGGTTTTTTTTTTTTTTTTTTTTCAACCCTCTCTCCCTGTCATCTGCATAATGAGTGTGTGGATTTCAGACTGCTGTAAATGTTTGTTGGAGCAGAGTAATTGGAGAGCCTGCATTGGTAATTATTAGTAAATGGAGAAAGAAGCAGTGGAGCAAATCAATATCACTGAGAATAATGCTACCTTTTGTTTCCAGTGGGGTCAGGAGTTAAGGTAACAGGGGTGTCATGCTGCATGGAGATTAATAAAAGCCTCATTTGTGAGAATGATTCATTAATATTGTAGTAGCAGTACATGTAAGCCTAATACTATGTAGTTGTAGTGTCACGGTGTAGTACTAATAATGCTAAAGCATATTTTACTGGTAACCTTTTTGTTAAATTTTATGGTTGATGGATGGCAACCATGACAAATTCCCCAATTGTACTGCTTAATTGTAGATTGATAAGAATGTAGTAACTCACTCTGTCTAGCAGTTTATTACTGTAAAGTAACATAGTTACAAAATTGGGTGTGTCCCCCCCTTCCCCCCACCAGTGCTTGTCTTATTATGGGAACACAGAACATAACGATCAGTCACAAAGGTTATTGTAGTGTTATTGAAAAGGCCTCTGACCTCCATTGTTTCAACAGCGTTGCTTAGCATCGATGTGTCTTCTGGATCTGGTTAGACAAATCCTTCTGAAAACAATCGGTTGTTCTTTTAATAGGTAAAAGAGACACAACAGGGCACAAAGCTCCTCAAATAAAGGCAGGGGATTTAATCTAAACATGGAGGAAAGATTTTTCCATTAATAGATTGTCAAGCTTTGCCTCGACTGCACCATGGAAGGGAGATTTACTCAATCTGTGCTAATGTTAAACCGCATATTCAGCTGATTTGTTAGACTGCCAGTCATTAGGATTCTAACTTTAGATTTTTTGCTATCCAGAACAGGACATTGATTTCACCATTCTTTCCTTGTCTTTAACTCCTTCTTCTTTGGAACTCTGTGTTCCTTAATTGTAACCACAGCACATGTCGGTGTGTTCAGAAACTACAACTAGAAACATTTCCAATGTCTTTTGTATATAATCTGCTCATATTAGCTTAGTATAGTTCTGTTGTGTGAAATTCAGCAGTCAATCAAATAAGAAAAGAGTCTGCACATTGCAAGCTCCCTTGGCTTGTTTTTTTAAAACACCCAGTGGTAGAATGTTGAGCCAAAATTCTTTTTGTTCAGTGACTGGGAAAAACTCAGAATAAATTAGGTTCATATGATTCATCAAATAATAATTGATCTTATTTCAAACAGAGGTTAGAGTTTTTTCAGAAAACCACATCAACAACATCTTCTGAATCAGTTTTGATTCATATTAAGATGTTAAAAGGTTCACTTTTTACGAACATGACAAAATACAACTGACAAAAGCTTTTGAGAAGTTTTTCTTCATGCAGTATATTATTGTAATAAATTTGATTTCCTTTTTTGTGGCAATTTTCCATAGTTGCATAGTGACTGTATAAATTGTAGAAAACACTGGGAGAAAAGAGGGTATGACATGAGTAATGCAGTATTTTTTACTGCAAAATGAATAGACTTTGTGCTTTTCATCAAGTGCATTATTGACTTATAGTCCTATTGATGAACATTGTGTAAGACATAGTATTTTGTTAGGTAAATTGCCTTTATGTGTATAGACACCCAAGCAGAAAATCAAGGCTTTAGCCTATTTCTCTCCAATTCTCAAACCCACAGAGTACAGGCTTGGCAGCTTAAGCAGCCGTGCTAATTCAGAAGCTTTTTAATCAGAAGGATAGTGTTTCTCTCAGGAGATATTTTAACTATCATCTTTAACTCCGTCAAACTTACATGCAAGCTTACAGAACGACATGGAATTAACCTCAGAAAGGTTTTCTGTGGTGAAGTTGTGCTCTTTTTACTTTTCCTTATCATATCCAGTTAGAATTAAGAAAAAAAGTGGACTTAATACTCCAAGCTAATTAGCATCCAGCCCGAGGAACTACAAATGAAATCTATGATAATTCTACCGCACCTCTGTCGCGGTAAAATGTCCACGCACATTTCTCGATTAACACACATGTGCACACACGCGTACACACACACGTTGTTTCATCTTAATGCATTGTGCTACAGTCAGGTGCTACAATGGAACTTCCCTGAGGCATTCAATCAGTTTCCAGCTTCCACAGTACATTCAGCGTTCTCTAAAACAGCCAGTTGTCTTCAGCGTGAGTTTGTAGGCAATGTCTTCCTGCCGCAAACCCCAATCCAGGCACTCTCTTTGATTCCAACACAATGCCCCCGCTTACTTCCTCTCTGCGCTGAGTGTCACTTTGCTTTCAGAACGTTCACCCTCGTTTTTTTTGCCAGTGCGGTAGCTAATGGGTAGTCTTTTTGAAGCCTGGAGAGGATAATCCTGTCATCTTTGTTTTCATGGCCACCTCAAGGGCAACTAACAAGTTCAAAAGGGAAAAAATCTGCTGTGCGGCATTTGTTAGGTACGTTTTTTGCTGCTGCGTTCTATATCTGCCATCACAGACATGTGAAAACAGATGCTGTGGTGAATGTCTTCAGTAGCGTGCACAGGCTCACCTCGGGGCTATCTGTGCCAGTCACTTTATTATGTCGTGGCGTTGCTGATGCCAGTTTACCACAGCACGGCGATGCCGGGGTGGGAGGTGGTTCCTCCATCAGAAGTGTTGACATGTAGAACAACTACCTGATAAATAGCCACGTTCTCCCCGACAAGCTGATGTGGCCTTTCACAGATGATTACATTCACAGCCTCTCTGGCTGCCACAGATTTTTTTTTTAGATTTCCACTTAATATTATTGGTTGGGGTTTTTCTTTCTTGGGAACAAAATGACTCACCTTGAGTGAGCAGCAACATTTGATTTGATTGTAAAGACTTCCTCAGAAGTGCTTCTTATGCATTCCTGTGATGAGGAAAATATTATCAGGTAGTATAAAAAATAAGCTCTAGTAAGAAGCAGAGCAAAGGTTTTCTTGCTTGTCCCAGTACATGACAAGAATATTTACATTGACTGAGACGAGCTTGAATATCTGCAATGAAGTGTTCTAAATATTATATGAATATAAATATATTATATACCAGTTAAATGAGCCACATTTATACAAGGATATAATACCTTATCAGGTGAAGTGAATATGTAATGAACAAATTAGCTTCAAGAATATATATTAATTTAATGATACTTAAACAACCTACAGAGACACTGTACAAGATGAACTGCAACTAAATGTGTGAGTACTCTGGATAAATACATAATATCATGTTTGAGTTAAACAAATCACATAACTAAAGGGAACAGAAAAGAGCATTCTATGAGCGGTGAAGACCTACATAAAAGCCTGAGTAATGATGCCTATAGACTCAGGGTATCAGTTATTTTAATGGAATTTTGGCTCAAATTCAGGGCAGTATTCCTCACTGAGTATTGCTGTCTTGGCTGCACACAGGAGCGTATAGTGTTTCCTCCGTCTCACTGAGCACTAGACACCCAGCCATTTGCATGGTCAGCCTGGTTTTCATTTGTTTCTTTATTTATTTTTTAGTTTCATAATCAGGTCTTATCTAATCTTATCATTTTATAATTGTACGTCTGTGATTTTTCAACCTAATATGATGCTTTACTTGCTATATTGGATATACTTGCTTTTACTATTTATATTCCTTCACTTAAATTTAGAGCATATACCTGTAGGGGCTCTTCTGACATAAAGCTGTATTTTGATGGTGCTAAAATGGTTTGTATGTAATTTTTTGGTTTTCACCAGTGGTTGTGTCAATTTCACGCCCAGCTTGTGTGTCCTGCAAATGGCATAAGCAGCTGTGCTCATTCATGCACCAGTGGGCGTGTTACAGGTGTGTATCCGGGGAAAAAAAAAAGCACTGTGGTGAGGACGGGTTAACGCCTTGCATTAAGACTGAATGAAAGCAGGTCTAGAGCAAAACAGCTTGTCTGCTATTGAAAGGACGCATTAGAAGATGCGCTGACTACTGTCAGCACATCGTGCATCCACTCTGCATACAGGCAGAGCAGAGCAAAAACATACCCACTAAATGAAAAACGATGTGAAGTATTGAGTATTCTTGTGTATGTGTTGGAAATGTCTGAATAAATAAGACTTGTATATGCATGGGTTGCAGTTTTATCTAGGATCCTCAGCAGCAGCAGCTGTCACCCTGGCACAGTGAATCTGGTTTAAGGGAAAATTTACTTAAAAAACAAAGATGTATCCATGATTTAAATTCATAACATCTACCAAATTATAGCAATAATATTAGGTTCTCTCTCTTTTACACAGTGTGAATAAAGAAAGTGTAAGCACCACCCAGGACATGCCATTAAACAGTTGTATTGAATTGAAATGTTACTTGCTGTAACGTGAGGATACTAATGGTTGGCGATCACGTGAGAGAGATTATTCTTTAGCCAAATCAAGAAGACTAATTGGTTGCACTGAACTTCAGGAAGACCATTAAAAATGATGATAAATAATAATAATATTATTATATAATAATGTGTGTGTGTCTATGTATAACTGTTATGCAACCAAACACCCAAATCTGAATCTGATCAATTATTTTTAAGATATAATGATATAATTCTGATCCAATATCTCCTCTATCTGCCCACAAGCTGTCTGTTCCGTGTGTGGTGTACTGAAAAAAAAAAGAGAAAAAAAGCTTGTTGTTCATGGGTGACCCCCCACACACAAACACACTCTGTAAATGGGAAAACAAACAACTTAACAACTTGGCTCACACCGAGCCAACAACAATACTCCAGCCAATCGGCAGCAGATTCCCAGCTTGTGCTCAGTCACGGAGGGGGGGGCGTCGCAAGTCAGGCGTAACTTGCGGCCCAAATAAAGCAACTCCTTTTAGTGGCTATTCCTAGCCGGAAAAGATCTTGGGTACAGACTGATCAGAAACACTTTGGATAGCAGTATTGTCGTAGAGCTGAGCTGTTATAACATTATATAAAATATTGTCAAAATCCAGAAGCAGAGTCCAGCCCAGTGAAACATTGTGCATTGTGGCACATTCAGCAAGTGGCATTATAGATCATTCAGTGTTAATCACAGAAGATTTGTTAGGTGAGGTGATGACAAGCACAGGGGGGGCGTCAATTTATATTTGTGTGTGAAATAACAACAAAAAAACTGTTGTTAAACCCTCTTTTTGCCATCATTTATGGTGCTAAATTTCCCTCTTCTCCTGCTGTCTGTTTCAGCTCGGGCTGGGACTGTAAGAGAGCCCTCTGTGTTAGCTGAAACCTGAATCAATGACTGTCAGACATATATTATTGCTATACCATACGACAAAACAAAAATAAAAAAAAACAGCCGGCGAAATGATCGATTTGGTGATATATCAAAGATGATCGTCACTCTGCAGCAAAAAATGTGAACGGACACGTCCCTTATATCCATTATGTTGGCAATAAATCAAAACCTGTTGTTTAACAAGAAAACTTTCTTTCATCCAAAACTACAATAGGAGTCTGATTTACAAATCTTGAATACTCAAGAAGAAATCTGGAATACTCATAGAAAAGGAATTGGTTACATAGCCAATCATGGAACGTAACAGATATTTTTTAAAAATGTATACAAAATTCCTAAAAAGTAAGGAATGTACAGCACACTAACTGATACAAATCCCTTGCAGTCCTAAAGGTTTTTTTGTGCCTTAAGCTCTGACACTTGACACACAATTTGGTTGACAGGGAGTGTTTGTTGGCTGCAGGAACTATTTATGTACATACTGTGTCACATTCTGTTTGCCGACTGTCATGGCAATGGACAAATAGAGTGAAAAGCTCTTACAAATTTTTTTGAATGTTTTGGTAGGGCAGCAGTGTAAAAACATGCCTTAAGTGTTTTAAACAATACCGCATGTTAGTTTGGGTATGTAAGGACACATAAACTGGATGTAAGCAAAAATAATGTAGAATACTGTAACTGGCTTATGTATGTATATGAGTATAGAGATGGATATATTGGAGAGGCTTATGAACTATAGTGTGTGTTAATTCATGGTAGTAAGATACAGTATAGTGGTACAGGATGCAGGCATCATAGCATACTAGACATCTCATCTGGCAGCACGCTGAGTGAATGTAGTACTTTGTGTGGACTCTTGCTTGTTTCTCCAAATTAATAATGGGGTTCTTGCTATCAGCACAAATGTGCACTTTTTTCCTGTGTCAACCCAGCTGCTGGTTTGGTGACTAAATTATTCCACAGATAGATATATTTTTTATCTCACAGTTAATAACAGGGGGGATACTGTATACAGCTGCATGAATTATTCATGCACCCGTTCCTTTGTAGAGATTAAAAACAGAATCAGAATAATTCACAGTGTAAGCTTACATAAATGGTTTTAGAAACAGCTAATCAACTAGCAAGCCTTTCTAAGGCGAAGCAGCCACCTAAAGTTCTGAGTTCGTCCTCAGAAGTGTCTACTTAAGCCCAACGAGAGCCAGCAAGAGAATAAATTCAAAGGCGTCTGTACATACAGTATAATCTTCACCTCCTACTTGATCGAAGTTCTTATAGTTTCCTGAAACCTCTCCTAGTTTAGTCTTCCACTGAGGAAGTGACAGTTCCTAATTATACAGTCGGGGGGCCCAGAGACACTTAAATATGAACAATTACGAAAGGATAAAAGAGGCAGATAAAAAGGAAGAGAATAATGAGAAGACAAAAAGGGCACGATAGAAAATGAAACATAAAAGGGGTATAAAACTAAAAAAAAAAAAAAAATTTTGTAGGGTTTGCAGATAAAGCAACAAAAATTTAGTATGCGGAGAGTAAAATGACAGCAAATGTTCTTCAGACTTGTTTTCAATTTCGTAATCAGATTTAGCGGCACATCATGTATATTTAGTCAGGAGGGTCTTTATTTTACATAATGCTCTTTGTGCTCACCAATTGCACAGATTAGTCATGCCCCAGTGCATGGCAACAATTTCTCAAGCCATAAGCTGAACCTTTGTCCTTCATTGAAAACCACAGAACATACAGCGGACTGTTATTAGATGCCTTTCCAGCCATATGGTTTGACAGCTTAGTAATAATTGCCCGAGTCTGCGTTACAGAGGAATTGTGGGAGAATTCAAGATCTGAACACCCTGTGCTGTTTAGCAAACAGTTCTAAAGGACACTGGCCGTCTGTTTACTGGGCTGTAACCCTCTGAGCCCTAAAGGGATTAATGATCCCGGGGTTGTCAGTTCAAATACAGGTGTATGGGATACTGTTGACGCGTCCTTGAGGGAGGCACTTAATCTAAAGCGTGTCAGTTAATATCCATCTTCATAAAAGCATTATACACATATCATGGTACACGTGTCACCCTGAGTCACCCTCAGTGAAGTCAGGAGGAACAAACATTGTGAGCCCCAGATAGCACCTGGGCCCACAACACCGTCCTGGGGAATATTAAGTGGCTGGTGTCTGGATTGGTTTGCTTTGTCATTGTGTGGAGTCAATCATAATGCATTCGCTACGTGCATTGAGGCTTTTTTTTTTTAAGACATATATAGTCGACTGTTCCAAAGGGATAGGTTCTGATCTTCTGTAGATGTTTGCGGCTTGTGGTGCCCACCTCCGTGTCTACCCAACAGTGAACAGGACCACAGTGTGCCGCTGACATGCTTAATCAGAACAGTATAGCTGGAATTCTTCTCTGAATGGATGGTTTGCTCAGACCTGAACCCCGGCATGCACACACAGGGAAGGGGGGGGAGTTTTGCAGGGTTGCCCAATTAGTGCTGAAAAGTGTAGCAGTGTGAGAGTGCGTCAGCAGGGAAGTGTGCGCCAGAGGAGGCGTGTCATCAATCATAACTCCGGCTCCGGGCCTGTTCCAATCCCTTTCCGTGCCTGCCAGGGAAGAAAGAGAAAGAAGGAGAGGCGGGAGTGACAGTGGCCGGCCGATTCCAGGAATGACAGCAGACTGCACTGCAGCTGACGGCACTGAAAGGCACAGCTCACGACATCAATAAAGGGGCAATTATTTCTTCTGTCATTTTTTATTTTTATCGTTTTATTTCCTGCAGAGGAGAGGAGATTCATAAAATATGCATTTAGTTAAACGCCACTTCTGTGTTTTTTTTATTGTCAACAATCCATTAAAAGACAAAAGTTTTCAATGAATTGGTGCTACTAAAAATATTATCTGAGCAGATGAAGCCTTCTGGGTGTGCGCTTTCATTATGAACACAGGCGCTGTTGTTTTGTTTTGGGAGTCAATCCCACGTTCACCATTCTGCTGCTGTAAATACTTACCAGCGCATCAAATCAGCAGCTGAAAATATTCCCCCAGAAATGCATTATTTACTCCTACCTGAGTAATATCTGCTGCAAACTACAGACTCCAGCTGTTCCACAAAGTTATTTAGTTGTTCGTTTCGTTAATTATTTAAACTATTGAGAGAGATTCATTACTGGTTTTAAGGATTAGCATTTACATTGGCACAATTAAAAAAAAATGCTTTGTGTTTTTTTTTTTTTTTTTTTTTTAAATACAATTTGTAGACTATAGCCAAAACATTCACATCTATACAACATAAATGAGAAAACAAATTTTCTTCCTTTTTGCAGCACGATTCCCTCTCTCCCTCTCACACATCGACATTGGCCCCATCTGTGAAGCCTCTCCCCTCCTCTCGGTATCAAAAACAGCTCTCATGCATGGAAGGAAGGGATGTTGGTGCTCTAAAATGTCATATGAGATATGTTTCCAAATGCTTCCACAAAATAGTTATAATGTAAAGAGCATAGTTTAAAGTTAACATTATTTAATACTTAATTTAAGAAAGTGCCTCCCTACTGCATCTGCATCCCTATCAATATATATATATATATACTGTATATATTATTTTAATGGTAGATCATGAAATATCAGTCTTGTGTATTCTGTGTGTGGTGTTGCTATTATCTTCTATATTCAACCCTTCAAACATGTACTGGTTGCTTCCCTTCCCTCTTTTATGAGCCATCTATAAACCTTGAACTGTTCCTCCCCTGATTTAACACTGATACCATGTGACACTGGCTCAGAGATTTGTAATGTTTCCAAAAATGGGTACTTAGCTCTGTATGGAGGGTATAATGATAATGACAGTTCATCATCATATAAAATGTGTCTCATTTAGGGCGTCTCCTCACTACTTTATCAAAGTCCTGACTGTGTCAGTGCGGGCTAATGAAAGCTTAAAAAATCGTCTCTGAATATTATCTTTGAGGTGTTTTATCGTTGTATGAAACTTCTAAAAGACCCATACTTTCAAATTAAAAAATTATGGTGATGGTTCCAGGCACAAGTCCTCTTGTTCATTTTTATGCCCTCCCCTCTAGACAAAAAAATGTCTCTGTGGAAAATGCTTTAAGATAATTTCTCCATAGGGAGGTGAACATTAATGTTATATGGGTTATAACAGACACTGCCCTCACACACAGCGGTGAGAGAGAATATATCTAGACGATTATGCATTTGCAGTTACACCTTAACTCAGCCGTTCATCTGCTTGTATAAATCGGCCATTTTGGACGATAATTTCAGGCCCAGGTTTGCAAACATGTTATGGCCTGTAGCTTACGGTCCACCTGCCTGACATCCACTCTTCATAAAACAGTCATCACCATTAGCCGAATTGCGTAATTAAGTTTTTGTCCTTCCATTAGCGTAATATATCATCACTCACAAATTATCCTCAACAACATTATCTTGATGTTAATGTCCATATGGCATCTGTGACGGCCGAACCAGTCACTGGCAGTTATAAAATGTTATTGCACTGGTGGCGATTTCCGTTGATTGGGGAAAAGCAAATGGTACGACACTATGATGTCACTCAGCCTATAGCCAGGTTTTTTATGGCTTGGAGGTCAGAGTTCAGCTTCGTTGGCAGTGTTCAGGGAGCATGACTTCAAAGCATCTGTGGGAGAGTAGAGCTCGGATCTGCCGGTAATAACCTCTTCTTTTAACCGGCAGTCATGAAAGGCAGGGCTGACCTACATGCTGTAAGGAGGATTCTCACTCTCTTGTTAGTGTGTACTGGTGGGGAATTGAGGTCTTTTCTGTCAGGAGGTGATACGTTGATGCTGCGGACTATCTCGGCAAAGCCCGAAGAGGGGAAAAAAAAAAGAGTGGGAGAAAAGGACACGCTCCGTGAGAAGAGACTAAACACGATCCCGCTCGTGTGTGTGCACATCCACATGTATGGTTGTTTAACGTGTTTGAGGGTTAGTGACATGTATGTGAGTTTGTTGTTATGGTCTGTGTGTGTGTGTGTGTGTGTGTGTGTGTGTGTGTGTGAGACAGTGGGGGGGTGACTGACGGCCCTATCTCCCATAACACCATGGAGCTCCATACATCATTAATCGCTGACAAAAATGAACATTCTGCTGAATCCTTTAAAGGCTAAAAGACCATATTGCTGGCTTTTCCCTTGTTGTAAGCCTGTGTGTGTGTAGGTGATGATTCACTACCAACTCGAGGTTTCTGACCCGCTTGTTTGGTTCAGTGCCACTATGATGGATGACATGGTTATCAGAATCTCGCGTTCCGGACGGGGGCTGTCCTATCTTCCTGTCAAGGTCAGTGGTTACTAGGTCTATAAAAGAGTGGCAACCTGGTAAGCTCAATGAAACATGCCTTGTATCTGTCATATCAAGTGTTTGATTCAGAATGACCAGTGTCTTAGAAAAACATCAGGAAGCCAACAATTGTAAAACATCTGAGCATACTAGTGGCAAAAATAATTCTACAAATTAAAACTACACAGGATTAAAAGTGTAGGATTATTTGGGGCCAATATTATCTGAATGTTATATAATACTGGACCAATCTATTTATTAATTCTGAGATAATGTGTGTGTGTGTGTGTGTGTGTGTGTGTGTGTGTGTGTGTCAGTCAAACGGCAGCTTGGTTACGGCTTGATTGGGACTAATGTTGAGCCTGGGAATTAGCTTCCCCGCGTTAGTCCACGGGGAGTTGATAACAGATTGCAGGCTTTAATACTAAAATAGAGCATATACTATAGCTTTGGCTGCGAAATCCACTTATTCCATTGCCACATTCTCAGTTGGGTAATCAGTCAGTTGTGAGATCAAAGCAGCATTAAGATATAACCCTGCATTTATTTAGGTGGTGAAAAATGTAAGAAGGATGATATTTTTTCCCTCTGAACTTGCTTATTTTTTATAGGACAAAACACATCTCTGATACATGTGTGGTTATACAAGCATACTGTACAGTGCGGTAGCAGTGTGCAACAAGGTCGGGACTTGTAAGAAAGTACATTCAATAATTTAGAAACACTTTCTGCCTTGCTTTGCTTTTTTAATACCTGTGTGGGCTTGTTCTCAAAGACTGAGCTCATGTTTTTTTCTTTTTTTTTTTTTTACTCAATTCTGCAAAGTTAGAATTTTCCCAGCTAACCTGCTGATTGCAATTTTGGTTGATTGCCTTCCAGAGGAGCTACTGCAGCTACTTTGATTCTCACGGGTCGCTAAGATTACTGTCCATAATTCAGCACTTTCCATTATTTTTAATGTCAGGCTCTCTTACAAATGATGGCAGCTGTGCCCACAGCAGTCTCTCTGAGCTGCATTGTCCTATTTATCGCATTGTGTTGCATTGCCAAAAAGTACAAAGTGTCACCTTTCTTACATCTGTGTGCTTATCTTCTTTCCCATTGCCATATCCTCTCCATTGTAGAGAAAAAGGGGACGTTACTACATTGGCTGTAATCCTAAAATGTTTTTACAGGCTAAATCAGGAATGTATGAGGGATGGGACCGGAGTGGTTTAGTGATGCTAGTGGCGTTGCTGAATGGATGATGATGTCCATCACTGAACTAAGACAATGAACATTGTAAAATTTACACCCTCTTTACGTTCAGTTGAGAACATCACTGTATGTACTCAATTTATAGCTCCGCACAACCACCAGCAGTCTTGTTTTTTCCCCTGTGGTGATAGGAGTTCGCACCAATGATTTAACAGCGTTTCCCCTATATGCATAGGGGATATATATATATATATATATATATATATATATATATATATATATATATATATATATATAATATATATTTGTAAATTTGATATTTTCTCAGCTTATCACTGTGCATAAATATACTGTATGAGATAAAGCCAGAACAACTGCCCGATGTATATGACCAATATGTCACTATCACGGATATATTGAAATCAGTGTATATGCTGCCGATATGATGAATTGACATTTTTTATCCAGAACAAGACACACCACATCTACCAGCACAGCCAGCAGCCTGACTTGCAGAACAGTAATAGCATAATGTATTAGTATATTTACACTGATATTTCATGTATATACTGGTTATATATCTGATATTTTTCTTAATTAAAGATTCATATATATTCTGTTTGTGTGTTTTCATAATTTATAATTACCAGTGAAATGTACTGTTTTATTGCACTAATGCAATTATATACAATGAGCTTTATTGTAAAACTACATTCTTTATTCATTATATTTGCCACATATGTTTGATTACAGAGGAATTATACCACTTATCGTCTGATATATATATATATATATATATATATATATATATATATATATATATATATATATATATATATATATATATATATATATATATATATATATATATATAGATTATTGAAATTTTCTGTTGTTTTGTACTTTAGAGGATGCTATGCACATTAAAGTAACTTTAAGGTATTTTGAGGAAATGTGACAATAATGTATGAAAATGTATAAAACAAAAATCTATAATTGACCCATGTTTGTAGTTTCTGTGCATGTATTTTATCTGGTGTGAAAGCTTTAAATGTGAATTAACAGGAAGTATTATGTAGAATAGAACCGCAGCTCCAGGTGGAGCAGATGAAAAAAACTAATAACTATAATGATGCCTGATTGTTCTTGAAAATTTGTCTGCACATGCAGAGAATTTGTCACCGTTTGCAGAGGATTTAGCCTGAGTCCTCAGCCCATGTAATTATCATTTGTACGAGGTGAGCTGCACCTGTCAGAGCAGTACCACAATCAATGAGCACATCTCTGAAGACTATTTTTGGAATTTGAGAGTGGAGTACGTTGCTTTGTTAAACTGTGAAATCGGCGGATTAAAAAGCCTTGTTGTAGCCAGACATCATACAGAATTGTTCTGATATATGTTGTGCACCGTGTTATCACTGTCAACGGTCAGCGTACCTGTAAAAACAGCCACCGGAAAGACATCTGTGCATGTGAGAGACTTGGCTCTCTCACAACATAATCAAACTCCCGGATGATGGAAGCGAAAAAGCAACCAGAGCTCTGTTCAGCCATGCTATGCTAAGCTGTGTTTAAAAATAGATTCTATTAAGCCCTGATTTTCACAGTCTTGATATGATTTGCTCTCCAATATGGCGAGTGGTTGGAATAACTCTCGCTAAGTATTTTCTCCACACATTCCCTAAATAGGAGGCTAGCGAGATTGCCTCGGGGCTCTTCAGACACACTTTGCTGCCAGATGTTTAGTTAAATGAGTAATGTCCAATAGTTGGATTGTGTTTTAGCATTTATGCTGTGAGTTTTATATTAATAAATTATGGAATAAATGCCTCCCATCTATCTCAAGGTGTCCACAGTCCAAATTAAGAGCAAGGAAAGCATTCTCTCCCATCAAATAGAAAGCATGTCAATGGAAAAACCCATTACGTTTGCCTCGGAGCACTTTCCTATTTAACACTGTTCTCTTTAATGGGGTTATTCAGTAAACCTCGAGGCCATCTTCAACTAATTGCATGTTTTATAAACTGATAAGGAAAAAACTCACAGGTTACAGGCTGTAGCCCATACATCTTATTTAGATTCCTGCACTTCTGTAACCATCCAATTTAAGAGCTTAGCTGACTTTACTTCTTATCAGCCATTTTACACTCAGCTGAAATTACATTCTCTATAAACAGTTTGGAAAGGGCTAGAGATGCTATACATAGCGCATTGCTGTGATCCTAGTCATACACATTATGAAAAGGAGATGGTTGTATCCTGAAATCAGTTTAGCATTGTATTTCCTGTCGATATCTGATCCAACCCCACTGATTACAGTATTGTGTGTTTGTGTGCATGCTCATTTTCCTTCTGGTTTATTTGAATGTGCAATGTCAGTAATGAGCAACCGGAGCTAGCGGGGCATAATAATGTCTAAGGAAGCGATGAGATGGATTGTCTGCTGATGTGTTTTTCCTTTACCTTTATCATCCCAGTTGCCAAGGTGCAAGGCCCCGGATGCTGCAGCAATTTACATGGGCTTAATGAACCTGTTCACTTAGACGTTCTCCCACGATTCCCCTTTACCACTGGCACATGGGTGCAGAAGAATCAGACCCAAATCCATCACGTAATAGGCTTTAGTTAACAACATAATGATGGTTAATATGTTTTTGTGCCAATCTGGTGTTGTTTTTGGAGCTTTGCCATTGTGTCTGCACATGTTTTAACGACTAAATGCAATTGATTTGATGTGCTTAGCAAGAGGAGCAGTTTTCTACAGAATTTTTGATTAGTTTTCTCATTTAGGAGATAAAAGGATGAATATGGTTGCTTATTGAATTGAAAAACCAAATTGTGATGTATGTGCTGTACTTAGATGATTTTTTGGTGTTCTGAGAAGTTGGAAGATGATTGTCATGACTGCAAAATATATTCTGTATTTTGCCTCTGTACTAAATGTCATTTCTTTTTCCTTCTTTTTTTTCCTTCTTTTTTTCTGGGGCTTGTCTGGAGAACATTTCCAGACAATAAGAGCAATTTCTCATTCACTATTACAGTGCCCTCATTTAGCTTCAACTAATTGTAACAAGGTCAGTTTGTAACAGGCAAGTCTAACAAAAAGGACAATTGAGGTTTTTGGATAAGCCCCCCACATGCAAAATGCAATTATATCATTTATAATAAAATTACATAACTCTTTTTTTCCCCAGTACATTCAATCATTTGTCAACATTATCAAACTGTCTAATAATTGTCTAGTAATAATGTCTAACAATGTATTTGGGTCTGTAGTAGGGTTGGATACTAAACTCTGTACTTTTAATGATACTGTCCAAATCATATTAGTGCTATCAATTTACAATGGATTAATTGGTGAATAGCTTATTTTGTGAATCCAAGATGAACCTATAATCAGGGGTGCACATAACTTTTTTAGTAAGTTACTCATATGAGGACCAGCAGATAGTGTTTGGTACTCACCTCATCCACGATAAGTCTTAAAAGTCTTCCTTGCTGTCCTCCGCAGTGTCGCCCCCATTTTCCTCCTCAGAATCGCCCCCACTGTCCTTGGATTATTTACTACTTGGACTAGGTCATACACAGAAGATGCTCTTAGGCGTTTTGCTGCCTGCTTTAAGAGCATCCATTCTGTTAAAGTTATGTCTTTGTCAAGCTGTAAGATGGCTTCATAGTTTCGGAGAATGTTGCAAACTGTTGTATTTCCAAAACCGTGGAGGTCTTGCATTTCCTGAGGCCATGTAGAGGGGTCAAATACCAGGAAATGATCACACGACTTAAGGGAGTCAAATCTGGTTTCAAACTCTTCAATTAACCCCCTGAGTAACTCTGCCTTATCTCTGTCAGCATCAGCATTAGAAACAGTCTGTGCACTGTGGTCTCCAGCATCCAGCATCAGTTTGAATTGGCCAATGACAACCATGAGCTCATCCTTACACTTTCCAATGGTCAGCTTTTCTTTCTGAAATCTGATTGATGTTTTTTTTAAATGTTGCCAATGTCAAGCATGTGTGATAGAAAGCATTCAAAACGCTCTGTGCATATGTGCTGCAAATCAGTGTTATCACTTGTAGCCAACTGAATTTTAACGGCTGGCAATAGTCTTGATATTTTTAACAGCACGTCATGCCGCCATGCAGACCACCTAATATTATGAAATTTTCCCAATTTCACAAAGGAGATTCCATTTTCTTCACATATCTTCTGCAATGCAGCAGTTTTTTTCGCACCACCCTTCTGTAAATAAAACTGCAGCAGCCTGACAACAGACTGATTGAACGTCTTACAGTATGGAACCTGGCTGTCAGCTGATTTTGCGCAATTCTCCAGCGTGTGTGCAGTGCACAGAATGTGCACAAGAGACTCTCCAATCGCCACTAATCCCTTTAGTTTTGGTACAACACCGTTGTACACCCCGACGTTAACAGCTGCTCCATCTGAACACACAGCGACCAACTTTATTGTCCAGTCATTCCAAGCCTGCGTCACGAAACAGTTTCACAATCCGTCTGTGATTGCCTGTGCGGTTCTGTCGGCACCCAATCCAATCAATCCAAGAAAATCGGACACAACCTCTCCATTGCTGGATACTGACACAATGTAGACGATTTCCTGTTCAGTTTTTGTAATGTCCTCTGACCCATCAAAAAGCAGCCCCCAAAACTGAGCAGCCTGTAACTTTGCTCGTAGCTCACCACTGATAGCATGAGCAATGCTCAGCATGATCCGTGTCCCCCCTTCACGTGTATGATAAGCAGTTCCGACGTTTACTCCTAGTCGCTTCAGTAACGGAATATCCTCCGAAAATGATGACATGGGACGTGTGTGTTTGGCTGCTGCTTACTGTTGTCTGTTTCTTTTTAGAAATGTTTGACAAGTGTTCAATTTGATATCCACACTAGTTACCAACATTGAACAAACTAGCATTGGCAGCATGAAACCCCATGTGAAATATTTCGGGAGGGACGGTACGCAAGCGCGCTGCGGTGAATCACGAGCAGTACGCATCGCTCATTTTTGCTGCGCATGCGTACCTGCGTACCAGTTATGTGCACCCCTGCCTATAATATATATACACACACACACACACACACACACACACACACACATATATATCTGTGTATATGTATATGTAGTTACCCACCACACAATCTTCTGAAATGTACCTCCTCTGTTCCTGTTCCTAACATGGTTGCACTTTCAGATATCTGCTGTATTTTACTGGTTTCTGATCTCTTTCTGTGAACTATAGGAGCCGAGTTAAGTTACTGCTGATAAAAACATTTCTCGCTGCTGCTTCATATTAAAAGTTTTTCACTGACATACTATGATGTAACCTAGATAAAAGTGAACCACCACTCTTAAGACAGAAACCCAGACTTAGCAAGTCAAGTGTGTTTCAGGATACCCTGGAGAACATCCTTTGATATAGCTTAACACAGAGATGGACAACTAATAAACAGAAAAGATTCATGGTAATTTAGTTGCAAACTGCATATTGTAACTACACTTTCTTTATTGTTATGCTTAGCAGTAAGGCTAAAGAGCTTAAGAAATAATGTAATTCAGATTTTTCTGGCAGATAGCAGATTTTCTGAGATCCTTCAAATCAAGCTTCAGTGCACAACAACATTTATAAGCATCATAGAAACTCATATCACAAATGCAAAAATGAAAATGTAAAGTCAACATTTGCAAATGTAGCAAATAATTGCTATTTATTAACCAAAAACATGCTATACATAGGCTACATTGAGTGCTAGAGCAGCACAGTTAGTACAACTGCAGAACTAAAAGAGAATCCATGTCTTAACTTAAATCAGAGCAAAAACGACTTTCAACCTAAAGTAGTGCAAAGTCAGGGAGGCAATTTACATGTGTTAAATAGTCAAGGAAAGAATTTAGGAAAACGGAAAAAAAATGTTCACAGTTTTGACAATCTTAATGCCTGAAAGTGCAATGGATAGATTGAGGCCTACTTGGCAGTGGGTGTTTTTCATGCCTTAAACAGTTGATTTTAATCATACAGGTATTATAATCATACAGTGATCATATTAAAACGCAGTGCTTTGGTTACATTATGACCAACCAATCCTTGGTCCTTTCAGACTGTTGGTCGACACTCCAATGAAGGAGGGTTGGGCTGTTCCGCCCACTGGCGATACTGCATGGATGCCCGTCACTGCTCTTTGAATTTAATTTAGTTGACAAGCAAACAAGAAGGAAACCTCAACAAGGAAGCAGCAGGCTTAAAAGCTGTCACTGTTCATATTTTAACTCACATTGTTTGGTCTGGCTTACCTCGCACGCACCAGCCAGAGCTTTGGATTGTTCGGCTGCTTCTTTAGAACGGTATACCGGTGTTGACACTCCTGGAGGAATTGGATTGTTTTTCACCCTGCTGACCACCACTTGAGTGAGTTAAGTGAACCGGACTCTGAACTCAGATGGAGTGAGGTAAATAAGTGCCCCTCCAACCCATGCTGTCCCCCCTGTTGCCTGTCATCAAGAAATAATGTTTAGATGCCTGGTTTGCTGACTACTCTTTGATTTATGCCTCTCACATGTCCCCAAGCCAACCTTGAACCCACATCCTCCCGAGGCATACATTGATATTTAATTACTGTAATGGCATTAGCACTCTTACTAGGGGTGTAATGGTTCTGAATCTGAGACACAAGACTATGGATGTTTGTGTCTTCTGTGTCACAGTTCAGGCCTCTGTGTCGATATCGCCCCCAGGAAACAGGAACCAAATTTATAGTTGTCAACAAAAAAAAAAGACGATTTCTTATTTTTGCCAGTAAAAATATGCATGGCCTGTGGATTTTTTTTCTCTCCACCTACCAGTCCTCTTTGTGAGTCAAAAAGTTAACTTTGGACACTGCCTTAGAGTGATAAAGGCAATCTCAGAAATCACGATGAATCGGAGACCCTGTTTGTGGGACGAGCCCTGAGCATAATCTCTGCCAAATGGACGGGCGATTAGCTTAACTAAGGACTTTTTGGTCCTTGCCAACACACAGGCCCTGCATTTTAAGCAGAGGAGTATTCATTGAATTCCTGTATTCATCCAACTTCTGCCGCCTTCTCCCATACAAACAGACTTACATGCACACAAAGACACAAAGAAATATATGAATACTGAAAATTTCTTAACACATTCCGGCAATCATAACATCACTTGGATATGTTAAAGTTCAAGATCAGTGCTTGTCCTTCTGAATTCTGTAATAACAATCAACAAAGCACACCTTTCTAGACTTTGGGCACTCACTTAATCACCTCACTGCTATGTTTCATAACTCTGATGTTAGTGGGGGTTTTAGATTAGATGTTTCCTAATGTGCCACAGTGAAGTAGCACAAGCGGTTCTTTCACCCACTCTCTGAAATAGGATAGGGAACCGAATGTTTACTGCATGAATGTGTGTAACTTCTTCTTTTTTATGCAAGACAGATAGAAAAAGGACTGTCCTTAAAGCAAGCAAGTTAGCACAAATAGGGCATGTAAAATATGAATATGCCCAGAGGGGCTTCTCCCCAGCTCGATGTATTTATTCCAATATTTGCAGATGACTGAAACCAGTTAAGTGCTGTGGCAATTGCTTATTTCCCTTTTGTCAGGATGATGAATGTGGTCGCACCTATCGGACTGTGCAGGGGTTCCAATGTCCTCTGACAATGAAGGATTGTCCATTTGTGCCATGGACAGAGCACATCAAAAAGGGTGGATAAAGCCCTGCAGGAGAGCAATAACAAACACCTCCTTGTTACTGTCACTGTTTATGACAGAGAGATTTTAAAGCATGGCATTTTCCATGTCGCGTGCATACGTTGAAGAGCTGACACCATCTGACATTAACATGATAGGCACACAAATATCTTCTATCTGTCACTGTTCAGTTTATATGAGCTATGTCAATAGGAAAACACGGCTGATGACAATATAAACACTGGTATTTTGCAGCCAAATGCATTTCAGAAGCTGTATTTTTATTTGAAGACAAACTAGGAGTCGTACGAGAGTGGAAATGTTCACCAGGCTGTTTACATGGGTTACAAACAGTAGCCAGAGAAGGCATCCATGTTTTTGATTGTTTTCTAATCTACTGTATCCAAATATGTATTTGCCAGTAGCTCTGATTTTCCTGGAAGCTTCCAGATCTTCAGTACAAAAAATCAGTTTGTTCTGTACCTTAATTTTAGAGTCGTAGTTCCGTATGTCTTTTCCTACAGTGGACAAAAAAGAAAGTTTCTTCAAAGAGGTCAGGACACCTCCTGGCAGTGGTTTCATGCTGGTTTTTGAACTACTGTATATATAAAGTAGTTGGATTTCATTTTGCTAATACAAGCTCATCTGCTTACAAGAATTATACATAATCTAATAATGTTATATGGAATATAATTTTTTTTTCCGAGCTACCGTACTAAACCACTACATTTACTTTAATACTACATTTCCAGATCAGAAATCAAACAGTTTTATGTTTTTAAGAGCTTTACTCAAAGCTGGAGTGTAAAACTGACCACCACAGACGGGGAAATGTGTTTCACTACAGAGACCAAATATCTAAATACTCTTCCTTTCTTGTAGACATTTAAACATCAATTTCTTTGTTATATCATTAATAGGTTTTAATGCGTTTTCTTGGAACCAGTTTAAATCATGTCCATGTCAGCTCATCAGATTGCATCAGGCAGGAGATACAGATACACTTTCAGCATGAAACCCCCGTCACCTTTCAAAATAAAACACTGTGCCGATCATATATCAAGCGCCCACATAGACGTTGCGTCATATCTGGTGGCAACAGTTCATTTGGGCAGAAGGTCTCATAATAGATTTTGAGATCACTCTGGAAGTGGAAAAATTATTTATGACACCACAGATGCCTTTTTTATAAGGACAATGGCAGGAAAGACAAATCTACTGGTGGAAGATTTCAGGAAGATTTCCTAAGCTCATAAAATTAATTTGGTGTCAGTTTCATTAAAATGGTTTTGGTTTGTACATGAATTGACAGGGTCAATCAGAAACCGGAACCAAACCAAAATTATGCCAAATGCATAAATCATATATTCATGCATCATTATTCATGAGGCTTTGATTATAGTTGAGTGTTTACGTGTTTCTAAACAGCTAAATCAAACTGATTGTGTTTGGAACCTTGTGGCTGCAAGGTCCAAACCGTCTGACTTGCTATGTCATATCACTCCAGGACAAGAACATGGTTGAAAAAGCCAACATTTAGGTTATCCTTTAGAGAGGCAGATTATCAGAGTGGAAGAAGAGTAAAATGGAATTCGTCTTTATAAAGCATACAAAATGTTGCACGCAGGTATTCATAGCTTCATTACCTGGTGTCTTTGTGAAGGATTATTTTCGGAGAAAAGTGCTTGTTGAAGACTGACAGCTGGAACAGTTGCTGCAGTTCAGATCATGATCTCTGTTTCGGTCACATTCCACCAGAATGAATGAACGGTCAGCAGTGAACACAGACAATAGAGGAAGTAGGAATGTCAAAAATGTGTGGACAAGAATTTATGAAGCACTTTGCACCGTGGCCCCGTTCATACCTTTATGCTCTAGATATACATCATTGTGGAGCACCACCGTTACTTAGATTTGAACGTTTTCTTTTTTTTTTCATCCACTGCTTCTAGCATCTTAACCCTAAAGTTGGCCGTGAGATAGGAGGCTATTTTGAAGTTTTGAGGTTGAGCTGGACCAGCATGTAACCTACCTTTTTGAAAGCAGTCCGTTGCAGTTGAAAACATAACTTCCCCTGTCAACCAGAGCATCCTCGTGCAATCTAGACTTTTCACAGAGATGTTTTGGGTTTGTCTGATTTAACCTGGATGTGAGGCTCTCTTAGCTAGCACTGTAAACCCATCTGTAGACCTGAGCGGTCCCATACTAACAGCCGTCGAAGGGCTCTACCCCACGTATAGCCCTGACCTATCCCTTTGACTCCATTTCCCTCACTCGGTGGCGCTCCGCCAAGTCCGACCTGCCACTTGGGTGGTGAGCGTTGAGGATAAACTGTTCGGCAGCAGAATATCCAACCAGGCGCTGATAAAAGAATCCCCTCCACACACACACACACATACACACACACACACACACATAGATCAAACCACAAACAAACAAGGCGGAGGTGCACACCGGAATAACGATTAGTCAATAAAGAAAAAAAAAGTATTTTAGCCAACTGTTAAAGTGTGCACTTTAAAAAAAAAAAATTCAAATAAATGATGATGAATAAAATCTTCATTACTCTTTTTGTCTCATTTGAAGGCTGTCGGGTTCATTTTCTTACCTACTATTCACTTCAATAGATCTTCACATTGTTAAAAACTAGGGATGCACCGATGTGAAAATTTCGGCCGATATCGATATCCGATATACATATCGGCAGTCACTGCCGATACCGATATTTGCCGATATCGATATATGTAGAGAAAAAGTTTTCTGTAGTGTCACACATTTAGTACAGACCAGAAAAAACACTGTACATTTGAAAAGCACAACAGTGCTCTTTATTTAAAGGAAGGCTCACTGTAAAACTGTCATGTGGTTAGAGGAAGTACGGCGGAGCGGACCCGATGGAGCTCCGCGAAGGCGGCAGGACGGCGGCCGCGGCGGAGGAGGGGGCGGCCGGCGATGAGAAGGCGGCAGGACGGTGTCCGACACCCCGGAGCAACGCTCCGCGCATTTTTTCGTCTTTTCGGGCGATGCGATGTGACGGAGGAGCCGCTAGGAGAAACCGCTACAGTTAGTTAGGTCACTGTCTGCGTGTCTCTCGGCGACGCGCTAAGCTAAGCTAGCTGGTCCTAGCGGGCTCCTCCGTCACATCGCATCGCCCGAAAAGACAGCGGCCGCCTCCGCCTCCGCCGCGGCCGCCGACGAGAAGGCGGCAGGACGGCGTCCGACACCCGGAGCAACGTTCCGCGCATTTTTTTTGTCTTTTCGGGCGATGCGATATGACGGAGGAGCCCGCTAGGACCAGCTAGCTTAGCTTAGCGCGTCGCCGAGAGACACGCAGACAGTGACCAAACTAACTGTAGCGGTTTAACTCTGCACATTGTTGACATATCGGCCAGAATTTGTTGATATCGGACCGATACCGATAAGTTAAAAAACGTGACATATCGGCCGATATATATCGGTTGGCCGATATATCGTGCATCACTATTAAAAACCACAGCGTGATGACCCACTTTTGTACAATGAAGTGAAGCTGTTATTTATACCTGATGTGAATCTTTTTGAATGCCATCATGGCGTGAGGACTGTGTGTGTGTGTGTATGTGATGTGTGTGTATGTGAGGACTGTGAATTAGCCCTCAGGATACCTCACAATATATGGACAGTACGATTGTATCAATATATATTGTGAATCCACGAAGCTGCAGCTTTTTGGTATGTGCCTAACCATTAGGTCTTAACCAGGGTGGCCCCATATATAGCTGTATAGGTATAGTTTTAGCTGTATTTTTAAATTTTCTGTTAATTTTGTACACACTACACAATGCAATGAATTGAAAAACCTACATGCATACATAGAACCTTGCTGTTGCGCAACAAATGTGATGACAAAAATATTGCAATGCATAATTAAATGAACATATAAAATGAGCCTGAAAATAAAATATCTAGCTATATTTGGGGGCAGTCTGGTGGCCTATTATTTGAAGCACATACCACAAATGGACAATTTCCACAGACTGACTCCCAGCCAGTGTGTTGCTTGTCATCCCCCTTCTTTCTGTTGCTAAAATCAATAATTGTTGTTAGTCTATTGATAATAGTGGTGGGACAAAAAATCGATATTGCAATATTTCACAACATGATATTGATACACTAATGTCAAATATTGATTTAAAAAAAAATCTAAAAAAAAAGTTGTTTTTGAGAGGGAAAAGGAATGACATGCAGCACAGTGAAATGTGGTTTAGTAGTATGTGCCTTAATCATTAGGTCTTGACCAGTGGCCCCAAATATAGCTGGATGGGTATATTTTTAGCTGATTATGTAACACTACACAATGCATGAATTGCAAAAAAACAAAAATTACAGAACCTTGCTGTTTCACACCAAATATGATGATATGACAAAACAAAAAAAGGCCAGATGACATAAAAAACCAAGATAAGTTATTACAGGTTTGTGTGTGTGTGCTGCATTTAGAAAAGTATATAAAAGCAAAGTCCTCCTGATGAATTATGGTGTGTGTGTGTGTGTGTGTGTGTGTGTGTGTGTGTGTGTGTGTGTGTGTGTGTGTGTGTGTGTGTGTGTGTGTGTGTGTGTGTGTGTGTGTGTGTGTGTGTTTAAAGGCGAGAGTGTACCAGGGAGAATGAGAAGACTGAGGAAGGAGATAGAGAGAGGATGACAGTGAGCGGGAGCGGATTAGGAGGACCTGGTCACAGATGGCTGTGGGACGCAGATGTCCCTGTTGAGCTGTTCAGGGTAGTGTCTGCCAGCTCAGAAATGGTAACAGAAGTACACAGAGCAAATAAGCTACCTCAGAACAAGTGGCTCGATTTGGGAAAGCAGATGCTAAAAATTGCATTTCATGCTCAGAAATGTCACTGGGAGCACTACAACACATGAAAAAACAGAGAGCCCTCTACAGAACTGTCTGAAAGTTTTGTATCCTACCCAAAATATTCACAAAAAAAAGAACCAAAAAGAAATCTGTGATGGGACTGAGTTGACAGAATTTTTTTTTTGTTTGTCTTCCGCCTAGTTCAGCATTTCAATAAAAATCAAATTCATGCCCCTCAGTAATATTTCTGCAGCACATTACTAGTCTCCTGCAACACTTGAAATAAATGTTAAGATGAAAACTGTGTTTTTCTGAAGTTGTGTTTTCTGATTCTGCATCTAAAAGTTAAGGAGATGTGCCAGCGGGTCTAATTCATACCAGGTCATATTAAAGACAGAGGCTTTTATAATCTGACATTCTTCCCATTGTAACATCGCTGTTGCTGGTTGTATGGTCTACTCCTGGATTACTAGTTGTTTTGATATATTTCTCCTGCAGTTCTGGTGGGTTTTTTTTCACGGTTTTATTTGGGTTTTATTAAATTATATCCGGTGCTGTCATCTGTTGCCTTGAGCCCTTTGTTGGATTGTGTCCCGACCAAACCATTGTTGAGCAGGAATTGAATGTTTGCCGCTCTCTGCTAAATAAAAGCGAGTTGAGTTGTCATTGTATGATGTTGTGATGATATGACATTCTGCTCACAATTTTGCCTCCATTGATGGGATTTTTGTTCAAATTTGTAAAAGGATCTAGACAATCGTTTACAAGTGTATTCCATCATTTTGAGTGAGTAAAAATGCCAAATATGATAAGTAGTTTTTCCAAATGTTATACTAATATCTATCATATGAAAGTGAATCTTCAGTTTTTAGACTGTTGAACAAGATGCTGGTGCTTCAAAAAATTATAAGACAGATTTTCTCTATTGTTTGACACTCTATAGACAAAATCCCGAATTGATTTTTCAGGAAAATTATCAATTATGATAAGATTAGTAGTAGGCCTAAAGATATTAACATTATTTGGACTATTTGCAAACAGTAAATAGACAGTAAATTGACATGATTTTACTTTGCTGACATAGAGGCTGAATTATAAAGACCAACTTTAGCCAAATATACTGTTTTGTTTGATCAACTTTTCATAAGCCCACATCACGGGGAACTGAAATGTGCAGCTGAGTGTAACAAATCCAATGAGTTTCCGCTATGCACTCTCACATGACAGAACTGTGTAATAACGTGTGTTTGGAACAGACTTCTGTTACAGTGTCGTATTGACATATAATAATAAATACAAACACATTCTGTCCAGTAATCATAACACTAACACTGAGCAGCTGATCCTGGCACTGTGGTGGAGAAACAATCTAATTTAGCCTTTTTTTCTGTTCTGACTGCGGAAGAAAAAAATCACATATTTACCTTCCCCCAGGGAGGTAATGCCTTAGCTTCTGTCTGTTTGTCAGTGAAATAGCTCAAAAGATTTTGGCCGGATTTTCTTCAAATTTTCAATGAATGTTTGAAATGGTACAAGGAACAGATGATTAGGTTTTGGTAAAGATTCATAAAAAATCCTGGTTTCTAGATCACTTTGATTTTTTTTCTGGTAACCTGCCACCTGCTGGCAATGTTTTGTACCTGCATAATCGAACACATTCCCACAACAGTGTGGAAAGTTAAAGGACAAAATATCATATTTGGATCATATGTTCCTGACAAAAGATGAGGTCAGTCATCTTTGTTATTGTTCATTGTGTCTGGTTTAGATGATTCTGAGAAAATTGGTATTACTTGACTCAAAAAACGCCCCAAATCTCTCTTTTACTTTGCCAAATTGCTCATGGAAGGAAAAAAAACACAATAAGTTATCTTGTATAATGTTTTCAGTCCTCACATTAGTTGAAATGAAGTGAAACATAATTAAAAGGTTCCCTGGGCCCAGCCAATATTACAGCATACAGAGCTCCAGTGTGCTTGTCGGAGGCTTGTCAACCACCCACTGCTTGCCTCAGTTTGATCTGTGGCTCTTTAATACGCAGCAGAAATTCGGTTATCTGCCATATTTATGTTCCCATCTCCCTAACTGCTACTGCATATGATCCTCCCTCCTTTATTCCCATAAGGCAGAAATTAACATAGACATGTATTCATGGTGAATGTCAAATGCCACGCATTTTTTTTTTTTGATGATCAGCAGTAAAGTTTCAAGGATAACACAAATATGCCTCTTTGGCAAACTATTCTTTGTTTTGTTTTTTTAGGAGAGGTTTCGCTAAATTGTCAGTCCCTCTTCATGCCGGAGCCACGGGGAGTTGGCAGTATGCGGTGTCAAGCCATCGCTTTTGAAGGACAGGGTAATTTGATTTGGGAGATGCATTGTTGGTGGTCTCCGCATCCACGAGTAATTACAGTCACATGAGAGGCGTAGGGGACGAAACAGGAGTGTGTTTTAGTCGGCTATTATAGGCTTCTTTTTCTATAAGTGATACAGTCAGGCTACGCCCACAGAGCTCTTTACCAGGAGTCCTTAAGACACAAGGTTAAAGTCTGCAGGGGTAAAGGCCTCTTAACTCTACTCTCTGTAACAGCTCTTTTGCATTTGACACATCAAAGTAGCGTCAGCCTTTGCAATAGATGTATGTATATATGACAATTTATATTAATGAAAGGAAAAATTATCTGAGGAAATAGTGCTAAAGACTAGAGATAGTCCTTCATCCTGGCTCGTCTTGGTCATTGCATATGCGGTGGATCACATCAGTCACTGGAGCTCACACTCACTTGCAAAGCAGAGATGCTGGAGGTCAGATTGCTTTTTTAGCATTTAAGTGCCTTTCTGAAATTAAAACCTCGCCTGGCACAGCGACGCCCGTATTGTTCAAGGAGGCAAACTGCCTCGCTCCGCAGGAGGCCCCGCAGCAAAACCAAAAAGTGAAGTGAAGTGAAGATTTAATGTGTGTCTCCAGTCTGCGGCATGCTTCAAATTCATGAAAGAAATACAGACGCATTCATCAACTAAGTGTTTATCGTTCTGAGTCACTGCTACTGGAAGTTGAAATGAGAACTGGTTATCGCTCTGTTTAGGTGCCGTCTGTCCTTTTGTTGGGATCTTTTGTGAGAAGGTTCAAAGTAAGAAAAATAAAACGCCATTTAGACATTGACATTTAAGGACACTTTATATAATCATAAACACTATAGTTATATATTTTATGGGAGGTATGTGATTTAATGTCACCGACTATGCAGTCCAATGCTGTGGCTACAGAGGTGCTCATATAGCAGTGATATTGAATGACTGCAGATGTTTCTTCAGGAAATAGATTCCAAGGCAATATAGTATTTATTTAGCACATAATGGCGCATAAAACTGCTCTATTGTTTAATCATGCTTTAGCACTTTTTTGAAGGTGACATTTACCGGTATCCCAATGTACAAGCTAGAACTAAGTAATATGTTTAGTCATATTTATATGGAGGAACAGTCTGGTGTGAAAAATACTTATCCAATATGTGTAACAAAAAAACCCACTTTATCCTCTTTAGAAAAGCAGCCCTCAACTCTTATTCAACTGCTAATTTGTAAGCCCTGTTCATTTTTATTCATTTGAAGTTGAATTCATTCAGTCAATGTCAATGCTTGGAAAAAAAAAATCAATAACAAGGATTAATCCAGAGATTACTTGCATGGAGCTTTGAACGATTTTCTGTACAATAATTTGCTCTACTGTAAAGACTGGTGCTTACTTATGCTCAAATTGAAATAAATAACCTTGAGAAACTGAGCCATTAGCTTGTCAGAGATGACGTTCTCTGGTTACGTACACTGGGCCGCTTCGACTCAGCTGCTTTCACATGTGTGAAAAACAAGACAAAAACCATTCAACCAAAGCTGTTCAAGCACGGGTCACTTCATCTGATGTTCGCTTTCCAGTACATCTGTGTACTGAGAGGATGGAGGGAGGACACACCTGTAGGGACCCTGGAGGGGACGTGTTGGTGTACTCTGTTCATGTAGTAACTACTATGGAAATAATAGAGAGAGGGCACTGAGTTGACGGATACAGGTCTTCCTGCCCCTATAGTCCAAGGACCCATCTCACAGTTCAAATAGAAAGGAAAATAATTTAGAACAGAGAAACCTCAAAGTCTCTTCACTGAGAGTGATGCTTTTTTGGGGGTTCTAATGGATATGAGATACTTTGTGTAGTGTCTGTGATGTAGGTGTTGGTTTCAGCACTGGGTCTCTGTGTGGATTATAGCTAGAAGGCTTCAGATGTGTCCCGCCATCCACAGTCGACAGGATTATTTTAGGGATTAAGAGCCTGGTGCTCTGGTACCTCAGTTGCACAGCACCACAGTATGTCCTCATTCTCCCTCTTCCTCTGCAAACAACAGCACATCCCGCCCCTTAAAATACCCAACATGCATCTAGACTAAACTAGAAACAAATTTATGCATATGCTCACAGGACAACCCCTAACCCAGTATTGTAACTAATGTCCAATGTGCACTAATAAATTAAAAGTACCATAGCAATCAAAAACCGGATGAACTCTGACTTCGCTGCAGAAAAGACCTAGAATTTTCTCACTTAGTCTCCCTTCACTAGTGCTTCAGCATCTAATTTTTCAGTGTGAAATGCATTTTCTCATTCGAGGATTCATTGGATAGTTGACCCCTTGTTAAGGGCAGTTGAGTCATTGAAAAGGTTTTAGAGCATATGGTCCAGGTCCAATATAACATCTATTTATGTGTGAATGGCAAAAAAATGGAATAAAAACCTCTGTACCCGACTTTATGATTAAAGGGTTTTCCTACAAAATTTTTATGGCTGTATCACATTCTCTCATTATGCTCTTCAAAACACTTATTTTATTCAAGCGGGTTAAGTGGGCGCTGCTATTAACAGAACCACAAAATGATTGTCTTTAAGCAGATGATCCACTACAGTGATAAAGTGCACCGCTAATTTTCAGACCATTGAACAGGAAACATTCCAGGCGCTCTTCCCAGTGTGAACAAGTGTTATTTTGCATGATGCCGTGGGACAGAAATGATAGGAGGAGCGACTGTTCCAACAGATTTCAGCGTCGAGTGGCGCTCTAAGAGGATCGCAGAAGTGATCATTTGTGTCAGATAGGTTGTGATTGCTAGAGAAACGCTTCATTAAGTACCAGCCACCTTGTCAATCACCTTGTCACTCTTGAACAACAACGTTCCCCTCCTCCCACCGAGCGAGGCTTCAACTTATTGGGAGCAGAAATGAGTTCCAACAGCAGTTCCCTTTAGGATCCCGGTCAGCAAAAATACAGAGATTTGTTTAGCTCAATGCCAACAACTCACTTAACAAACCTTTTATCTCCCCTCAATCGTTTTTTATTAGCAAAGTGAAAAGCATAAGTGTATATAGAGAGCTTCTCTGCTTCAGCCAACATGACAGACATCACCGACGGCGGATTAGATCAGCTGTAGCTAATCAGATTTAATTTTGTCCCAGCTAAAATAGAAATGTTTGTCTTTTCTCTTGTTAATACACCGTCTGCAGCTGGTGCCTGTGTTCAGCCGGCGACTGTTTGTGAGTGAAGTGACATGTCACTTCTATAATGTCACTGTATGGCCCAGAGCGGAATATGTATTTTTGTTCTTCAGCAGGAACCTACAGAGAGGGGCCACTCTTCTCTGGAGAAATCATCTCTGTTATTTTATCACCTACCATCTCCCCGTTAAATTAGATTCCTATCATACAAAATGTTCTAATCTGGTTCTGAATCAGGACCTTCGGTATTTTGTAGTAGCTCTTTAAGTACAGTGTTCTATATGTTTTAATTAAAATGTAAAACTAACATTAACGTGTATTGTGCCAATCATGTCATTTTCATACAGGTTGTGAACATTAATTAGGCTGTCGCTGAAAAAAATACTGTTTTTCCCTTGCCAGCCGATATGAGATGATTAGACATCTTTATTGTTAACTGGAAACCCTAACTCGAAAATGTTTGATAAGGGATTCAGAATAATTCATATTCAATTGGTGGATTCAATAGTGGCATTGAATTCCATAAAATGCTATTGAATCCCATTTTTAATTGTGAGCTAGTATTTCTTTTACAGAAACCTTGGTTGGTATGTATTGTACATGTTGTCTCTTAACCATAAATACAAAGACACTGGAAAAAAATACTGCTTTGAAGAATAGAACTGACTTTCATTAAAAGGAAACATAATAAAGAATATAGCTCAGTTATACTGAAGTAAAGCCATAGAGACTCAATTCAAGATTCTGCTTATAGAGCTAATCCCGCTAATAAACATACATGGATTTCAATCTCACTGAACTCAGCAATACAAACGACATAAAGAGGAGGTTGGGGGTGAGCAGCAGCATTCTGTGTTCTTTAAAGAGCTGAACCAGATTAGTGAACTGTGAGTGGTTTGGGTGTCCATGGTGTACACCTGCATGAATGTGATTGGGTGAGTGATTGTGCAGCGTATTGACGACAGCTGAGGCCAACGGGCTGAAACGAGTCACAACTTTGGTGCTCGGCCTGAACTAACGTGTTCTCCATAGAGCGAGGCTGCCGGTTCAGTTCTTACACACTTCTTTGTAAAAACAAGGCAAACACGTTTTTGTATCTAAGTTATAATATGAATTAGGGATGCAGGAAAATGAAAATTAGTGGCCGAAGCCAAATAAAACTCAACACAGCCAAATAGCGAATATCAAATGTGGTTGTTAATTTTCACTACTTTTTTTTTTTTAAATTGCATAAATTGTCCAGAATAAATTTTTAGACATGCTTTTCAAGGAAACATCTCTGATAAACACACATACGAGAAATACCATCTGCTCAGTATGGTGTATAACAGCCACACTCCACACACTAAAAAAGCCAATGTCCTCCACTACGACAAATGGCTGATTATCCAAAGCCATAAACTCCATCACCTTCTTTGTGATTCTGTTTGCGTCCTTTGAGAAGCAACAACCACGCACAGAGTGGGCGTGCTGTGACCAGCTTTCCTTTTAGGAAAGGGTGTTTGGCTTTTAAATGACAAATTAATGAGCTGAAGTTCTTTGCAGACAAACCTCTAGATGGTTTGGTTGAACGTTTGTTGCAAAATGCAGTTCTATTCTATTCAACACTTAATAATTTCGATGATAACTTACTACACGTGTGACAGTATCTTGGTTATCGGAGGTTACGTCTTTTTGGTGTTTAGCACCAAAACTTGTGATAAGGCAGAGGTTTATTTGGAATAAAACACTATTAACTCCAAATGCTGTTTTTTAATCAAATGGTCACTCTCTTGAATTACAGCAAGTATCAGAGAAGCAACAGACGCTAGTAGGTCACCAACGACGTTTTTTTTTTTCTGTTTTCCTAATCCAGATTTTATCAACTATTTTACACACGTATGTAACCTCCCTGACTACACTGCTTGTAATAACTAGGAAACTTCAGTGACCTGATTGATAACTTGTTTTTAAGAAAATCAGGAATAAAATCGAAATAGGAATATCTGCCAGGAAAATCACAATACATTTTATTCTTAAAATCGTTCAGCCCTAAAACCTACACATAGTTTTTTTCAGTTTTACAGCACTAAACCAAGTGTGGAGCAAGTGAAGCTCATAGACTTCACAGTTTGATAAAAGATAAGATAACTTCAGTGTTAATTGGAAATGTTAACTCACTTGAGGTATATTTATTATTTTTCATTTGTGGAAAACACCTCTCCACATTTGCCACCATGCACAGATTTCAGATTTCATTTTAAATAAGCATAGTTTGTGCCATAAATGCTGAGGCTGATTATATTCTTAATTTAACCTGCAGCTTTGTTTATGTATTGTTCGTACAAAATCGAAAAATAAATTATTTTTCTGAGATAGCTCAGCCCAGCAGGTGGCACGGTGAAAACTCAAGGTTTTCTTTTGCTTGTTCGATATCGCCTCCTTTATTGTAAAAGATAAGTGTCGTGCTGAAGTTGTATATGTGTAAAAAAAGCAGAGAAAAGCAAGCTTATATGTGGGCTGATGACTTATAGTTGAACTGTCGTGTGTGTTCATTATCTGACAGATTCAGTCTTCAGAGGGACCCATCGAGAAGTGTGTTTGTTCATTTCTTCTGCCAAATGTAGAAAAAAGAAACTGCTGCATGTCTCTACTAGACCTTAAAATATGTTAACGAGTCAAAATCTGTGGAGTTTGTGCGAGGAAGAATATTTACAGTTGAGGAACTTGGAAAACAATTTATGAAGCAAGTATAAATCTGGGTCATTATATCGCCCCAGTCTTAATTATTGCATGCGATCAAAGAGCTTGAATGAGTTCAGCTAAACGGATTACAATCTGTTTTTCTTACCATACTGTAATTAATGGTTTGTCGTCATTCTCCATTCATGCGAGGTGCTCGAGCAGCGGCTTATCATCTTCCTTTTTTTGCGCGTTGCGCACAAGCACAAGGGTTTAAATTAAAGTCTGTTATTCGTGAGCCAAAATACAACAAAAAAGAAGCTTGTAATGAGAGCGGTTCATCTGCAGTCACTCGTTAGGAGCAGGGATAAATAAAAGTATCAATTAGCGCTTGTTTTAGGTGTCAAAGGCGCCTCAAAATGAATGCTCTGAGCTATGTGGAATAATTACCTGAGCTCTGCATAAACCATGGGAAGCTTGTATCCTGGTGTGCTCCGAGAGCAAAGTGTCTTGATGAAAGCAAAGTCCACCTTAGTTATGGCTCTAATGTTGCTCTGCCTGATTCACAGGGATTTGCTGTGGGTTTTTTTGTGGCTGAACATGATGCGACATGTTGGTCTAATGCAGTGGTTCTCAAATAGTGGGGCATGCCGTCAAGGGGGGCACGAGGCTCCGTCGAGAGGTGCAGGTTTGACCTCGAGAACCATGCTTTTTTATTTTTTTATTTAAATGTTTTTACTGTCCTAGAATAAAATGCAGTTGCACCTCCACTACATTAGGGGGCAGTAGCGCTTATAGCAGACCCTCAAGTGACACCATAAAAACATATTTAACAGTGATGAGAAGACAGGTGGAGAGAGACAGAGATAAAGAGACAAACGAAAGTCTCCCAAAGCTAAGACAAGGAAATATGAGTTTAGGTAGCGCTTGGTTCACTGTGAAAGCCCGGTGTGTTACTGTGTCTAAAATGTTGGCAGCAGACAGCATGAAGACAAATAAATTAAAGACATTACACCCAAATCATGCTGATAAGCCGATTTTATGTAATTTTATTTTTCACATCTGCCTGTACTTATAACAATTTTATAGACAAATGATACTATTTATAGTCGGGCGGGGGGGGGCAAGATGTTTTCTTCTTCCATAGGGGGGGGCGCGACGGAAAATAAGACGCACTGGTCTAATGTTTGAAATACAAAGGAGACAAACCTAGTGCAGCTATCCAAGCAAACTTGGTGTTTTCTGAGAAGATAAAATACAGTGAGACATCTAGCAAGATTTGTTTCAAGCTTTAGTTTCTATGCGAGTGATTAAACAAAAAAAAAAAAAAAAAGGTCAGTTTATCCTAATTATCCTGGCTATGACACACCCCATTTCCATCTTGTAAAAACAAGAGGGGGTGATAAATTATTTATAAAAGTTGATTTGAGGCTCCAACACAGATTTATGCCACTGTAAATCTGTTGCTGCGATGTCAAAATTGCATACACACAATGTAAGTCGTCCCTATCCAGTGCTTTTACATCACCGTTCCCTCTCAATTCACACTCCAATAAACCAGTCAATATCACAGGCTTTGTCTAGCAGTCTAGATCTGCTGCGTTGGAAGCGCTCACAGCTAACAACACTCAAGACAACATGCATATGTAAAACGTCTTGTTTTGACACATACCTCGTCGAAGGAGGCCCTACATCTGTAAGGTACCGGTGCAGAGATTACAAAGACCGCCAGATAACAATAATTATTTCTGGAGTGGATTGCACAGCCACTCAACAACTCTGAAAGAACATCAATGGCAAGACTAGACTAGTTGACATCATCAAGATGAAGGAAAAATGTCAAGAGTGTGAGCAGGGATCCTGCCAACGTAAAGAGTCCTTTAGCCGTACTACTGGTTCTACTACTGCTTCTACAGCCTTTGTTAAAGAGGTGCTTAATGCTAGGCCGGGTGAGATGGCAACAGTTTTTATTTTTTTTTTGTTTTTCCTCATATCATCCATCCATCCATCCATTGTCTATCCCGCTTATTCCCTTTCTGGAGCCTATCCCAGCGCGTTAAGGCGAGAGGCAGGGATACACCCCAGATGGTCGCCAGCCAATCGTGGGGCACACACACCATTCACACACCATTCACTCTCACACTCACACCAATGGGCAATTTAGAGTTTACCAATTAACCTGAGCATGTTTTTTGTATTGTGGGAGGAAACCGGAGTACCCGGGGAAAACCCACGCAGACACGGGGAGAACATGCAAACTCCACACAGAAAGGCCCCAGACCCAGGCCCAAGGCGGTCTTGAACCTGCGACCTTCTTGCTGTGAGGCAACAGTGCTACCCACCGCACCACCGTGTCGCCCTTCCTCATATCAGTCAACATTAATATATATCAAATTATGAATCCTGTATATATTAATGTACTAAATTGTTCCTCTGAACTTAATCCATTAGGGTTTTTCTTTTAAAGTGATTTGGAAACGACAACATGCGCTGCACTCTGTTGCGTGGCGGACTTTAATTTACCAAAGTACCGCCACATACACACAGTCTCTTTATCTGATTTATTCACATCTTCTTTGATTTATATTTCTCTGGCTGAAGTTGAAGTTTTCTTCTGAAGAAATGCTTATCTCTTTTCATGTTTCCCTTGCATGATCAAACAACAGGAGCTGAGAGTTTGGGCTGGTTTGAAATACTGCCACGTGATTGGTTAAATTGAAAATTCAAATTTTCATATTGTTAAAATTGCATATCATGATGAGTATAAATTAGGTCATTCTTACATATCATCACCCTATCAAAATAATGGCCTATGTAATTTCTTTCAAGTTCTTGGAAAAATACAAAAATCCTTATAAAATGCAGAAAATGTTAATTAGTGACCAATTACAGTGGATGGCTGTGGACATACAGGTCCTTCTCAAAAATTAGCCTATTGTGATAAAGTTAATTCTTTTTCATAATGTAATGATGAACATTAGACTTTCATATATTTTAATTCATTACACACAACTGAAGTAGTTCAAGCCTTTTATTGTTGTAATATTGATGAATTTGGCAAAAAAAGTAAAGAAAACCCCCAAATCCCTATCTCAAAAAAATACCATATTTCATCTGACCAATAAAAGAAACGTTTTTTTAAACAAAAAAAGTCAACCTTCAAATAATTATGTTCAGTTGTGCATTCAATACTTGGTCAGGAATCCTTTTGCAGAAAAGACTGCTTCAGTGTGGCGTGGCATGGAGGCAATCAGTCCGTGGCACTGCTGAGGTGTGATGGAGACCCAGGATGCTTCAATAGGCCTTAAGCTCATCCACAGTCTTGGGTCTGGCGTCTCAACTCTCTCTTCACAATATCTCACAGATTCTCTATGGGGTTCAGGTCAGGAGAGTTGGCAGACCAATTAAGCACAGGAATACTATGGTCAGTAAACCATTTACTACTGGTTTTGGCACTGTGAGCAGGTCATGCTGACCACTGAGCAACAGTCCAGTTCTTCTCTATAGCTTCTCTATAGCCCTGATCAGGCGGTTCTGCCGTTGTTTCTGGTTCCAAAGCACCTGTAGCCCATTTCCTGCACACGCCTGTGCAAGGTGGCTCTGGATGCTTAGACTCCAGACTCAGTGCACTGCTTCCGCAGGTCCCCCAAAGTCTGGAATCTTCTTCATGGTCCGGTCACCTCTTCTCATTGTGCAGCGTTTTCTGCCACACTTTTTCCTTCCCACAGACTTCCCACTGAGAGGCCTTGATACAGCACTCTGATAACAGCCTATTTGTTCAGAAATTTCTTTCTGTGTCTTATCCTCTTGCTTGAGGGTGTCAATGATGGCCTTCTGGACAGCAGTCAGGTCCGCAGTCTTACCCATGATTGCGGTTTTGAGTAATAATCCAGACTGGAGTTTTTAAAAGCCTCAGGAATCTTTTGCAGGTGTTTAGTTAACTCGTTAATTCAGATGAGTAGGTTCATAGCTCATTTAGAGCACCTTTTCATGACATGCAATTTTTTCGAGATAGGAATTTGGAGTTTTCATGAGCTGTATGTCAAAATCATCAGTATTAAATCAATAAAAGACCTGAAACATTTCAGTTGGTGTGTAATAAATCTAAAATATATGAAAAATATATTATCACAATATGCACATTTTTTGAGAAGGACCTGTACAAAGAATGTTGTGTTTTACTTATTTAAAATGAGAAAAATAAAGTGACTTTTTTGAACATTCTAGTGTGACTCCAGGCAACTTTAAACCTGGATTAAACTGTCCTTTCTTTCTGTAGTGAAAACTAAAAAACTTACATTACCTGGAGGTAAATTAAACAAATGTCAGGTATGTCAAACAGGTCAGGAGGCAGCTCCCTTTTCATCACTTTGCCAAGTATTTTATTGCCTTGAACATAACTTATCTATATCCAACATCCAGTTGACAACCTTTTGACACCTGAGATGTGGTAAATTTTCGCAGTAGTGCTGACACTCAACATGTTTAATGGACTGAGGATCCTTGAACTTTCTTTTTTTTTCGTTCTATTTGGCTAAATTTATTGAATTCATTGATTTGCAAAGCACTTTACATTAAATTATTATTAAAGTATAACTTGTGAAATTTAGACTGAATTACTCTAAAACATTATAGCCTAAAGCCTTGATATGATAATGAACCTCATCACTCTCCATGTTTAGAGCTTCTTCTGCACCATAGAAGGTTCTTGAAGCAGCCACCATGAACACCTGGTAAACTGTGTAAATGACTTAGGCAAGAAATAATATGCCTTTAGTAAAAAGGCCATTGTCCTATAGAGCATAAAGACTCTGATCCCTTCAATTGAGGATTAAGGCGATTGTACCAGCTGTAGCCAGCAACAGGAAGAGATGATTTAGGCCAAAAACACACTTTCATCAAAAAATGTCTCAGGCTGTTATTTTAATGGAGTGACGATTTGTCATTCTTTCAAATCATGACGCCTACATTTGCATTTGTAGCCTTTAGATATTTATTTTTATATGAAGCATCATTAAAAAACAGTCTGAATCATGCAATTCTTTAAGACCATTTCCTTCCTGCTTTATTGACAAAGAAAAGGAGGGAAACTTGCCTTGAGGCTTCTAACTAAATCTTGCCTAAGGCCAGCACCACCAAAGCTCAGGTGGTCAATGCCTCAACTAAGCAAAACGTCCTCGTAGGTCCTCCATAGGAGCTTGGCTTTTCTTTTTTTTCTACTACTATCAATTCTCTATTGTTTTTGATTTCTCACAATATCTGTGGGGCAGCCCGGCCTGGCCTGGACCGTTATCCTCTTACCGTTTTCCTGACAGACATTTTCTTGGCCTACAATAGAAGGGAAAGCGTTTTGTGGCTAGTGCCAAACTGATTTCTGCAGTGGCTCGAATTGCTGGTGCTGGCAGTCTGCGTGGCATGTTGACAGGAGCGAAAGAGCCAAACTTGATTTCCTCTTTTCCCGTTCATTATTACAGAATTTGTCGCATAATATGATTATGTGGTGCTGAATTGATGAGTAAAACAACCGCTTTCTTTCCCATCATGTTGTACAATTTACTGACTTGTCTGCACTTGAACTTTGTCTGTACAATTAGCTTATAAATGGTTCGCCTCTGTAATGACACTAGTACCAGACTATGGTCCTAAAATATAGTCTTTTCATGATTGGATTATCTGAGACTGAACCCAATGGAGGATCTTTACTAACGAGATGTTCGGTTTTCCCCTGATGATCTAATTTAAAATGTATGTCCAGACACAACACAGAGTTACCTTCTGTTTGCCTGCTTGTTTAAGCCTAAACTTTTCTTTTTTTTTTTTATTTGTTAAATCACATGCAGAAGCCTGATTTCCATTTTACACTCAACATAAATGTATAAAAACACACACAAGTTCTTTAATATATTACAAGGTCTGCTACACCAAATATTTGAATTGTTAACCAGAAGAAAAGAAACAAGAATCACACTTTAACACATTGCTTGTTTCCAGTGATAGAAACAAACAGCAACAGCGTGGCCTTACTGTACACATGACATTTACACACATTTTTTGTTCTGTAGCCGTGAGTTAAGTTGATTCTTAAGGCAGCTATAACAGGTTGAGTCACACTTGCCAGGTGCTGTGATTTCCAGTTTTATGACACACTCTATATCATCTATAACCAAAAATGTCATCCTTGCACTGGTCTTTCATGAAAAAAACAAACTAAGTGTACAGTTCTAACTCGAGTGTCTCCTGTCACTGTGCAGGTGCTACCTGTTGGATGGGATCTCTAAAGGAGCCTGGCTGAACCGCTCCAGCATCATATTCGCAGGGAATGACAAGTGGTCTGTGGACCCCCGTGTGTCCATTGTGTCCAGCGTCGGGGACAAACACGAGTACAGCCTTCAGATACAGAAGGTGGACGTGTCTGACGACGGCCAGTACACGTGTTCCATCCAGAGCGAGCGCAACCCACGGCCAAAGCTGCTCAACCTCATTGTAAAAGGTGTGTATAGAAGCCGTTTGTTGTTGTGAGTCCTTTTATTTTTAACAGCTTCTTTTTGTTGTGTGTTAAACGTAGTAAATGAGCATTATTGTGTTGAGTCTATTTGTGTTTAATAAGACATTAAGTAGTTTGTTGTTTGCACAGGGAGCCAATTCATGAGCATGGGCTTTAGCCAATCGTGAGTTGCTGGAGTGGTGGTGGGGTTTGTATTCTAATGTCTCATACTGTAAGTTAGAAGGAACCCAGGAATGCTGCTCCCTTAAAAAAATTATTTTACGAAGCCCATGTCCTATGTTTCGTGTACACCTACGCAGCATTCACAAGTCCACTTGACTCTGATATGTTAAGGTTGGAATATTAACAAGGTTGTTATCAGTTAAGCTGTCGGAGTTTGTAACATGCTGTTTTTAATTTCAGTATTGATTTCACAGCATTAGACAACCTGACGGCCCGAATTCACTGTCCAGCGTTCTCACCCTCGCTGTAGCCCTGAGCAGATGTCCGCCGTATTACAAATGCATACCAAACTATTCTTAATGCTGTTTTCAAGGCAAGACAAGGTTGGAATTAATTGCAAAATAACATGATGTGGAAATATGCCCCCATACATGCGGTATTGTATTAATAGAAGAGCTACTGGTCAGATACGCTCCTTGTAAACGTGTGAGCTGTGAGAAAGAAGTGGAAGCAGCTCTCCATCTGGCATTGCTGTTATGGCATATGGAGTGATAGAAAAAAACATGGTAGGGGTGTGATCATACCTGCAGTTTGTTTTGTTTAGCCTGCGCCATGAGGCAAAGTATGTATTTATACACACAGCCATGGTACAAAGAAAATAATTTGTACTAAATTTCACATCAGCTTCCCCACAGAGTTTTCATGAACTCTCCTGTGAGGTTTAAGAACTGACTGGCGATGGATAAAATTGTCAAAGCAAATATGAATTTTCTTTCTCAGGTTTTCGTACCTTTAAGAACACACATTGGCGAATAGTGCAACAAGCCGGAACACTGTGTGCCCCGAGCTTTGTCTTTCCAGATTTTCTAAACCACTGGCTATCATATGTCACCATCCATCTCCTTGCATGGTACTGAGTGGATGTGAGGTGAGGATGTGGTTGGTTTGTACATGCCATAAGTGCCTTTTGAATGATTGTGGTTTTTCATGTGGTTTGTCTAATATAACTACAGGCGAAGGGCTACTGATAATAGTGCAACTCACCCTCATCTGATTTTACCAGCCTGCTGGTTAATAAGCGTTTATAGCAGCCAAAAACGTAATAAAGTCTGATAACATCATACATGTAAAATATATAGAAAATATGAATAATAAATAATAATAGGCCAATAACGCGATAATTGTCCAATAATGTAATAAAATCATGAACTGACAAGGTAATGACTTTTTTCCAACAATGTAATAACTTATTTTATCACCTCAGTTATTACATTTGCACATTTTATAGTTATGAGCTGTTATTACGGTAAGGGCTGCTATAAGCCTTATGAGAAGGTCACTAGATTTAAATTCTCTGTAAACTGGAAGTATCTTTGATCAAGACACAATGGCTTATTCATTGTTTGTTGATAGAAAAAGTCACAAAAACATAATATATAATTTTAAGTGCTCTCCCAGCACTTGTCATGTTGTTAGAGCACCGTGGTAGCTCTGCAGTTATAGAGACTGTCCCATAGCTAAAGGTCAAGGGTCAACCTCTGCCATTGCCAATGTGTCCATCAGCAGCCGTGTTGCTCGTTAAAGGGTCCTGGATCCGCCAGCCCGTCGTCTTCTTCTCCACTTGCCCCCTGTTTGTTCTGGGAGGTAAAATCTGTCTTTCAAAACCTGCCCTTCCAACCCGACTTGAACTGATCCATCAAATCAGTTTCAGCTCCGATACTGACCTTTTTATAAATCCCCATTAAAAAGCATATTACATTTGCTGCAGTGAGCTCATTTCGCTGTGTTAAGTCACTGCTGTCACTCATCATATCTGGCATGTGCTCTGCAGTGAATGCATTTTAACATTAAAAGGCTGGAGAGTTTTTTTTATGGTGAAGATGTGTTTGCTAACATAAAAAGCTGATATTCTTTCTCAAAAAGTACATTTTGTTTTTCACTTTTGCACTTGTACTCGAATTGGCAGATGCCCTGAGAGAAAAGAAGTCAAGATGGAAAAAGTGTATCTACCAGAAGTTTGGAACAATCCAGGTCAAGTGTTTATCATAAAAAAGCCTGAAGACGGTTTACAGTAACACATTGTGCTTCAGGTGTGCCAGCTGCCAAACATGTCTCATTACCGTAAAACACAGGTTGCGCAGTGTAGTGATTAAACTGTACCGAGGTAATTTGGATTAAACAAACATTCACTATGCCTCCGCTCTGGCAACATTTTACAGGTGAACTGTGCATCTAAATATACACGTTCTAAACTGTGCTCATCTGCTTGGCAGGAAGTAATAGTCGCTACAGGACCATCATGTTTTCGTAGATGTTGGCTTTCTGAAGAACATTCTGTAATGGGAATCTTACCAGGGGTGTTTTGGGTCATGGCAGCTTGTCACCCCTGGCCATATGGCCACAATCAAGGCGAAGCAAATGTGCCAGCTGTCAGCTGTATAATACGTTTTGCGATGCCCAGAATTCCTGATGGATGTGACCTAGTGGCTCCGATTGGGTTATTATTTGACCTGTGAATGCAAATTTATGTCCCCTTGAAATGAAAAATGTCTTTGTAATCCTTTCAGATCACAATCCCTGATCATTTGTCTACTTATTTAAGTATGTCTTTCAAAAGCAATCTAAACAAAAAAACTTTTTGTTTTTATGTCAAAATGCATAAACATTTTATCCGGGTAAAAAAAACAAAAAAAGTGACACCTGTCATCTTGCCCAGAGAAATTTGAGCCAATTATATCATTAAATCCACTTTTCAACAATCAAGGTCTTCCTTGATAAAACGTAAGCTGAAGGTCAGCCCCATTCATCATGCATATGTAAAGATACGTCCAATAAAATGCCTTCTAACATTTTGTGCTGCCTGTTAATACTGTTTATACTCGAATAAACTCGACTTGATATGAAAGTTTGATACTATAAAAATGTCTTTTCAGGGTGCATAAACAATTACTTGGTTAATTAAAGCTTAGAGATACAATTCTGTTTGTAATGCCAGACCAACGTTTATTAACAGCTTCAAAACAAGCCAGAGTCCTGAAGCAGCTGTGCAGTGATGGCAAAACACAACCACACACCAGAAAAGTAGGCTGTCATTATGTATTTAGTTCAAATAATGATTGGAAAATATAATAGAGCTGCTAGTGCTTTTTTTCATTATGGATTAATATGCTGATTAATGTCTTGATTAGTAGTTTGGTTGTTTGGTCCAGAAAATGGTGAAAAATGTTGTTCCTACAGCCTAAAATGACATTCTCAGATGTCCAAACCAACAGTTCCCAACCCAAAGATATTTGGTTTACTCTCATAGAAAACTAAATAAAAAAATGGAATATGTAAAATGAGCAGGATAGAGACAAAATCATACTAAAAAAAGAAAAACAGTCCAATGTTCTGGTTGGCAACTGGATCAGCACACATTTCTAAAAATGTCATATCTTGGATCAATATTATAAGTAGTAAGTAACGTTGTTGAAGAGGAATCTGACAGTTAACATCAACTAAGTTAGTAAGTGAGTTACCTGGGCTTACTGATCGAGACTATGACTCACCATTCCTGCATGCATTTTGATGGCATGTAAATCCTTTATATGGGACCATCTAGCACAGGGGTCATCAACCCTGGTCCTGGAGGGCTCCTGGGTGCAGGTTTTTGTTCCAACCAAGCAGTAACACATCTGATTCTACCAATGAAGCTCCTCAGCAAGAGCTCTAGTAGTTGACTAGTAGAATCAGGTGTGTTGCTTCCTGGTTGGAACAAGAACCTGCACCCACAGTAGCCCTCCAGGACCAGGATTGTTGACCCCTGATCTGATAGCCTATGTCTCACCGAGGTGGTCACTCCTCTTCTGTGACGCACCGTTTCCCGGGGCTTTAAAGGTGCTGCAGGACTTGCAGATTCTGCTATTTTTACCCAGTCACTGTGCCCCTGTTGCTGTTGGCTGGTAAATGCAAACATAATGGCATTGTCAAACCCATCAAAATATTTATAAAAATGAATTCAAAATGGAAAAACCATATCTTTATTCTGTGCCTGTCTAGACACAATGTGGACATTTTACTCGCTTCGCTTTTACCAAAGTCTGCATATTCCACCAACAATTAATTACTGCAGCTCTGTAATATAACTGGCTGAAAAAAGTTGACCAAAAGGATCCATACATATGATTTCTTTTTTTTTTTTTTGTCTTTTTTTAGCTTCTAGTATCTTATAGCGAGTCATCAGGCAGATCAGTGGCCATTGAGACAGAGCTGCTGTAAGAAACAAGTACAGATGCCTCCCTCCAGCTAATGAATGGTCATCTCTCTGGTATACAGGGTATTCTGAGGAGCTAAAATCCGGATCATTCTATTCCTAACCGCTCTGTAAGTTCTTCATTTATATGTGAACTGTGATGGCTCCTTGGTAACTTCCCAGCGTATTCTCCTTTTTGTTTATCTACATTGTCAAAGCTCTGTGTTGTGAATCATTACCTGTCACGGTGTGAGATACTTGTGTACACATGCTTAAGCCCACTCATGGAGAACAGAGGGATTTCTTTACAGATGAAATGTAACAGGGGAGCCGCTCTGTCATGTTGCGGAGGCTTCTGGGAGCATGCTGTTTTTTCATCTGCCGAAAGGAAAGGGAACACTTTCTGAGGGGGAAAAAAAAACAGAGAGAGAGTGTGAGAGAGACACTTTAATCTGGGCTTTTCAGTCCAAGCATACAACATTTATTAATGCCTCTACACGAATGTTAAAGTTGAAGTAAAAGGATTTCATGGCATTCGATTTTTTGGCACTTCTTGCCTCGCAAGACACTGCAACGTGAGGCGTAATACAAAAATGTGAGCAAGAAGGGATTACTGTATATGTATGAAAATATGGTCTCGACCCATTACCAGTGCATGGCTGGAATCCTGATCATTTGATCCCCCAAACAATAATACTTATCTTAAAATGCATATCTTTGTCAGCACTTCTGTCTGCTTGGAAGCAATTTAAGGTTGTTAAAATAGTCAGTGTTTTATAATTAAATTATGCCTGTGCCCTGTGTATCTTATACTTCTGTACTTTTTTATTGTTCTATACAGGAACTTGTCCGCATGTGTTTGTATTTTTGTATGCTTGTTTGAGCTAATATTATATGTATAAAATTACAGTTATTACACTAACAATTGTAATGAATCGCCCATTCTCCAGAGCCAATTACTGATTGTCTATTTCCCAGTGAAACAAAAATATTACAAGAGGGATTTTCAATGAAATGCTCTAATTTTATTACACTGTTTAACAGGTGGGTGGGGTTTAGAGATTACTGCAACACAGAGTTGAGGAGAACTAGAGCGACAGAGCTCTTTTCTACACTTTTGTAAACTCCCCTGCAGGATGAGTCATCCTACATTTGAAACTGCTTCACAGGAGAAGACAAGACATGGATTGTGGAAAAAAAGCAAAAAAAGAAATGAAATTTAAGCTGGCTTATAACAAAAGTTAATTAGCACAGTTAAAACTGGGGAAATGAAGCTTTAAAGAACTAAGGAACATATAAATAATCAAGTAGTAATAGTATGAGTCTATCAATTCATATATATGTATATATATATATATATATATATATATATATATATATATATATATATATATATATATATGTATGTGTGTATATATATGTATGTGTACATGTTTGCAGGACAAATTGTAAGTTAATGTAAAACTCGAGTAAGTAGAGCAGCTCCGCTCAGTCTTCAGCTCGTCGTCAATAAACTCCCAGTGTTCTTGGGCACATTGCGGGCGTCCAAAGGATCGGTAAATGACGTCAATCCCAATGCAAAGGAAGCTCCTCTGTCCTCACGCATACAGGGGGGGTCTGTGTGTGGCGGGGACATCGCTGTCGGATCCTTGTTGGTTCTACAAACCTCGGCTGAAAGCTCGACTTCATCTTCAAAAACGCTTGGTGAAACGTAGCCTGTGTGGTCGTTGTGGTGCTACGAGGTCACTATGAGTATATATATGAGTGATAATAAACAAGGTCACACAAGTGTGTGTGTTGAATTCCATGAATTGCCTAATGTCATATAACAAATATGACAGGTTTCCACCTCAGAAACCATCCGTCATCTCAACAAAATTTAGATGTAAAACTGTGTGATTCAGCAAACACACACTTTTTCATTACTTCAATATCAGGCCTCCAAGAGGTCCTATACATGAACTGAGCTAAAAAAACAAAACAATCATTGAGGCCATCAGGCTCTGGTGAATTACTAGTAGGACCCATTTCTTTTCTTCTAGGTACACCTTGCACAGGTAACTGTTGGGCAGCTAAAACCTTGATTTAACACCATTAGACTGAATGGATTCTGCCTTGTAGCTGTGCACTGATTATCATTTAAAACTGAATGAGATATCAATGACATCACTGACAACTCTATGAACTCTGAACATTTACTGCTCCCGGTCCACAGCAGCTTTTTACTTGATCTTTTGTTTTTCTTCTCGGTTACTGTAACGCTGGTCTTCACCTTGCATATCCGCCATGCATACACTGACCTATTTACAGTCTACCCTGACCATTATCTCATGCAGGATACAGTGGAATGAGTGATTGTTATCAGGCCCAGAACGCCCCTTTCTTCTCATCACATGACCACCCCCCTCCACAGCCTCCACGCTTTCCCTCCCCTCTCTGTTAATTAAGATTGTAGATGTGATAATGCATTAAATATGCACAGCACCTCTCATCCAAGAATATCTCCAGGAGGGGGGAAGGAAGCCCCCTTTCCTTCACTAGAAGCTGCTCACATGAGCATCAGATATGTGTTTTAAACAGTCATTATGCACAACATATTTATACATCTACCAAACTAGGACAGGATCCCGAACTGTTAAAATAATTTTTGAAGCTGTGACTCAGTGTGTTCTTCAGGGTTTTTTTTGTAAGATTGGGGTTAACGTTTTCATAAATGTGACACATAATCCCCTATGTGATGAAAATGCTTCGGACTTTAATGTGGATCAGTGTGGATTCAGTCAGTCTGGGAAGAGTGTTTCTCAGCAAGAAGTGAAACGGAGGGTTAAAGCTTCAGGTCGTTTGATGTCAGGAGGAAAGATATAATTACAGAGCATGGAAAGGCTCAGCAAATCACAGTTTATTCTTAACACGCTATGCTATTCTGTCACTCTCATTAATTACTGGTATATTTTAAATAGATTTCATTTTCTCGTGACCTGAGCCCAAAAAAACAGTCCTGTCAATGACGCTTTAATGAATGAATCCAGGGAGTGAACACCTTCTCAGTGACATTCACCTGTCATTTACTGGTGAGAATTCCTCTTGACAATTAGCAACATCAATACTTTAAAGTTCAAGCATAGTTGCAACACGATTTTAACTTCCCCAATATTCAATTAAAGTAGATTGCTCTGCGCAAACATATTGGTTAAACAATTTCCAGTTTAAACTTGATGTCAAGCGGCTTAAACAGTGAACGTTAAGGTCTCCATATTTCATTGCAACTAAAACATAGTGGGACATTTTGTCAATGTTCTCTGTGACTCACCCAACAATGAAATTGAGTGCAAGTATTAGACTGCAGTTTACTATAATTGCTTCTAAGTGTTATAACTAAATAAGTCATTCTCCTAACTGGGCGGCCATGTCAGTAAATTAGGGCCCCGCCCACTGGGCCGTGGGCTTTATCTCTCAGCACTGTTCGATGGATGCTGCAGTTCATTCATTCATTCACTGAGTCTTGGGCTTGTTCTGCTGAACTGAAATCCCAGAATTGACCCAGGGTTTCCCTCCGTGTAGTTTAACTGATTCCCTCTGTGTGTCTTGTACAGTGTTTTTGATTCCTGGTTCCTGAGGCACCGCTGCCATGCACATTTTAGATGTTTCCTTGTTCCCATGACGGCTTCAGATGTTGCCAGGCTTCTTCTGCAGAGCCTGATAACCAGATGATAACTTGAATCGGGTGTGTGGGAAGTAAGGGTTCACCAAAATGAAAATTTGTGGTCGAAACTGAAGCCAAAGAAAATTAGACACTTGGCTGAATACCAAATATCAAATGTAGTTGTTACATTTTTTCACTTTTTTAATATTACATAGATAGTCAAGAATAATTTTTAGGCATGTATTTCCAAGGGAAACATTTCCAGTAAGCACAAGTTTGAGAAATATTGTCGGTATCGAGTAACTGAGCTCCACCAAATGTCCAAATCTCCAAATGTGCTCCACCATAATCCTGAAAGCCAATGTCCTTCACAACTAAACCGTAGATCATCCATATGCATGATGAGGACAGTAAAATTCCCTGTCCTGCATCATCCAATATTGAGACTAACAGTTTCTCCACTGACACAGAACATGCAGGGTTGTTTTGTACTAGTTCATTCCCATTTCCCTCCTGAAAACCTCCTGATGTGAAACCAAAAGCTGTGGTGGAAGGCAGCACTAAGGAGAGGAATGACAACCACCTGTCAGCCAAACACTGTCAAACTAAATAAAAAAGAATTGAATCACCTTGTTTTCTTTATTCCTTAGTTGTTCACTTTAGTACCATAGAGAGCTTCAAATATAACTTTACTGTTACCTTCTGCTGTTTTGGAGTTGGAAAAACTCAATCACAGATTAGCTAACTTGTAGGCATTTTGCCCAGTAAGTATGCATCTAATGTCAAAGTACACTGGTAGGATTAGTTGCTGGCGATATGTGACACTAAATGTCACACATTTTTGTAGTAGAAGACCTGCCAACAAGAGTTGAAAAAACGTTGAGGGTCAGCTGTATAAAAATCGTATAGAATCGCAATTTTTCTTTTTTGAAAAGTATGTTTTTGTGGTGTGGTCCAGGGGCGATCTGTAGCCAATTCTGTGACAATTGCTCAAACTTGCAGGACAGCCCAAAAAACAGATCATTTTTTTTCTTTTAAATGCTGTAAATGTCTGGACCTAAATCCAGAAAACAATGTAGATTCTGAGAGTTAATTTATTCTTTTACACCACATCCCACATTGCGCCTACTCCGAGGCCCCCACCAAGCGTGAAGTGGATCAGATCAATGGTTTTTGAAACATGCAACAGAGAGATACACATTCAGAGATGCCTCGCTTTTATAGGGAGATGATGCAGCCTGGCATTGATATTATAAGCAAAGTGTAGAGAATATGAGTGTGTCCAAAGGAACTGATTTGACATTATGGCCCCTGACATTTAGTTAGCCACTAATCATTGTGTGTGTGTGTGTGTGTGTGTGTGTGTGTGTGTGTGTTGGACTGTGAGCTTATTTTAGCTCCTGTAAATTTCTGTTCTTTCCATTATGTGTTTGCACGTGCCGGGGGCATTCGTGCATCCTCACGCACGCGGGCGGGGGGATTGCGTGTTTGTGCACTCGCATTAATGTGTGTTCTCATCATGGAAATAGCTGATGTTAGCTGGTTAATTAAAATGAGGAAGGACAAAGGTCAGCCACTCTGCTCTCATGTCTCTCTTCTCTAGAGAGGGAGAAGATACAGCATGAGTGCAGAGTAACTTTGATATTATGTCTAGGTGCTTTGAAAGGTTTTTACTGGCATAATAGCTCTATATGAAGGTACCACAATGTCACTGCTGCATATTTATTCTACAGGAATCATTTTAGCCGGCATAACCCAAAATGAGAGAGTTTCCTTCAACTCAGATTCTGAGTGATCTATAATTGAACGCTTGATTCCTCCCTGTATGATGATTCTGGACCTAGTTTACTCACAGTGAATAGCGGAGTGATGTTTTTCGACACTTTGTACTTTAAAATGCGTGTTTTTCGACATCAAAATGAGCGTCAGATTATGGTAATGGGGTTGTTCCAAAGCGGAGAATGCATAGAATTCACTTGGACGCTGTCCCACTTCAATTATCCTTCCCCTCGCAACTTATTCTCCACACGCCTGTACCTGTGGATAACACTTGATGAATGGGCAGGACAGATTTGTCTCTTGTATGTTGCTGAGAGCAATAAATACTTAGTGAAACACTGTCAGCAGCAATGGTTCACAAGGTTCAGAAAACAGTGATAATCTGTGCCGTTCACCTTGAAGCAAAGCCAAATCAAGTTATCCAGTCTCTGCTTTTATTTTAGAAAATCACTGAAGATTGATAGATTAATGTATTGTCTCAAATGGAGGCTTTTTTTGCCTCAGGTGAGCCAGGGGGGGTTAGGTTAGGATATTTAAGGCAGAATAATACTTTGATTCCAAGTTTCCATTTATTCAGTAAAGAAGCCTTCTAGTGCATATTTGCTGTTGCTGCTTTTTGCTTGCACACTTTTACACTGCAATGGAAGGCCACATTTCTATCAGTGAGATGAAATGCTTATTTTTGAGTTTGTGTTAGGTCTTTTCTGTTGCGATGGTATGTCACTCTTCTTTTTTCTATATAATGAATTATTACTGCATTAATGTCATCCACCTTTTTTCCCATTTTTTTTGTCAGCACCACCAGCAGGACAAGTTTCACTTATTATATAAATATGTCAATCACCTACAAAGCTGTGATTGGCAGCCAGTGACCACCATCAGAAGTCTCTCTCTTTTTTGCATAGAAACAGTTCTCAATCATTAATCACCTCAAACCTGTGTCATGCCAGATGTTGACCACTTCTTAAACAGCTCTGATGTTGTCATTTTTACCCAAATGTGCATCTTTAAAGCTATTTAACCACATTATTCACATTAGCCATTTAGAGTCTTCACTTGTTTTTTTCTTTCATGACAACATCTGCTGCAACATAATGTTTAGGTCGGGTACATTTCTAAGTTTTGAACAACACACCAGCTTTTTTATAGCCCCTCTTTATATGTTCAGTGTTTTATGTAGATTAATTACTAGACTAAATGTGAATTTTGGAGATGCAACCCTATCAGGAATTGCCTTTGAGGTAGTCAAATCATGTGTGAGAACAATCTAAATTCGGAATTTCCATCAGCCAGTGTGGTGTTAGCCTATGGCACTTGGTGGTGTTTAACAGTTGGTTCTAAGAGGTGTAAATCACAACAGAGACACGGGTTCTCTCACTTCTGAGAGGATCCAAGCACGGTTCCCGAGGCAGCCTTTATCATATAGTACAACCTTCATCAACAGGACGGTAGCTGTGAAACAGATTTGCTGGGGGTGAGGTATTGGCAGACATCTATGGGATACAATGGCCTTAATTGGGCAGATAAATATCACAGGCTGCACTACAACACTATTGCATAGATCAGCCTGAATCCAGACTGACCAGCAGCAGTAGGGTGTCTCATCCCTGAAATTCATCTGATGCTCAAAGTGAAATTTCTTCTTCTTTGTAGAAACCCTCTTGCTTTGTTAGAGAATCCAATGACCATTTTCTATTTATGGAACTGGAAAAATACAGCAGAGGAAATATAAACATATAAAAAACTAAAACACTTAGTTTGATGATCTGTATGAACATCATCACTCAAACAATCAAAGCCCGACAGTGACGCTGGAAACAAATGGCAAGAACTGACATCTGTATCCTGAAAAAGTACAAGCTCAGGATTTTTAATAATGAGCAATTAATTGAATATTCATGATTTTGGCCTTTCGTTCTCCTCAGTGGGAGTGAATTGTTCTTTCGTCCAGATCTTCTCCTTCCACCCCGGGGGGCAGATGGTTTAAAAAAAAAAAAAAAAAAAGGGTTGATACTGGACACCACAAACGGTTCACATGCTATGTGCACATACCTTCAAGTGTTTGTGGGGATACTCACATGCACAGATAAAAAACACACACTAACCACTAATCCTTTTCAGCACTTGAACCTTGAATTGTTCGGCAGCCCGCGTGCTATTTATCATGAACTTATATGACTCACTATTGAGAGAAATAAACCAGAGCGGAAAAAAAGGGAGGAAGGACTTTGACAAACAATGAATGGATATGTTTAGACAGTCGTTCCAGAGAACGTCTTTATATCTGGACCATTTCATGCTTCTTCCTGGAAATACAGGCCTAGAAACAGAGATACATATGAATATTTGTGGTAATAAATAAAGTCCTCACAAATGGAAAAAGAAAGACAGACTATTGTGTATCGCTGATGATGATGATGACCATCTCTCTCGTAGGCCAAAATTGGAAGTTTCAAAAGACATGCAGAACTATCAACGGCCCCTTTGAGAAGTATGGAAGTTGACAGCTTCTTTGCCCCGAGAAGGCTTTCCACATCTCTGAGAATTAATTTACCAGCAGCTACTGGGAGTTCCAAAACAACAACATCTCTGAAAAAAGCATGAGTCACTGTAGCATCCAATCTGCCCCCAGTCCAACGTGAGACGAGGAAGTGGAACTATACCCAGACACCGGGAGTAACAGCGGAAAGCTGCTGTGATTTTTGCTGTAGGACTTGTCAGAATATATCAAGTTCATTAAGTTTTATGATGCTCTCAGGTAAGAAGTTAACCGATTAGCTCTTCAATATGTGGTCAGCTCATACAAATGAAAGTTAGTAGGAGCAGCAGCTGGGTCAGACGGAGCAGCTGATCGCTCAGCTACGGCTGGATCAATGAGCGATGCTATCGTTCAGCTCCGCTTTACCTTTTGCGTGGATTCATTTAGCTTTTAATGCAATTAGAGTAGCGTAAGGAGTGCAGTTCTGGACCGGAGTAATTCACCTGCTCTGTGTGTGTGTGTGTGTGTGTGTGTGTGTGTGTGTGTGTGTGTGTGTGTGTGTGTGTGTGTGTGTGTGTGTGTGTGTGTGTGTGTGTGTGTGTGTGTGTGTGTGTGTGTGTGTGTGTGTGTGTGTGTGTGTGTGTGTCTGTGCACGCAGCAGCTGCTGCTCACCTCACACTGACATGGCGGCGTCAGCCCCGCCCTCACGGAAAAGGAGAGGGAGCACCATTAGTGATTGACTATTACTGCAATACAGCTAAATTATTATGGAATAAACATAGTAATTATTGCTTAGTTATCACTGTCTTCTAATAAGTCAACTATTGACTCAGTTTAAGTTTGACTGTTTTATCACCTAATGCTTTAAATAAAATAATTGTTGTGCATGTTGATATTACATATCACACACCATAAGCACTGCTGTCTGTGCTCCCATAGAAACATGGTGGGACAACATGGCCGTCTTTGTGGAGGACCTGCTATCTAATCATTTTTTGTGGAATTTTTTTAAAGGATATTCAGAACATCACTATTATCATTAAAAGTTAAAATCCCTGGCACGCTGTGCTGGTGTAAGTATAGAGCACTTGACATATAGAGTCTTTATTCTGAAGCAGCTGACCCTGGTTCGAGTCCCAGCAGGAGCGGCCTTTTGCTGCATGCCCCCCCTCCTCCTCTCCCCCATTACTTCCTGTCCAGCAATTGTATAATAAAGGTGTCTGTGCCACAAAAAGCACTTATATCCTTATATTGCTTTCCAGCGCTTTTATTACAAGTCAAAGCTCTGTTTTTCTTCATGCACCGAACATAGCCTACTTAACAAAAGTTTTGTAAAGTCTCTCAAAAACCACACACTAAGACATTACCTGGTTTACCTGAAACTTTATTCCTCACACTAACACACACTACTGTGGGCAGTAGCCTTTTTATTCCAAGACACGTTCACAGACCCTCAGGAAATCCCAGTGTTATCACCTAAAAGAACAGATTCTACAAACTCCTCAAACTCATTTTTTTCACAGATCTATAACAGTAACAAGTAAAGGTTGTTACACTAGATTCATCACAAGTTATTATATATTGTATTTTCATATCTCAATGTATGCCCATGTCTTACCCAATGTACAATTTGTCTATTAAGACTATGTAACAGTCTACTTAAGCTTCCACTTTTGCCTTTTTGTGATTTTTATAATGTTAGGACCTTGCATGTCTCTCGACCAGGCTTCAACATGCTCTGAATGCTTTGTTACGTCACCCTTTTAATAATATCTATAGTAGCGGTGTTTGTGTTTTATCTGTCGTCACTTAGTCCGCTAGATATCTAGAGTGGAACAAACCGATGAGCGACACAACCAGTGGACTGAGACACGACGAGCCAGAACCAAGCTCTGACTGGGTGTCTGCCAGCTGCCGGCCGCTCCCTCACCATTAATCACGACCCCGGCTCTAAAGTTGGAACTTTGACCTTTACCACTGCATCAAGGCTCAGTGGCAGATGGAGACTGAGCTTTGTGTCCTCACATCGGATCATCCGTTTCACACAAACACACACACATGCACACACGAGCAGATACACTCTTCCTCACATGGAGGATCATCCATAGCAATAGATGTTTGGCCACAGGCTGATATTTTCTTGTCGGAAAGCAGTATGCCCTTTTGCCCATGTGTGACGCCCTTTCATTTTGATAATAAATTATTTGAAATAAACCGAGCCCTTCATACAGTACAGATGTTTTCCATACTGTAAGAACAGTGATCTTCCCTGAGAGAGAGAAGGATAGTGGCTCACACAGAGGAATTTTGTTTATCATAAGAGAGATGACAAGGCTGAAAGACACTGATTAGCATGAATAAATTAGAAAGTATTTCAATAAGTGGGCGATAGCTTATCTTTGAATTACATGCCCAGTGCAGCTCTCCAATTGAAGATTAATTGTCTCACACAAGGTATTTTGAAAAGTTCATTTTCATCAATTGATTTCCCTTAATTCATGAAATCCCCAGAAGTGCATGAAATTGGTAACAAGCTCTCCATAATCACGCTTTCTGCGTCGTTAACCTCATTGGCAATTACTCATCATATGTATAGGTTGTGACATTTGCGGAAGCATGTTATTTTTGCACCATTAGGTCATGACAGGAATATTATGAACTAATGGTTAATTACAAGTTGAACAAAAATAGTGTTCAGGGGTTTTCTTCTGATTCCTGCAGGAAGCAAAGCTCATTCTCATGATTTTTGTGTTCTTTTTCTTGCTTATCAGCCCCAAAAACTATCTCACTATCTGCCCAAATAACCTTAGCCGGCTTTCCTAACCCTCACAGAAATGATGAGTGCTGAGTACATTCTCACACAAAGCCCAAAGTGTCAGTCAAAACTGTCCCAGCAAATAACCAACAACCAACCAACCGAGATACCTTGAAATCTGTTTCTGTGGCAACACTGTGGCAGCATTCAGATACTGAAGGCTAGCAGGAGAAGTGTCCAATTTATTCTTTTTCTCCAAGGCTATCACCACCTCACCGGTGCGTTCTTGTTACCACGGTATTGGGGTCATTTCTGTTTTAGTTAGGGATAGGAATGCAGCCTTGTAGTGTGGGGAAAAAAGTGGGTTACTGAAAAAAATTGATAGAAGAATATAACTTTAAGGTTGGAGTAATGGTCATAGATTTTACAGTACAAATGTGTGCCAGGCGTATTTGCAGTGATACATTGGAGTGTATTGCTGGTGGCTGCTAGGGTGCCACATCAAATGCAACAACTAGGTCACAACTGCACACAAAAAAAAGCTGCAACACAGCAATCCCATGTTAAGCACAACAGTTTGCACCATATCGGAAACACTTTTATCACAGAAGTCTCTGATCCGTTGCACCTGAAGCTGCCGCTGACATGCTGTCGTACTGTTCTCACGCCATCACCCACCATCATTGGACCCCCAGGCGAATTCCTGCAGCACATTAATAGGGTAAATCACTGAATTCATCATACGTAATGATACCATTATGGAATAATGTTCATCAGCTAATGTGCACTTGCTGAGAATCTATTTGTGTCTTTAGCTGTCTGCCACCACTCCTCATATCTCAATTCTTTATTAACCCACCCAATATCTTAGCCACAAGGAGATCTCTGACTATGAAGAGATGCCAAAAACAGACAAGCAATAACGACTGATGAGGTTTTATGATTTGGCCCTGCTTTCCAGCACTTGGTCTATTGCTACTGGGCTCCAATAAATGGAAAGAAAAAGAAAGCATCCCCTTTTTTGGAACGTTTTTTATTGCTTTTTATTATTGTTGTATGGGTTTGTGTGTTTTTACTGTTAGAAAAAAGATTGAGATTGATATATTTAATAACGCTATGAGAGAGCAGCAGCAGGTGATATTGGACGTAAAGCTGGAGTGACTTCTAAAGTGTATGGGCTGAGAGCTATTGTATATTATTGTACGTGTGAGAGCACACACTGAAGGCAAACACACTCCTGTACTCATGCACACACACATACACACACACACACACAAAACAGATCGCTGTCAAGGGTTTCTGAAGGATTTTTTAGATACAAAAAGTCAATATTTTTTTGTTTTATACATTATTGAAGTCACTATAAGTTAACTGGCTGAATCTCAGAGATAGGAAATTACGGCATGACAGACAAAGTCAGCTTTCTTTACTGTACAAAATGCAAAAATCTATTGAGGGGCCATGTTCTTTTTCCTCTAAGGTTACGTGTTACACTCACAACTGCCTACAGCAAAACAACTCCTGCCAATAATAATATATTTCTCTTTCTTCTTTGTGGAACTTTTTTCCAAAGTTAAGAACTACAAATAGTCTGCTTCCGCTTTATGACACAGCAAATGGAAGTTAATCCGTTTGAGTATTATAATCTGTCAAAGTTTATGTTTAGTTTTCGTGTCTGACACCCAATTATTGGACTAGAAGTTAATTATTTCCTGCCTGCCGTGGGTGAAAGGAAAGAAAACCTTTTCAGAACAGCTGTGTGGGAAGAGTCTCATTACTGAGGTGTATATTACACCCTACAATCACATGTATATTTTATAGGCATATTTTATAGGTACATTATAATCCATCCATATCCATATCATCTCTAACAACCTGCACTTTGGGGACGCTTTGGAGTCGGTAATTTTAGTATTGCCAGAAGCTATTCAAAGATCCCCCAAAGATTTCTTAACTGCATCAACCAAAGCTGGAAAGTAAAGCTCAAATCTGCCTGTGATCCAATTTTAAAGTGCTGCATGTCATTGATTAAAGACAATCTGTGTTCAGATTAGGAGGCATCTGCATTTTAATAAGACCATTACATCTTATTGTGTTTGGACAGGAAATAGGCCCACGGCGGTTCAGAGCGTATTCGTTCATTTCCTCTGTCTTTGTAGGTTGATGGTGGACGAATAGAGGACTTGAATTACACAAAATGAAAAGGTCTTTCTCTCTCTCTCCCCCCCCCCCCCCCCCTCACCCACCTTCCCTTGCTCTCAGCTCTCATTGACTCCCCTACACCAACACTGCCATCCATTTCAAGTGGCCGGGTTTCCCGTCTGTGCTCTAATTGGAAAGCTGGATGGCAGCAAGTTTAGCCAGTAATAGGGCGCCGCACTTCAGTCAGTCAGGAGAGGGCCTGTCAGAATTCATAGAAAAGCCCAGTTCTGTGCATCACACACACCATGCGCCTCCAGAAGAAAACCCCCTGCATTTTAATAGTGCAGCTGTAAGCATTTCTGTAATTCAAGGTGGCGTCATTAGAGGCTTATTTATTCACCCGAGGCGTCTGCCAGGAGGGAGATGACACCGCCCAGATCAGCTGTGGCAGCTCACTCTCAGCACCTCCCACAGGGCTGGAGAAGGGGAAATTAGAGAGGAATGGGCAAACATGACAATCATGGCGTCATTAATGAATTAACACGTACAAGAAAACAGCACGCTGTGTGTGTGTGTGTGTGTGTGTGTGTGTGTGTGTGTGTGGGGGGGGGGTTTTGAGGGGAGGGTTATAGTGTTCAGTTGTTGAAGGGGCAGAACAGTCAGGACTGTCTCTGATCTTTTGCTGTAAGAGATGTGAAGAGAATATAATAGAGCATCAGAGAGCAGTATCCTACATATAACATATAATCTAATGTGGAAACGAATAATTCAAGCTCAAATAAGTAAACACAGTCTAAAAGGCTTCTCAGAGCAGAAATGAATAACCATGTGAAAATGTTACACTTTAGACATAACCACAATCATTTTCTAAGCAAATTTAGTCAACTGGTTGCTTTAACATTAACCAAACTTATTCATTATTCATTTGCCATGGCTGGTTTTTATTCCCTAATAAAAACACAAAGTAGCTGCCTAAACTTTGAGTCTATGACCTATCGATGTGGGCACCAGTTTGGAAGCACGCCAAAGGATTTTCTGGACAAAGTAGTTTTTTTCTTTTTTTTTTAAAGAAAGTGTTTGAACAAATCAATACTCTGTCATTATGAGATTTTTTTTTAAGTTTGGGCAGTGCTTTAAGCAGTAGCTTTGGTTCCTTATCACATTGCTCGGCTTGTTGCCAGCATGTTTTCATTGCAAAGGTCCTTGTTCATCATGATAGAAGCTTATTCCCTTAAACACTGTAGCAGATGTACAGAGCGAGCATTCACTACTTATCCCACTTTAACTGTGTTGAACTACACTTTGTCAGGTGAACAATGACATGATATGCCCTGATGCACAGCGCCAAACACACAATAGACACACGGAAATTTATAAAACAAAATGATTTAACGCATTTCTAATGAAAGCTGGCACATCAGGCTAAACTCAGGAAAAATGTCCATAAATACATCATCCTCTGTGGAATTCCATTTGCAAAAACTACACACTCGACCCATGAAATCGCTTGTTTTGGACGATGATACGTTTTCCAAACCACCTGACACGAGACAAAATGAACGACAATGCTGAGTGCTAAATAGAAACCTGTGACATCACACATATTTGCACTGGAGCTATTTATGCGTTTTCACACTGGCCCGGTGTGAACCAATCCCTTAAAGCATCTGTTGGCGCCTGTAAACTGGAAATTCATTTTTTTCATTTTAGTGCAGCACAAGAGTGCACAACATTCTCACCAGAGCAGGTTTTCTTTTTTTTAACATATTTGGACAAGTTTTATTGGTGTAAAGTGAGATTATAATTCCTCTTAAACCATATTCATTGTCATTATCCTCCGTACAAGGTTAAAACAGCATTCTTTCTGCTGTATTGACTTTTTTTTTTTCATTGCCATGGTTTATAGAGTGTAAACTGAACAATGCGATTCACACCATTACTCAGACACGTACACTCATGAGATTAATTTGTCTCACTAATAAGTTTGACGTCCGTAAGAAATTGTCCATACCCAGAAACAAGGGTGGTCTGGATAGTCGTGATGTTCATCTTTATTATTTGGTGCACTATACAAGACACCCACTGTCATGGGCATACAGAGATAAGAGTCAATATATAGTGGGTAGTTTGGAGTGGATGGAGGAGAGAGTTGTATTTAAACACTACAAGTCAATCTACAACCGAGGAGGAGCACATTGGAACACAAGAATATCACCCAGATAGGACAGATTAAAAGAGATGGAGATATTATACCATTTCAACGAGTTCATAGTTTGGCCGAATGATTCTGCATTTCTACAACACCTATAACCCAGAATTGCACATCCAAGGGAGTCATATTGGGTTCTAAAAGCATTCTGGATGGCACACCGAGGTACGCTGCTACTAAGTGAGGAACTGTCTCAGTTATATAAAAGTTATTAAGTCTGTCCCTCCCTGACAGCACTATCCCTATCAAATTACAATAGGAACAAGACACTGGTTCACAGCTCACTGTGGATCAATGGGACTCAATAATGAACCTCTCAACTCTATGTCTAACCGTGTGAGATATCAAATTATTCAAATGAAACTCATACATAGAGCTTATATAACACTGCATAGGTTTAAAAAAATTAACCCAAATGCTTCTAAATTGTGCTGTCATGAATGTGAATTGGTACACCTATGCACCGTGGTCCTGTCCGTTGGTGGAAAGATACTGGACTGAGGTAATTGATATTTTTAATGAAGCAGATAATGAACATTCATATTTCATAGTTCACAAACGAACATAGCGGGGAAAGTATTAATCAAATATTGCTTCCAATAGATTTTCTGTTAATTTCCCACTCCTATTAGGCGCCTTATGGACTCTACTTAAGGACAATTTGAACAATCAAAGGTAACACTTTATTTAAATGGGGTTCATAAGACCATCATAACCCTGTCATGAATATTAATAAATGCGTATGACAGTTATCGATTATTGTAATTTTGTAAGGTATGTCATTTTTGATGCAAAGTTGACATCAGTCGACATGTATATGTTATGACAACTAGACCAAGACAAAATAAGCTGTCATAAACATGACTTAACAGACCTTACTGTCAAACTTTAAGAAAAAAAAAGTTTATAGTATCTTACATAGACATTAAGCTGTCATGTATGGTTCGTTTTGACATTAGCTGTCACAGGACCATTGTGATTGTGTCCTGAATGTGGTGCTTTTCATTATGTCAAAAGCTCAATAGTTTTTTTCTTAAGTTTGACAGTAAGGTCTGCTATGTCATGTTTATGACAGCTTATTTTGTCTTGGTTTATGTCAAGTTGTCATATCACGACATGTCAAACGATGGCAACTTTGCATCAAAAGTTACATATTTTACCGGATTGTTGAGCTGCTGTAATTTAAGCCACGTCTTCTTGACTGGGGTGGTGTTGTGACAGTAACATTGTGGCCCGGACAAGTTTATGGTGTTAGGAAAGATGCGCTGGCATCATAATCCCTAATGTTACCCTTGTACAAACCATCCTTTTAGAAATTTATAGAAATATATAAATCTCAAAAAGCATGCTTAACACTATTAATTAATACAAAATGTAAACCCCTCAGCCCCCCAGTATGACGGACTAGGAAATGCAGCTGGACACCTTTGTGTCACATGCAGTGTAAAAACCTGTAAACAAGTGTTTTTAAATGACCTTTTTGCTGGTTTATTCCCTCTGACTGACCTGCTGGGATCTCTCCGCCTCGTGTTGCTTTAGCTCCGGTACGGCGTGCTGGTTAAAACAGGATCCCTGGTCACTGCAGCGTGTCCGGTGTCCTGCAGCATCCCCAGAAGGCTGTGCAGAGTTTCATGAGAGGAGCGTCGAGCTCTGTGCAGACCCTCCCGCTGAGCCCCGTGAACACTGGACACACCGGCAACCACAAACCTACCCCAATTACACCCCTGCTGCTTGACAGGTTTTACTTCAGTAACCGTTCACTAACGGTCCTTGTCGCCGTTTGCTCCCGAAGCTAAAACCGTCTTTATGTGTAAAATAAGCTGAGCTAAACTCAGTCAGGTTTGAAGCGTGTGGTCTGGAGGGGAAAAGTTCTCCACCTTTTCTCGCTGTCACCCAGCAGCCCTCTGCTCCTACACCTGCTTTCCACAGTAAAGCCTTGTATGTTGCCTAGCAACGAGACTCCCATTTACAGTATACAAAACGTTCAGGAGGATTTTCTATTCATTTTTAAATGAAGAACAACAGATGGCAAAATCCTGTTGTGTTTATACATTAGGTGTATCTAAATTCTTCCTATATACTGGTCTGTATCTATACTTAATACTTACTAGCTCTACTATTCTATACTTAATACTTACTATCTCTACTATTCTATACTTAACACTTACTTACTTGCTTGTCTCCTCTTGTTGGATTTGTCTTGTCATACCCTGGCTAATGTGAGTCTTGTCATACATGGTTTTTGTTTTTCGTCTGAGCAACATTAGGTAAAAGTAGCCTTAAGCTACTAGTTTAGGATTGTCTCATCTTGTGCACTTACACTTTAATGTTGTTGTACATGTAAACACATAGGATAGTGGGATAGTGAGAAAAGTCATTTTGATTCCTTTGTATGTCAAGTACATGTGAGGAAATTGACAATAAAACTGACTTTAGCATTGACTTTTGACTTACTATTGAGACACAAAATTGCAAATGGCACCATATCTGGAAGATGTAGTGTCATGTATCCCAAGTATTTCATTGTATTGTTTCTACCTAAAAGAAGTTAACATGCTGTGTGCAGTACATTTTGAGAGCAGAAACTCTACATCCTACATCTGTTTAGGTTGAGTCATGCCACAGGTCTAAATATTGTCTAGTTACAATAGTTTCTATTGAATATATTACTTTCAGTTGTTCAAAGTCCTCCCTTTTCCATACAGGATTCAAGTTTTTCCCAAATTATTGCGTAAAGTATTCTTTTTTCCGGTACTTGGATGTTTCTTCGCTGGGACGAACGCAGTCATACAGTAGAGTAAAGCACCAGAGCTGTAGTAGCTCTGAACTGAAAAACAGAGGGCACTTCATCTGAACCTTTGAAAAGCTCTCAGTCCCTGCCAAGGAGAGATAGAATCAGTAGACAACGCCAACATTTTCAATTTTGTGCTATCAGACACTGAGGAGATGTGTCAACAGTGGGGTCCTACAGCGGGTAAACACAGGAGTCTGACAAGCAATAACCTAGATTCAACATCGCCTCTGGTCCTCTCCCACCCAATGCCGGGAAGGACCATTTCATTTAGATCAACATCTGTTGATCAAGAATGACGCCTAACTCTCAACAGGACTAAAAAAAACCACCGTGCTGAGAATTTATCCCAGGCACGCCCTCGTATCACGGAGCGTTCTGCTGGTGTCGGGATGGGTCAGTGCAGGCTGGGGTGATACAATTCTCCTTAAGCCATACAGGCCCCAGTTATGTGAGGATGGCTGCGTTTATATGCACATCATCCTGTCGGCTATCGGTCCAAAAAAGACAACATGCTGGTGGGTCTAAGGGAGGAAATGGGAATACAGTTGAACCAACCTTTCATTTGTTAGTATTTTACCCGGCATCAAGGGGGATCACGGACTGGAAAAGTTCGAAACCCCTGATGACAGAGAAGTCATTACTGTACAGCACAGTCCACTGCAGAAAAGCTGCTCTTGAGATTCAAATCGTGCTGATTAAAATAGTGTCTCATAAGCCTGTGTGTGTATGCGCGCGTGTGTGTGTATGCGCGCGTGTGTGTGTGCACACTCACATGTGCTAGCATGCATGCTCATTTGAACGTGGGTAAGCCTTTGTGGGAGGCTGCATGTGTTTCTGTGTGTTTTGAGCTGTCTAAATACTGAAGCTTTAACGTCAACCATGAGGATTTAAAGACCCCGGAAACTCACCAATTACGGATGCAAGTGGTGTCCAGCATTGACTTTTGATGTGCTGCCTTCAGTGGAATACAACTTCACTTTTTTCTTATTCATGAGTGTGCTGTTTAAGGACTTACTTGGATAAAAATGTTTTGGGCCCCCCCCCTCACCGGTAAGCCGCCAAACGTGATAATTTGTGGTTTTATTACCGCGATAAGAAGAAGTCTATATCGCCACGGCCATAAATATTCAGCTGCCCTTTCCTTGTGATGAGAAAAAGAAGAGGAAATGGCTGCAGTTAATAAGGTACCTTACAATTTTTTTTAACGAATGTGGAAAAACAAAATTTGCCACCTGCTGACCGAAACACAAAGATATGGAATTATAGAAAGAAATAGAACTATAAAAACCCACAGTCTAAATCAGTGCTATCTGCAAAGAGCTGGTTTTGGCTTTTTCCAGTGGGTGCTCACTTTAGCTAGGTTACCTTTTTTGGTTATATTATGTCATGTTTTTTGTATGTTATGTGTTTTGGTTGTCAGCCTACACACCTGCTACCACAGTATTATATTCCTACAATTAGATTATCACAGCCATTGACAATTACACTGTAATACAAAACTAATACAAAACTTAAGTATGATGATTGATGTTGACTATTTTTTTTGTTTTGCTTTTATTTATTTATTTCTTATGTGATAATGCCACCCCACAAAAAATTTCTAGATGTGTAGTTTGTTTTCCCCCAGCGGCAAAGTGCTGGGCCTTCTCAATTTGCATGGAGCAAGGGGAAGACTTTCCAATTCCCCAGCCACCTTAAAAAATAAGCTTACCCTTGCCCCCACCAGTGGTGGCCATCAACTGCACAATTCTGCCATTGCAAAACTTTTTTCCCCCCCTTCACTTAAATTTCCTCCAATTCTGACCAATATTTCACTGGATTGTCCGATGCCGCCACCGATGCTGTATGTCAGTCCGCTTGAGAAAAACATCCCGTCCATATTCAAGAATGCTTCCTGCCCTTCACTAACTGTAGGATGGTGCATGAATTTACCAGGATTGCTGTCTATTACGCAGAGAGACTTGACACGGAGTCATTTATACAGCCAATAGGACAGATCCACACAGAAGGCTTTAATTGGTGCGACTCCCAATGGAGTAATTATCCTCACCAGTGACAAGTACGCTGGGAGCGACTCAGACGAGGTAATAACAGCTGACTGTGGACTTCTCCAATATCTGCAGCGAGGTGATGTAGTTATGGCAGGCAAGGACTTAACCATTTCTGGGGTTTTGGCGTCACATTTCCATTTTTCCTGGTCAATGAACAGTTTCCAGTGTTTCACACTGGGAGCATTCCTTTCAGAAGCTGGCATTGTTGTTTGAAACCACATCTCATAATCACCAGTTTACTGGGAGAAAAAATAAGATACTGAAAGTATGTGTGTCTCACTGTGTCCCACCCACTCTCCATGAAATTGAGTGAATTAACTGATTGTCACTGTGTGTCGAACACTGTTGAATAACACTGATTCATGCTTGTTAAGGGAGAGACGGTTGTGCTTTGCCCCCTTGTGGGCATTTTCCACCTCCCGGTTCTTATGACTGATTTATGTCTATTTGTTTTGCAGAAAACATTTATTTGAAAAAAAAGGAACACCAGTTAAACAAATGTGTTATTCTTCTTTATAACCACATAACATTTATTTGTCGAAATACATGTTATAACAGTACTTGAGGTGTTGGTCTTTATGAAATGGTTCCAGAGTGTCAATGTTAGCAGCTCATGTTGGCAGGATGACAAGGTCAAGAGGAAAGAAAGGATTGTCAGCTCTGGTCTGGTGTAGGTTGCTCTGGAGCAAAAATCAATCGTTTTTTTTTTTTTTTTGCATCACATGATCACAGGGTGTTAAAAAGTGTCCCTGTCGGTTCCATACGTGCAACATAAAATTAACAATAAGCAAATTAGTGACTAGTATTAGTATAAAATAATAGTCCAATTTGTAATATGTTAAGTAAACAAATGGGTTGGTGAGGGATCTAAAGGAGTGTTTGAACCTGGAAACGACTTTTACATCATGTGTGTCATCACTTAACAAACAAATAGAATCTGAGCTGATGAAAGCTGGCCCGGAGAATATTAAACATAGCTATGGCTAACAATTTAATGGCCGCTCATGATGGATCTGTCTATAACCGAGGCTAACCATAAAATGAACGAAATTAAACACGTCCACCACGGTTCTTTTAAAGAGAGGTAAATTAATTATGCACTATAAACATACACAGGATACAGAACACAGCCAGGCTGTGGGACATTCATGAGCATCTCCCCCAGCTAACATGTTAGCAGTCAATACAGTCTTCACTTCTCTTATAATTCAGTCTTTCTTAGTATCATGGCAAATCTTCAGTCGAACAGGTGTTATTTTAGAGGAATTAGTAGTAACGTGAGAAAGCCCTATCCTCTACAGAATACATTTAACAAGATGGTAGTATCAGACTAAATCATGGAGTCTATAATCCAAGGTATCTATGTTCCCTAAAGTAAGAGGCCATTTAAGCCCAGAATATGTAGCAGATCTTAACTCAAAACTGGAACACAGGCAGTTTCTCCCCCTGGCATTCCTGTTGTGTAATATCACATGTAGATTATATTGGTGTGTGAATCAGAGGTTGCACATTTCAAATGCTAATCTTGATTCTGTATGTCTTTTTTCCCCTTTCAGTTCCTCCCAAGATTTATGACATTTCCTCTGACATGACGGTAAACGAGGGCAGCAACGTGTCACTCATCTGCACGGCCAGCGGGAAACCCGAGCCGACCATTTCCTGGAGACACATAACCCCATTAGGTGAGTTCACTTCACCCCTCACATGCCCATACTAATGAACGGCGGGATGGATAAATGGACGGACCGACAGACGGATGAATCGAGGGAGGAAATGAAGCATGGATGGGATCAATAGGTGGTAGACTGAGAGGGAGAGAGGCCCAGGTAGTTACGCCGTGTTATTTGATGAAGGGATGGAAGGGGGGGAACGGTCGGGGTGACGTGGTTGGATGAATGAGACAGTGAGGGAGGATGGATGGATGGAGGGATGGAGGGAGGAGGAAGTGGACGGATGTAATAACAGTCTCAAGTGAACATACGGCATTGTTTAAGGGGAAGAGACCACAGCTCGAGGCCCTGCATTAATGTCACCACCCAGCACCGTATATCTATGGAAGGAATTAATGTACCCGGCTTTTAAACGGTTGCAGCAAATCAATCGGCTCGTCAGTTTTTGTTAAGGAGTTATTAAGCTGTTCCAGTTCCCACTGACTGACCTGTCTCACTTTAGCTATGAACAGTCGAAGATGGAATGGTAACTCAGCAGCTAAATAAAAGAAATTAAATTACAAATAGTACGAGCAGTTGCTGATGTGCCTGTACATCTCAACCACTTTTATGAACCTTATTAAATGAGGCCCATGTAGTTTAAACATAAGAAAAACACAACAGTTTACTGCAGGCTAAATTTATAATAAAAGAAAAAAATAAACCTGCTCAAACACTTTGTTCGTGTGATTGCACATCATGAAATGGATCATCCTTTGTGTGGTAAACTGTTTCTAGCTTGTTTCATTATACAGTATTTATCAAATTACAATGTATTTCTCCAAATAATATTGAGTTAAATTTTGAGAAATCAAAGTCATATAAATTGGAAAAACTCTCACAGTGACAAAACGAATAAACTCACAACTTAAACTGAATTTAAACAGTAAACGGTCTCTTTAACTGTGAGACCATTTCAATTGTTTATATCCACAATGTTTTATCATCCGAAGCAATGGAGTGAAAGAGCTTCGGGTGCACAGATGGAACTCTAGAGAATGAGTTAAAGAATGAAATCAAAAAGAAGATATCTTCTTTTCAAGATGTAATTTACCCCAAAAAAAGCTGCCATATACTGTAGGTTATAATCAATATTTTAAAATAAGAAAATGTCACTCTTTTTTATGTGTATATGCAAAGATTTTGAAAAGAGACTTTTCAAATAGTTGAAGACTCCCCTCCGCTCCAAAATGTATTTTTCTATTTGTTCTTACAGTCGTGAGAAGTTGGAGCTTCACGGCGGAATGATGACCCTAGAGTTTGACACTAGAAAGCTATTTTCACATTCATCTGCTGAAAGTGGAAAAGTTTCTCTGTGCTCATTAAAAATAGAATTTTAAAGGGCGGGCCTACACACCCGATTCATGACAAAAAAATTTGGCACTGATCCCTGTCCGATCTTAAACAAGTGCGCAACAGGATGCATCTTCTGTTGCTGTTGTTAAAAGCTTTGAAATGAAATATATTTGCATATTCATAGTTCTAGAATTTTCAATGAGAGATAATGAGTAGATGTCATTTCAAGGATTTTAACATGGCGACTGTAATTTTCTGTCAGACACACAATATTGTTCCAAGCAGATTGTTATGTCTAAATATATGTTTGGAGGAGATGTTTAACGAAAAAAACAAGATAGTTTGAGATATTATGTTACTTGTTCAAGCCATTAGTTATTGTGACACAAATGCTTATTCTACCATTAAATGTCAAGATTGATGAGAATAGAGCATTTCTATGTATAAAAATCACTGTTTTGGCAGCTCATAAACCACTGTCAGAGCGGCATTAAAGAAGAATGTCTTTATTATTATTATTATTTATTATAATTTGTTTAGCTGGCTGCTAGTCTGAGTACACATACACCATTAAGTGCTTTGAACACTGAATCCTCCCTGTGAAAGCTCATTTTCGAAGCGTTTAACTGTTTCTGCGAAGCCCCCACCTCGCCATTCCTCATCCTCCCTCATTTTCATATTAATGGTTTAGAGCATGTGGCGCTTATCTGATAGCTGCGAGGACGACTACATTTATCTTATGGCTGTCACATCCTGCCCTGATTGCGTTGGGGGAGTTTTCAGCCGATGATCAAAAGAGTCCGAGTGGCAGTCACTCATCCCACTTTGAAGTGTCCCCACTTTGAAGTACGCCAGCCAAGAAATGATATGCTGGTCAAATGAAAGGGCCCGGGACTAAATGTAATCACAGACACAGTCTCCGAGCCCGTCAGAGGAGACGCCATTTGCAGTGAACTCTTTGAGTCGCTTATTGTGGTGAGGGCGATTTGACCAAAGGACGCGTTACAACTATAAAGGTTGTAATAGGCTAATTACCTGTCGATGGAATTCTATTCAACTTTTGGATGTGGATGGTCTGCTCAAGCCAATGTGGAGCTTATTGTTGTCGGAGTCGATAAACGCCAACAGGTCATTATTGCCGGAAGAAGCTATACAGCAACACGTGTATTATATACAGCTCATAAAAAAAACATTACATTTTGTTGATGCATGTCTCATTAGTAAAAATTGTGATGTTTTAGTCAGACATAATTTATGTCTGGACTACACATCTGCTTGGTATTACAGGAATTATTTAAGGTAATTTCACTATGGAGGGGAACTTATTAAGGTGAGATGTTCCCGTAAAGCAGTGGTTCTCAAATAGTGGGGCACGCCCCCCGGGGGGGCACGATGCTCTGTCAAGGGAGGCAGGTACTGTCATAGAATAAAGTGCAATTGCCCCTCCACTACATTAGGGGGCAGTGGCGCTCTCATTGGCAGACTGTGTGCAAGGAGTATACAGCACAGAGCATGAGTATGAAGTGTAGACATGAAGTGTAGCAGACCCTCAAGTGACACCATGAAAAGTATTAAACAGGGATGAGAAGACAGGCGGAGAGAGACGGAGATAAAGAGACAAACGAAAGTCTCACGAAAGCTAAAACGAGGAAATATGATCAAGCGTCTGTAGCGCTTGGTTCACTGTGAAAGACTGGTGTCTTTCACAGTAAAATATTGGCAACGAACACCATGAAGACAAATAAATCAGAAACATTACACCCCAATCACACTGATCAGCCGATTTTATGTCATTTTTATTTTTCAGTATCATATGGTTTGACATGGTCAGTCCAAAAATCATGCTTGCATTAATGCAAATGTTTAATTAAGGATTTAATTTTATTTCTGAATTTCAGATGCCCTTTAAATCTTTTCTGTTGCAGTTAATAAATTTATTCTTGTAAGTTGATCCATATTTCTTTCTTTTTTATTCTCTTATACATTAATAAGGATACAGTGTTATGCAGGGGTACTACAATTTTATAGACAAATGATACTATTTATAGTCGAGCGGGGGGCGTGGGATGTTTTCTTCTTTCATAGGGGGGCATGACAGATAATAATTGGGAAGCACTGTACTAAGTGAGATGTTCCAGTGAGGTGTGGTGACGGTTTATTCTCACCACCATCCTGTCAACTGTCTCACATTTAGAGATCCCAATATGACTGATAGGCAGGGAGATCTCTGATCCCCTGGTGTTGGTGAACTACTTCAAGACACGAGGCCTCTAACTTGAATCATTTAGAGCCATTACTAATCCATCGTCCCCTCCGGCGCCAGCAGTGAGATTTTTGTCCATTGATTTTTGACAGGAGTAATCACTTTTATTGATATTAGACCATGCTGGTTAATTCACAATGAAGTGACAAACCTTTCTCTGTGGCAGGTTTTATTTGCTGGTCTTACTCTCTTCAACAGTCATCCATTTTGGGTTGGGTTGGGTGTTTTTTTTCCGCTCTGTAGATAGTTCTGCTGCAGCAGTTTGACAGAATGATAAATTGCCCTGACTGACTGTCAACTTCCTATTCCCACACTGACTGTTTTGCGTTTGCATTTTTTTTCCTTCCTGCCAACCAGCAAACTGCCAGCTAATAATAAACTTTGTGCATCCACTGAAGTGTGGCCATAAACTGTTTATTGAGATGATAATTTAGCTCGGTATGTTTGCATATAAAGTAAATGCATATTCTTCCATTAGAGAGATGCAAACTGAAGCAAATACTTGTAACACACAGATCATCTTTATTGACGTGCTACTAGGAGGAGGAACGGTGCCAGCATATGTCTCATGCTTAATGTGCTTAAAGAATCATTTCTGGTTTGTGGAACAGTTTAATTAGCCAAATTGAAATCCTGCTTGACAGTGAAGTCCTCAGGAGTTTGGGGGTGTGATTGCTGCATGATAAGGTGCGCTTGTGACTGGAAAGCCCACTCGAACCCCCTCCCCCCCATATCAGCTGGTGAGATCTGGATGTGAAAAGAGAATGTTTCATGCTCTCCCTGAGCCTTATCAATGTGCCCTTGAGTTAGGATTGTACCCCCGACTATTTCAATGCAATCTTCTGCAACCCTGCAGCTCCACCCCCAGGTTTTAGATATTCTTTAAAACATGTTGTGAATCAACTTGCATGGTTAAATAAAAGCCGGATTCAAATGAGAAATGCCATCAGAAGGAGCACACGGGTAATACTCCGGAAGACACCGTGCCATTTTAAAAGCTCCCAAAGCTTACAAAAGCTTGGCTGACATGTCAGGCTTTAAGGGTATTGCCTACGCATGGAGTACTGTGCTATAGCTCCTCAACACTATTTCATAGGTCATAGGGAGGGGGGGCGAAATGTCCTTTAGCATAGCCTGTTCCAGTCTGGTGTGGTTGGGTGGATAGCTGGATGGCTGGATAGCTAGGATTGTGGGGTAAAATTGCTTTGATAAGCCTTTTCCATTGAGATTTGAATCCACGGGATAGAAGTGTGACCTTTGAAAAGGCTGACTAGAATACCCGAATATATATTTGATTGTTTCCTGTGATAGGACTCAGCTGGGACATATTTCCTCCCGCTCTCTGGAGCGGCTACTGTACATTTATCAACTGCATACTGTACGTTTTGTTTTTTGCCTTTTCATTTAAGTGCATGAGGTATATCTTCCCCAAAGCACCGCCTGAGGAAACAGACAGTTGCAAGTAAATTTCTTTGGTCCTGAACTAAGATGTAGGCTGAATAGAATGAATATATCAGCCATCAGCGACTGGCTGAGTTTATCACAGGCTGGTTACCGTATTTTCACGACTATAAGGTGCACATAAAAATGTTAGATTTTCTTCAATATGTGCGGCGCGCCCTATGTATGTATGTACAGGGAAGTGGAAGCTTTGATTGTATGTAAAAGAACGGGGTGTGAGTTATGCAGAACATTGTTTTAACAACCCTGGAAATCTGTGATTTCTAGTGTTGTCAAAAGAGACACTTATAAAGCACAGTTTAAACTGAAGGCAGTCAGGTACGCGGAGGAACATGGGAATCGAGCAGCCACGAGAGAATTTAAGATTAATGAAAGGCGCAGCTAAGTTTCCACGGACATAGGACAGGTGGCCCGAGTTGGAGAAAAGAGTCGAGCAGTGGATCACCGCGTAAAGAACGAGTGGGTGAAGCGTTTCGACGGTTACCATAACACTTAAAGCTAGCAGAAGGAATAAAAATTGAACATTTTCAAGGAGGTCTGTTTCGGTGCGATTTTTCCATTCGGACCAGGACTACGGTAGCGTAGCAACTTCCAACGGATTATAACGCATCATTTCTGAGGAGCCACGCATCACGGAACGTGACTCTGACAGTTAAGAAAGTGAACCTCGCATGTTTGATGAAGATTTAGCTGCTGTTGGAATCAGAAACAGAGGATGAGAACTTTGATGGTTTGATTGATGACATTACCCCACTCTGTTTTATCCAAGTTTTACAATGCCCGCAATTATTAAAAATGTTAGTACTTTGTAATTAATGCTTAAATAAAGCACAACCAAACTCAGTTTTGCTCCTGCTCTATTTTTGTATATATCGAATACTGTATATAGAACCCACGCCTTTTAGTACGGTGCACCTTATGATCGTGAAAGTATGGTATATTTTGAGGGTTTTTTTCCCAACAAACTTACTATAAGGTTATACACGTTGTAGGTCCACGTATCCTGCTGACTACCTGCAGAGCAGATGCAGTGCTGTGTGTAATGTTTGGACTATTTGTCAGTGAATAAACGGTTCAACTACTCAATACTCAAGACCAGCTCCCGTGTCTTGCTGCCACTCAGCTGAACTAAGGAGGGTTAGCCCCCCCAGGTAGCAGCAACTTCAGCCTAGGCTCTAAAGGTACGATAACACTTAAGGTGGTAACAGCTCTTTGAGAGATGCTTATCAAGGGTTTTTGGTGATTTTTGCCCACCAGTATCATTCAGCTCATTCAACATCCATTTTTTTTCCTCCTCATGGTTTTCAATGAACTGATTCATTCAGTTCAAGAGCTGACACTTGAACATGTTTAAAACACAATGGCGGCTGAACGATAAAGAGTTAGGTGGTGCAATCTGAATTTTCAAATATGAACCATAGTATCTAACAATTCCTGGTTCAGGTGTTGAGCTGAGTACTGCTAACGAAAGAGGAGCTCAATGGGCACACGCTTTATTGGAGGGTCTCTAACATGATGGAGAAGAAACTTTTTTGTGTTTTGCGGTTTTTGGGTTGCCCTCACACCTCACGTATTTACTTTTTTTTAAATCCTGATGATTGCATGTCCAATTATAAAACTAATGTAGAGGCAAAGTAAAAGGCATCCATTCCCCACATTCTGGGGTTTAATTTGAGTCTCTCCAGGCCATGGACTCTGGAGAGACTCATATGAGGTTAGATGGAAATTGTGAGTGAAAGGCCCGGCAAATTAAGACAAAGAGACAGCTGAAAGCTGGCCTCACTCCGCAAGCCAAACAAACAGACACACATTTATTTAATTAAATCCAAATCACAGTGTTTTGTGCAGCTATATAATCTCACAGGCTGACATCAGGATTGCAACTGCGACTAGAGAACACAAGAACAGCGCCGCAGAGAATTTTTTTAAATTAAAAAAAAAAACATTCTGTGATAGAAAGAGGACTCTGCTACTTTTTACTCTGTAAAATTATTTGCCGATTGAAGCATGCTTCAGTGGCTTTGTCTAAGCTATTTTCCTAATTACACAGTTGATAGATCTGTCAACTCTGACAGATTCCAGCACCTGTATCCTATTCCTACAGTGCATTTGGCTAAATATATCAGCACTGAAGCAACAGTGAGGTAATTCTACAGGTCAAAGGGGTGGCAGAACATGCAATCAGGCATTACTTAAGGCTCCTTTGCCACTCCGGCTTTTAGCAGCCTCAGATTGACATGCACAGTGCACCGTGTTGCTTGCGTATCAGCGTGGACCATCGGTCTGTTTTTTTCAGGCCCTGCACACGGTGGGATTTCACCCCAGTCCTGGCCCACACCTTGAGCTGGGGCCAGACGGCAGCACCACACAATGCAACGGCGTGGGTAGTTCTCCATTTTTCAGGAGTTAAAAGGATAAATTGATGTAGAAAATGCTGCTCTATGCTATAATGGATTCCTCGGCGATGCCTGCCCTATCTGTGTATTGCAGCCCTGAAGGAAGTGTACTCACAGCTCCCCTACACAATGTGGGAAATTGCTTACTGCGACGGCACTTAGCCGGCATCGGCACTGAATACAAAATTAACCTTGCTATGATTTCTTTAATTTGCTCAGAGTGACATCTCCCCCAGGTGAGGAGGGCTTCTGTCAGTTTCTCAAATATCTCTCTGTGTGCTCTCACACATAACCCATGTTAGGTCTCTCTGTGGTTTTATGTTACTGACATCAATAGAGGAGGTTATTTTTCACCCCGTGGCTTTGTGCTATTGTTCTTCACATTTCTTTTTTTTTTCTTTCTTCTTTTTTCAGGATACATAATGCAACGTCTGTTTTCTGTTTACTGTATTGTCAAGGTTGAGCACTCCAAATACAATGTTCTTCAAAGTATATATCAAGGATGTGATTCTTGTTTAAATGGCTCCGGTGACCTTTGCAAAGCCCCCTTCCTGCTGTAATCGATAGGAATACCATTTGCTGCCTGGGCAGAATGATGCAAGCAGATCCTGCTTGAAAAAAAAATCCTCTTTCACTTATCAAGGAAGACCATAGCCTAATTAGATTTTTCCGAATGGAAATGTGTCCATTTGTTTCAGAGGGATCTGTTTTTGTGTTGCTGTTTGTAATTGTGGTACCACATCTGCTCGACGTAGCTGCACTGAGTGCTCATTAGAAGAGGGAGAAACTCAATAATGTCATACAGTACAAGCCATAAAACCTTCAACACAATATTTGTCGTATTTGTCTTAATTAAGCCACGTGTTACGTTAGATTTAGACATGACATGGATTATATGGAAACAATCTATATATACACATACATCTCTCTCTCTCTCTCTCTCTCTCTCTCTCTCTCTCTATATATATATATATATATATATATATATATATATATATATATATATATATATATATATATATATATATATATATATATAATCACTCGTAGCACCCCAACAGTCTAAACTTGAAACTTGTAAATTAGAACTCCGTAATCCTTTCACCGAACATCAAACTTGCTCCCTAAGCCCAAACAATGTGTTATTCAGTCAATTTCTTTGGCCTATATTCTGGGTTTTTGTCAAAAAAAAAACTTTCTGCTTCTTATCCTACAAAATGTATGGAATCATCACTTTGTGGAACTTTTGGATGTCTTTATTGCGGCTTAGCAAAAGAATATGGCTGCGGTGCGAACAATAATTCACAATAATAAACAGGGAGTAAGCCATATTTCTGCAATGTTCTTTCCAGTCATAATCAAATTTGCTCAGCGGGAAGGCGAGTTTTCACCGTATCTGCTCGCAACGTGCTCAGCTTGATTGACTGATGCTTGGCATCGATGCCAGGCTGCTGCGTGTAGCTACATTTATTTCAGCGTTTACTTCCCTCACATATCCATAATCATCATTAACACAACCTCCAATCAATTCTTTCTTCAACCTCATTGTGATTCGCTCAATGTGGTTATTACCATCACAACTGGGGGGCTTTTGTCCTATGAAACAGAATCAGCAACGTTATGCAAACTTGTGGTGAGTTAGTGGCTATTGTTAATAGTCTTTAAATGCAGAATTATTACACATTCGGTACCTTTTTATAAATGTCCATCAAAAACATTGTTAGATCAAAAAAAAGTAATATCTATACGTTTAAGGTAGAGTATACATATATAGTATAGTATAGATTAAATTAGTGTCATTTATCCTGGAGGCTTGACAGCTGTTTGACCATGTCAGAGATGTTACCGTTGGAAGAGAATTTATTGCAAGTTTCTATTTTGAAAATAAGTCTGTCATTACTTATGTTTGTTTCACTGCATAAAAATCACACAAAACTGCAGAATCATAGACTACAATCTTTGAAAACCCGTAAAATAAATACATGAAATTGTTATATAATGGTTATCAGCATATATAATATTAATTTCTACAGTGGCATATTTTTCATTAATTAATATTTTAATTAATTAATTATTAGTTATGATTATTCCAACACTATTATGAAAGCAGAGGCAATTATATGATATGATAGCAACTATACACACCTATACTTTTTAGGATCTGTGACCATGTCAGAAATGTCATTAGATGCTTTCATGCTGAATCATCAGCACAGCGCCTCAATTCTCTTCACAATAGTTGAACGCTTGCAAACTGGAATATTTTTGCTCCATCGGTTTAATTGGAGCTTTACATGCCTCCTATGGATATCACTGAAGGATACCGTTGGATGTGGGAGTCATTATTACTCGCACCTGTTTCCTATGATTGTGCCAGTTACTTTGAGCCTTGCGTTTGTATCATTGGCATTCTGCAAAAAAAACAAAACAAAGTGAACAGGCTTGTTTTCATTGCAGGTATTTTGACATACCTTACAGGAACAACACATACATAATATTTCCTGAGATGGCACAGGAATGGAGTAATCATTAGTATCATTAATAACTCCTGTGTTATGCCTGCTATGAAAAGTCAAAATATTACGCATGTAGAGTAATTCAACGTGTTCCTGTGATGAATGGGCTTTCCATGTTTTTAATCTTAAGAAAATAGAGGTTTGAATCTATGTTTTCAGTTTCCCTTATTAAAGCAAAGACCGATGATTTATAATTTAGATAGATATATTAGATATATAAGATATATATATATATATTTGCCCGTTTCAGTCAGGGGCTAAACCGTATAAAGGGTCAGACTGAGTAAAAACTGAAATTTTGTTAATCCTGCTAAGGTATTCTAGGAGAGCCCCAGACTAAAAGACCTGTTCATGTGCATAAAATCCTTTAATACAGACTGAAATGACGTGTCATTCTTGCTTTGAATCATCCTTGTTCATTGTTATGGTCTGAGTTATCATTCCATGTATCCTTTATGCGTTATTTGGTCTCAATGTTCAATGATAAAGAACTCATTTGTCAGATATATTTAGACTAAGTCAATATTGAGTCAAATGCAGGGTTCCTATTTTTAAACCAAATCAAAAAGTCGGCCCGAGATGATGTTTTATTTCACACAATCGACCAAGCATAGGTGATCAAGACTGGGCAGTAAACTTCAATCAGACCTTGTCACGAAAGACACACACTTCAAATTCCTTATATTGATTCGCACGGACAAAACACACAGGAAGGGGAAATGCCCTGAAGCACTGTGTTTTTCCTTCAGCGTCGTCAGTCTGTTCTAACGTCAAGCTCCATGGCTGCAAAAAGCATCTGCAACCATCATTTCAGTGTCTGGCCTCTTTCTTCCACGAGTGAAATTGTCAAGTTACAAGAAGGAAGGAAATCAACTAGTTCAATGACTTCAATTTCAAAATAAAAGAAACTTTGAAATGAAACAACGGATGTATTAATGATTGTCTGGGGGTGAGTAGCAGAGGTGGTGTAACTACAGGAGCTGTGGATGTGAGTAAAATCAAACATTTGGTTGAATACATAATATCAAATGTGGTTGATAAAGGTTTTCACTATCTTTCAATACTGCATAAGTAGTCTAAAATACATTTTTAGTCATATTCAGCGCCTCATTTTCTGTGGTCCATCGTGAGCTTGCAGAGAATTGCGTAATTTAATAGCAAGATGGAAACGTGAATAAATATTTATAGTAATGAAGACAAGCTGGTCTTGTCTCCTTTGTACGACTTCAAGGTACATTCAGTCTCACTTCCTTAACTACAAAATCTATTCTCAATTGAATATGATGGTTGTTTAAAGCGAGACAGTTTCCATTTTGAAATGTCTGTCATTACTTATTTGTTCTTTCACTGCATAAAAATCACACAAAACTGCAGAACCAAAGACTACAATCTTTGAAAATCCATAAAATACATAAATTAAATTGTTATATAGTGGTTATCAGCATATATGATAATAATTAGATGCTAAAATAACAACTAGAATATTAATTTCTACAGTTTTATTGTGTTTTATTTTTTTATTAATTAATGTTTTTAAAGGGAATGAATTATTAATTAATTATTCAGACACGGTTATGAAAGGAGAGGCAATTATATAATATGATAGCAAAACTCACTTATACTTTTATAGGATCTTCACAACTGTTCCTTTAAAGGCCAAACATGGTCTTGCTCTCCAACGCCTTAAGATATCCCCGAACTGCTGACATTTTACCAAAATGCACAATGTGTTGTTTGATTGTCTGATTGGGGCAAATGCAAATTTTTGCAATATTCGGCCAAATATATTTGGTTACAAAATATTCAGCGCGTCCTTAAATCATTCAGAAACTGTTGGTACGAATGGCCAGGCACAAGCCTCTTTTTAATTAAATAAATTTGAATTGTAGTATTTTGATGTATCAGGATTAATCAAGTACAAATTATTTCCCTGTTTTAAGCTTTGACTCTCAACATGTTATAAAAAATTCCAGTAAGGAAATACTTCATCATTTGCATATTTAACAAACACTCAAAAGGCAGTTTTTTCCACTGAAGGAAACACTTCATTTTGCATTAACTACAGCATTTCCGGCGACACAACAGTAACACAATTATTCCGCTGGCATCTCACACAGCACATCACTACCACAGTCAAATGCTGATTTAAACTTCCTCAAATATGTCGAATGTTGGCTGCTCTAAGTTGACATGCCCCATGCAACCATCCTCCCCTAGTGACAAATACATAATTGATTATGTTTCCCAGGCTGTGAAAAAAAAAAAAGAAAAAAATTCCCTTTGCTTCCCTGTGGAAAACCGCTACATTTGATCCGTGGTAAATGCTATTGGAAGCATCAAGCATATATGGCCTCATGGGTCAGTGCTTCTGATTTCATTGCTCCAGTAAAAGACACAAGTGCACACAGTGGAGTTCCACATACTGCGTATCATAATTCCCCATTACAGTGAAATACAGTGGAGCGGTGCATTAGGGACAGTGTATAGGTCAACCGTGTTATGGAGCCACTTAAAGGGCCGTATGTAACTTTCAGAAATTCTTCTCATTAGTGACACCCTTGCGGTGGCCGTCAAGTGAGTTGCAGTCAGCGTCCTGTTGCTCGCCTTAATCCAGTGCTTCCCAATTATTTTCTGTCACGCCCCCCTATGGGAGAAGAAAACATTTCGCGCCCCCCTGCGGGACTAAAAAAAATAGTATCATTTGTCTATAAAATTGTTATAAGTACCTCTGCATAACACTGTATCCTTATTAACCATATTAACCTATTAATCCTTATATGTAAGAGAAGGAAAAAAAAAAGAAATATGGACCAACTTACAACAAAGAATAGCTTTATTAACTGTATCAGAAAAGATTTAAAGTGCAAAAATTCAAAAATAAAATTAAATCCTTAATTAAAATATTAACCTTTTTTGACCTGACTTTGGCTTATCAGCGTGATTTGGGTGTACCATCTTTAATGTATTTGTCTTCATGCTGTCTGCTGCTAACATTTTAGACACAGTAACACACCGGTCTTTCACAGTGAAGCCAAGCGCCACATACACTCGTCGTATTTCCTTGTTTGTCTCTTTATCTCCATCTCTCTCCGCCTGTCTTCTCATCCCTGTTTTTCATGGTGTCACTTGAGGGTCTGCTACACTTTGTGTCTACACTTCATACTCATACTCTGTGCTGTATGCTCCTTGCACACACTCCGCCAATGAGAGTGACACTGCTCCATAATGTAGTGGATGTGCAATTGCACTTTATTCTAGGACAGTAAAAAAAAATAGCAAGTTCGCCGAGGTCAATCGCACCCCCCCTTGATGGAGCCTCATGCCCCCCCGGGGGGGTGTGCCCCACTATTTGAGAACAACTGCCTTACTGGAACATCTCATCTTAGTAAGTTCTCCTTCATAGTGAAACTAACTTAAATAATTCCTGTAATACCAAGCAGATGATAGTCCACACATAAATTATGTCTGCCTAAAATATCACGATTTCTACTAATGAAGACCACCTCAAATGTTAATCTTACATAGAACACAATGTGTTTTTCCTGTGTCTCACGTTGTGTTTTTTTTTAGTGTGGCTACAGCACAGCATGTTCTTCTCCCCCTGCTGCACGGTCACATACAAACACACACAAACGTAGCAAACACACGGCTCCTGCTGACACGTGGCTAGCGAGAGACAAAACCATCCACCCGAACCCGACGTGGAGACTGCCAACATGGTTTAACCAACCCTGTTTCCAAAAAAAAGCCATGCCTGTGGAGTAACATCTGTGCTCCTGTATCAAAACATATGCTTTTTACTCATTTTTGACTAAGTTAGCATCATCAGCAGGAGAAATGTTGTTTGTTTTAGCCGTGTGAGCTCAGGGTGGGAGAGTGGTCCTCGTGGTGGTGAAATATTGTATCTCCCAGAATCACAAATCACAGATTTGCCCCAATCAGCTTTACAGTTTGTACAAAAGCAACACAACATCCCCTGAACTTAGGCCCTCTCATCAAACAAGGTAAAATTCCAACAAAAACCCTTTAACAGGGAAATAAATTTAGAAGGAAATATCTGGTGGTGGATGAGGCAGTTAGCTCTCATTAGCTGGAGGGTTCTGAGTGTGTCTGGTCGGATAGCAGATTTTTGTGGTAATTGGCCAGCCATTAGTTTAGGGTAGTGAAAAAGAAAGGCATGGCTCATATTAACTCTTTTTCCTGGAAGAATAATAATAATAATATTTGACAAGGACATAGAAATCTTCCAGGACACATGGAGCACACTACACTTTAATATACCTAGTATAGTCTGGCCTACACTGACACCACCATGAACCCACATTGAGACATTCATTAAGAGGTGCAGATTGTTGTTGTATCCTATGTAACGCAGAGGTCGTCTTGACCAAATATTTTCCCTCATTCACAGATTTTTTTTTTACAACATTCACAGAAAAATTGAAAGCCATTGTAATTCACGCCGCCGTCCCGTTGAAGGCGGACGTGCCAAATTAAAATGGCCACGAGAAGTTGTCCGTCCTAATGACAATCGCCTCTGCAGCATTCTCACTTGATGCATTTGATTACACACAAGCAAGCACCCGTTCTAAGTCCATGCAGGCTCCACTGTCACTGTTGGAGAGAAAAATCATTAATCTGCTTCGTGCAGTGTTTTATGGAGTTCATACAGTAGTAAAAGTTGGGACCAAAAAAAAAGGAAAAATCCTTTCAGTGCTGTTTCAACACTTAACACCATAAACCCAATGCATAATGTGTGTGTGTGTGTGTGGTATTGTGTTGTATTGTGTTAAATATTTGGCTACAGGTGTACAGAATGACCTAAAACAGTGGGAGATTTGGGGGAATCCATTAGTAGGCATAAGTGTAATGCTTGATTTCAGATCCAGCAAATACTGCAAAGAGATGAAAAATAGCAAACCAAAATAATAATATTTGGCTGTGAAAACTGAAATTCGCTGTAACTGAGCTCTTACTGGTCGGCAGCAAGCAACGCAAACATGCTTCAGAAGTCTACCGTAGAGATGTAAATATAGGGCCAATTCAAATCTCAAAGAGAATTATGTTAAATTAACCACTAATAATCAATTCCCTGATGCGGAGTACAAACTGATGCTGCGTCTTGCTCTGCACCGGTTGCAATTCTATTTAATAGGTTGTAATATGGACTGTGCCTGGCGTCAAGGCGAGGTCTAATCAGCAGATGAATACCAGATGGTAAATAAGACCGTTTAATTTTAATTAAACAATACTGTATCTCTTTATGTCAAACACACATTTAATTCCACAGTATTATAGTAATTAAAGAAGATTTGTTTCTCACAAACACAAATAACACTGAGATAAAATTGTTTTCAGACAGTATTATTTTCTAAGCAATATTGTTATGACAGGCTGGAAAGATTATCACGAATACTTCGAAATTCCATTTAGAGTAGAGGTGCTGGCTTTGGTTTCAGCCTCATTCAGCAGGAGAATCTACTTGTTCCATAACCTGGTGATAGTCGAGCCCTCTACATCCGTCATAGCTTTAAGTCCAGGTATATTGCTCCGGCTTTAATAGGCCTCAGCAGTACTTATTCAGCAGCTACTTGTATCATTAAGGCCTGTGTACCGAGGGTACCACTAGTCTTCCTAAAAACCACACAGTTCCTAAAGATAAATACCCCGTTGAGTTGAGCTCAGGTATTAGTAATAGCGTGTGATTTCTGAGACGATCCCTGAAATGTGTTAAAGGACTCGAGGTACAACTAAGGTGCAGGACTCAACACTGGAGGGGTACAGTCAATGTCCTTTATTTAAAGAATAATACACAGGATGGACAGTCAGAACAGGAAGAGGTATCCAAAGAACAGAACTAGGTTCACTCTGTCTTAGAAATATTTACAAGATAAATTAACATTAGGCAGATAAAGTTATTTTCTGCTTAACAAAGCATCTTCTAATAAAAACTGTAAATATTGTATTTTTTTTTGTCATACTTTGTACAGTCATTATGCAGAGAGGGGCCTGGTTCTAGACCACACCTACTTTTTCCAGTCAGCCAATCAGAAGAGCGACTCATTAATATCTATGAAAATAGGGGATTTCTGGACTTTAAATTGCAAATGTTTCATGTTACCTAGAAGACCTAGAAAAATGTAGATATTAAGATGTTTTTGATGCAGAATTGAATTCCTAATAGTTAATAGTTAGAAAATGCTGGAATGTTTACGAAAAATGACAGGACCAACTGTCCTAAACCTTGGTAGGCAGTGCTACTACTTGATGGCTCAGTTGTAGCTTAATTAAAATTAATCTGCAACTATTATGATAATCGATTTGAGTCACCTTTAAGAACAAAAGGTCCAAATCTTGCGTATTTTCTGGATTTGTTACTCTTCTATAATAGTAAACAGATGATCTTTGGGTTGTGGACTGTTAGTCTGAAGAAAAAAAGATATTTTAGATTGAATCTTCAGCTTTGGAAAACAGTGATGCAGATTTTACACAGTTTTATGAACCAAACTATTCTTTTAATTATTTAAATAATCAATAGATTAATTGACTATTAGACTAGTCATTAGTTGCAGCCCTAGATTTCTCTTTTTTTTCTGCTACATAGGTGGGTCAATGCTGGCCTCAGACAGAGCCAGATACTAAATAGAGGAGGTAACAGGACACAGGTGTGTTAAACTGGGGCAGGTGTGGGTAATCAAACACAGAGGAGCAGAACGTGGAGAGACCATGCACAAGAACAGAAGGGTATTCAAGATTCCAAGGATGAGGTATTTCAATATATATCTACTATTAGATGTTTGCTGCTGTAGAGAACTCCAGTTTAATGCTTCATGTCTAAAATGGCTTTTTTTTTTCTTATATTTACCAATTTAAAGGACCTACTGTATGTGTAATGTTCAGAAATCCCTTCTCAATAGTGACAATTTCGTGTTTTCTCCTTTACACATCTCATAATACCACAACATATCACCAACTTTGTGTTTCACACACAAAACTACCAGAACTCACACACACCAACTAACACACACCAACCCTGCGGGACCGGCCGGTGAGTTGTGGAGTGTCGGATTACACTTTTGGGCTAATTATCATCAGGAGAAACAAAGAGGGCTAAGCTGTGTTGTGCCGTCGTGTTGCTGCTTGTTTTCTACTTATTATTGAGGACATAGTGTGTTTTAGTTTGGTGTGTGTGTGTGTGTGTGTGTGTGTGTGTGTGTGTGCGCGCGTGCGGGTGGGTCAGTGGGTGGGTGTTTTTGAGAGCAGGCAACTCATTATTGCAGCTGTGGTTTGTGTGTTTGTGTCTTTGGTGGCGATAGCCGTCTCATTAGCTGGAGAGCTAATACCTGCATGGTGTTTATAGTTGTATATCCCCTGTGTGTGTGTGTTTTTTTTTTTTTTTATTTTGGAGAATTAAAGCAGAGAAGCACAGGCGAGCATGCACATTCCTCAACCCGAGCCCGTTCGAAATTCGTTCCATAGCTCTTTAAAGTCAACGAGAAAGTCGTTTTTTTTTTTTAATTATGTTATAGCCCATTGCACCAAAATGTATTAAAACATGGAAATTGCTTCACAAATTTTACATGTAGCCCCTTTTTGTAATGAGCCAGAGTCAAATTTAACATTATGTTATTGACAGAAAGTAAATTGTGTTGAATATACATCGCACAGGTAGTTCTAGACAACTGCACCTTGTTAATATAGCCTGTATAAATCCCTGGTATTATCTTATTTATTTTATTTTATTTATTTATTTTTTTTACCTCAAATTCACTCCTAAAACCTACTGACATACTCTGAACTCCCATCACATCAATATGATTGAGTTAAAGGTCCCATATCATGGACTCTTCGAGGTTTAATTTGAGTTTTGATACCCCTAACGTGATATATTTGCAATTTAAAAGTATAAAAATTCAACTCAACAAAGTCTTCAGAGCTCTCTCAAGTGCCGGACCTCCAGAAAGCACAGGTCGTTTTTGGCCTGTCTCATAAAAATTTATGAGCCTCTCTCTCTGATTGCCTGATTTTTTACTTGGGAGGACTGAAAATAGTGGGTGTGACGGTGGGGGCCGTGCTGGAAAACCTCCACAGCATGACATCAGCAAGTCAAGGAAGTACAAACGAGCTGCGAAACCAAAGACCTCAAATCAAAAAAATTAAATGTGCATTTTTTGCATTTATGACCGTTTTATATAACAATGCATATCCCTGGATCAAGAGTAAAAGAGTTCTCTACAGAAATTAGAGAATTATTAAAAATATGCTTTTTCAGACACATTCAGTGCTTATTTGTATGGAATCCGTTTTTCAAACATTTTCTTTGTTTTTTCTTTTTGTTTGTGTAGCCACCAATTTATTTTTTCCCGGGCTCTTGGACTCCCTATTTTTGCCACCACAACTGTGTGAAAGCTCATTATCGACACCGCCTTCAGTTTCAAGTCTGTTGACACCGTAGTTAGCAGATAAAAAGCCAGTGGCCAGCGCCACAGAATGAAAAAGCGGCATCATACACGAATTCAGCTCACACTCAGAACAGATCTGCAGCACTAAATGGCAGTATTTCCACTCCTAAAGTGTGGACTGTCTTGATTCTGGCTTTTCTTTATGAGCTATTGCTGAGTCAGTGTGGCTCTCCGAACGGTATGCAAGCTCAGTTTTGCTTGATTGTGCACTCTGTGAGATCCCCATCCTTTTCCAGAGCCATCCACACATCTTCCATCCTCAACCGCCATTACCACCCTGAAAAGTTGTGTATAAATAGATTTCACACTGAGCACCACTGGGTAGGGAATTAATTCTGGTCAGGGGAGAATCTGCCACAGTCTCCCTAATACATGCACAGTGCTGCCTGCTGAAATCCTTTAACCATTTATTAGCACACCCAGTAAATTATCTTTCAGTGGTAGGATTTACATTGAATATCCATCTAGACTAAGAAATAACACATTGTTCGAATAAATCAACAAATCACCGACCAATGTAGATATAACATATTAATAGATAAAGAATAATCCGCCTTCAATTGGCTTGTTGGTATTACCAGGATTTGGACAGAATATGACACATAATGAACAGTGCATGGTCATTTTCAGCTAAAATTGGTCTAAAATTAAGTACTTTAAATATCGGCTGCACCTTGAAGTTGACCTGGGGTCTGTGCAGTGAAGATTAGTAGGTTACCCACTTAAATTTGAGCTTAACTTGGGTTTTCCGGTGTCACAGGGATAGATGATTTTTAACTGGTATAAATCACCATGGCAACCTACTAGCGTCACAAGTCAGTCTCTAAACGTTTTGCTTAATTATAGAACAAAGACAATTTCACAGCCAGTGAACCCTCACCCTAAAAATGTTTTTACACATTCTTTTTTTATTTATTTTTTTTTTTGGTAAGACAAAATGCCAAAAATGGATTTTGAAATAACTGGAACAGAAACACAAAATGTACAATTTTTAGATACTCAATGAACAATTTTGAAACTGTATTTTAAAAAGTTTTTCTTGACTTTTCTTGTCATTTCATTTAGCAAGTTTCACCAAAGAAAACAATCCAATCCATTTGCGAACCAAGGACATAAGTTCATATTAGTGCAGTGACATCAGGTGACATGTAAGAGGTTCATTACAGAGGTGAAGAATGGATCTATAAAGTAATATCTGGATACAGCGTTTGAGGGGAGGGAGAGAGGAGCAGTTCTGGAAAGGGCTGTGTGTTTGTAGGCAGGAGGTAAGGAGATCTATGATCCTCCGATATCGTGAGACCAGGTTCACTTCAGACCAGATGAAACCTATCAACACCCTGACAATGACCAATCAGATCAATGGAAATAAAGCAGTCATCACTCCTGTAGGATCACAAAGGAAGAGCAATATATATTGTGAAAAGTCAGTAGAAACAATTTACTGTTCCATACTTTCTATTTCCAGCCTAGTTTAAAAGAAAATCTTTTAACAAATGGAGAGAGTGTTTCCAACACTAAACACATAATGATGATTTTAGCTGCATTATAATTGTGCAGTTTAAAGTGATAGCTTTCAGTGAAGGAAAATAGATGACTTTACACCCTGATTCATCACTGCAGCCCAGAATAACGTGAAACAACTGCATGATGAAAATTGGTAATAAAAATGAAAGATTGTCTTTTATTAGAACAATAATCCACACAGTTAATTGGCTCCCATTATGAATGCAACATTTCGGTCAGATAGACCTCATCAGTCATTAACTAGTTTTCCTCTATTTGCTTCGGTAGCAGTTTTTATGTGCATGGCATTCAGTATAGTTTAGTTTCAGTCATTGAACTAATAAGCAAAAATACTCAGCTTAGAATACATTTAGGTAGTTTTATATAGTGGATTATTCTTTACATAATCTCATCAGATCAGAAACACAGGTAGCACATATGGGATGTAATGGTGAAGTAAAGGGGAGGATAACTGGGTGGGCACCAGGCAAAAAAGTCTAGAGGCAAGTGGTAGACAGCTAGAGAATGAAGCTAAACAAACACAACCACAGCAGGAATCATTACGATCGCCTCGTGCTTTTAAATTATATCATTATATAGTCAGTGGCATACCACTGCTTAAGACCACTGGCACTGCTGATCTTTATTTGCTCAGATTTGTATTCCCACTAAGATGCACATGTCTCTTCATCCTATTATAAGCTACATCTATCAGATATAAAATAATTTGAAGTACTAAGTAAATTCACCTACATATTTAGTCCTGATGATTCTCACTGGACTCTGTTACTTTTCCACGCTTCCTGCCCTTTGTTCTATTTTTACCACCAATATATTTGCACAACGTGAGCCTCATCTATCACCGGTAACTATGTTAATTCAGTTTTATGTTTCTCCGTTGATTGAAGTGGACACGTTTGTGTGAATTTGCTCTCCCTTCCAACTTTGTTAGTGCACAACGCCGCTGCCAATACGCCAGTCATGGTGCTTTGCTGCTACTGCCTTTGGCACCATTTGCTAACTATAAAGCACTGACATGTGCACTGAGCCATTGAATTTGTCTATCTTCCAGGAAGTTGCTCTAACTATGCGGCTCGGAGTTGAGTAAATCACGAGTGGATGACTGGGAACACACCATTATTTCATTTCCTGCCTATATCAATGTGAATAGATCAATGCAGAGCTAATCTGCTGCTATTTTAGTATAAAAGGGAAGGTAATCATAACTGCACAATACAATCATGTTGAATCTCCTCCTGGGGTCTTACCGTAGTAACAGAAAGCCAGGACATAGTGTGTAAAGTGATATTTGTCTGTGTGCCATATTTGTATTCTTTGTAGACACGGTGTAAGCACATTGCCTCCATTTTTCTATTTCCAGCCAGGAAGTATGACAGTGGGCAATATCTTGACATCACCGGCATCACGAGGGACCAGGCTGGAGACTACGAATGCAGTGCGTTAAATGACATTGCCTCTCCTGACACCAAAACAGTAAAAGTCACAGTCAACTGTAAGTATATCTTTTTTTTTTTACTCCTTGCCTCCTCTCTTCAATGACGCCAGGGGTTGTGTCCTTGAAGGTGCATTTTCAGAAACTACGCCATCTAGAAGTTAAAAAAAAGAGGAAAAAAAGTAGAAACCCATAGAATTAGACTTTGAAGTTTGTTAATATTTAATGTGAGAATTCCCTTTTTGTCTGCACATGTAGGTGATAAATTCGCACTAAGGAAAGGTCTGACTGTTCTAAGCACTTTTCCATTATGCAAGTAATGAGTCTTTCAAAAGTGTGAGGAGACACTAATGAGGAGCCAGAGCTTAGATGAATGATACTGGGCTGTCATGGTCACATGATGCTGCTTATATATATATATATATATATATATATATATATATATATATATATATATATATATATATATATATATATATATATATATATATATATATATATATATATATATATAACAATTATTATCATTTCCTCCCCTTTTAACAGAGTGTCTACTACTTCTACTTACTTCAGTGTTATTCATGGAGGTTTCTGCTTAGATGCCCTGTGCTAAATCTCACTTTTGGCAAAGCTTATCAGGCAGTCGGTTAAAGAGACATGAGGGAGGCAGAGTGAGGGGGAAAAAAAGGCTCCTCTTGGCCCAGTTACTGAGTCATATCCTGAAAGCTAATCATCACGTTTTTCCAATTCCAATGTATTATTGTAATGTGATTTTGTTTATTATGCAGGGTCGACGATTTACGTCATTTTTTTTTTCATCAATTTCAAGTCCAATAATGTTTGTACTGCATTTTCGTGTCTCTGTCATTCCAGCTTCATTATAAAACCAAGTGGTGTGGCCGTTATTTCTGTGTAACGCCTGGCTCTAATGAGCTGGGTCTGGCTGGAATTGTAGAGGCCAGTTATTTATAGCTCCACTGACACGCGGGTCCAAGGATGAAGAATTATTTTAACAACCGGCGTGTCTTTAAGTTACACCACAGAGTATATAGATATCGATAAGACACGTCCTAGTTCAAAGCCAAATTTTAAGAAGCCAGACAGCAGGTTTATGTGGGTTCGATATCCAAACTGAAAGGAATTGATTAGGAAGACGTTCCTTTGCCTGAGCAACGGAGCGCTGCTTCAGGGTGGGAGTGTGCTGTAGTTCGTCAAGTGTTAAGGCAGCGTTCGCCCAGAGTTATCTGACGCTGACAGATCTACAGAGCTGTTCCTTTCATTGAGCAGTTACTTCCTTGTTATTGATCTGTACAGAGGAGAATTCTCCATCTTTTTTTGTTGTGAACTCTTTTATTTGCTTCTAATGGTTTCAAAATGTATATGAAAACTGATGATGGACTGATTATTTTTTCTACTTGATCTGATATTTCACATAATGCTCTCAGTAGAGCATAACAGAAACTCAATTTGCTCCCTTGCTAAAGAAATATATATATATATATATATATATATATATATATATATATATATATATATATATATATATATATATATTGTACAAAAGACCTATTTCTGCCTGAAAAAATGAAGCTGTGTATTTCCCCATTGTAACTGCAACATCACTTTTCAAGGTTTTTTTTTTTTTGTCCTTGTCAATAGAACAAGTCTTAAGATTACTTTTAGATAATCCAATAGATTTTAAAGGTGTTTTATGGATCCCGGAAAACAGAGAAATTTGTAATCCTTACATCTACTACAAAACATAAATGTCATACAGACAGAGATACCCTACATGTTTTTTTTAGCCAGCAGCATCAATAGCTCCGGTAACTCCAGTGGACATGAAATCTGTCTTGCAGTGTTTCTATGACACATACAACATGTCTCTCTGACAAGTCTTTATTCAAAATCAGCTCATAGTAATTAGTTTAGTGTAGGTGTCAGGACAGTCTGTGTCTGCGCAGCGTGTAAATCTCCAAGCTCTCCCCCGCCTCTGCTCATTAATATTTCATAATTCCTGACGTCCAGCTTGAGCTATGGTCATCGTGCAGCTCAATAGAGACAGATTCTCCTGGCCTCACAAGCACCTCACATATAAAAAGGTTTATTGGGGCTATTTAGCATTTGAAATGCTGCGTAACTACAAGCCTTGCATCAACTAAACCTATAGCTGACACTGCACTTTAAATATTAAGTCACTTAGTTTTCAAAGCACTTTCAGTTGTTGTTTTTGTTTTCTTTCCCTTCTATTGTATATTTTTACATATATTTGTGTTATTTTATTAAGGTTGCAACGTCCCTCTTCCTGCTGCACGATGCATTAGATACATGTGCTCATTTACAGAGATAAGGGGGCAGAATAAATGAATTAAATTTGTCCATTGGAGCGGCTGATATGGCTCTGCCACAGCAGGCAGAGCCTGAGCCAGCTGGTGGCCACTCTTCACTGCCTCCTCTCCACTCCAGCGCAAATCTCCCCCTCTGTGTGGGGAGAAGAAGAGGGGCATTTGGACCACATCCAAATCTCCTGTATCTTTCATGCTCTACTGTCACACATCAGGCCATATTCAAACTGCGGCCAGGAGCGTGGGGTATTAATGAGGGCTTGGTATGCCAAAATCTGAATTAAGATAAAGATGTGGGCTGACATTGAAACTCAAACAAGAGGGGATAATTACGTAGCAGGAAGCCGTGAATCTACATTATATTAAACATTACGCAGTACAGGCTTGTGTCCGTACAGAAAATAAGAAAAAATTCTCATCACAGCTGAGAAAAATCAGCCATCTATCTTTGTTAATGTTCTCCTGGAAGATCTTGTAGGTTTTAGTCAAATAATCCTCAATGTACCGTTTCATGGGAATTATCCCTTTTTTTTTATACGAATCTTCAGGCTTATTTATATTTTGATATCACAATATCAAATAATACCACAATAATCCTGCCTGACTATCCTTTTTTATATCAAATGAAGCCATAAACATCAATCAATCATGGCTGAACTCTTTATTTTCTGATTGTTGTAATCAGACCACATAGGAGTGAGTGACACTGACATTTCATGGGTTAACACACTAATTAAATACATGTCACAACAAGTTCACTCTGCATTCAAAATGATTCCTCTTTTCCTTTTTTTTTCCAAGCTAAGAGTATAGTTGACCTCTGGGCTAATTGCAGATTAAGGCCACTAATTAAAATAAGCAAAGCAAAGTAATGAAAACAAAATTAAGCTCTGGCATCTTTAGAGTTTTAATAACACCAGGCCTTCAGTAACACTAAGCCTGCCATTTGGCTTTCTATGATATGATGAGGGTTTGAGGCATTGTTACCATGCAGCCATCTTCCAGCCTTAAATCCAGTGCATGTAACCACCGTTTAAACTCCTCTAAAGCTCAGAAGACTACCTTGATCAGACAGCAGTAATTAAATTACCTCTTGTCTTTATACGTCCGGTGGCGAATGAACCACGACTGAATACTTTTATCAGCTAAACCTCAACAATGGCTGTTATCCAGAAGGTCACGCTGGAATCAGATTAGCTGAAAAGCCCCACTTGGCTAAAGGATATTTCAGCAGTGATTTTTACCTGATGCAATTTGATCTCTGACCTACTTTTCAGATTTACATATCCATCCCCACTGCTTGTGGGTGCCGCTATTGGTTGAGATTCTGACTGCGCAGTGTGACTCAAAGGCATAAATATCACATCTAGATGGCTGATTCGGGGGGATGAATGAGATGGGAACCTGCCGTGGAAAAAACCTCCGCCTGAGATAAAGAGCCGATGTTTGATTAATTAATGTAGAATGAAGCCGTTAGGAACTGCATACAGTTAATACAAGAACACAAAGCAGTTTCCTGTCCAAGAATTCAAACATATGACCTTCCTTTATAGTTTAGAAAGCTTTCTCTCTCCAGGAAAAAAAGCTGTCTGCTCTCAATCCTCATTGATTTGACAGTTTGCACAAACTTTTGTCACTTGTGGAATATATACAGACAACCAACTGTCTTCCTCTGCTTCACATTATTTGCCCACCACTCTTTTCCGACGCTTCAACCGATGATCTCCAAGCCGCCACAGGTCAATCTCTGGGAAAAATAAACATGTACAGACGGAGGATAAGTCGACGGCATGTTGATGCCACCACAGGCGTCTGGATTATTGATGAGGAGTAGGAAGTCCACCGGCTTTATTGGGATATCTGCCGCTCTTTTATTTATGATGATGCAAACATTTTTTCATGGTTATGTAACAGCCGTGTTTCATGAAAAGTTAGAGAAACACATTTAGACTCCTCCAAGTGATACAAAAGCTTGGTCTTTGGTGCACATCTGGAAGTTGGAATTAAATCAGATTTCTTTCGTTTGTTCTTCCATATTGTTTGTGAGTGGAGACTCTTTGCTCCCACAGGCATCTGTCGCATTTCCAACACCACTTGTTGAGGGTTCTCTTCTGTGGCCTGTCCTCTTCCGAGTTTCCCTGCCGTTTGTACACCTCCTTCCTCCTGCATTACCCTGCAGCTGGAAACTCTGCTCACATATGCACAATGGCTGTGTTTATAAAGCGAAGAGCACCTCACTTTCTTTCCTGCTTACAGTAATTGGCTAACAAAACTGTGATCATTCTGAGTAATTACGAGCATGCACATTAGACCTGCTGTGAGCAATTACAGCCGCGGTATTGATAGATGTCTGAGCATAATTGGAATGCGGGGACATAGATGAATACTTCAAATTCTCCCACCTTGTCTGATGTGTGCTCCAACCCTGGCTTTTCCTCTAAAGCCCCAGTCATCCAGGCCCGTTTGGAATTCAAGCCCTGCCCCGATAGAAACACCAACAACACGCCACTCCGACTCCCCTGACAGAGCTGTTCAAGGGAGTCACGACCATCTCTTATGAATAAAAGGCTAAACATGTTTACCTCTGGTCAGGAGACACGTCTTCATGACCAACCCGGTATTACAATGTCAAATAACCGGAAAGGAGGTAAACAATGATTAGTGGAGTGTGTACATGTTTGCGCAGCATTACCATCTTCATTAAGAATCATTACACATTTGCGAAGCAAGAAATGTTTACATTAGATTAAGCGTGTGTGTGTGTGTGACTGTGTGTGTGTCTCAAGATCTGCCTTAGTGCAGCAGGTGGATTGCACAGGTGGCTCAAAGGTAGAATAAATGTTCATTCCACAGTTCAATGAAAAATCTGTTATTGCGAGAATTTTAACATCAGGCACCAAGTCTCAGCTGAGCGTCCGTCGACGTTTGCAGTATCCATTGAAATACCATGGCTTACAATTCAAAAGAGAAGACTTCCTAGAATTGGATTCTGATCCGATCGTAAGTGGAGTTAAAGCCAGTACCCTCAAGCTGTTTGGATGTAAATCCATCTCTCTACATCTCTCCAAAGCTCTCGTCTTGATTGCTATTTGGATTCCTCGCTGCATGCGGGGCATGAATAAATGAGCAGAATCTTGATCCTCCGCAGAATAAATATTCTTGCTATTACCACTTTAGTGTAAATTTGGCTCACAGTACCATTGAACTTGAAATACAATTTTTAGTGAAAAGCTTTTAACATCGAGGCCTCTCACCTGACTACACGAGAAATTCATTAAAGAGATTTGGAAAAAAGGAATTTGATCAGGCCATTGTAAAGTGGACGTATTATTAATATGTGTGTGCAGGACAGATGGGCAGCGACACACCTGCATGTTAACTTCATCTTATCAAGGAATAAACTCACCTTGATTGATAGTTGGACATAGTGATACTATTGGTGGATATTCCTCTGGGCAGGATAAAAGCCATGTTATTTATTTTTTTTCAAGGAAGAAAATTTGTTAGTATAGACATTGTTGGCATATATAGTTCAATTATATAATTGATATTAGGATTAAAATGACATTTTTTTTATTTCAAGTGGGCTCTAACATGGCTGCTTTGTATGCTTACACATTTAGTTTTAATACACAGAACATTCCCATGGCTATTCACAGATGATGTACCCTTTTCCTGTAGTCTGAATCTGATAACCCTGTTATTTCATACGTGCATTTAGGGAGCTAGGTGAGGATTTATGCTCCTTGAACCATTAGGTGTTAACTGCCGACATTAGATTAAATCCATAGTGCTGTAGACCCGCACGGTCCTCCACACTAAGCGGGTTATTTATATGCCTTGCATTGTATAAAAGAAGGGACACAATGTTCCCTAGCTGTTCTGAATAGAAATCTTAATGAATTAATAAATCTTGGCAGCACAACCATTCTTGAGTGACAAAAAAACAGGACAATGAAGTCCACAGATGGCAGCATGGAACACTGTCTCTGTGTGTAAGCTGATAAGTCATGCACTGATGAGTCCATTCCTTAATTGCAATGAAAACTCATTTTCAAATCTGGCTGAAGAGGTAGGGTTATTAATTGATCTTTTAATTAAAAAAGCCTGGGTTCTCTTGGCAAACAATAGTTTGTAGCTAAATAAATCATATTCAGTGTTGAAGCACACAAATTAATCATTAATAGTCACATGAGGACTGCTTAAGGCGAGCAACCCAGTGAAGCCCTTTACATTAAGGTGGGGCATTCTCTAAACACACCCTGTTCATTAATATCACAAAGACTGAAGGTCAAACATTTTACTTATCATTATCATGCTTGTACAGTATTCCCGCTCTTTGTACAGATGTACAATTAGACACGTTGTCTTTGTTTTGATGACAAGCATTGCAAAATGCAGATGTAATGGAATTTTGGTTTGTGAACGACCCACAACTGGCCATTTGTCACCTCGGCCGTGCTTCGCAAGCGCTCATTTTTCTACCGCGCCTGTGCTATTCCTGGACCCAACCCCTCACCCCCATCTGGTGGAGTCACCACCTCGGGCATGATTTACAGCACCACCACAGAATTCTGTGGACACTAAATTACCTGGATTATTGGGCCTTCATGAGTTTTAGTGCACTACTTTGCATTGCGTTCCAAATCCTGATGGCGTGTTGCACAATATATGATGATATAGGACATGCCAGCAGGCTGAAATTGGAATTATTGGATTGGACTGGATTTTATGGGTGTAATCTCCTTCAACAGATCTGAGTGCCAGCAGTTAAATTGGAAAGATTTGCTATTATTGATATGCATATAAATTCAGAGCACTTTGGACCACCTACAAAACCAATCAGTTGTTTTTTTTTCCTCCAAAAAATATAAGGATTTTTCATATATACAGAAAAGTAACCTTACTCTGTTAAACTTTTTGCATGAAAGGTGCCCTTGATAGATGATGATAGATGTTCTATATTCTTGGTCTGACACCAAATCATTTAAGGAGAAATCTGGGCTCATATTCAGACACAGTTTTCTTTTTTCTTTTTTTTTTGTTTTGCTCTTGCCAGGACTTCAAACAACCTTTTGATGAAGGATAGTAATTTAAGTTAATCTTGAATAAGAAATCCTTTGATGAGGAAAACCCAGTCTTCCTTTTTGGCAAATAGCTGATTCAGTCGCTAATTAATAAAGCGCAAAGAAATGTCCCCTACGTGAGAGGAGCCGTCCTAGACTGACGTGTAGCCTGTGATTTTTTTTTTTTTTTTTTTTTTTTTCTGCGGTAACATAAAGAACACGAAGGAGAGTGGCTCTACGTGTGCGGTTTTTGAGTATTGACACACCTGCCTGTGCCACCATGTCCACCATCCTAGCAACTGTCCTAGCAACTGTACAGCATGACAGCCGGGTCACCCTGGTGGATCCAGAGGCTTCAGATAATCAATGCCCCCGCACAATGACACCAATGGAGGATTACGAGGATCCACTAAGCCTCTGTCGGGCAGCATACTGTATTGATTTTGTCATACTTTTTATTGGCTTATATTTCTGCACTGTGTAGCACTGTTAAAATGTTCCCCTCTGTGTCCCCGTCTTTTTTTTTTTAACTATTGTAGAGCTCTTTCCTTATGCATATTGTCCGATGCTAAACATTGGTTGCTCCAGGTTGTTGCTGATTCCCTAAAAATGATGCCAATGGTTTGGGAGCTGTTTTTATGGCAGCTAAAGGAGGTTGAGATTGCATTAGTAAAGTGTGGATATTTGCAATTTTGAATTTGACATAGACAACAACTGTTAAAGCATCCATCCATACACACACACACACACACACACACACACACACACAGACAAGCAGCAAGCACAGACAGCCAGTCAAGGTCTACTAATACCCCCACAGCATGGCATTCAACATTTCATACAGTGATAAATGAACAGCAAAAGACCCAGCATAACCCGCTCAACCTGCATCGCTTGATTCACTATCTCAAGTCCTTCGGATTATTCAGCCCAGCTGTGGAAGAGGGAGAATGGCGGTATAATTGGCACACGTATGCAAAGACGGAGCCCCAACATGCACCAGTCATATGAAATGTGCTCATTAGAATGTAACGGGGAGGCCAGTGGAAGGGCATCCATCACGACATCGCATGCTGTCACCTCAGCGTGCCACTCCTACATGATCATATGCCACAAGTACAAATGCTCACATGTGTCTTCCTCCCCTTGCACGGATCTGTTGCATCCCGCCTCATCTATCTGCGTGGACTCCCACAGGTTGGCGGAGAAACCTCGACCCTTACTTGTGCTCAAGATGCCTTCTGTTTATTGAAATGAAGCCCAGACTTTGGCATATATATAGCTGCCTTTGCATGTATACATTGCATATATGTGTGCATTAATAAAGCATGTCGCTATGTCTAACATCAGGAAGTTTATTCAAGAGGAGGTTTGCAGTGGCTTGGCCAAGACTGGGTACAGTCTGCTGCTCTGATGGATAGGTGGTTCTTAAAGGCTCATTGTCAGGAATATAAATAGTCCACATCTCACTTTCAAAATGGCAATTTACTGCAAGCTGTAGGACGGACCCGCGCAGTGAGAGCTTGTTTCGTATATCAGATGCTTTTAATCAGGATCTGTGTCAATGTCACAAAGTAATTTTCCCTCGCACAGTATGCGGATCTGAATGGACGCTTAGAACACTTTCATTATTTGTCAGGCTTCGGGGGAATCGAGCCAAGTTTGCACAATACACAAATGTGAGAAAGAGCCTTGTACCTCACAATGATTGGTTCTCCCCTTTCCTTGCAATTCGTAATTAATGGAAACAAGAAAACAGGAGAACCAGTCACCAGCAAACCTAAAGCACTGTGTGAGAAGCAGTGCTACATATAGCAAGAATTTCTTTTCCCTAATTTCTTAAAGAGGGTCATTTTATTTTGTTTACCCTCTGCAGTTCATGAATACAGCATTACTCTGATAATGGCCAATAATTACAACTGCACCGAGCTAAACATTTTTATTCCCATTATGTGACTAAGGAAATGGAAAGAGGATTTTGCCTCATTGGTTTTCACCAACCACATAGTGGATTTGAGAAGAAAAGATGCCATTGTTATAATTCTACATAACTTCAGTTCATTAATTTCATTTCTTTCAAGGCTGTGTTACTATAAGCAGGGACAATATTTGAAGTACAAAGGACCCGGCTTGCTTTAGAGCCGGTCCATATGTAAAGCTGCCTTCATGACACTGGCAAAGAGATTTACACCACATTTCAGCACATGAAAGGAGCCTCATTTTACATTCACAGAACCTGCCTCCGCCATTGAGTCTTTGAACTTCCATTAAGCCATTTATCACCATGCAGTGCAATTCATTTCTTTTTTGTAACACTGGGGATGGATGCCCTCTACCCTCCAATTCTCCTCTGGAGACTCCGAGGGTTGAGTTTACCCTGTGTTATGCGTGCGCTGACCGGGAGGTTAAAGTTCAACAGCCCTTCTTCCTCAGCACTTCTTGTCTCAGTTTCAACTTTTATTTTGACTGTTCTCATATGGATGATTTTTGTTCTTTTGACTGTCATGCGGCTCCTGCTGAATGCATATTCTGTGTTTCTCTTTCTAGTCGCCCCGGCCATTCATGAGATGAAAAGCCATGGAGTTGGTCTGGGACGCACGGCTCTGCTAAGATGCGAGGCAGCTGCCGTGCCGTCTCCCACGTTCGAGTGGTACAAGGGTGAAAAAAGGTGAGTTGGGTTTGATCGCTGGAATTATTTTAATGAAGTGTGTTGGCAGCATAAAACACAAATGTCCCCCCCTGATGCTCTGGCTCTGTCATGGCTCCACTGAGAATTCACTGCCAAAATGTCTAGAGCAGACACATTTTTAAATATGATTTTCCTTCATTTGCATGTCTTAAAAATGTCTGTTTTTCCTTTTCGTGCAATCAATCAATCAAATACAATATTTATATTCATTAAGTCAACTTAACACTTCAGATGAGCTGAACCAGCAGAAATATTTTTTTATTTATTTTGCTTTTAATCTCCCTAAAACAACATTGCAGGTTTCAAGATGGCAACTTGGGAAAGTAAAAAATAAAACATTACAGAATAATAAAAAAAAAAAATCATAAATGGTGAACAGGACACCACATTTGTTACAACTTTTAGAACTGTTATTAACTAATTTAGTCTCTTTTGTTCCTACAAACAGAGCATTTAGACCACTGTTTCTACTTTTCATTCTGAAATAAGAAGCCAGTCTTTCCATTGAGTAAATCTCCTTTAACACTATCCACTGTTCTGGACCTGGAGGGTGACTTTTAAGCCACTTTCTTGTTTTGGCCTTTTAACATGCCAAGATCAATACTTTGAAAATGTACAGGCCCTTCTTCTCCTCCTGGAGTCAAACCAAGTTACAACAAGTTTAGGTGCATGGGCCACAGCAGTTTTAATTGGAGGAGGATCATAGTCAGCAGGAGAGCTTTTTGTACTGTATTTTTGTAATGCTACTGTCGCTGATGCTCTATGGTGCTGAAATGACCGAATGAGAAATGAAGAAATGAGGTAATTTCAACATTCAATTCACCTCTGCTCCATTTAGTTTTACGGAGGTTGGCTGACGCGTGGTGGTCATTTTTCTCACTAGTTCTGCTCTCCTCCATGCTTCTGATTTGATGTTCGCAGGTTTTTAAGAATGGGAAGGGCTTAAACAAAGCAAACCTGTGTCTGTAGGAGACAGTTGCTGCTAATTTCTGTTGATGAAATAAAATCTTTCAGTGTTAACATGTTTTTAAGCACAGTAATCATACACAGTTATCATGATAGTTCAAATTTAAATGATATCACTCATCATCACAGGATTTGAATTACTAATTGTGTCTCATACCTGTACTTTATAGAAAAGTAAGTGATAGAAACAGTTTGGTTCTTATTGGTTTGCTTTTTTTTTTCTTTTGTCCAAAGACAATTAATTTGTTTGTAAATCTGTTCTCCATCTGTCCGGCCTCTGGGGAGGAGCCACACAAGTGATGCAGCGCGAGGCGTTGCGGTGTCCTCACCTTGTCTCCTAATATAATGTTTGCTGGTAACTGGCTCAAATCATCTGCGGCACATACATCAATCAGTCTGGATTCGAGTGTCAGTTCTTGAATTTAAAAACCAAATAACCCCCATTACCCATCATTTACCCACTCCTGGTGAGCACAATTTCAATCATCAGCTCACACTGTGCTAATTGTAATTATGGGGTGGATTCAATTTATTCAAATTGCTAAGGAGGAAAGTTGGCATGATTCTAGTCTTCACTTAATTCAAGGACTTGTTCTTTCCGTGACTTCTTTCAGGGCTTAATGGTGATTTGTTCACTCACTCCACGTCATGGGAATGACATTAGCATGATGACTTAAGCATAGAATATGCATAGTTTCTGTATAACATTAACACTGTCTGTGACTATTTCATTTCCTATTAACTGCGAAGGGGAACGAGGGCCACTTCTTATTCTGGCTTTGTGTTGGCGCAGTCGTATCGTCACATCAGCATGTGTCTGTATCAGAAGTGGCGTGACAGTTTTGACAGGCAAATCTTCTCTTGCGATGTGTCACTGCTTTCGTTCTTGAATGGAGGTGGGTGAATATTTATGTGTGTGTGTCTGAGTTTTTTTTTCCTTTTTCCTGTGACTGAGGGAAATGTTGTCTGGTTTGGTGTTGAACTAGAGAACAGGCAAATTCTCTCGCAGACACCTGTTGAGATCACTCAGTGTTCAGCTAGTGGTCGCTGTGGGAGAGGAAAAATACGCTCGCAGATATTTGTCGAACACAATGTCGCACATATTTCTTTTTTCCAAGAATGCCTCTCGAAGAAAGTCGAGCCAAGCTCCAGTTCACGAGGGCGCCACACCAAGGTCTCCTCACTGGAGGTTTTTAACATTGCTGAATGCGAAACTGTAGCGGCAACAGAAACCCCGCTGATGAAAACAAACTCAGCCGTAGTATCCACAATAATCCCACAATCAGGATGCACAGCATATGGTGCCACGCAGTGAATTTTTAATCGGCTGTTAAAGATCATCATAACCACCAAAGTAAACAATTAAACATTTGTCTATTTCGCAGCACAGATGCCAGGCACAACTGGAATAGGATTTATCGTAATCCCCCTCCACCTGCGACAAAACGATGAACAACATGTCAAGTGGCTCCCAGCTGGTTCACCTCTGGGTCAAATCTCTCTCCTCTCAGTCTCTCCTTGGCACGGGGTGAGGGACAAAATGAAGACGACTGAGGAGTCGGCAGAGGTTTTATTCTCGCTAAAGCCAGCTATTGATTGATTTCGGGCTGTGGGAAATGAGAAACCCACTGTTTATTCCAAGGGTGGTATCTCGTGTGTCTAACCCAGAGACCCACTGGACCGGCTACTGGACCCGGCTTCTGAGGCTGGTATCTACCACAACCAGAACCACCAACCCGCTGGATTAGCATCAGCTTTGGAAGCGACGGGCGAAACCAATGTGTTTAATTCAGTGTTATTGATCAGGTTTTCACATCCTCTGCGTGTTGTCTGATGAAGCATATGATAAGATCATATCAATCAAACATCTATCCGGTGTGTAAACTGCCCAACGCTCAAGGTTAACATGGGTGTAATGCAACTATCAGTATACCATATATTACCAAATAATAGCAGTGTTGTTATTTCAAGGTCTTCGTTAAACATTAGAGAAAGACATGACCACTGACGCTGCGAGTTTTTTTTAGTTTTTATTTTTTTTAGCTCATGACATTAAAAACACAACCTCTCTGGTAATAGTGATTAATTGTCAATGGCATGGCTCCAGTACAGCAAAAAAATAATTTGTAAAAGTACAACATAAAATCCAAATTTTCCCTGATAAAATAGACAGTGGAAAACATGTGAGAAACAACCATGAGACAATTACTACAGTACTGTAATCTAATGTGAGATATATACTCATCTTACTGGTTTAATAAAAATTAAGTTTATTAAGTTACGATAGTTTTCCAGCTTGCTTTTTCAGAATATCATTTTTAATTGACAACTGGTCTAAAATAAACACCTGCTCTCCACTGGCATCTCAATGGTCTTAATTTTGACCTTTACGTCATGCTATACTCTCCAAGGCAGAGGCAACAGGCCAATAGATAAATAGCTCTGGTAAAGAGGCTGATGAAGTACAGTACGATCTGAAGGTCCACTAAGGATGACAAACATTTGCACCGTCCTTGTCTACCGCCACTTACCCTCTGACATGTTCATGTGTGCATGATGGGAAATAAAAGCTGCTCATGTTGTGACTCTGTTCTCTTTTCAGGATTATCAAGGGTCAGGGCATCGATATCAAGAGCCTCAGTTCCAGATCAGTCCTCACAGTGACCAACATGACAGAAGATCGTTACGGGGACTACACGTGCGTCGCGTCCAACATTCTAGGATCGGCTAATGCCAGTGTGCCTCTCAATCGTAAGTTGTCATTGTGCCTCGTTGCCATTGTACCTGCTTGTGGCTGACTGCAGTGTTGAGGAGTCAAAGGGGCTGAAAGAGAAGCTGTGGATGTCAAAGGAAGTTCGTGCCCTGCCAAGTGTTTTCATCTTCGCTGCAGCAAGATACCTCTTATGATATAGGACAAAAAGCTCAAGTTAAAGCCAGTGCTTCAACCTGTTTCTTATTTTCCTCTCATTTCTTTTCATCGCCATGAGCAGTACCCAGTGTTTTCTGTGCATTCACCAGACAACTCGTGCTGTTTCTTTTTTCCTAGACATAAGTGTTTGGTCTGTTTCAATGGTGGCAAGTCTGTGTGCGTGCGTGCGTGTGTGGCTGTGTGTTGGTGCGTCTGCCTTTAAAATCTATGTCTGCATGTGTACTGTAGAAATGTAAGTTTGAGGTCACAGCATCATACTTACCTGTATAACAGTCATTCTTGGTAGCAGGCTCAAGATTTTAAAGTCTAGATTCATAGACAACGTTTTATAAGCACAATGAACACCAAACAGAGTTCTTAGAGGCCAAAAATGAACAGAGGCCAATCTGTTGGTGCATCTGGGAAACACTGCAGAGTTAATACAGATATGAAACATTCCTCACATAAAATAGACAAAGCTCAGTCTCAATAACCAGTACATCTGACTTTGTTAAAGTTCCAGCAAGTGTACATAGCAGTAAGTATAGATGGGAAGCCGGTGGGCGATCACATCCATGTTGCTGCAGTAACAAATCCTTGCAATTACTTGAGTATCTGCGTGCAAGGGAGGTTAGATCTTGGGGCAATAGCGTGAACACCTTGCTGATTTACATCTTCTCACTGCCTGCATAGATATCGGAGAAGGCATATGGCTGCCTTTACTACCCCCAGGACTGCAGTAGTGCTAGCAGTGAGGTTAGCAGTGATTAAAGCTGCTGTACGATGAGGAGTGGCCGTTATGGTGAAAAACACAAAACTGCATCAAATCATCTGTGATACAGCTGACTCACTGTTACCAACAACACATTCCCAGTAATTATGGCATCTATCAGCGGCATGTTGCTGCAAACTCTGAAGTGGGAGATTCGTAATGAACCGTATGGGCAGCCTGGTCCGCTGCATATATTCAGCAGAAGGCAGAGGGAATACTGGCCAGCAATGGTCTATTAGGGAGCAAATAGTCCTTCTGATGGCTTAATCGATCATTGGAATATGATAGGCCTATAATTCCAGGAGTGATCCAAACACATCAATAAGTAAAAAAAAAAAAAAAAAAAGATTAAAGCACCTTAAAAATGCCCCGAGGCTTATTCTTACTGTAGTGCTTAACACCAAGCTCCGTCGACTGGTCAATTAACAGACAAGGAAGAGATCCTAGCGAAAAAAAGAATCACTATTTGTATTATTTAACTTTTTACTCAAAATTGACTGTATTCGTTTTTGAAGAAATTCCAGAGTGGTTTGATAAGTACGGAGATAAAGTCTGCAGTTTCTCTACATTGTATGTACACACATATTTGCACCTCTACAGGAACTGTCTTTCATACGTCAAATACAAAGACACTTTTCCTTCTTGAAGAATGCTCTATTGTCCATCTACATGCATTTACAGATGTGTAGAAGTACGACTACTTCTCTGTGCTCAGTGGATATTCATACACTGTTAGGGATTACAGTTTTTTTGTCCACCCGCTGTACCTGCCAAGCAGCAAAAAAAAAAAAAAAAACAGCAATGACAGCAAGGCGCTGGGGACCATATTTCCCTTAACGTTTTAGAGCGAGGATGGGCGAGAAAATTCAATTTAATGTATTCAGAGATGAAATATGAACAGGTGAATTAAATTATTCACCGGTTTGCGCCGCAGCCTCTGATGATAACATTGTCCCTAGCAGGCCAGAGACTCGGAATACAAAAACACATTTGTGTGGAGTTGGCAATTGTCAGAGGAGCACTCCACTCTCCTGTTTGTGTATGCACAAAGAGCATCAAAGGCTTGTGTCAGATCTTCAGATGAATGATCTTAATGTGACACCAGCAAGGCCTCAAAGGCAGAGCAGCAAAGAAACCCTCAGAATAGACAGAGGAGGCAGCATCCTGCGCTGCCACCCCCAACTTCTCTGTCTCTCCGTCCCATTCCATCTCTTTATCTCTTTGTCTGTCGTTCTATCGCGCTTTGTCTATCTGATTCGGTTATCTCATTCTCTTAGTGTCTCACTCTTTTGTCCTCTCTCCCCTCCCCGGTCTCTCATTCTTTCCCTCCGTTATTCTCTTTCTCACACACACACACACGGCATGGTTTTCCCTCCCTTTCGCTCTCATGATCTCCGCTAATGGAAGAGAGGCCAATTCTGCTGTCACTCTTAATGAGAAATGGCAAGCAATCGCCGCGGCACACTCTCACCGGTGTGTTGACGCAAATAACCAAACCCAGAGGTTAGATTTCACTGCGGGTGACTTTGGATTGCTATTTTAGAACCAGTCGATAGATATTGATGAGCGAGATGTGAACGGGGGGAAAGGGGCATGCATATTTGATAGAGCATCATACATTGGGGTGAATTTTAAGTGGCAACGCGATACGGGCTGTTTGTGGTGGGCAGATTGAGGATTTATGTACAGTATATTGGCTGAATATGTGGAGGGACAGTACAGTAGTTTATCCAGTTGTTTCCATTACACTAAGAGGTTTAGGAACTGTGTGGGAATTAATGAGGTCAAACAAGGGTCCTCTCCAAAGTCCTCCCACTGCCGACGAAAATAGATCAAATATAAACAGAAATGCTAAGCATGCAGGCATCACTTTCATTACTATCCTGTCAAAATCCCAAAGTTGAAAGGTGCAAATCCGTGTAAATCCTTTTTCATCTTACTGTAACCTAACAGACTCTCTTTAAGTCAGTCCAGGAAAAGCCTCCCCATTACCACTGATGAGATGAACTGACTCTGCGAAGCCTGCCCCTAGAAAAAAGTAGAAGCATTTGCCTAGAATCCATAGAGCAGCCTCAGCAGGAAACCAGGATGCAAAACAGGCCCTTTGGGTTTGTGCACACAGTATGTTGACATATATTTTGCACTAATTCCAGATTTGTTTAAATGAGTCGCATGTACGTGTCCTCCCTTCATGCTGTCGTATTGGTTGCAATTCATTTCTGCCTCTTGTGTTAGACCATGTGGGGCTTTTGTACTGTTAGCCATTAAACAGGGATTGTGATCTTTTTTCTGCTAAGTACCACTTTAAACTGTGTATTTAAAGCTGTGGTAAAGCACAAACAGGGTTCTTTGGAGCAGGAAAAAAGGATGTAACCTCTTTGTCACTGTGTATTAAAGGTGTGTGTGTGTGTGTGTGTGTGTGTGTGTGTGTGTGTGTGTGTGTACCTGCATGTGTGCACAGAGCTTTTATTTCCCACTTTTTTAAACAGCAAAACACTCCAATAGTGTCATCGGTGTAAGAACAAATAATACAATTTAAACACACTCATCACAACTGTTAATTAATTTATAGAGGTTAAATGAATTGATCAGGACACAGAGAGCTGGCTCGAATAGTGATGTAGTGAAACTCAGGAATAACCTGTGAGATGTCTGTGCTTCATTATATGTTTCCAGGAAGAATGTTGTGTGTTTAAATGATTACAACAGAAGCAGTAGTCGCACAGGTGTAGTTCACGCTACGTTTCATTTTCAGTCAGTTAGATTTAATCACAAGAAGCTGGCATCTCTCGGTAGCTTTTCTTCATTTTTTTTCCCTCATCGCACCCCGGATCCAATCAAACCTCAGAGTGCATACAACAGAAAAGGCAATCACAATTAACGTGGTATCAGCTCCCTAGGAAAATTGTGGCGTAACCGCCCTTTGTCAGTTTGGATTAGGAGCCGTCCAAAATCAGAGCAGTTAGACTGGAAGAAAAACCTGCAGATTGCAGAACTGGATCGATGCATTTCTTCTTACACTAAGAAAGATATTGTTTTTCTAAAAAACAAGGGTGAGTTGAGGCAGACACCAACTACAGCAGGAAGGACTAATTCATTTGTTGATTTACTTATTTAATTGATAAATGTTGCCAGGGATTTGCATAAGCTTGCCCAATAGTAATTTTTCTTGGAGAATATAGAATATGCCCAGTAAACCCCAGAATTCAGTTTGATTCCTATAGCTTATATCCTCTATCCTATATATGGTTACTGCTGCAGGCTTTGCAAATGTTTGTGAGGGATTACTATAGCAGGGCTGCACAATATGAGCGTTTGAGTTGAATTTGCTGCCTCAAGTCTAAAACCCAACAAATATCCCTAATATCAAATATGCACATCTGTGTAACCAAGCAACAGGTAAACTTAGCTGTAAAGAAAAACAAAGTTATCCCAAAAAAACAGTTTTTAATTTGTTTTGTTCATTACTTTAGATATTAGAAAATCTGGCACAAAAAGCGGTGTTTTGATAATTGAAAGTTAAAAGAAAGAGAAAGCCTTGTTTCTACAGATGAAGCTGTTCAGTTAGACATGGTTAAAGGCTTTAATTCCACAAAGTGGCAAGAAGGTAATAACATAATAAAAAAAAAATCATGTAGTCAAATGTTTTGTAGGCTCCGAAAGGCTGTTCGTAAGCTGAATTATTTGTAAGTTTATTTATATATTGAATTCAATCTATAATTGCCATTTGAGCTCATGTAAATGGAATTACTGCTCTAAATAAGTATTCCCTAAGACCACTACCACTATCACCACTTGCCTTACAGTTTTTGCCATTCCCACTAGCACCAGCCTTTGCTTTAATATAATTTATAAACAAGGTTAACGCGCTGATACGGGCACCGAGATACAAGATGCAAGAATGCACTGGGCGAGATGAGAGAGATGAGTGGTATTTATTACTTGTCATTCCTGGACATCAGTCAGTGGTGGTTTGTATCTGTGAATGTTCATAATTTGGATGTTCATACTTGGGGAACTGCTGTATGTATTAAATTCTATAAATGATAATAATCTTCCTTTAAATGTACATATCTACCAAAACACCCATTGCAGGCTGTGTTTCTGACAGCTAACACACATGTCTGCACACTATATAATTTTAGCTGAGTAATAACAAATCACCAAACTGACCATCCCTATTTCAACTTCCCATTTCATGTGCTGGATGGAAGTGAACTTTGATGAAAAGACTGAGACTGTTCACTCCAATTTTCTGAGAAGTCCTCCAGCTTAATTGGTCAAGCTCTTATCCTGCAGCCCACCTCGGCTTAGCCCTGGAGGAGATTTTCTCCGCCTATACTTCTGCCTTCATTTCCTCCTTTCTCGCCCTCCCTCCACCGCCACCACCCCCAAGCAGTAATCGGAAGAGACTGACGGGGGAGAAAAAGAGTAACTCTCTCTCTCCTTTGCAGCTCAACCATCCAGAGACGTCGCCGGCTAGTTGGTTAATGAACGTTGTGTTCGTTTGTCACGCTTATCAATCACCTCATGTGTAGGTGTCATTTCGACATGTCTCCTCATCCGCCATTGTTGTTGATCATGTTGTTTGTTCCCACAATGTGCGATAGTACCTGAGTCATGGAGCACGGTACATGAAAATGGGTGCCAAGGGTGAAACCTGAAATGTGGGTGTGTGATAACAGCTTATGCAAGGAAATAATATCATAGCCATTTGGGGATTTGGAAGCTGACGTATTGCGTTTGAGCAAGTTGTACTCGTCTTTGTGAAATAACGCACAGTTGTTTTTATGGTTTAGTTTCTGTGTTTAAAATCAAATCAAATTTCAAAGCATGATGACATATTTTTAGGGGGGGTATTTTAATTTTAGAAGGTTCACATATGAAAATATGTTGAATAAATGGAACATGGCGAGGTTGCCGTGTCCTTTTTATTTTCCCAAAAGCGCCCTTACAGTGTTGCGCCATTTACCTATCATTTCAATGGCTGCATTTCCATATTTAGGCAATCAGAAAAAGCCATTAACATTTCCCAGTCTCACTGTGATGAGAAAATGTTTTGTGCTGCAGCAGAGTGTTCTTTCCTGCAGCCCAGCGGGCAACGGACTTCATACCCACTCACACCGCACCAACCCTCCCCGACTCCTATAGGAGGCCAGATGCACTGGTAGGAACGTTCATCCCCGGATGACTGAGCCCAGTGGATGCCCACAGGATGATACACGCTGTGGGCAGCATCGCAAATGACAGGATGAATAACTAATTAGCTGGCACACAAATTAACACAGTCTTTAACACAGACTATTATATCTTCTTAAAAGGATGAGTGAGGAAAATGTTTTAGAATAGCTAAACAGTTCACGCGAGGAGCGTGTCCCTGCATGAACAATAACTTGAGGCCATAACAGCTTCTTTGGAACATTCTTTCCCTGTTTACCCCTTTAAGGTGTGCTAAAGTGAGATTTGTTGTCAGACCCTATAGCACAATATTATCCAGGTTTTATCCGTGGAATTTTGGACATAGGACTGCGATCAATATTATTGACTCACCAATTGATTGCCAAGGTCTGAGATGTTTATCTTTCAAAATAGCACTTATATATAATATAAAAAAGTTGTGTCTTATGTTTCTATTGAACTTTTGCTTTGGTTAGTTCCCTGCCTTCTGCACTGTAATGAAAAATGTATCACCAAACATGGGGTTTTAAGCATAGAGTCCTTATATTTTGTGGTGAGCTTTCGCCAAATCATGAGAAATAAATTGCCTGCATTATTCTATCCACAGAGAACAAAGAATAACAATCCATGAAATGGCTGTGAAAACTAATGTGTTTTATCTTACAAGTGAGCAGGCTGTGTGAGAGGTCGACTGCCGTATACACTACATGAAATGATGCGTTGCTCTGCTGAATGAGTGAGAGGGTCCAACCCTGTGTGGAGCTATGAAGGAGAGATTGCATGTCAAAAGATATGTTCCACAGTAATGGAGGGGTGTCTGAGAGCTCGTGAAATGATACACTGGTGAATTCATGCTTGAGTATTAATCAGATAGCACACGCCTGCCTCTTTGAAGAAAGAAACTGGGTTTTCTTGAATTGTGACGATTGGAAAGACAAAGAGCAGTGAACCCTCTGAACCCAAAAATTTATTATGGCTGGGAAGCAGAAAGTCTCTTTGAATATCCTAAAAATCCTTTTTTTTAGGATATTCAAAGAGAAAAAAACTCCACCTATATCCCTGTACAGACACGTTTCACTATTATAAATACAAAATCCCCTACTTGATATTTCTTATGTTCATGATGCAAGGCACGTGTTCAATCGGGTCATATAGGGGTGAGGCAATAGAAAGAATCCTGTATGGTCAGCACATTCATATGGTATAGAATTCCCTTACATGGTCAGTACAGTACCTGCAGTATATCCATCAACCCCCTTTTGAATTAGGTGATGGACCTCAGACATTTATTTCAAACATAAAAACGCAGATGAGGAAAGCAACAAAACAAGAGCTCCAGTTTCCCAAGTAAAACCCATATATATTCCCCTTTCTCAGTTCTCCTCTATTAATTCATCATTTGAATACATTCTCAAATGTATTAGAACTAAATATAAATATAAACATGATTGCAAATTGACTGATTAATTTTATTATAGTGTCATGCACATAAAATGCCCCACCCTGGTGCATTTACAATACAGCAAAAGTGCAGTTGCAATAGACAAACTTTTTGTTTCATTACAATAATATCAATCTTTATCATTAGCTCCGTCTTAAATAGAATATTCTGCCTTTTCTCCAGACGTTGTAAAACACAATCTGCTACAAAAAAGCTTCTCTTTGGAGATTTTCATAATGGTGTTGGTCTAGATCAACCAACAAGAACCTTCAAAAAATAGGACATATCACACGTATCTGTTGATTTTACATCAAATAAGAGAATCTTGTAAACACCCAGAAAATAAAATAATAAAGCTAAAAACTCTTTTACTTTAGATGCAGATAGAGTTTTTATTTAAAATATGGAGGAGATTACAGCAAAATAGATATAGATCAAAAGATTAAAAAATTCAACAATCTGTCAATCACAACACAAACCTTTTCCCTAACTCTGTTCTACTGATGAATTCTCTCAATGGAAAGTAATGGATGGTGACTTGGAGTTTCTTGTAGATGATTGAAGCTAAACAGAGTTCAGGATCTTTGGTTGGTCTTTGGATCTTATTCAGTGTGGAGTGAATATCAGCTCAGCAATGAGTAAACAAATTCCATTTCGTATCTCTTAGTTTTTGTTGTTGGCTTTAGATATGCTTACCCCTGGTCCAAGGACCCTACCACATCGATGCCGGGTCGTCTTCAACCAGGTGTCAATGTTGGTTGTGCTGTAGAGCAGAAGCGAGGCATCGAGTCCTCACAGTAGGAGCAACTTTTCATGGGTTTTTGATGGTGACGGAAATGAGGGCTGAGGTAGAGGACTGAGGTGGATGGAAGCGGTGTTGGAAATGAGTTATATCATTCTCTCTCTTGTCCTTTTTTTGGGTTTGGCATTTAGCCTGTATCTCTTCCTATTTCTTTGCATGCTCTTATTTTTGCCTCTGAATGTCTTCTTTCTTTTCCTTTTGATTCCTCCTCTTCTGTTGGGAGTCTATCTGGGGGTGACATTATCTCTGCTGGGTTACCCTGGAAGCTGTAGCCAGTCAAGGCTCGTCTGAGCTTCGCTCTTCCTGACTCATAACTGCTGTCATCTTTTATGTCATCTTCACTCAAGCTCAAGTTTCCCAGCTGGCTACTATTAGCATCACGTTTGGTAGCATTGAGGTTGGGGGTTTATCTGGGCAAACTCTGGGCAAACTCTTTGGTCTCTCTGCTGGCTTTCTTGTATTTATTAACTTACATTTTACCCAAGCCTGTCAGTTTATGCCCCGGCTTGACCTCCCTATCATATTTGGGACTGCACATCACAATCTCTGGGTTTGCCCATGGGCATCTTAGGAAATATGTCGACATCCAGACCAACCAGGCTGTGGTTCGGTTGTCAATGCTGATCTTCTTCTCTAGGACCAGGCCTTTTACTATGGCCATGTCCCAATAGCTGTCTGGCATCAACACCCAGCATGGCTCTTCGTAGTCTGGATTTTGGGCTTCCTTGTATAGTAGTATAGGGTTCGCTATTCGTCAACGGCCGTTCCACTGCAGCTTTGGACCCTGAACCATGGCTTGATTAAACATTGTGTTCTTGAGCTGGGCTTAAGTCAACCGTTTCATCTTGAATTGGGCTTGAAGTAGCCATGGCTTCATGAATCTCTGTCTTGTAGATCTCCTGTTAATAGTCATTGCATGGAAAGTTACTCTGGAAACCACATTTTTAAAATATGGAACCCTTATATGATTCTGAAATCATTGTCCAGCGAAAAGTTATAATTTCGCTTTATAGTCATTTTTCCTACTCAAAAAGTTACTATTCATCTCACATATGTGGGCCATCTGGATCTTTTAAACATATAAATATAAAAATATAAACATATAAAATATAAATATTTAGAGTGAGTCTCTGATCTTACATTTTCTTAAGTCTATTCCAAAGACAAGTTTGATTTTCAGAGGTTCCAAGCCGATATAACCACTAATGATCACATTTGGTGTAAATGTATACAGAATAAAAATATAACATAAATAAAAAAAAAAATATGAATACACTTTCGGTTTTGCTTATGAGATGAACTCAGACACTTTCTACATACATAAAATTACAATTTCTCTCAAATGTTGTTCACAAATTTGCGATAGTGAATTATTCATTCCCACCTCACAGGCAAGGCACATCAAGATGCCGATTAGACAGCAGGATTATTGCAGGTGTGTCTTAGACTGGCCACTGAAATGTTCAGTTCAGCTTTATTAGGCAGGTCTGGGAACTCAGAACACCAGTCAATATCTGATGTGACCACCATTTGCCTCATGCAGTGCAACACATCTCCTTTGCAGGAGTCGATCAGGTTTTCAATTGAGGTAAGTTGCTTCACTCCTTTGTGAACAATATTCAGGAGTAATGGTTATTTTGTGTATGTAGAGAATGTTTCAGATCTTTGAGTTCATCTCATCTAAAATGAGAGCAAAAACCAAAGTGTTGTGTTTATATTTGTGTTCAGTGTATGTTCTGCAAAAAAAATTATGTTCTGTGTTGTTCAACTTGTATGTTCATGGAAACCCAAACACTGCAACCAATCTGTCTGTAAGCTGTGATAAAAACCAAATCATTGTTGGTTGTCTTTTCTCACCCAGAAGACACTTTTTAAAAATGTTTTTCAATTAAAAGTAGGATGAAACATGTACAGTGGTTGTTTCTGTCAATGTGAATGCTGATAACACAATTTGAAATCGGTGATAGCAGATGTTTTATTGTGATTTGCCTAACATTAGCCCGTTAAACTGCAACTCGGAGAAGTGACAGAGATCAGGAGTGGAGAGGGTGGTGTGGTCCATGGTGCCCCCCCCCCCAGCAGGCTTCAATTGAAATGACCATATTGTGTGTCCTTGCAAATGGATTAGAATGGAGATTCTAAGGCGGCTTATACACCATTGCCTGCCCTAGATACAGTGGTTTACTGCTGCAACATTAAGAATAATTCTTTTTAGTATGACTGTGTGAGGTGTAAACATGGCTGCCATGGTTTTTGTGAGAAATAAGCTTCTCCTCTGCCATAAATTATTCTGTAAAAAAGGTGGTTGATACCTTTGTGGGTAGTATAAATAGTTTTCAGCTGCTGGTATAAGTCACACTCGTTGTGTGCCAAATGTAAAGCTGAAAAAAAAAACCTCCATGAGTCAAACCTCTCTCTTCACGTTGAGCCCTCTTGGTAAAGAACAGCTCTGCTTTACATCTCACATGCTGCTTCTGAGAGAGTCATTGCACTTGTTGTCGCTTGCTTCCAAGTAATTGCTTGTTTACCACACAGAAAGCCGTGTATTTTAATGTATTGGTTTCAAACTTCAGATCACATAGGCAGGAATGTTTACATTACATTGATGTCTTGGTACCAAACTAGCATTAAATAATTCACGCTGCACAGCAGAATATGAGTTTAGCTGGGTGTTTTGGAAATTATGATTCAAAAGTGATTTTTGGGTCCTTGGTATAAATAAGTTTATCAAACCCCAAATGTGTTAGTTATTTTTGGCTACAGTATGAGACAGAAAACATACATATTGCTTTTTTATGCACACATTTGCACATCCCATCAGTTTGTTATTTAATCCAGAAAAAAAACACTAGACTGGGCAAGCTGGATTCTCTTTATAGGAAAAAAAAGTCTCCACAAATATATCACCAAAAAAAACGTGACGAAGCATAGGTTTGTGTGACATTTTAAGCCTATAATTCAAAAGTAAAAATGACTGTTTGCTGCTGTCACACTGGACTGAACATTTATAGATGTCATATTATTCCATCTCCAAAATCCCACCAGTGGCTCAGCCTGAAATGAGTTCATAAGGTAATCAGATCGGGACTCTGAGTTCCCTCCTCAGAGGGATCAAAGACAGACTAGAGGTTCCCTTTTTCCACTTATTCTTCATTCATACAACCATAATAGGATTTTGGAAAACTTTTCTATAATCTACGGAGAGGGGAAAATAAAATTAAATTGATGGCAGGTGCAGATGAAATAATAGGTCCTCACTGGGCACGGTGTGATCTCACACCATCAAAGGCAGAGACGGACCCTTGTTTAGCATATGAGCGTGAAGTGTGATGAAAGATTTTTTTTTCTCTCAATCACAAAACCCCTTCAGGGCTTAGGAGCAACCCCATTTCCCAGAATCCCCTATTTTTTTTAGTTGCCATCGTTGTTTTAGCAGGTACCCATGCAAATTTGAGGCATCAGGGGGAATAAAACACGTTATTTATGAGCATGTGGAGGTTGCATCTTGCCACAGAGACGCGGCCTTTAATGCATGGAGAGGATTTGTCTCCATTCCCTGTCCTTTTGTCCTTGCATGCATTTTTCTTTTCATTTTACGTCTCCATTCTGTTAATAATACATGAATGTCCTCTTTCCCCCCCCTCCCCCCTCTCCCCCCCCTCCCCCTCTCCTTCCCTGTAGCAATTATTGAACCCACCACCACTAGTGCTGTCTCAAGCCCAGGTCAGTATATGTCACCATGCTGTACACCAAATCAGCAAAGAGGTCCGCTGCCTCAAACTAACCAGACCTGAAATCCTCTCCTCCATCTTGATTTATTTCAATTGGTTGGCCGGAATGCCTGCTGGGTGTACAGCTTCATTGTATGTCCTTTTTTATTTCTTCAATTTGCTTTTCTTTCTCTTTTTTATGTTAATTTTTGGGTTGGCATTTACAGCCTGGCTACATATACTTCCTGCAGCCTGTGCCATTGCAAACACCCTGATCCCTCCCCTCCCCATCCCTTCCATTAAACCCCCTTCGCCACCCCCCCTTCCCCTACGTGGAGCACACAGTAGTGTCATTAAAGCGGCTGTTTCATGCGCCTATGGGTCTGATGCTTCTCATAACGCTGACGGCTTCCTCCTCCTCCTCCTTCTTCTTCTCTGGCTTTCTCACCACCGACGCCACCGCTCTCCTGCTCCTCCGTGCTCGCTAAATGCCGTGTACATCAAAGGCAGGATGCTGTTGGTGGCTGAGGCCGCTGGTTTGTTGTCTGCAAGATGGAATCTCTGCTGTCTTTGTACTTTTATCACTCCCTTTTCAGTCTCTCTCTCTCTCTCTCTCTCTCTCTCTCTCTTTCTGTGTCTTAATCTTTCTCCAGCCCCCCCTGTATCTCCATTTGCTCTGTTCCTTCTCTTCCTAGAACAAACGGCTGGCCCTCTGCCACCGTCTTTAACCTGATCTGCTTCTCGTGCTGTTGGTGCTACGCTGTCAATATGACCCTTGTGGCACTTGCCCCGGTGTACTTCTACTTCCACATTCCGGCCCAGAATAATTCCTTATATCTGTGCGTCTTTTCTCCCTCTCCAATGGTTTTAAGTTCAAGTCAACGAATGTAATCTTTTATGCCAGTTACTTTATTTTTGCTTAATACTGTTCATGTGCAAAAAAAAAAACCCAAAAAACCTGCAGCTAGGCATACACTCTAAAAGCTGGCACATACACATAATAAACGCCTAAAGGAAAACACGCCAAAATAATCAAATGCACCTGCCCCTACACACGTAATCACCTGGGTGGATTCACGTTGCGTGATGAATGCTAAGGGAGAAGTTTTATTTATTTATTTACTTTTAATCTAACTAAGTGAACAGACGCCATGGTTTCCTCCCGCGCTTTATGGAGACACAGCCCGGATTAGCATGTAGCTCGCCTACATCCTCTACCTGTCTATCTGAGCCAAATATAATCTTCCATGGAGATTCTGTTAGATAGCAAGTTAAAATAAGCTCAGCAGCAACGCACACTCCTGACATGGCCCTGGACTCTCATTTGATGTAACGCTTGCAGAACAAATGACAATTTCATGGTCCAAAGGAACACTAGCGGTTTCAATCGTGGAGATAAACTCACTGAGGGACCCACTGCTCTTGTTTGGTTCCAAGTTGTATTTGAAGGTAATTTCTGATGGCGCCCTCACTAAGTGGCTTGGCAAAGGGAATTATTTTAGATCCATGAAAATCTCTTCTTTTCCCCCAACATTGTTTAATCGTGTTTAATTTTACCAGGTTATTATCTGCTTTTATTTACCATGTGAATTGAGTTTGCGAAGATGTGCTTCCAAAATAAGATATGAAATTCTGGTCTGTAAGGTAAACAAATCAGGAGTTCTGAGCTGGAAAAAATGGTTCATCCCCCACAGCATTTGTATGTTTCAGCCCATTGATCAAAGGCAAATAACCAAAATCGCATTATATTTTTAAAAAAATGTTAATAGCCAACATTAGTCATTCTACTTTTATTTTATATCTTATATGACATTACTACTCTAATAAGAATAAATCCAGATGAATTATTTATGTGTTGGTTAATTAGAGTCGATTTACATGCTAGATAGTTTCATGGCAGCATGATGCTATCTAGCCATTTACTTTTTTTTTCCATATACACACAGACATTACTAAAAACATTAACACACAAAACCAAGAAACACACACACACCTGTCAAATTGTTGTCAGAAAAACTACCAACCTACTCTTCTTTCTGCCATTACAATGGGATGTTTTTTGTAAAAAGTAGCTAAAGACACAACTTTATCCATCCATGTGCCACTGTGGTTAATTTCCACATTATTCTTATCCTGTTAAAACACAGCCTAGACACTAATAATACTCACTGAAGGGACACTTTGCTAAATTAGGGCAATAATGTGAAAACCAACAGTTGTTTTTAATGTTTCTTCTGTGCTGCCCATTCAAAACCTGTTGTTCTTGTTCCCAAAAAAAACTACCACTATCTATAGTGGTGCCCTTAAGAAAAGTGTGGATCTCTCCCAATACTCCATTTACCATGTAACACCAGCGATAAGAAACTAACTAAACTAAAATACAATACTATTCAATATTTCGAAACACCAGCATATTGGGAAAGAATGATACAAGGGCAAAGCTAAACTGCACAATTTCTCTGTGATTCACTCAAAAGAGCTTAATCTAACAGAAAAACAACCCAATCATGTTGGAGCAGGCATATGGTGGCGCTACTACAAGTTATAAGGCAGAATAAGGAATGCTGTGGAGTCACATACAACAGTGTATGCAGGAAAAAGCAAAAAACTGAAACGTGAAGAAACCTCGACAACTCAGGAAACTCTTCAGTTGCAATAATATTTGTGGTGCTTTGACAAACCTGACTGATTTCTAATATTATATCAGACTTACCTATTTGTCCAGGATTTTTTTCCCAAAACAAATTAAAATAATGACAACAGTCTCCCAGCACCAGGGAGGAGGTAAGTTTGTAATTAACTATGCCTAACCCTAACCAGCACGGTTTTATATATGATATTCGATTGAGATTGGACGCTCGGTGGGCATGTGCAATGCCTTACGGTTTTTAATAGCATTCCCAAAGAGTAATAGTGGGTATCCACAGCCTTTTTCTCACTTTTCTCCAGTCATTTTAATTTTCACTTCATCCATCTTCTACCGTGTATCCGGGTCGGGTCGCAGGGGCAGAGAAACCCAGACTTCCCTTCTCCCCGTCCACGTCATGCAGTCCTTCCAAGGAAACCCCAAGGCGTTCCCAAGCCAGCCAAGAGAAATAGTCTCTCCAGCCTGTCCTGGATCTTCCCCGGGGCCTCCTCCCAGAGGGCTGTGCCCAGAACACCTCGCCAGGGAGGCCTCCAGGAGGCGTCCTCACTAGATGCCCGAGCCGGCTGCTCTGGCTCCTCTTAATGCCGAGGAGCAGTGGTTCTATTTTAAGTAGCCCTCATATTAAATAAAAAAAAATATATTTTTATTTTTAATAAATAGGTTGCTTGTTAGGAGTTGAAATGGATGAGAAAATGCATGCAATTTTATATGGATTTTCGAAAACAAATAAAACCAGTGGCATGCACCTTTAAGTTTATCTGCAAAATTGGACCATCAACCCTACTTAACTTTTAGTTAGTGACTATTATACAAAGCTTTCAATACTACAACATTCTTTTGGATTCATTTTGTCAGCAACAACCTGAAGCAGATCTCTGTACTTCAGGACTCCTTCTCACCTGGTTATTTTCCAGGACTCTTTTAGGCAGTGCACTGGTCAGACAACAGTGTGTATTGCAGAATTACATCCTAAAGGAAACCAAGATCCTCCAGTGTGTGCAGCAGGCTGCTGAAGATTTTCTTTTCTTACCCATGGTGTTCAGAGTACACTTATGGTGTTGTGAAGGCAGCATTAAGGCTTGTGAAGCCAGCACTTTGTCTGGAGGGGAGTGGCAGAGAGCAGGACGACGGACAAGATGACCACTCTGGATAACCCCCCCCCCCCCTCCCGCCCCCTCCACGATGACCCGAGTGAACTGTAACAGATGGGCAGTGCTTTTCACTCAGCAGCTCATCCCACCAAAGAGCAGGACGGGGGGTTTAAGGCGCCCGTTCGTGCCCGCTTCCATCAAGGCTCCACAACTGCAACTGTGACCACAGCCTGAGCCAGCTGTGACCCCTCTAACCCATCAGCCCATTAACCCATCAACCCATTCACCCAACAACCTATTCACCCAGTGCCCTACCGGTGCCACATCCAGGCTCAGTGCTATCTCAACTTATTTTCAACAGCGATCCAATTTATGACTTTGACCTCTATTTTTATTTAAAATATGAAAATGTCAGTATAAAAGGATTAAATTATGTTGTTAGAGCCGCAATAAAGCATTTCCACAAATTTGTTTCAACATGACCAGTTTTTGGACGGCACTTACGCAGGTTCTCTTATGAGTACCCCTATCCTCACCTGTTATTTGCCCTCTAGCATTAAGTCTGATGGAAACTGACAAGGAACAATAGAAATAGAAAATGGTATAATGGTATGATGGGTCAAACGGGTCCGTCGACAAGATCAAACTTATTTGTAATTACCATCAATGTGAACCCGTTACCAAAGGACGACCTCTAGTCCGGGTTCAGCCCGCTACTAAACTGCTGTTGCTGCATACAGTTCATACAGGTAATAACATTTCACCTTGTGGGGAGAAAAACAACCCGCTGTTGCAATGTCATTGTAGAGAAAAAAAATTGAAAAGACAAAGTGAGTCCGCCATTGGATTGTGATAAGCGATATGCGACTGGATTTAAATGGCAGTTAATGATATCATCTAAACAGAAGCACATCTTCAGCTGTTGTTTCTACACAAAACCGCAATAATAACAGCACAAAAACACCCACTGCATACTAAAACATCCTGAATACTATTCGATAGTTGAACGCGGTGACGTACATGTAGTGATTTGAGTTTTCCACCACTCATTTATGACCACAGCATGACTCAGCATCGTGGTTATTACAGTTGAGATGAATGTCCAGAAATCTAATGATTAATTTAGGAACCTTAACTTATAAAAAATCTAAATCTGCAACCTCTGGCATGAAAGTGGACAATGTTTTTAGAGCTTCCACTAAATAGGCTTTCAGCTACTCTTGAATCTCATTTCTAGCAAGCAAATCCTAATGCAGGCAGCCTCGTTAGGCCCATTAGCCCCAAACCATCCCACCCCATCCTCTATGTAAATTCTACACAATAGGAGTATAAGGGAATTCCATGGACAAACCAAGCAGCACGCTTTTAACAGCAATGGCTAAATGTGCAGAACAGTTAACATTGTGGAGAAGAGGGGCTGCGTAAAATAGTTTGGGTCGTGTCCAACTACTGAACTTGAATTGCTACCGAGAGCCACTACTGTATCAAGATATACAGCCTGTATGATGAAAAAGGAGCAAAAGTAATTTCCTTTTTTATACTCCCTTTCCCACTGTTTCCTACTCTCTTTTATTTATTGATTTTTTAAAATTTGTATTATCCATTTTTTTTCTCCCTTACCACAAGGTACTTTTTTTTTGTGAACCTTTATTTTTCACGTGACATGAGGCACAATTACATGGCTTGATTTGTTTTTGAAGTGAGGAATCCAGGGAGTTCTCCTTAATCAGTACTGAACTAATGGAACATGGTAGCTGCCAATTTGCTCATCTGAGCTTGACTTCGCCATAAATTATGCTCTGAGCATATTTGTTTAAAAAAAAAAAAAAATCTAGATGCTGTACCTGTGAAGGGTTCTAAAGATCTTTGTCATTATTTATTGTTGTTGGTTATTGATTTTCAATAAACAGCAACAATAAATGCAAACATTTGCATATATCAAATACACCTCTCCATGCCAACATTTGTAAAGTAGTAACACCTGAAAAAATGCCAATTTACAGTCCATTTTGAGCAGACAAAACATATGTGATTAATTTGCAATTAACTATGGAGAGTCATGCAATTAATCGCAAATTTCCTTTTTAATGGATTAACAACCGTACTTGTATTATATTCACATTCGTACAATAGGCTTATCAGAGTCTTACAGTAATCCTTTTCAGACATGCTATACATAACATTGCTGACTTCATCTGCCTGCTAAAGTAGTCTTTTTGTCATTCAGACAGAGGTGTCCATTATGTAAATTTCCTGTATAATGTGCGACAGTGCAGAGGCACAAAGTAACAAGACATGAAATTGGGCACCTCATTTAATTCTTATTTTATCACACCTGCTGTATGTGGAGCATTTAGCTGGATATTCGTGATCTCTTCCATGCAGTCGGAATTAATGAAAATGGTTTGTGTTCTTGTTGGTTTGTTTATGTTTTTTGTCCCTAATTGGTCAACATATATTTTAAATATCTCAACATTCAGAATTCTTATAAAAGTATTCATTGTACAAATTGTCATTTTTCAAATGTAACAAGCAATTTCAGTGAGGAATTAGTTTGTTCATAATTTAATACTGTCATTAAAAGGTAGGACAATATTTTGATGATTATAATTTTATTACAAGCAGGTGCATCAATAAAATCACATACTTCACAAGCACATTTATAAAAAAAATATGGGCCAACAATCTAAATATAGAAAAAAAGGCTTAGGTTTTCCTATGGATAAAGAATGAAAAAGAAAAGGCATAGATGTGTCAATGTCATTTTAAAATGACTTTCTGCTTATTTACCCTTCTGTTTCTGTAAAATGTATCTTAATGCGATGCCATTCATCTGTTACACTTGGTTTCGATGTTCTAACTTTGCTTTTGCTTCACTTTTGACCTTTAATTGCAATTACATAAAGAGACGCATGTTTAAAAGAGGCTTATGTGTGTTTTATGTCATAAATATAATGTGTAAATTAATACACTTAGTATGAAGCTCTGCTTGTAATTCTATTCATGCAATTACATTTAACCAGTTTAGGGTGCTCTGTATTAGTGTTTCAATTTATTCTTTTGACCTGAATCATGTTGTACCATTTGAACTTAACCTATGTGTGTAGTTCAGTAGTCTTATTGTATTCTATGTTATATTATCATAATATATTTATTTAAATGAAATGCTCATATGGTCTCGTAGGAAACAACAGAGAGAAAAAGAACCCATCTGTCGTTGCTGCTTTAAAGATTTTTCTTTTTTATCTACTGCACCAGTTATGGTTTACACCAAATAGTTTGTTGACAAAAAGGACGTATGCTTGTTTTATCTTTAGCATATGGATTTGTATGTATTTACCTAAACATAATACACGGCACCAGTACTCCAAAGCAGCTGGCTCCGTGCCACCCTGTCATCCCAATGAAATGTAGATCTGTGATAATAGCATATGCTCCCACAGGCTTTCTCCTCTGTTTGTTTGCGCAAATCACTTGACAGTGGGGGGAAAAAAACTGTGTTCTCGATACTGTACTGAGCTAAATTCTCGTTTTTCAAAGTGCATGATTCCTCCCTGTACCTGGTATAGTCTGAACTAATTACAGAGGAAAGTGGCATTTAAAGCATTTATTTGACCCTCCCTCCCACCCAGCATCAAGCATGAGCAGATAGAACGGAGAGATTAATGAGTCCATGAAGGTTTATGAGTCTAGGTAATATCATGCAGTACGCCATAAAACACAGATTTGTGACGAGGTGATCCATGATGGAGCAACCTTTAGGAGTTGTTAACTTTTAATCCCGAGCGGCGCCCTGCATTTTTCTTGCATGCAGACAAGACACAAATCAGTTTCTTTACATAGATGAAATTTGAATTCTCAGCTACTTAATAAAGACTATTCTTTGAGTGATTTAATGCGAGGGTAGGTCATGTGTCTTTCTCTGTTCCTGGTCCAGGACGCAACATCAAAGAGATTATCCACCTTATTAAGTATTCCTCCGATGTCCTCCAAAATTCAGTCACTCGCTCTGCTCCCCAAGGCTCAGGGAGCTATGTTAATCAAATTATTTTAGTAAGCATGTAAAGCTTCTTTAATCAAAGGGTAGTTGGCTAATTTATGTCTGAATCTGAGTTAATGTCTTCTTTGGAAGATGACTTTAAACAAGGTTAGGCTATGCTTCTTCTTTTTTAGTTCTTTATTTTCTTATCTGATCTCAGTTCATGTTGCAGCCTAGGGCTGATTTTGTTGATTTTACACTGCACATGACGTTCTGGATAAGTAAACAACCAAAATAATAATTGCTAAAATAATATTATCTCTTGGTTGTCACTTTGTAAATATTAGACTAACTATAAATGGAAAAACCTCATGAACACATTTGAAACCACATGAAGCGTTATTTTGGTTATTTGTTCTGCAGCTTATTTTTTCTTAATTTTTTTTCAAAACATGGTTTCACGATTTTCTAACCTTAGTATTAATGAATAACTAAACCCCTCAAGCACATTTTAGTGCGAAATCCACATATTTACCTCTGCCAGGAGGTTATGTTTTCACCTGTTTGTTTATATGTTTGTTTGTTTGTCTGTTAGCAAAGGATTACCAAAATCTTTGGTCGGATTTTCATCAAATATTCAGTGAACTTTGGGAATAGTAACCATGAACACATCACTACATTTTGCTAATGATTTGGAAGAAATCCTGGTTTTTGGATAACTTTGTTTTTTCTCGTTTGGTAACATTGCGGTAAATGGACCTTCAAACAGGCACCGTTGTTTGTGGCCACCTAGTGGTGATATCTGGTACCTGCATTGCTTGTTTTCTTCACACACTGCACCAGAGACCCTGAGAAAAGACCTATAAAACTCCTAGAAGACTCTCCATGTTTAGGGTAGGTATGATCTTTTTCCGCTGTAACTTGCATACATTGGGTATTTCGATATAAATTTAAGTAAGTAGTCCCTAAGTTGCAAGTTATATCTTGTCAGAATAGCAACTTTGTCAGAATAGTAATTTTTAGCCACGTTTCGCACAAAACAGAGATAAAAACTGATATTTTTATTCCACAATAGTGCATGTATTCAGTATGTAGAGAACAATAATGTTGGGTGGGAGTCACATTATTCTTGGTGAAGGTCTCCACTCTAGGTCATCATAAGGCACGTGTGTGTGTGTGTGTGTGTGTGTGTGTGTGTGTGTGTGTGTGTGTGTGTGTGTGTGTGCGTGCGTGTGTGTGTGTGTGTGACAGATTGACTGGGTGTGTCAGTTTAATACAATGACGTTCATCTATTCCATTGTGAATGAGGAACAGGACGTCAATTTCTGCTGAGTCTTCATATTGAATGTCATCCACTTTGGCTTGTGATGACATCTTGTAATGAATTAGATGTGTACATCCTTTCGTCTGTGGGCATGTCGTCAACTCACCTGACTCGCCAGATGGTTTCGCTGCACAGAACAATCTGAGACATTGTCCTGAGAAGCTGTTTGGAATAGAGCGGCACATTCATAAAATATATGGCAGATAATTGGCTGAAACATTTGTCTATCACGGGCTGAGCCAGAGGTCGTCTCATGAGACACTGATGGGTCCGAACCACTGTGGTTGGAACCCATCTGTAGAATTTGAAGCCTCACATGATGGGTTCTCCTCCCAGCTCTCAAGGTAAATTATCAATATCATGTCACATTAAGCAAAAATGCACATATATATGCATGAAAGCCCCAACATCAAAGCTGGTGAAATAGAATTAATATATCCCAGATTCATTTCACTGTAAATTATTTCACATTGCTCTAAAATCAGCAAAGCTTGCATAAATCTGACTTTTTAGGGGTTTTTTTTTAGTTTTTTTTCTGAAAAAAAGGATTAAAGGGCAGAGTGGTTCTGCTCTTGGGCCTCACAGCAGTGCATACTAAGTTATTCCAAATATTCTGAAACATATGCTCCAACATATGCTACACATCCACATGGACTACTGGAATACTGATTATTGATAACCTAATACTGGGTCATCCTCAATTTACTGGCATGCCCATCAGAAGGAAAAAAATGCTCACAGTACTCAACTTCATCTTCAGCTTTCTCGATTTCCCTCCAAGCCAAACTTGGCTTATTTTCCCTGGCTTATATGTTGTCATTTTAGACAATTTTCAGCTTTGCAGATAAGAAGTTTGATACCCTGGAAGAGTCCAATAGAACCACGTACCAGATACTAAAAAGCTCTTCATTCCATCCCATGGCTCTAACTCCATGACACAGCAACGTTTCTGTCGCTTCCCTCTGCTACTTGAAAAAAAAACTATAAATCAACCACAACACAGCTCCAAAAGTGCTCAAGAAAAAACAATAAAAAAACATACTTAGAGGATGTGTGTTTACCGCTGCCACTAAAATGAATACTGCAGATATTATAAAGTGTTCATGTTTACGTGAACCACACAGGACTCCCAAGCATCAGGGACTGTTAGGAGCTGTGTTTCACAAAAACAACTGTTAAAATAGACTGTTATGCCCTTTTCCCCCAAAGACTGTGTATAATAAGGTGCAACCGCAATGTTTCACTGTGCAGTGCAGGTGACAGATGTGTTTACGGAGTTTGTGCGTTCTGACAGACGTCACGGCACAGATGCAAAAGCACGCTGCTGACGGACTGGTAGCCTGGAGTGCTAATAATATGGATGAGACCATATGTTTGATATCTATGTAAAAGCGTATAAAAAGGGGGGGGGGGGAACGATTCTCAAAATGAGCATGTCCACATGGATGTCATGTTTGAATCAGGAGGTGAATCGGGATGGGAACCGTTCATGAGTATGGACATCACGGTTCAGAGTACACAACACAACCGAGACATCTAGACAGTCTAGGGTCGGGCCAGTGAGTGATGGTCTGTCTGGTTGAGTCATCATCCAACCTGCCACTATTATCAGGATATTGTGACTGAAACCAAACATAGCGATCATCAGGACACTACAGGAGGGTGAAAAATTAACTTGCATGCATCAGAGAATAGGCCAAAGTAAGTAAAACACTCCTAATTACTTCTTATTTTAAGAGATGCTTATCGATTGCGGATCTTTTTGTTGGACACCAGCCACCAACGACATAAAATATGTCCTATATATTTTGTTAGTGGGGCTTTTTTGAGTCCAGGAAGACTTCAGTGTTAGCAACACATACTGTTCCTCTTCACTTCTGTCGCCAGAAGTGCTGAAGTTGAGCTGCGTCAAGTGGCAATTACAACATAGGCACCGATGCGACTACTGGATCATTCGCAGCTGATGGCAGAATAAACACGTTGCACTTATGAAATATTCAATCGGCGGAAACACATTCTGCTGATAAGCTCACGTTTTGGATCTTCTCTGACGAGACTGGCACTGCGAATCCTATCGGACTGGACTTGTTGAAACTACAGCGTTAAACTACTCTGCTCTCCGCAGTAAACATCCCCGCCTCGGTTTACCCAGCATGCCCGGTGTCGGACACACTGAGCTACCCGCAGATAATCTTTTTCTGGCAGTGCGTTTCCTACTGGCCTTATCGGTTACACGGTAGCAGGATCAAGAGCAGTGCGAACCCTTCCTGCACCGCTCCTATCCCGTACGGCTTGTTTTTGAGGTGATATGCTGACCTTCATTTTTACCGAGTGCTAACACCCCCTCCAATCATCTCTGGAAGGGCCCGATAAGCAGATGGCATGTCTTATATCATACTTGACCCCTAGATCCCACATCGCAATGTAAATAGATGGCAGTGTCTACATTTTGTCCGGTGGGACTGGAAGCCTGTGAAACTCGCCAGTTGAATACTTGTTGTTATAGTACGTCGGGGCAGAGGAAATAAAACCTCCTTTGCTCAAACGTGGCATATATTATGTACTTGTCTAATGATAAGTAAATCGGATACATCTGGCACTAATTAAAACCACCATGATCTCTCTTATAGCGCTCCTGAGCTTTACAGCACCATCGGCTGTAATATCCAAGTGTGCCAGTGTGTTCAGAGTTCATTTAAATGATCAACAGTTCCCATTCCTTATGACATCTGTATTACCAGAATGTAGTGTATGTTTGCTGAAAATAAAAGCTATTCATTTTATATTATAATAGAACAAATGATTGCTCTGTTATCTTCTGTTTTGTTTTTTTAGGTTTTTCTTTTCCGCTGTGATTTCTTTTAATGAGTATTAATCAGGGAAAGTGTCATTTGTCTTATTAGGTTGATTGGTACTCAGTCGTTTGTGAGATATTAGTCATTATGGGTTAGATTCTTTGTCACAGCTTTTTCTCACAGACTTAAAAAAAAGAAAACAATAATAATTCAAATTAAAACACACTCTTGAGTGCTGATACTGATTAGATAAATGTGGGAGAATCCAACAAAGAAATTGATTTTTGTTCTTTACCGTGCCGGGAAGGCTGCTCTTAAACAAAATGATGTTTTTGTCTTCTCATTCCCTCTAATTAATATATTATGACACATTTAGGATATCAATAGCATCAACAAAGCAGGTTACATTGCAATAAGTGAAAGAAAGAAAGTAAAGGCTGGCTGACGATGATTGTTTAGGGATTACTTTTTGTTATTCAAGGCATGAGACCTTACACACAGCAACGTGTCCCTTCCTCCACGACCCACAGCCCAGCCACTGTATTTTACAGGCCTTTCTAAGCATGTAAAGCAGAGCTTCATGGCTTCCCTCAGGACTGAATCTGCTCCCAAACGGACACCACAGAACAGACTGCACCACAGACACGTGGTTGTTGTCTTTGTACGGCTTTTATAGGGTCCACATTCTACACAGTGAAATAGCAGTAGGGCAGCTGTGCACGAGAAAGAAATTGGAAAAGGTGACAAGATAAAAGATGAGGCAAAACCTGTGTGCAAATATTGCAAGAGGGCAATGAACTAGACCATCACAAACAACATGATGCAGCATAAACCCAACACTACAGCGCTTAAGCACTGTAGATATATTCATAAAGAACCATGTAAACATAGAAAAGATAAGACCAGATATTCTTTTGTTGTTGTTTTTGCCAGAATTTTTTTTTTAATAATTTGTCTTGAATCCAATTTTGTTTGAGAATTCTTGAGAAGATCCTATCATGGTCACTTGACAAGTAGGTAAATCATTGTGGGCTTTCTTTCAGCTAAAAATAAAAGTGAGTTCCAGTTCTGCACTTGAGGTTATTTAGTCTCCTTGTGTTATTTAATAACCCAGTCTCCACCAAAAAAAAAGGATAAAATTGACCGTTTGTACCTAAAAATACTTTGAACGTGATCCGGGCTTTTGCAGCATTGTCCAATATTGACTGACCCCTGCGTTTCTTCGATTCCACACCAGACTGTCACAGCGTATTCAGAAGAAAATTTTGACTCTCACAAAGAACCCACTTCCTCCTCTCCCGTCCAATCTTAACTACATAAACAGATTATTATCCATATTTCATGGACCCTTTGCCTTCACCACTCCTCTCTGCCCGCTGCAAAGACTAATTTTCCAGGGCTGCTTTTCACCAGTTTGTCAGCCTCTGATAGAAATGGCCGTGCTGCCCTTCCCCTATCAGCAGATAATTCTACTTACCCACATCTCTCGCTGCGCCTGGCTGTCTCAGCCTCTCTCTCTGCCTCTCTGTCGGTCCCTCGCTCCCACATGTACCGCTCTCCTCTCTACCTCTGATTATCTCTCCCACTCTGCATCTCCTCAGGAGTGCTGGTCATTAAACGGGAACCCGGGTCTCGCTTTCAGTCCCACATGCACACAGAAGAAAACACGGCAGCAAAGTGTAATAACGGTCTTTAGAACAAGAAAACTATTTCACAGGGCTCACATTTTTTTTCCTCTGTGTTCATCTTCCATAAATATTTCTGTGTGTGTGTGCATGAGATTGGTAAGTGGGCCTTACGACTCCAAAGAATTGCGCCCAAAGAATGGTCTTTCTCTCATGTGTTTATTCCCACCTCTTATTTAAGCTCTTGTTGCAGGCAGTGCTTTTATCCCCGTCGCTGTCACTTACATTCATTTTTTTCTCTCTCTCTTTCTCTCTCGCATTACTTTTTAGACGTTGCAGATCACCAAATCACACACATATCCCCCGCTGTACCCCTGCAGATCAAAGCACTTTGTGCATCGTAGTGCTTTAAATTCGGGACATCCTTTGCAATCGTTGATGTTGTAATTTACGACTGTTCTTCAAAAAAAACTGCATTTTTACTTGTGAACTGAAAGTTTGGCCAAGAAGGGAAGAAAAACACAAAGTCACTGGTGAAGGGACAAAGAAATTGTTGTGGCTTCATTTTAGTTTTTTTTTTTCTTTTTTTTTTGTCAATTCAAATCTTTTTCCGATTTTAATTGGCTGTCTCGCCTTGGCGGTCAGGGTGATTAATAAGACGATTCAGTTGGAAAGAGTTTTGGTGGCCCCCGACAACAGGCCGGTCTCTGCGGTTGTTGTGTGAGAGCTGGAGCAGAAAATGGATAGTCATTTCCTTTTTACAGCCACGAACAATAGAGAGTCGGTCTTCGTCTATAATTGAGACACCAGGGTATATTCTCTTCCTGGACATCCTCTAATGGTTAGTGCATTAAGAAGGATGAGTGAAGAAAGCCACACACTTACTGTAAAGGCCGTGGTAAATCAGAAAAGATGGCTTTTTTGGCCAATTTGTAGATTGCAGTGGGTTCACAGCGTGCTGTACTTTAGGTCTTCCTTCTCTCATCTCTGGCGAGAGCACCCTTCAGCGGAGTTAAATGGTTGTAATTTTGAGGTAAAATAGAGAACACTTTTAGCAGTAATGGAGCGAAGGCTTTGGACATGTTGTCATTCCCCTTGGAAATACCAGCCTCTTCAGGTCTCACTCGCTTTCATGTAGCCATCAGCTGGTCTAAATGATGTTTATTTGTAGATCAGACGCCCTCGCGGTGCTAAATAATGCCATAACCACAGAACCTAACAACGCAGCTTGGTATGGTGGCTGTGTTTGATGTATTTTCTTCAGTATTTAAACAAAACATATATTAATAATACAAAAATCATCATTTGTAATTGTAGCACACACACACACAGGACCTAAAGCCTTGTTTCCATTGTCAAAAATTGACAAAAGGGTACTGGTCCTGTGTGCTCGGTAGCTCAACCAAAAGGTCACTATAATGGTAACAGGTAATGGAAACCCTCAAAATAAATGTACCATTCCATCCCATATCGTACCACTTTGCACCACATAGTAGAAACATGGCAAACATTAATCTGCTCTGCAGTAGTCTGAGTAGGTCTTAAAATCAAGCTGTTTGAAAATCAGTCTTTTGTCTTTACTCAATCCTCCATGTAAGAGAATCTAACAGGTCAAACATGTCAGTAAAATCTCTGCCCACCCACTGTCCACCACTGTGGTCATTCCCTCTCTCTCTCTCTCTTCTATTGTTGTGTGCTTCTGATGGATTGTAAAGAGTCAAAACCACTAATGGTGCCTGGAAAGTGCTCCCAGTAATTTATTGGGAACAATGCGTGAAAGGGATTTATGTTTCGTTATCGGGGTTCAGCTTAAGATGAGCAGCTCAAAGTTGATCATATTAATGCAATCGCATTTGATTGCATTAATTCAGAGGTTTTTTTTTCTTTTACTAGCAGCCGGATTATCTGCAGATGTCTTCTCTTTCTCTCCAAAACAAATAGACCCGTTGATTAAAGGTAAAAAAAAAAAAAAAAAAAACCTTTTGCCAAACAGAAACTGTTTGCCACTGATACCCAAATGAAAATAGCTTCTAAATAAATAATCTGGTTAAAATTTAGAATTTTGGCCTGTTTTTTTTTTTTTTTGACTAAAATTATATGTTTATTATCACAGTGGGAGTCACAGAACAAGCAGGTTTGAACCATTCAATGCAAGTCTTACTTGTGACACCAAGCATCTTGGGCAGCACGTTGTGTAGTTTCATACGTATTCATATATGACAGCTGGCTGCCAGCAGATTACTGGTCTTTCATGTGATTGTGCCAGAGGGCTTGAGGCTACGTCGCCAGCTATCCCGATAATACTTTACCCTCAGGAGTCCTACCCACCCATGACATGTCATTTCCCCGTGTATTTGAATCTCAGAGGGACTGGGTGCCTATATGTCACTCCATGATAAGTGTAGGGAATTACACAGTAATTAGTTTGCCCCGTTCTAAACAAACCCTGACTGACACTGACAGTGGAAGGAGCCTGAGAAGTCAAGATACTGTGCCCACTGCCTCCGAGAGCAACCTCGCCTCACACATTTGCATAGGAATTATTATTCTGGGATTTGTTTCACTTGTATAAATCAAACATACAGACATAATGATATGGAGATGCATTTAAGCTGCAGTTTTATTGTTTAAGTCGGTTGCAGAATATATTTTTTTTCCTGTTCTTAATTCTGCAGCCAGATTAGTGACACTTCAGGGATTAAATGGTACTGCTTTACTTTGGGTTGTGCTCTTATATCATCAGTATTAAAACATAAAGTTGAACCAAATAACATATAAACAGCAACAGTAAATTAAATATATTTCTGAAATTTGCATTAGGTGTCATACAGGTGAAAGTGGCAACAACTATATCCTATAATTTGATGCATTTGCTGTTTTAAAAGTCCCAAATGTCCCTTTTAGTGCCAAATGTTTTCATTTTCTGTGTTGATTGTCCCTTTTAATGTCAAATGCCCCTTTTCATTGTTAAGAGTGTTCTTCATACTTCATATATACAGAGGATGACAGGATGTAGTATCTATCAGACATGTTGTACTATTTATACTAAGTTATTTATACCTGTCTTTCTCTTCGACATCTCTGGTTTGAATTATTGGATTTTTGCATCAAACTCAATAAGTACATACATTTTTCTGGTCTTTAATTAATTAAAAAATAGAAAAAGCACACACATTTGGTTATTACAAAGTGTAATGTAACTACAAAGTGTTCTCAAATGAATAATACAGTATATCTCAATAAATATACTGATACTACAATATGAAAGTAGATATATGCCTTGATAGACCACACTATTATTACAAAATTAATTAGTTTTCATCAATGTGTACAACTAAATCCAAATAGTATCAACTAGTATATAAAAACAGTTAATAGCACATCTATGAAACACAGTCCAATCAACTTGGTGCTATGCAAGACCTCTTTACTTTGGATTTTATTCTCATCTTAAAGTGATTATAGCTGGCTGTACTTGGAGAATGAAAAAAAACAACTTAGAACCAATCAGAAGCACCACAGGTTTTGTTTGGGGTTCAGTCTGCATTGTCGCCAGCTCACTCCTCCAGTTGAACTTTAACTGCTCCTCACAACGCTGGCATGAAACCGCCTGTCACTTATCAGAGCTGTGGCCCTACTGGCTGCTGATTTGCATTTCATCCAGCTTTGGCTGAAGTAGAATTCAAGCTCCTCTTAATCACAACAGCCCAGAGACAACTGTAACCGCATTCGCTCTCTAGTTTGTATGCAAGATCATGCTGGCAGAAATGTGATAGGAAAAGGGGGCTCACTAAGTCGGGTTTTCCACACTTTTTGTGTTCTTCTATCTTTGTCCACGGAGGGATTTTTATCACAATGACTTTCTTCACTTGTTTCACCTTCAAAATCACTGTGTTATCAATTACAATGGATGCATGTGCACTGTTCTTATGGCACAACAAAGATGTTCGTCCACCGCCTCCTCTAATGACAGCCCAGACTTTCCCTTCTCTTTAATTCCTTCATTTGTCAATTTTGCTGTCTTTGGCGTTGCCCTCCTGCCCCACTCAGTAAGAACCGTGTGCTTTGTGCATCAGTGTTTCTGCACAGTGTTGTTTTACTCTGCCAGACCATTATCTCTGAGAGGCCTGGACAGAGAGGGCTGCTCTTCACAACTATTTCCCTCTCCCCCTTAAATCAGTCCCCAGCTCCCAGTAAATGGCATACACTCTTTTCTATGCTCTGAAAAACTCAAACATAGACAAAATCATCCACACACATACGTGCGCCATTTTCTATTATCTTGTATTTATTCTATTAAAAGTGTGCAGAGTATCCAGCCCACACATACACACACACTGTTTCAATCACTGTCATGAGCCTCAGGAAAAACCTCTCAATCAGCTCAACAACAGATGACAGTATCTACAATACCCCCCATTAAAAGCTGAGCATATGCATCGCCTTCCTCTCTGTTTACCCTCTCAGAAATCTCGTTATTGACAAACCACACCTTGAAGACCTTGGAGGTTTTTAAACGCGGCTAGAAAAGGTCATGACATTCATGAAATGGCATTCTCTTTGGGGGGAAATGGCTTGGATGTCTGGCCGTTAAATAAGGTTAGTTCTATCTGCTTGATTTCCGAGCTGTTTGGCGTCCTCTGCACCGCTGAAGGGTGGCCGACCCGCCACTAATACTGAAGGCTCTCAGTGGAAGTTGGAGTGTTGTCAGTGTGTGTGTGATACACTCCCCCAGAGGTTAATAAAGAGCGCACAACTGACTCACACATGCACGCAAATACACAAACTGTAGAAAGGTCTTTTGTGCCAAGTATGTTCCTGTTGGGTGGTGGTCTGTGTGTACGGATGGGTGCGTTAGTGGTGGATGGCTCCTGACAGTTAATGATACACTCCTTCATGCACACGCTCACACACACACACACGGATGAAAACAACCCCCCCACTCCTGCACACACACACACACAAACACTTTTATGCATCCTGCACAGTTCCCTGCTATCTCAGTTTCCCCCCGCTGTCCTCCCTCAGTTCTTCTCATGCAGCGGAGGATTTTAAATGCGAGTGCTTAAGGGTAAAGCCTCGAAGGCCCCAAACAGAAACTATTAACCCTTTACTATTCCCCTGGCCTCGCAGCTGATGAGTTATTCAAGGCTCTTGACAAGGATCCACCCTCAGCCGCTAATGATGAAGAAAGGTCAATGAGCGTGCTGAGAGATGCCTTTGGCAAAAAAATAATCCTGGGACCCGATACACCAAGGCCGTATTGGTCTCTGAAGTGATAAACGACCCTTTTTAATGAAAGACCCCCCTTCCCGCTGAATTACAGTAACATGTTCGAAACAATCGATGGGCTGAGCCACTCACGAGCCAAAGTCCTGTCAGCGGCGACGCCGCTAATTAGCACAGAAAGGATCCCGGGCGCTATCCAGAGAACATTTGAAAGGAGACGGTCGGATTAGACCGTTTTGTTTCACATTAGTTATTCCTAATGCCATCTAACATGGGGAGATCTTAGTGGTGGTGGGTGGCTCCCTGTGGGCCCCCAGCCACAGATCTGCATCCCGCCATGAAACAGCAGAACATGAATAGCAAGGGGCACACGTGTCTATGACTGATCAGTAAAAAAATCAGAGCAGAGGGCGAGATGAAAGCTGTAGTCAGCACTTCCATGAGTGTTCATCCTGTAAGCTCATACATGTGTGGCACTTTAGTTCTGTTTGTATTCATTTGTTTGCATTTGACTGACTGATTGGAAATGACTGGCAACCAAATTCTTTTTGTACAGATCAGATTTAACCTTGATGTTATCTGAACCAAAGCAGAAAGGTTGACAAACCACCAAGTGTGTGTGTGTGTGTATATATATATGTATATATGTATGTATATATGTAGCAACAACGAGTCCAATGAAAAGACATAAACTAGTTAGGAAATTCTCCTACCATCAAGTAGCTGGTAGTATAGTCATTTCTTTCTTACTACTACTTCATTGTTGTCCAAAAGCTGCTCAGAACATGTTCCTTCATTACAACGAACATGTGAACTGTAGTTGAAGTCAATCCCTCATACAGCATTATGCTGGTATATTCACTAAAAGCTCTAAAGCTGAAAAGCTGAAAAGGAAAATGGTCTCAGACAAATGTGCTTTTTTACTTATGTTTGTGTAACGTTTGCTAAACTCTATGAAGCCAGGGGCCTTTTTTTGCACTGAACAAATATTTGAAAGTCATTCTTTAACAGGAATGCATGTTAACTGCTGGAGTGCAACACACACACCGGGGAAGTCAGAAACTACTGAGTTATTGGGTTTGTTCTTTCCATGGGATTTGTTACCAGTTCCGATATTATGGAATATCGCCTGTCATATCCTTTTTGTCTGGATGTTTTTATGCTAAGCTGCAGCAAGGGAAGTGAAATCCAACGATTTCTGGAGGTGTTGTATGCGGCGCTGCAGGTTGACTAATTCAGCTTTCAGGGTGACAAATTATTCAATTACAGTGTACACGTAGCTGAATGCTGTTGGACGGAGGCTTTTTGTCATGAATCATAGAAGGAGCGAGGGTTGGAATTGGTGGTTATTTGTTACCAGACGCAATCTGTAGTCGGGCTCTCACAGCACATCAGCAATTAAATCTGAAAACTTTTTTTTTCCTTCAAGTGTTTGTATGATTGTGCTGTTGTTGTGGCACCGTATATTTATCTTCTGTGTTTTGCTTGCGTGTGATAACATCCATACTTGGTTTTGAGGTGCAGATTCAGTTAATCTTGGTTCATTCTCCCTAACATATTACTTCATATGAGACAAATTATCATTGAAATGTCAATAATTGAATATGGCTCCGATTAACCAATAAAACATTTGTTAATTTGTCATTGGAACTTTGATCTTTTTCTCTAGTCATAGGCATAGTTTCATATAGCTCCTGGATAAGACATTTTTATGCCATATAATGCCTGTAATGGTATGAATGCATTGTAATTGAAGTGACATTTCCCAGGCTCACATTCACCGTCATGAGAGAGTCGATGTGATGAAACTACTGTATGTAAATGTGGATCCATCCGCTGTGCTCTCAGGCTACGACGGGAGATGTGTGTGTTTTACCAGACGTATTGATATTTGCTGCTCCGGGTACCCAGCTGAGTTGAACCAAGGGTCAATCCACCAGTCCAATTTGTCGGTAAACGCAGACTCATTCCCCTCAGTGATCCCAGTCAATAATGTTTGACCTCGTGTGAAAAATGGGAACACAAAGGCAGAGAGTACTCACTCCCAGACTTGGGAGTTGCAGTCACCGAGCGGCGGTCCAGCATCAAAGAGAGCCGCCATGTGTCGCTATCATCGGTTTCTGGTGTGTATGCAACCCCTAAGAGCCACACATCGATAGCGTCGGTGTGGCCGAGAGGATAAGCCCACAGAGGGAAGGCTGAAGTGGATTTGGTGGTGGTGGTCTATGTGGAGTAGTCGATAAGGCTTATTTTTTAAAGATGTGACATGTTTCAGTGAGAGCTGATGTTGTCAGTCTGCTTTTTTATTATCATTATTATTAATTAATTATATTTTTTATTATTAATATTATCCATTGTTATTTTCCAGCATTTTGTCGTACCAAACATTTTTATTATTGATTAATCTCTGGACTATTTCCATGATTTATTCCTGTTATTATTTCCCAGGGTCAAAGATGGCATTCTGACATGTATTGTTCTGGCCAACAGTCCAAAACTATTCAGAAACAGAGCAGCATTAGCATTTATTTGGGCTATGTGAGTTAATGGCGACCCAACAGAAGTTCATCTGTGTATCAATGAAACACTCCACTATCTCCACCAGGTCCAGCTCTCATTTGGTGCCAGGATGGCTGCGTGTTTATAGGAACTTTTTTATTTTTTTTACCACAACGTCATGGAGAAGCAGCAAGCATGAACCAAAATAGCAAAGTTGCCGGCCACACAACCTAAACGAAGAGCCGAAAGCTCTGATACTCCGTCGAGCCGAGTGGAGCTGCAGAGTCGAGCAGTAATTGTGTGTTTGCTCATCAGTACAAGCAAGCCTTTAACATAGCACAACTCACAAGGGGACCTATTATGCTTTTCCTTATTTTATCACAGTGGCTGTTTGTGCTTGTACTCTCCTTCCCTGCACGATTTCCAACTGATCCACTTAAACGGTTTCTCCAAATATCTCCAGATGTTGTCTCAACCTGTTTTTAGCACTGATGACAAAACTATTAATCTAAGTGAAGAAGACATTATTTATTTTATTATTTTAGTGGTCAAGTCATTTATCAGGAGGAGCAAAAACAGGAAATGTTGGGTTTTCATCAGCAGTAATGTAACATGACTCAGATACATGGTTCACATTAGGGAAAAAAATATAAAGGGCCAGAATGAGATAAATAAAGAGTTTTTGAACAGTGAATCTTACTAAGTTACTCTAATGGGGTCCCTGAATAAAATATAGAGCTGGAAATTGGCATGATAGAACCCCTTTAATATTAGAATACTAATTACTTATTTTAACGCAGTATTCATATAGTGTATTATTAGTATTTTTAACTATATGATACTGTTACTTTTTTCCTTTTTTAATCCTCAGATAAATACTAAGCACATAACTACTGCTGCAAGCATCTACTTTATGTCTGTGCTGTAGAAACTAAAAACGCTGAAATGGAAATGAGCTGGAGTCCTTCATGTTTCCTTCCTTCCGTCTGCAGTGAGCTCACTGAAATGTCAGTAGAGGATCATTAAAGTGACACATGTCAAATTCACTTTTAATTTTTGCCTTAAATACACTCCTCATGCTAACAGCGTCTGACATTCATGACTTAGATTTTAGCCTTTTCAGTGCGGCCCATCTCCAGGACGACAGACGGGGTCTGTTAAGAATTAATTAACTGCACCACAATTAGTTTTTTTTTAGTTTCAGCATGAAAGGGATTTCTTCTCATTCCAGGCTGCAATCTCCTGAAGCTAAATCTTTCAAGGGGCTCATATAATTGGTGTTTGTGTGTTGTTGTTGGGTGTTTTTTTTTTTTTTTTTTGTCAGCGTCCACCAAGCTGCAGATTTTGTAGTGTGTGAGATGCTGAGAGGTTCTGGATGTTTGCATCCAGTCACCCTCAACTACCAACCACTCCACATCTCTCTCACACAGCCGGCCTGTGTTCAGGCTGCAGAGCCAGTGTTCTCACTGGTGCTCACTTCAGGACACTATAGCTTTTATCTGAACCTCCTGCAGGCACTCAGCAGCGAGGTGGAGAGTACAGACTGGAGTGCATTGAGTCCCTCAGGTTCTGTCTTGGCGTAATGAAGGAATACGTCATGTGTGACACTCACGCCGCCGACGGGCATACACTATCTAAAGCAGACTTGGAGCTAGCAATAATTAACGTAAACATATGGCGTGCGCCTCCGTTGGATCGTGACGCCACACAGCCGCGAGTCCCATGCAGCGCCTCGGTTAGAAATAATCCACTGCACATGCTAATCACTTGGCAATTGATTTGGTCCTTTTTGGTCCAACAATTTCTGTAAACCACCGAATTGATCCGAGAGAAATCAATTAACAGCTCAGGGTAGGTAAATATGGATATAAAATATGGATCGCTCCGCATACAGTAAAGAAAAGTCCGGCTGGACCTCGAGTGCTTGTGCAAAGATGCTCGGCGTCAGCAAACGGTGACCTGCGATAACCAGGCAGTCTGCAGGGAAAGTTATCTTATACCCATCGAGAAGAAAATGCACTTAACCCTCTACATTCAGGCCTGCTGTGTTATCAGTACCATAATGGAAATTGATAAAAGAGAGCAGGCTTATCATAATCCTACAAACATAACAGCCAGGAATTGCTATTTTTAGGAGTGGAGGTGGCAGGAGGACGGGGGTTGCCTCCTGTCTGGAGATCAGATGCTATCGAGCCGTATTGACGGAGCAGCTCGTGGAGATGCGGGCATGTTCCTCATAAACTGACCATATTGTCACTGTCATCACGGGGGGTGCCGGAGCTAAGCTGCAGCTGACTCAGCGAAATCCTTGGGCTTGCAGCAGGACTCGCACAGAAATAAAACCCTGATAAGCATTAAAAAGGGAGAGACAGGGGGGTATGGGGAATTATTAGAGAGTGTGGGAGTGAGAGACCCAAATATGTGAAGGAGATTATTAAAGAGACAGAGGGAAGACAGGGGAGGGGAAACCGAGGCTCTTACATGCTGATGCCATTTGTTTGTGTCCCTGTGCATTTTTATTAAGCCTCCAACATTAAACAGTTTTAGGGGGGGAAGGTAAAGTCATGGAGTAATTATGCTTTTGGAAAATGCTGTGATTAAAAACATTAGCTTCAACTATCAATTCAACTATCAATTCACACAGTGCTGTTTGTTTATTACCAGAATGTGCTGATGTTTTTTTTTTTTTTGTTTTTTTTTTGGGGGGGGGAGTAAACCTACACAGGAAAATTGAAAAAACAATTTAAAACTGGAGATTCATCCATCAGGCGTGCATATAAAGTACGTCATTTGCAAGCTCTGTGATTTTCTACATCAAACATGTCCTTGAATCCAAAGGTGCGATAAATGTGTTTAAACCTGAATTTTGGATTCCCTTGAATGTCAGAACCATAGCATGACTATGCAATTCAAATAAACGTTATATAAATATATTCTGTGTGAGGAAGAGGAAGAAATATGGGCTGCGAGAGAGAGACAGACCAGATCAATAATGAAAAGGAACAGTATCTGTAAAGCGAAGGCCGGAAATGTCTTCTCTGTCAGGATTCCTTCCTGGAGCCCCGGCCGTGCAGAGGGCTCTCTTATGTGTCCAGATACCCCACAGAGGCGTTGATTAAGTCAAGCTGAAGGCCAAAGTCTGCCTGCAATCGAGAGCCCCCGGCTCACTCAGTGAGCTATCAGGTGACCCGTCTCTCCCGCTCATTCACTCTCCAGACAGATACCGATGCCGAGCGGGGCTATTAGAGCCTGGGCTCCAGCCCCAAAACCATTCTGCCCGGTGATGATAAGCTGCAGGTACCAGGATGTGGAGGGAGGGAGGGCAGGGGGGAGGGAGAGGTGGGGCCAGTTTACGGCAGTTCTGGGAGGCGGAGGAGGGTAAATGATCTCTGAAGGCCATCTTATTAATGGAGGCTTTTCATTACTGGCACTAATGCAAGTGATCGGCGGGGCTAATGAGCTTGAAGGTCCGCGCCGACGGGGGCTCTGAGAATCAGCGGCATGCGATCGTCATCGCGGGAGACGGAGGTGATGAGTCTTGAACATCATATCTGGTCATGAAGAACATTTAGCTTGTACGAGAACAGGAGGAACGGGGAGAGGGATGGATGAATGAGCTGATGGGTCGGTGAGTCAATTGTGCACCAACTCAATATGGCAGGCAGCTACCGGCGGAGGAGGGGGGGGGTGCGTGCAGAGATGAATTGTGGGGGAGATGAGCGTATTTCACTGTCGGTGGATTGAAGCGAGGTAAAGCATGGAAAATGTCTTGATCGCCTTATATAAAGTACTTGTACGCTCTCGGTGTGTAAGCACTTAGGAGATGATGAAGCGTGGCACATTCTTTGAAGGCGCAGCATCCCCTCATCAAATGTCATGAGCGGCGCGTGATATTCCATTTATACTCTTTACTGAACGACCAGCACGCTGCCCCCCGATTAACTTAAAAAAATATGTATATATATAACAATAAAAAAACAACAAAACTGGTGTCTTGTAGCTGTGTGTTAAAGACACCGTGAACCTGCATGTAGAGGGATTTATCCCGATTTACAGCACGGTGTGTACACGATCAGTTCTGGCTCAGGAGGGTCTCATGTGAGCTCTCTCAGGGGAGTGGTGGGGGGCACTGATTGATGGTCAAGGACACTGAACCCACCCCCTGTACCCCGCTCAGAGGAGCTGCGTCCTGGGGGGATCGGCATGCTGCCTTCTGTACTCACACTGGTGACGGCACGCAGGATATCAGCGACTCAGGGGGACGAATCACGTGCTGAAAGACAAAGGAGCCAATTGGTGATTTAATCCAAAACAAACAAGAAGAGGAAAAAACATCCTTTTGTCTATACTTCTTGCTCTTCTTATTTCCATGTGTGCTTCATGGAGGAACACGTATGAAGCTTAAGGAGGAGCAAACGCAGAATCAAGGGTTTGTGAATGGAACACATGTTCCCACCAAACCATAGAGTACCTGTGTGCGTGTGCGTGTGTGTGTGTGTGTTTGCGTGTGGGTGTGTGTGTGTGTGTGTGGTGGTTCAAGCGTTGAACAGAGAAAACGGGGAACAGAGTGCGTGGTTTAATGAATGACGATGTGCCAGTGAATTACAGAGAATAGCACTCAACACAAACTCTGCATGGAGTGTTTCTGCCGTGTATCTGTGTGTGATTCATTGTGTGTCAGCAGTGACGGAGGGTCAGGGCCTCAGCGTTCGTGGTTGCATATATGAGGGTGATGGAGATTTGGGAGGGAGGAGAGGGGAGGAGAGGGGAGGAGGTGGGAAGGGGCGACAGGGAGAGCCTGGCTCACACTATTTAAAGCCGTTGGCTCCCGTCCAGCACCAGAGAACCAGAGATTGTTAGTTTCATGTGACTTTGGCTACTGACCGCAGAGGCTTTAGTTTTTTTTTTTTCATTTCAATTCTGTTGCAAAACAGTAATTGAAGCGTATCGCTTTCATCTCCACTTATCTCCGCTCCCCTCCCCTCGGAGCGCCGCTTGTCTTCACAGCGTTTGCGCATCTTGACACTGTTGGTTTCTCTATGATATATTGTCTGGGATTCTGGTACTTCATTGTAGCTCGGCGCTGATGTACATGGCAATTAAATTCAAACCCCAAAGAGGTAGAGCTCAGTCTCTCTCTCTCTCTTCCCCCCCTCGCTCACTCCTGTCCGCCGCTGCTGCAGACTCTCGCACCCCTTTCAATCACTGTCTTTTTTTTTCGCAGCTCGGTCTTCCTTTGATTCCCAATTCTTCTCCCCCCGTATCTGCATTTTCCTTCTCGCTCCCGGTCTGTCTCCTTTCCCCCTTCTGTTCCCTTCATGTTAATAAGCAGAGTAATGGTGTTTCTGGCAGTTTCTGGTTGGGGAGTTAATTAAAATGGCAAGTTACAACCCAAAAAGTGGGAGAGACGGAGGCCCCTGCATTCCGCTGTGACAAACGGAGATATTAAACAAGGCCCAAAATCAAACACTGTGGAAGGAAGTGGGATCCCCTAACCTGGCTTCACGCTTCCCTCCTGAAGTCTAATGTTGCTCTCTCCAGGCCAGAGCAGACATGCAGTAATTACTACTGAGCTGCACCGCAAACCGAATGTGTACAAGATATTAAACTGATGATTACTGCAGCGTTTTTTACCCGAGCCAGAAACAACGCCGATCAGATGAGGAACCGGAGAAGGGAAATGGTGACATCTGCCTGTTCCCCCCCCCACACACACACACGCACAGACACACACTCTAACACAAACCCCCCAAACGGTTGTCGCTAGCGCGACTAGCACAACGCAGAGCTCTCAGCCTCCGACGACAGCGGGCCGGGCTGAGCAGGACAGCAGCTGTTGCCATGGTTACCGTTTCTCGGCTCGCTCTCGCAGCACCGGGAAAACTGTGTCATTATCCTGTACTTTGGATAGGAGAAGGGAGAGAGAGAGACGTACAGACAAAGAGAGGAGAGACAAAGAGAGAGCGAGGTAGAAAGAGAGACAAAGATAGAAAGAGGGGGGGTTCACACAGGCCAGCTATGCATCTAACACACACATCACCGCTCGCTGCTCCCCTCCTCCTCGCTTTTTCTCCCCTTTTCTGTCTTTCAGCAGAGCTGTAGTGTTCTCTCTAATAGGTAAACAACTTCAGTGCCACCGAATAATGGCCTAAAATCTCAGGTAAAAGCAGTGCTGTCAGGTGATAATGAGACGTGTGTCCTCTTCCCTCTCTCTCTCCCTGTCTGGCATCGTCTGCGAAAATTGTCACCAACAAGCTATTACGTAGGTAAAGAAAAGATCAATCTCCACATCATCGCATTTAGTTTAATGACAACAAACCGGGCTTCTCACTGAATAAATGCAGTCGCACACACGCGGTGGGAAAACACTCCTCTTCTGCAAAAATATAATAATAATAACATGCAACAACACTGCTTCTAACCTCAGAGATGCACAGAGAAACTATTTAATGTTCGTTTGTATGTTCCATGTGTGTGTGTGTGCGCGCATGTGTGTGTACAGTAGTGTTGGTTCTCACATTGTTGTTCACTTAGCTCGTAACGCGGAGTGTGTGTGTGTGCAACGTGAGGTCCACATCAGAGGAGTTACATTGTGAACTAATTACATGGCCGTGTAAATAGAGGCAGCCTGCTGTTATGGGCTGTGCACCACATGATTTCCCCTGGTGGAGCAGAGCCTGTTTGCACTGCCGTGCTGCGTGTGTGTGTACGTCTATGTGTGTGTGTGTGTGTGTGCGTATGTGTGTTTGTGCTTGTGTGCGTGCATGTACGTGCATTCACAGGTATGCATGTGACCTGTACTCTACATGCAGGTATATATGTGTGTAACCTGTGAGGTGTTCTTTATTAAGCCACAAACTAAAAGTGTGTTGAGGAGGACAAGGAGTACCCCCCTCCAAATGAAAGCTGACCCCCACACACACACACACACACACACACACACACCTCTCTCCAGAGAGGCCTGGTCATATTACTGTGACTGTCCGCTGGTCAGAGGAACACAAACCGCACGAAACAAAGCAGCTTTGATAAGAAAGTGGAGAAAAGACCTTGTGTGTCCCTCATCTATTCTCCTCTCTCCAGTGATGGCTTTTATTCTGCAGCTCCTATGAAAGGTGGGAAAAGGGGAATAAGTGGTTTGACACCCAACTAGAAAAGGTTAAAAAAAAAAAATATATATATATATATATATACAGCATTTTAGAATATCATTTAGAATCAGTGGTGGGAAAAAAATAACTTTCCTTCCTCTCGTAGCTGCATCTGCAGCTCCAACACGAGTCCATGTGGTTCAATCTAAACAGTTTAATTTAGTGTCGTTTCCTCCTCTCTTCCCCACGGCAGCCGACCATTACCGTACTCCTCCTTTCATCCGTCCTCGACCCTGGTTCCTCCTGTCATCCCTCCATCCTTTAACCCCCGACCCTCACCTTCCTTTTCCTCCGGACCCTTTTATCCGCTCCGTCCTTCATCATCCAGATTTTCTTCTTTCATATAATTCATGAAAAGCGTTTCATGTCCGTATTGTCGCCGCCGTGGTCTTTGTTAGTGAAATCCACATTGTGTGAAGTCGTTCGACACAGACAGAGCTGTTCATACTGTAGCTTTAAGGGTGGGGGGTATTGTGCTTTCCATTTTACTTAAAACCCCATATTGATTCTCCAACACAAACAGAAATAAACAGTAACCTGTGGGATTAAACAGGACTGAATAACCTCCATTCAATCATTGTCAGCATCAGGTTGATTATTGGATGGTGATTTGTCTATCGAAGCCACAGTTCCTGTAGTCTGGGCTTCAGGGGAAATCTGACGAAAGGGGTTTAAACTTTTTATTTATTGGTTTTATTTTCTAAAGGCCTGAAGCACTTTTCCAGAACCCTCCGCCATACCTTTATGTACAATTCTACAGCACTTGAATTTAACTTTTTCATTTGTATTATGTCGTTAAATGAGTACATTTATTTATTTGTTTAGGTTAAGATTAACACGTGTGCTTCCAAACGTGGTAAAAGACATCACAAATATTAGTTTACGTACTGTAGGGATCTCGGTGCCTCCTCCACCACTGTTATATTTAGCACTCAGTGTTGTGTAGGAGGCGTAATTACAGTTGTTACAGTCACATACGGAAGCCGACACCTGGGCGTAGCGGCGTGGAGGTGCAATCAGGACTAATCCGAGTTTCTCTTGTTTCCTGCCCACAGCGCCCAACACTGCGCCCTATGGGAGCACGGGGAGCGCCCGCGTCCCGCTGGCCTGCCGGTACCTGGTCCTGGCGCTCTCCTCCTTCATCAGCGTGTACTAGCGGAGGGCCGCCGCGGACACAATGACTGTCGAGAGCATTTATGAATCCTTTTTGACATTGCTGATGGACGGGATCCAATCTGGTACAGTCTGTTTGAGAAAAAAAAAAAAAAAAAAAGCCGTGGGGGAAAATAATCAGCGGTAATTTGTGTGGGGATTTTTTTTTCTTTTTTCTTTTGCGTTTTGGTGAAATTTCTGTCATGTAAATAGGGTTTGTTTTTTTATTATTATTATTTGTTCTCGCTTGAGTTTTTTTGGGGTTTTTTTCTGATTGATCGATCACCTTGTGAATCAGTGCCCACCCCCACCCCCACCCCCCACCTTCCACCTCCACCTTCAATCATATCAGAAGCCCCTCTAAATCTCCCAAATAACTTACTTTTCAAGCCTCTTTCTCTCGGAGGTGACGGCGCTAAAATCACTTTTTCATTCTTTTTTTTTTCTTCTGTTTTTTTTTTGTTTTTTTTTGTACATGGCTAAAAAGAAGAAATTGTGCCAAGTCTCTCAGTTCACAGATTTATCATACCAATGTTGTATTGAATGTATAATGGGTTGTTGAGCAAAGGAAAGACATTTAGATTCCTAACAATACAAATTTTGATTATGAAGTGTGCTTAAAAAAAATACAGATAAAAAAAGACAACAAAAGGCAGGATGTTTTTTTCAGGACCTGTATTGTCCTGACTCCTCACTAGTGGATGACCAGTGTTGAAGGTGTGCTTTGTTGTATTCTGAAATGGGTCCTTCAGTTTCCACGCCTGTCACAGCTTTGATCAGGCAGCCGTCAAAGTAGCAGAGTAAACTGTATTGTACCTTTATATTTTAATATAGTGTAGGCTTTTGTTTTAAAGTGGGACCAGCTTTTCTCATTCGAACCAAGAACATTCACATGATTCTTGAACTTTGTACAGTGTGAAGGGAGGAACATCGTTGCCCTTATGTTTACATCTTTTCTTGATAATATAAATATTACAGTATATCCTCCATGTTTTGTTTTCAGTGAGTCACATATGTGAGTGTCACGACAAACTGTTGCAGTAGAGAAGGAAAAAGAAAAAAAAAAAAAAGAAACGGGGCTGAAGTTTACCAGATTGCGTCGGAACTTCCTTAAAAGGCGCCGCCCTTCCGTTTGAACGCAGCGTTTTTGTCTCTGAATTTACGCAGTAGCTGCTGCTGATCTTATGGCCACAGCTGCAGACTATCAGTCACTTGAAACTTGCAGCTTCATCTTTTGGCATGAAAAGCCTGAGATAGTGGATTCCGACAAAGCAGCGTTCTGCAGCATTTTATTTACTACAGTTAACCCGTTGTTCCAGTTATCAGTGTAAATCCAGACAACAGGTCCAAATATGACTGCATAAGAGTACGACAGGGAAATGATCACGTTATTGGTTACCTACATGATATTAAAGACATTATTTATAAGCAGCATCGACACCAAACGGTGAACTTGCTCATTTGGTCCAAGACAAAAAGCCCATTTTATTCAGAGTTACACAAACAGCTCATCAGGGCCGACGACCTAATCAAACAATGCAGATTGTGGCTTTTTTTAATTCACTGAAACTTCTTGTAAAGGGGGGGTTACTTTTTGACCAGACTGTCAGCATATTCATCCTCGAGTATCTTCAGCCCACGGTGTAAGCAGAGATACCTTGCCTTAATAGTACCATTAATAGACATTAAATTACCCTCCTTCTGAAGAAGGACTCTTCCAAAAGCTGTGGAGCTCCATGAAAAATATGACGACATTTGTTTGACATATTACTGATTACTGAATGTCCATGAACCATTCGCTGACTGATCTTTTGAATTGGGCACATTACATCGAGCGAAGGCGAAATTCAACCCAACTCACGGCTCTCACAGGTGTTTTACAAATAAGCCAGTTGCAACCGATACGAATGCAGTATTTGTCGTACAGGTTAACATGTTTGCAGAGTCTTGTTTGGATTTGGATTGTGTTGCATTTCCCCGCAATCGAAGGGACTGACAGTGCCCGAGTTCACACAGTATTTTCACAGGAACTTGTAACTGCAAACTTCTAGAGAAATAGCCATCGCAGTTAAAAGACTTAAAGCACAAACACTGTTATTACTTTCTACGTTTTGTGGTGATTTTGTTTTGGGGTCTGCTGAACAATTTCTTTTCTTTTTTTTTTTTTAATTATTATTTTATTGTTTGTACTGGAATTGTTATCAGCTTGTTTTACAAAATTATAAAAATACTGCACCATATGATCTTGTTTAAATGTTAAGGTATAATGAAAATGGGTCAGAAATATATTTATTCTCTTCCTTTATGAAAACAATGTATAAAAAAAAATACATTTGAAACATGTAAAACTGGATATGTGACATTTATTTGAATGAGGCACAGTATGGCATAGTTTATAATGTTGTGGGGTTCATTTAGATGCCATAACTGTTGTTGATTTTTTGTCGAGAAAAGTACATTAAAAAGAACAATGTTTGCAATCAAATTACCTACTTTTTGAAACAGAGAGGGTATGAACCAATATAACAGTATTATAGAACAGAATCAATGTGTGTATATTTGGAGAAAATAGGAATACCTTTTGATCTTTAGAGCCAGTGTGTAGTCCTAGTTTTCACACACTTGCGTGTTTGACGCTGTGCAGAGAGTATGGTTGTGCTGCATGTCAAAGTTGTGTTTTTTGAGGTGGCCATTTTACAGATATTCATACTTTTTATGAATGGAACCAGTTTTTTCCGAACATTTTGGTTCTCGACCTGGTCTAAAAATACATACCTCCTACAGACCGCCAGGCTATGCTTGTTTGTGATTTCTTTGAATCAACTTTGCTGATAAACTAAAAACAACTGCTGTTCAGTCATAATGATCATTGTGGCACATTGGTGACAGTTTGGAGTTCTGTTGGTTGCTTGTCCAAGCAGTTAAGACCATGCTAGTATTTCCATATGAAATGTACTGGATGTTGATTCTTTTGAATAATGGTATTAACAAGTCCCTTTTATCAAATCATTATTTGCAATAAAAGTCTTCATGTTACAATACTTCAACTCACATCTTGAGTTCATGAATCAAAGGGGTCTTTATCGCTCTCTCCCGGTTCGAGAGCCTATTGCTCTTGTTTGTATAGTTCTTCATCTTAATTGTGCGCTATCATGCATATTTGATCCCCTCCCCTCTGCCCTCCAACACTGTTTAAATCCTCCTGAGCCCAGATGGCCAGATGCCACAGTACATAGGATTAACCAGCGTTTGCACTGCATTGTCATGATTGACTGGAGTGCATTGCGCCGTATTCCGCCTCTCCACATATTTACAAACATAAGACGCTGTTCATTTCCATCCCATGATGCATTCGGAGTAGATTATCATGTACTTTTTTTATTTAGTTTTTATTTTTTTTAAATTCCCCTTTAACAGCGTGGAGCTATTTGCATATCCTCTAACCTGAATCCAGTCTGGGCTAAAACCACCGTGATGGTGACCCACCTCATGAGAGTTCAATTAGAAAAGGTTGAAGCGAGGCGTCGCCACCCAGCTGCTCGCAGACCGCCGCCTCACTCCACAGCTGCCGGGAAAACAAATCTCTGCTTTTAAATATCAATACAAGAGGATTTTTTAAATATTCAAGCGTGTGCGTATCATGGCCCCACCCTTAATTTTTAATTTTGCCCGTTTCAAAGCCCCTATATCCGGGTCGCACTGTTCTCTCTTTTGAACGCATTTCATGACGAGTTCAGGGTTTGTTGCATTATGGAACAATGGCTGTTTAAAGCGAGTCTCCGAGGCGCTGACTAAAGGCTACTGAATGTGCCTTCAAAGTATCGTGTCAATCAGTTTGAATTCTACAAACCAACCGTTATTTAGAGCGTTGCAAGCTGCGTCAAAGCTGCTGTTGGCTTTGTCAAGTGTTGAACAATCGCTCGCCTAAAGACTTAAACATATTGTATTTCACAGCATTCACAGTTTTAACATCCGCCGTCAGTGGCAACATTCCCACACTGCCTGAGTGAAACCATCCCACTGTATGGGTTTAAGAATAGCCCAAACCTCTAAGATGAACTTTACTGTGAATTAAACTATTGGAACAAATCAAATTTTGACAGCGAAACGTTTGCTTTCACCCACCCCATGATGTTTTGTAATCACTCACTGCCGGGGGCAAGGGGGAGAGAAAAGTTTCACGCTATAGCTTTAACGGTTTCCAATGAAATTGTTATTTTTTATTTAAAAAAAAATATATATATATATGATATCTGATTCTAATAATATCTCAGCATGGATGCACACAGCACTCCTCATATGTTACAGATAATTCCATCTACTAATGTGTTTGCAGTTGCTCAATAATTGTTTCATGAAGCATAATTAAGTTATTCTGATTCATGTAACCCTTTAATCGTATAGACTACAAATAAAACATGTAATTAAACTCCGTTAAATGTATTCGTAATTCAAATAATTATTATTAGTGAATAGTTAGAGTTCGATGTACTAATGTGTATTTATCTTCCAGGGAAACGGGAGCAGGGTTCACATTGTTCTTAATCATCTTCTTATCATCAGGTCAAACGGCAGAATCCGTCTCTAGAATCTGACAGGGACGTTAGCCACGATTTCCTGATTGACATATTGTACCTGTCACCGGCTCATCTTCCTCTAAAGAATGGGAACAAACAGCAAGAAATATCTCATAGATGATGTGTGACTCACAGGAGGAAGAGAAAAAAAGCAAAAGACCAGTAGAAAGTGGCAGATTGTCGTGTGTTACTGCAGCAATATGGGCTCAAATCTGGGTCAGATGTGTTGTAGCTGTGTATCGCCACGTCTGAATGTGTGAAAACATTCCATAGAAATACATGCAAACGCCTAAAAATGATATATTTGAACTCCTAGATTAAATCTTAGCATCCATAGGGAGATCTGCATCTGTGTGTGTGTGACATTTTCAGAATAAATTCCAGTGTGTGAGGACATGAAATGATTTGCAAAGATTATCAAAGGTTTCGCCGCTAAACTTGGCACCTGTTTCGTAGGTAAATGTGAACGGAGGTAAATTGTCAAATGGAATTCAGTGTTAAATCGCACCTCCCACTTTTGTCCACTGCCCTTGGACTAGAGGCCTTTTTTTTGGCGAAACGCTGCCAACAAACTCCGTCCTTCTGCTCTGAGGAATCCCTGCCAAACAGCTGGACTACCCCCACAGGGTCAAACTTTCTTTCCTTGCACTTTTTTTTATTTTTGTTGTTTTCTTTTTTCCACTCTTTTCTAACAGATCACAGCTGCTGAGCCGAGTTTATTGTCAACCTTGGAATATTATTTATGCGAATCATTTATTCACATAATGTCATTGGAAAACGACACATTCACTCATTCAATCCCACATTCATACATTTTAATTGCTTTGATCAAAACCTTTTTTCCTTCTTTTTTCTCTCTCTCTTCACTCATTCAGAACGGTGACATTCGGCAGCTATACATTTGACCCGTATTTAAAGTCCTCACAAAGGGGCCACGGAGCCAGAGCCGCTGTGTGAAAAGTGAGGCGATATTGTTTCAAAAGGCCACGCCTGAATGAGGCGACAGGCTGCACGCTTTGACGAAAGGCGAGAGGAGGCCGGAGGAGGCGAGAGACAGAGAGAGGGAGATTCCTCCTGACCTGGCGGTTAATGAAACCCTCCCTGTGCCGTTTAACAGGGGGCTGGTGTGGCGCTGCAGCCGGAGCCGCTCCACCTCCCTGAGCTGAATACTGAGTCGCCGCCATCAACACGGCCTCTGTCTCTTGAGTGCCGGCGTTCAGTCGCGTAGGTGTGTTCAAGAGCCGCTCCTCCTGTCGAGCAGAGGACGGAGGGAACAACGTGAATTCCTTTTTTTGATTCAGCTCGAAAATAGAGAAAAAAAACAGGGGGGGAACAAAAAAAAAAGAAGAAGAAGAAGACCCGGCTCCTTTTCTCTTCTCATAAACGGCGTCGCTCAATTTTCTCGTGAAAATCCCTCTCTGATAATGTGGCAGCTGCCGGCGTGGAAGGGACGTGCTATTTTGAAGAGGGAGGTTTGCGCCGAGTGTTTGTCAACCCCTTTTTCCCCGTCCCTCATTATTTCCAGTGAACTGGAAAATAAGTTGCCAGCCAATGATGCAGAGCCGCAGATAATGCCGGGGTTTTAAAGCGAGCTATCTGAGCCTCGTCTCTCCATGACAACGGCCGCCAACTGTTGTGAAGCTTCTCAGGCAATTGTCAGTTGTTGTGGAGGATTGAACAGAGCTGCCAATAGGAAGAGTAAAAATAAAAAGTCATCATGTGACTGACAGTAAATATAACCTGACTTCATTTGTTCTACTCACACTGGGCGACGTTTGTTTAAGTGACCGTTGGTAACACAGGGCGTCGGCTTCTCTCCTGGTTCTCGATATATTTGCCGTTTTTTTTTTTTCTTATTGCAACAAATGGGAACGATGGTCTTCATGATGGTGCCATCTGTATGTGCTTTTATTTATTTATTTTTCTATAATTTTTTTATTGAATTTCATCTTTATATCATCATGCTGAACAATGATGTGATGAAGATCCTTCAGCCTCCAGGGATACCATTGTAGATCACTGGATATATATATATATATATACATATATAATTATATGGCTTTAAGTGACATTGCTATATCTATATTATAAATATATACAAATATATATTGATATTTGTCCAGAAACAAGAAGATCCATGTACTTTAATTACTTTAAAGCTTACATTGTGTATAGCACGTATGCAAGTTCACTCTCATCATGTTTGATGTGATTTTTGTAGCAGTGGTTTGATACTAATAAATTGGCAGTTGATGATGGAACTGTCGCTTGTGTGGTGTCCAACTGATGTGAACTGACGATGAACCCTACAAACCACATCGATCCGAGCTCTGAGCTTTCACACGCGCTCGCGGCTGAAAGTCACCAATAATTTATTCATTACAACATGTTACAGGCTAAAAATAGCCAAGTCGTCCATTTAAGGAGCAGATTCCTTGTGTTTCCGGCATCGTCTTGTGACAAGCGGCAGCAGTCTTTATATCATTATTTTTTAACACCTATATACACATATATAGTACAGTTTGGTGTTCGCAGGAACGCTCCCATTAATTACTGTGACACATGCATGAATACATTAGTTCCATATACAGGACTTACAGAGACGCTTGTTCACATGTTTAACACAGAGACGTCTAGACGCTATTTTTGCTTTCTAACAATGTCATTATGTCTAATTTGGCCTCACACTCACCACAGACTACATGTTGAGCCCCAAACTGATAACAAGTTGCAGGTTTTCACCATTTGTTGTACATTGGGGATCATGATCAAAGTTCTTCTATATATTGTCTATTGTAATAACGCTATAATAAACACGTTTATGGTTCGAGTAGGAACATCTTCCTTATCATAGAACTAGAGGATAAAAGGAATATACTTATATATATTCTGTCCTTTTCTGCCTAACTCCTCTCATTTGTTGCTTCAGGTGATTCTTGAACTAATGCGATGCAGATAAATCTTAACGGCAATTTTTTAATTTCAACATCTCGGTTTCCATAACAACTGGGCACCTCCTTCCTGTTGAGGAAGATCTTCTGATTCGATCACATCCTCCTCTGTCCAGGGGCCGGTTGATGAATTCAGGCTTTTTTCTGGCGTCTTGTGATACTTCAGCGTCAAATAAAGTCAGTTTAGCCACTCGAACTACTTTGTCTTCTGTGGGACGCATAAATCCTCCAATAAAATAAAATACCCCAAAACGGTGAGTTGTGATGGAAATTGAGACTGAAAGTGATAACTCAACATTCACTATGGTCAAACAAACATGTTGAAATTGCATGTAGCATTTTGTAACTTATGAACTAAGCAGAAAATCATTTTTCTTGTCATAATCCCAATACATTAACAGACTTTGAACATCACTCTTATTTATAAAAGACATTCTTCAAACATGTCTTTAGAATTAACAAAAATAGAAGTGTCTAATGTGATGGTAAAGGCACAAAAGGTCAAAGCAGCGTTTAGGTGAAAATGATGTATATGCAAAGCTTTGTAACCCAAGGGTAATTTATGCTTTTAGTTCAGTCCTTTATTCAGTTAGCTGGTCAGCCGTGGTCTCTTAAAAAGGTTTTTTTTTTTTAAGCTCCATTGTTCTGCTGAGTGTCACTGATCAACCCCATTCTGTCAAACTCCACTTGGGAGAAGAGGTGAAAAGGTCAATTCATCCTGTAGGTGAGACACACACTTTCTTCCTAGGAATTAAAGCGAGTTGGGTCCAGTGGAATTTAAGAAATAAAAGCAGAGTTTATTAGTGTCTTTGCTCCAGTCTCATCACTTACCACAATGGAAACGTTGCACTTCTTCAGTAGTTTTTACACCTTAAAGGCCCAAAATGTTGCTTTTGTGAATTAAAATGTCTAAAAATGATCAAACCTATTTTCCGTATTCTCTTGCTCCGTACCGTCATTATCATCATCCAAAATGTTCCCGACAATTTTCAAACGGAGATAATTGTGATGAAGGACGATGGTTTATTCATTTTGACCTTTAATCACCAGCTACATTTGTTTTGAAGAGACAGAGACGCCTGAGGATGATTCAGCCGGCTGCAAAAACCCGACCGATGAACACCTGAACAGTCGATCCGACAGCCTTGAAAATATCGTGATGCCACGCCCCCTGGTGTCAGAAACATGCAGAATAATAAAATGAAAATAAAATAATTGCTGAGTAATTGTTTAAAAGATTCCTGAAAAGCATCATATGAAACAAATAAGGCTGTTAGAGTCAATGTTCGCTGTATTATATGATTGTCATTGATAAAATGGATGGATTTATCACAGGGACATCACCCTACACTACTTTATGACATCTTCACCTCTGTCTCTGTTAATGTTTTGATCCCCAGAGCGGCAGAAAACTCCATATCGTGCGTTTAACCTAATTAAACTTTAACCAGACCAGTGACAGATCAGAGAGCAGTCATAATAGTTTCATGAGGCTCTGACACAATGTCAATCGTTTTTTTTTTTTTTTTTTGAGTATTCCTGCTGTGACCAAACTGATGAATTACTCGACAGGGTCCGAGCCCTGAAAAATTCCGGATCCGCTGAATCGGCCTGCCGCGGCGGGGAGTCTGATACGATGACAAAGCGGTTAAGATCCGGCGGCTGAATTATCGACTGGAACCAAAAGTGTGAGGACAGGATCCTTGTGGGACCCGAGTGGAGTGGAAGCGGCTCCACACTCTAATTGCCCCCCCACCCCCACCCCCGCCCACCTCCTCGTTTATTTCTTGGCAGGCCTGTGCTGAGCGCTACACGGCTCTGATGAACTCTGCCGCTCTCTTTAAGTGTTCCAATAATTAAAGCCCACGTAGATTGTCAAGATAATACACGGCACAACAACGAGCTGCATAAATCCAGGAGATTCAAACAACAGGTCTGGCCACGTCGCTTAATTGTGGCGGAGCCTTTTTTTTTTTTTATTATCGGTGATGGTCTTTTCCTCTCACCTGAGGAGACAGCTGAGGCGAGTTGCAGACTTTACGGCTCCGGGGAGAGAATATGCAAATGCGAGGAGACGGAGTTTATGATCCAGAACTGCTCCGCTCTCAGACGGAACGCAAAGTGACAGTCAGAGAGGAAAGAATTTGCGAAAAGTATTTGCGAAATGAAAGTGAGAATAATGAGGCCCGTGTCTCTCTAACCCGGCAATTAGGACGGCGGTGACAGGCCGGACGGCCCCCGCCTCACTTCCTGTCACCATCGAGCTCTTTAAGGACCAATCACTTTGCATTTACTTACTTACTTAATTTAGTTTTACTTGGACACATAAAATATAAAAACCTTTTAAACCGATATGGTAACATATTTAGATGCACATCAACATTAAACCTTGTTTCTGTCCCCCTCCCTGGTAAACTCTCTCATTTACCAACCTGATGAAGGACGCTGCAGAGGAAAGTTCATCACTGAGCAGCAGCTTTCACGCCCTCAGGTAGAGACAATAAAACTTTGTTAAACCCTGCACGTCTATGTTTAGGTTCCTGCAGGATCTGGTCTTTGTCTTCTGAAAACATGTTTAGTTTATTCGCATGTAACCAAATCTATGATCTTTTACTAATCTTAACCAAAGTTGTTAATGTAAGAATTCAAATCATTTCTAGTAGCCTGTTTTGTCACTTCCTGCACTTCTTATCTGTTCAGACTGCAGAGCTAAATGCTCAATTCAGATTTTTTGTGTGTGTGTGTTTTATGTTTTTTGTAGGTCATTCACGTTTGCAATTAAATGTGACTTGTATTTGATTTTATGATCCAGTCTACACTTTTAAATAAAGTGTCCTGTACAAGTATCATCAGGCTGCTCAGTTTAAAAGTTTCTGTCCTACCACAGCAGCACATCTACAACGTGTGTTTTAAGGAGGAGATTAAGGAAGATAATAGAGTTTTTTGCCGATTGCTTTCTTCTGATTTCTGCCTACTACAGCTCAGAATAGTGACGTTGACTGATCAGCTATTTATCATTTTTAAGACACATATCCACGGCTACATTCACACTCTGTTGACCCAAATCTGAATATTTTTCTCCCTCTCTGCATCCTGTATCTGATCTTTTATTGACAATCTGAACGCCACAGATCAGATTTTTTCTACATGACCCAGGCCACTTGGATATGTCCTAAAGCTGATAAATATCTGATATATCTGTGTGCGACACTTTTAGAGCGTTTAGTAGCGTAAAGTTCACACTGGAGATCACATACAAGTCGCATTTAATTGGAACGTGAATGACCTGCAGTCTGAACGTAGCTCGGGTCGCATTTGAAAAAAAAATCAGATCTGTGTCGTTCGGGCCGTCATTAAAAGATCAGATACAGGTCGACAGAGGGAGGAAGAAATCGGATTTGGGTCACTTCAGGCTGCAGAATGAACGTTGCATTATACGTTAGTGCGTGTGTGGACATGTGTGTTTCCCCTTCTTCTACATGTCAGTACATCCTGGGCTATTATTCTATTATTCTATTATATTTGCTCATTATGTGGCTGATAACAGACAAACAGCCATGTTCTCTTCTACAGCGAACACACCATCAGGGCTCACACTTCTAGATCTAGTCAGATCCAAAGCCACAACGTCAGGGAGCCTTACGTAACCAGACAGTCATCCCGGCGGCTGCTGGCGGCGGCGGCAAGCGTGCCCGCCTCCCTCAGATGAAACACAAATGAAACACCATGAGGCTGAGTCGGCCCCCCCCCCCCCCCGACTCCCAGACTCCATCTGTCACTCCCGGGGCCTCGTCCTGAGCAGGAAGCTCTTTGCTGCGTGACCTCCATCACAGCGCCGCGGCGAGCTCCGTCCTCCGTCTACTCCGTGGCGGCGGCGGGAGGCGGCGAAGCGTCCGGAACATCTGCAAACTGAGAGTAATGAGGCGGCGGGATGCCCCCCCCCCCCCCCACACACACACACACACACACACACACACACACACCCACACACACACACTAATCAACCCAGCTCGCTTTAAAAGAGGCGAGAAGAGCTGCCACTAGTCGGAGGAAGTTGCAGCATCACGCGTCTGTATCCGTGTCTGTAACACGTCTGTCTCTGTTTCTCTTCCTGAGGTTTCTAACATTTTATGTATTTTTTTCTCATTCTTAAGCCCGGGGACAGGAGTTTTGTTTTACTGCTCTACAGACTGTCGAGCCGCCCCAGGTCACTTTGATTTGTGACTTTGCACTATCACAAATAAACACTTGACTTGACTCTTATCTGTGGCGTTTTTTCATTTCCTGTTGATTAAAATTGAGTTTGTGACACCGGTTCTGGCTGTTACGGCTCTAATGAACACTTCATTTCCTCTTATTGTTGCAGCCATTTTCAGGGACTCTCATAAGGACGGAGGATTGAATTTTCATGGGTTTTATCCACATTTTTTTCCTCGTGTGACAAGGCTACCCTTTTGACGTCTAACTCTTTTTGTTTGGAAAAAGTATCAGAAAGAACTTATTAACGGCCCTCAAGTTTAACTCTGAACATCACATTTTCCACTGACTCACCACTGAAACCTTAGTCTTTTACCTTTCAGCGTCTGCTCTTTTCTGCACAATTACACATGTTTGGAGGGAATGTAGCAGCCAATAATGTAATAAAAGTCTTAAACTGATACGATATAATCATTTTTAATAATATTACTTTTTGCCAATAATGTAATAACATGACATTATCAGCCAAGTTATTAATTTTTAAAAAATCGTCTTTCTTCCCCAGGCCGATAATGTAATAACCAGCAAATAATATAATAAGTTATTATGTTTTTGGTTAAAAGTTGTTACATTATTGTTCCAGCGCGTTTATTAAACTATTGGACAGTTATTACATCATTGGCTTATTAAAATGGACAAATTTATTTTATTACATTATCAGCTGCTAAGAGATGCAAATAAATTCAATTTAATCTAAGGTTAATCAATATTTACAGTATTTATTAATAGTTATTATTAAAAGATTCAAGGTAAGCCCTACTAGGGGAAAGGTAAATTTCAAGGATGAATATGTTAGTGGAGAATGTAGTACACACACTTCCAGGAGGATTATTATTATTATTATTATTATTATTATTATTATTATTATTTCTCCTCTGAACAACCCCCCGACCGTGGTTCTTATTTTAGGTTTTCGATTCTCTTCCGTGTTTTCCAGCCCTTCAATCTCATCGTCTCCTTTCGCGTTTTCCATCCTCCTCGCTGCCAGCCTGCGGGACTGAAACGCACTGGAAAAAAAAAGAAAAAGAAAACTTCAACCCCGCCCCCCCTTCAAAATAAAATCACGTCACCGTGTCATTACCCAACCTCTCCTCTCTCGGCACAATCACATTCAAAGAGAATTTTTCAAGAGCTCCCCCCCCCCAGCTCAACTAGTAAGCATGGCTAATGGAATTTTAATCAGCAATAAGAGAGGACAGGGGGCATAATGCAACACATGACAAATAGAAGAAAGATGCAAATGCTATTTATTGGAGACGGGGCTGTGCTGACAAGCCTGATGATGCCTCCTCCTGATGGCTCTGAAGTTTCATGCACCGTATTTCACAACCTATCACTCCTGGAGAAATAGCGTTATTCATAGAAATGTTTTCTGCTTTTTTTTGCAGATGCCTCACGTCAACGGTGCTGGAGCACTATAGCGGCAGAGGCCTAAATTAATAAAGATTGATGTAGATTGATTATAGACTAAACGTGAACCATCAACATATAACGTCACGTCTGCATGTTTTAAGGAGAAATTCCTCCTGTTCCTGTTGTGCTTCCCTCCCTACATCGCTCACAGAACTGACCTCTTTTCATTGACGTAGGTGTTCCAATGATCCCAGGATTTGATCTGCTCATCAGAGGCTCAAGTAACTCAACCTGCAGGAAACATGGCGTCGGAACTAAGCGAAAGTGTCAGAAGTCAAACCATTATTCTAAGGAAAGAGGAGCATTGTCAGCTTCAAATCGAATCAAATCTAAAGGGGTGGGGAGGCATGGAAGTCTATGATGCTTCACCCAAACTGAATCAGTTGTATCCCAAGCACGATCAAGCAGAGGCAAAAATGACCAAAGCATCAGGAGATCAATACCTCAAACTCAGTTTCCTGAGAGATAGAAAAGCGACTTCATCAGAAATACAGAACCGGCTAATTAAAGAACACAAGACTCCAATAAGCAGAAGTCCCGTCAGGAGGAGGCTGCTTGGCGGTGGTCTCGGAGGACGAGATGCGCTTTATAAATCACTTCTCAGGAGAGGACACAAAGCCAAATGCTTGGAGAGGGCTTAGAAATACCAACATTTCACAGTGGATGACTGGTAAAAAAGAAAAGTCCTATTCACTGAGGAATCCAGCTTTAGCTTGAGAACATTTCTGTGGTATGTGACATTAAAGTTTAAATACAGAGATTTACTGATAACAGCTTGGCACCTAAAATAAGTTAATGTCATTTTTTTATGTTCAGATGTTAGACACACTCAAAGAGCAAAATCATAGACCATCATTTTTTTATGAATAGACCACATGAATGTAAATATTAAACTGGAAAAACAGCAAAATAGGACCCATTTAACCTTTTAAGACACTGTACCGTGATCAGCGGGGGTCATTCACGCTTCAATTGTTGGTTTTCTTTGCACAAATATGACAAATATTACGGCCTCAAAGCTGTTTCGCATCGATTGACCCCATGCACAAAGCCAATGAGGACCACTATGAAAGTTTTACCACCTTTGGTTTGATGAACAGCAGCGCGACTCAATGAAACTTTCCTATGACGAGACCAATGCAAAACCGTTTATACTTATCCTGATAGCCAACAGACGGGGCTCATGTAACATGTAGAAACTGTGTACTTCACAAATCAGATGGGAGGATGCATCTTAGGAGGTTCAGATACTAAAGCAAATGATCTGATTCTCTGGAGTCACATTGGTGGAGATCAAATAATCAATAGGTCACTGTTATTTATGCACATGAGTCAATTTATTCTGCACCAGATTCATTGTGTGTAGTCGACCCTTTGCATCCTAAACCAAACCAAGATTTTACTTTCTGTCCTGAACGCAGCACATTGACGGCCCCATACCTCTGTTATTAGCACAAAATCAGTAGTGTTAGTTAGTTAGTGTTACTACAGTAGTTTTACCACAGTAGTGTTACTACAGTAATGTTAGTTAGTGTTACTACAGTAGTGTTAATACAGTAGTGTTACTACAGTAGTGTTAGTTAGTTAGTTAGTTAGTTACTTAGTGTTACTACAGTAGAGTTACTTAGTTAGTGTTACTACAGTAGTGTTACTACAGTAGTATTAGTTAGTGTTACTACTGTAGTGTTAGTTAGTGTTACTACAGTAGTGTTAGTTAGTGTTACTACAGTAGTGTTAGTTAGTGTTACTACAGTAGTGTTAGTTAGTGTTACTACAGTAGTGTTAGTCAGTGTTACTACAGTAGTGTTAGTTAGTGTTACTACAGTAGTGTTAGTCAGTGTTACTACAGTAGTGTTAGTTAGTGTTACTACAGTAGTTTTACTACAGTAGTGTTACTACAGTAGTGTTAGTTAGTTAGTTAGTTAGTGTTACTACAGTAGAGTTACTTAGTTAGTGTTACTACAGTAGTGTTACTATAGTAGTGTTACTACAGTGGTGTTAGTTAATTAGTGTTACTACAGTGTTACTACAGTAGTGTTAGTTAGTTAGTTAGTGTTACTACAGTAGTGTTAGTTAGTGTTACTACAGTGTTACTACAGTAGTGTTAATACAGTAGTGTTAGTTAGTTACTTAGTGTTACTACAGTAGAGTTACTTAGTTAGTGTTACTACAGTAGTGTTACTACAGTAGTGTTAGTTAGTGTTACTACAGTAGTGTTAGTTAGTGTTACTACAGTAGTGTTAGTAAGTGTTACTACAGTGTTACTACAGTAGTGTTACTACAGTAGTGTTAGTTAGTTAGTGTTACTGCAGTGTTACTACAGTAGTGTTACTACAGTAGTGTTAGTTGGTGTTGCTACAGTGTTACTACAGTAGTGTTAATACAGTAGTGTCAATTAGTTAGTGTTACTACGCTAGTGTTAGTTAGTTAGTTAGTTAGTTAGTTAGTTAGTTAGTTAGTTAGTTAGTTAGTTAGTGTTACTACAGTAGAGTTACTTAGTTAGTGTTACTACAGTGTTACTACAGTAGTGCTACTACACTAGTGTTAGTTAGTTAGTTAGTGTTACTACAGTAGTGTTAGTTAGTTAGTGTTACTACAGTAGTGTTAGTTAGGGTTACTACAGTAGCGTTACTACAGTAGTGTTAGTTAGTTAGTGTTACTACAGTGTTACTACAGTAGTGTTACTACAGTAGAGTTACTTAGTTAGTGTTACTACAGTAATGTCACTACAGTAGTGTTAGTTAGTTAGTTAGTGTTACTACAGTGTTACTACAGTAGTGTTACTACAGTAGAGTTACTTAGTTAGTGTTACTACAGTAATGTCACTACAGTAGTGTTACTACAGTAGAGTTACTTAGTTAGTGTTACTACAGTAATGTCACTACAGTAGTGTTAGTTAGTTAGTTAGTTAGTTAGTTAGTTAGTTAGTTAGTTAGTTAGTACATTAGTGTTAGTTAGTTAGTGTTACTGCAGTAGTGTTAGTTAGTTAGTGTTACTACAGTAGAGTTACTTAGTTAGTGTTACTACAGTAGTGCTACTATAGTAGTGTTACTACAGTGGTGTTAGTTAATTATTGTTACTACAGTGTTACTACAGTAGTGTTAGTTGGTTAGTTAGTGTTACTACAGTAGTGTTACTACAGTATTGTTAGTTAATTAGTGTTACTACAGTAGAGTTACTTAGTTAGTGTTACTACAGTAGTGTTACTACAGTAGTGTTAGTTAGTGTTACTACAGTAGTGTTAGTTAGTGTTACTACAGTCGTGTTAGTAAGTGTTACTACAGTGTTACTACAGTAGTGTTACTACAGTAGTGTTAGTTAGTTAATGTTACTACAGTGTTACTACAGTAGTGTTACTACAGTAGTGTTAGTTGGTGTTACTACAGTGTTACTACAGTAGTGTTAATACAGTAGTGTCAATTAGTTAGTGTTACTACGCTAGTGTTAGTTAGTTAGTTAGTTAGTTAGTTAGTTAGTTAGTTAGTTAGTTAGTTAGTTAGTGTTACTACAGTAGAGTTACTTAGTTAGTGTTACTACAGTGTTACTACAGTAGTGTTAATACAGTAGTGTTAATTAGTTAGTGTTACTACAGTAGTGCTACTACACTAGTGTTAGTTAGTTAGTTAGTGTTACTACAGTAGTGTTAGTTAGTTAGTGTTACTACAGTAGTGTTAGTTAGGGTTACTACAGTAGCGTTACTACAGTAGTGTTAGTTAGTTAGTGTTACTACAGTGTTACTACAGTAGTGTTACTACAGTAGAGTTACTTAGTTAGTGTTACTACAGTAATGTCACTACAGTAGTGTTAGTTAGTTAGTTAGTGTTACTACAGTGTTACTACAGTAGTGTTACTACAGTAGAGTTACTTAGTTAGTGTTACTACAGTAATGTCACTACAGTAGTGTTACTACAGTAGAGTTACTTAGTTAGTGTTACTACAGTAATGTCACTACAGTAGTGTTAGTTAGTTAGTTAGTTAGTTAGTTAGTTAGTTAGTTAGTTAGTTAGTTAGTTAGTACATTAGTGTTAGTTAGTTAGTGTTACTGCAGTAGTGTTAGTTAGTTAGTGTTACTACAGTAGAGTTACTTAGTTAGTGTTACTACAGTAGTGTTACTATAGTAGTGTTACTACAGTGGTGTTAGTTAATTAGTGTTACTACAGTGTTACTACAGTAGTGTTAGTTGGTTAGTTAGTGTTACTACAGTTGTGTTACTACAGTAGTGTTAGTTAATTAGTGTTACTAGAGTGTTACTACAGTAGGGTTAGTTAGTTAGTTAGTTAGTGTTACTACAGTAGTGTTACTACAGTAGTGTTAGTTAGTTAGTTAGTTAGTTAGTTAGTTAGTTAGTTAGTGTTACTACAGCAGTGTTACTACAGTAGTGTTAGTTAATTAGTGTTACTAGAGTGTTACTTCAGTAGTGTTAGTTAGTTAGTTAGTTAGTGTTACTACAGTAGTGTTACTACAGTAGTGTTAGTTAGTTAGTAAGTGTTACTACAGTAGTGTTACTACAGTAGTGCTAGTTATTTATTGTTACTACAGTGTTACTACAGTAGTGTTAGTTAGTTAGTTAGTTAGTGTTACTACAGTAGTGTTAGTTAATTAGTGTTACTACAGTAGTGTTCCTCACACTAATGCAGCCGCTGAGCTGCTTTGCTCATTTCTCCTGCTCCTCTCTTAAAAATGCTGGTTTCTCCTCGGCAGCTCCACTCCTGGCTGGTTCCGTCAGACGCCTCGCACAGCTCCAGCATACAGAGGCATCGCTAATCAAGTTTTGTTTTGGTCCTCTGCAGCTCTCGGTTTGGACTTCACTGAGAAAAAAGCTCCGGAATGGTTGACACCGTCACACATTTCCCTGAACTGGCAGCCCATGAGAGGCAAACGAATGCTGGCATCTCATAAAGCGAGCCTCTGCTCCCTATAATATGAAACTAAGCTGTTTCAGCAGTGCTGGGCGACACATGATCTCAGAAGTATTGTATATATAATGTTGTGTCATCTGTTCACAGTAAAAAATATTCCAGCTACATGTTGCTGTGGATTTTAGTGTTGACACTGACGTCTAATCTCTCATAAACACCTTAAATAATAATGAAATATAATCAAACAAACCAACGCCGGCTGTGACCCAGAGATGCACCAGGCCTTCAGCAAGCATCCGGATTCCTCCTAAATGAAGTTGAAATAAGTGGAATGTACCGAGCGCGTTGTTGTGTGAACAAAGACGACAGAACGGGGGCTGGATGCATGGCATCCTGCTGAGATAACACAAGTTTCCCTGTCAGGGCTTTTCTTTTCTTTTCCTTCTTTCATACCAGCGCCGTGGAAAAAAGAAAACAACCGCGGGACTGTGTTTTTCAGACACACAAATGCATATAAACATACGAGATGTCCCGTCATCGATCAAAGCCGGCCGTCCCACGTCCACAAAACCGTTTGTCGAGATGGATCCTTCGCTCTGCTTCTTTGAAAAGTTGGTGAAAACCGTGACTTGTGATTCGCAGCGACGTGGAGGGAGCTCGGCTCGCACGGAGACAGTCGTGATAATTGTGTTTGTTGGGTGATTAAGAGGCTTTCAGAGGAGGAGTTGTGCCGCTGCGCCTTAGCAGCTTCCTGTTGATTAGAGAGTCATCCATTTTAATGGCTTTTCTCTCTTCGTTATCCAGGCACATCGCCATACAGTAAAACGGGTTCCAAGTCAATGTCATGCTACTAAAAGAGGAATAATAGCTCAATTTGGAAGAAAAAACAAAGTGATGGAAAAACAAGGTCTTCTCAGCTTGCTGAGCACTGTAGATGCATCTTCCAAATTCACAGATTTGTTTTGGGTAATTAGCAAGAATTTACCAGTTTACCAAAGCACATACAACACCAATAGGTACAAGGTTACATGATGAGAAGTTGTTGAATGAGGGAATTTTGGATTCTGGAAGTTTTTTTCCCAATTATGAGCTTTTCTTATATTGGGATTGGTAGCATGAACAGATTATATATTCTTATTCACTTTGAATTTCCTGTTATTTGGTAGCATCGCTGTAAATGGACCTTCGAAGAGGCGCCATCATCATCATCATCATCAACATCTCCATTGGTCTTGTTGCCTCTTTCTTCCCGTCTTACCATTCACTCATTTCGAGAGGCAGCTGAATCCGTGTGAAATCGACAGATCGTGAGTTAACAGGATAACGGGTTCACATGAAAATCCATTTCACCAATCTTGAACTTCTCCATCTGTGTCCGAGCCTCCGTCCACAGACCAGTCGGCGTATCGCGTGATCCTGTGATCGCGAGATCACAACGTCTTGCTCAACCCGTGATACTCAGTGATTGACAGATGGTTCATCCAATCACCTGCCAAGTGTTTTTTGTGTGTGCATGTGTGTTTGTGTGTGTGTGTGTGTGTGTGTGTGTGTGCCTGCCCTTTCCCGAAGAGTTTCCAAGCAAGACTTCCCAGATGGTTGTGAGCAACAAACCATCTGGCTACGTCACGTTACCCATTATAAGCCTGTCTGTTGGATTCTGAGCATTAGAGCCCTTTTCCATTTGTCCTGTCTGTCTGTGGTGTCTGGACTCAGCTTCACCTGCTCCACGTTACACTGATGTTTCACTTACGATTATTATTTTGATCATTGGCATAAATGTTATCGAAAAAAATATACTTTATAAATAGTTATTCTAAATGGCTGGGGAAATTTCAGCCATAGTTTGAACATCAGAATATTTGGCCTCGACTGGGGACAATCTGTAGAATCCATGGTATTTTTCTTTCAAAGAGGTACTTAATAAAATTCCTCCTCTTCCAACCTGAAGTGGAAATTCCACCCAGAGAGAGAGAGAGGGGTCTGCACTAAAACGCGAGGACTCCTTTTTTATTCAGCTGAACTGCTTATATAGTATAATGTAGGCTATTTATATGATATTAATTCAAATCTAACACCTTGGCTATGATGACATATATCCCACCAAGTGGGAGATATCGTAGCTGTCACACCTCCAGATTTCTCACATAGTTCTTCTCTTTAGGGGGGGGCACATGACCAAGTAGCACAAGCTTCTTTCTCTCCTTGTCATCCTCATCGTAGGTGGACCAGTACGTGAAAAACAAGCAAATCAAGAATTAAAAGTGTTTTTAATATGGTACCAGGCTTGTATGTTCCACATACACTTTATACTGCTGTCTGCATGTCGTCATTATATAATAAATGAGGCATTAAATGAAGGGGAACTAATGTACATTCATGTCACAGCCATGTTGGAGCTGATAGTAACAAGGAGGAAAAACTCACATTTCTTATCACAGATCACATGTAGTTCACAATCACAGACAAAAAAATGTTTAGTTTGATTTTACTTGTCTTAAAAAAAACTGAAGAACGGACTAGATAATCTGCGGTTTGCTGTCAACAATATAAATGCACTATGATCCACATTTTGTGTCTCGCCGTGTTATATTTGTGTTCATTTTCCCGGGATGGAACAGGAAGCCGTGCACAGAGCAGGAAAAAAAGGTGAGCATTCGCCCCCCTGCAGGGCCCTCCCATTGCTGAGAAGAATACTTATAGCCTACTTAAAGGGATTTTCAAAATTGTCAACATGTGTTTATTCCTTATGTTAGCAGGTGCCATAGCGGGGTGAGCCACATGAGGCTATAAAAGAGGCGTTCGCTGCCAGCGTCTGATGCTGATACCTGCAGGATCCATGACTCCCCCCCCAGGACCTTTACTCCACAATAAACGCACACATTCGACACGGGGTTTGTAAGGAAACCTGACCACTTTCACTGAATGACTAAAAAGGTTTATTCGTTTCAGTCTAACAACAAGTGCTTCTGAATAAATAAATGAATTTTAACTCAGGACGACTAAGTCTAATGTACACATGGAGACATGGTCATTTCTCTCCCCTTGAATAGAGGAACTATGGTTCTGTTACTTTCTACATAAACCATATTTGTGTTCATAAACCAACACAATTTTTACCATTCCACATTTTCCTTTACAAATGACAACTTCCGTGCAAGCATCATTGTAAATCAATTGTATGAATATTGCTAAACTGAGTAAAATAAACCCCCTCCATACTTGGTGTAACCCATGACATCACTGGTGATGTCAGAGAGGATCAGAAACAGGAAGTGGTTGGGCGACTTCCTCGTTCGGTCTCGTGGAACACGTGGTGGGTGAGTAACAAATGAACTAATTAACCTATGAAACACTGAACTTTACCGGTAACAGACTCAGGTTGTCTGTCTGGATTAAACCACAAACGCATTCACAAATATAATTATAACAGATAATTATAACAATGCTAAGTACAAACAAAAGTATCAAAAGTTTCTGCTGAAGCAATTAACAAGCACAGGTAAATAATAGCTGGTGTCGAAAACAGGAACAAACCACTTTGTCACAAGGTGGTTCACAAATGTCTAGTAAAAAATCTTCATTTTCAAAAGTGTTTGTAAAAATATTTTTGACATGTTGATATTTTGGAGTGTAACTGGACAACTGAAGTGCATCTTTACTCTAATTAGAATCAGAGGTCTCCAGCTCGGATAATAGGATTGTCTTTTGCTGTTTCCTACGGTGTGTATATACCCCTTAATCAGATTAAACTCCAGACCCGCTGCACTGGTGCATGACCCCAGAACAAAAACCCCAAAGAAAGCCGGTTACGGAAGGAGAATGGAGAGGCTCAGAGAAACGACCGGTGTTGGAAAAGATGATGATTCTGAGCTCATGCTAACATTGCTGAAGGAGCTTAAACTACATTATTACATTATATTATATGCAAAAACAAGAAATGCCTGTTGGTTTTAATAGATAATGATATAACGTGATGACCTATCAGGTCACCCAGAAAGGGGCCATATTAACCCATTGAATGGCACGTATCGCCCCCTACTGGTAAGGAGGACATGTTGCTGTCAGTAATTCAGTTTTCTCTGTTTTATGGAAACTGAGACAAGGGCAGGAACACAATCAGATAAATTCAGAGCTGTGTTAATCTGTGCATGTAAATGCACTGACTAACTTCCTCTACGGAGCCGTCCGACTCCACTTCATTCGTTGCTGAGTGGCAATATTGTCTCCAATCTGTGGAGCATTTCCCAAAAACTCCCTGTTTTTGGTGTGTGACAGTAGGAGCACGCTTTGGGATGTATGTGGAGAAACAACTCGCGTCTGCACAGGATCACTCCTGAGGACGATGACAACATTTGGTGTGTATCGAGGATTCCTGTGAACGGTTCCAACAGATGGGGGTGGGGGGGGAAGCATTTCGTTGAAAGTTTCAATGTCCAAATCCACTTGAATTTCACGCTTGTCTGCATCCGGGAGACAGAAACCTGCAGACGTGGCTGGGAGATTGCAAATCATCGCCACTGTACGTGCATGTCGGCTGCTCGCTTGGCTGCACCCCCCCGACCAGCACCTTGCTGTGTGATGTTTCCTCGTGTTTTCAGGTTACATGTTTGACTCCCGCTGGGAAGGGAGCCGTCGTTATTCAGAATCAGTCGGTTTTATTCGTCGTGTTACTGGTCCATCTCTGATAACTTGTAGTGTCAGTGTCTCGAGTGTCTGTAGGAACTTTACTTACTTGACTTTTTGTCTTATTTAAACCTAGTTGATACATCTTTTTTCACCTGATTCACACTGTTTTCCCCCTTTTTTCCAGTTTAATGCACCCTTCCTACCAGTCTTTTATTTTCTCTCCACAGTCATGCTACTTTTTCCCCTCTCTGTCTTTTCTTTTGGTTCTTCCATCCTCATGGCGTGGCCTGTGGTGATGGAGGTACCACCCACCGGCTGAGGAGGTAACGCTGGACGTTCCTCTGGTAAGTGTCCTGCTGACCGTGTGTTTTAGAAAAGCTCCTGGTGCCTTTTTTTCTCGCCCTGCATCTTTTTTTTCTTGGATCCGTTCCAACATGTGCAGAGATCGTTCCGCTTCCTTTTTGGCTGTAACTTGATGTTGAAGGTTTCAACTCTCCCATCACCTGTTAAAAAATTCATAGACACTACGTTATAATCTAAGTTTGGAAAAGTATCAAATATACACATTTCACCCAGAAATAGCTTGGTCCCTGAGTAAAAACAGTACATTAAATCATAATGGTATTTTGTATTAGAAATTATGTATTAGAACTCAACAATAAAGAGTCATTTAGGTTCTCAACCTGTATGTTATTAACTCTCAAAATATATTTATTAAGATATTACTTTACAAATTACTTTTTTTAAGTATTTGAAGTGACTTTAAGCAGTAATTTGGTTATGAAACGTCTCAATATGATGTGTGTAAATCTATGTTAGCCATTAATTGCAAAACCAGGAGACACTATTTGAAATCATGTATTTGAATGGCATTATGTGAAATCTTATTAAAATGCTTCTTAAAAACTATCAACACCTTGTGTGATGTTACAGCTGGTTTAGATACAGGTTTCCTGCGTATTAAAAGGTTTATTTTTGCACACACTTGCTCACAACTCCCACCCAAGGTTATGATTAATGGGAATATGCTTCTATGATTTTTTTGATAATATTTTTCATTAACATTGATAGTAATCACGAAGGCTAATATTTGTTCGCTGTTTCTTTAGTCTCCTGGAAAAACTTGTCTTAAAACAACAGACGGGGACATATCAAATCAATCTATAGACGGGCCGGCCTTCAAAACTTTCCGCATAAATCCATTAGCGGCTTTTATCAGGAGAAAAACGCCTCCCTCAACATAAGAGCTGTCCTTGTGACATCCCGGCAATCAGCAAAAAAAAATGTTCAATAGTGCTTGCAAAACAGGTTTCTGAGCTATGCAAAAGCAGCGTTTGAGCTGGCTGATCAAAAACCTGAATCTGTAGGACCCCACACACTCCTTTAGGATTTTAGTTAAAAGTTTAAACAGATTTAATAAATAATAATAAATAAGAGGTTAATTGCAATTGTGACAAATGCAACCACAAAATGACACAAATCTGCAGCAAACACAGCAAACATTTCCAGATACTTCAAATTGCCTTTGCTTACTATTTATAGACATGTGGCGTCTTGCAGACATAATGGAGCTATGTTCAGAACACACAACGTGTTTTTCTGTTTGCTCAAAAGGCCAAACACTAGCAGCCTGTGGACATTAGCTGGGAGGTAACTGGACAGATTTAGGATTAAGGACAAAACCCATGAAACTCAGTTTAAAACAGGCATGTTTTGTCTTAGAGGTGAAATAATAAAGGGTTCTGAAATCGTTATTTTCTCCTCAGATTTCAGCAACAGTGCTAAAGTAAATATGAAAAGTAAAAATAAAATGTCTCACCTGTTCACACCTGGCCAGTGGCTGTATGACGCGGGCGTAAGCGTTGGTTCCAGAAGGTCACAGACTTTTTTTTTTTAAATGTCTGTGAAAAGGTTTGGAGGAATGTTTTTTTTTAGAGGCTGTCTGATTATCCACGAGCTCTTGGAATGGAGCATAATGACAATGTAATTACTGTTATCACCACAAAGCTAAAAATCATGGTTGTGGTTGTTTGTTGTGTTTTTTCTGGAAGCTCTTAAGGCAGCATGGATGACTTTAGTTCATGTCCCATCTTTTCTAAATGTATACAACCTGCTCGTTGCCTTTTTAAATGTCTCTGCTTTAAAAATCCCTTTCAGACAGGACCCCAAATCATCTCTGTCGTGTTCCCCTTTTCGTTGAAACTTTGCACGCTCTCCTCGGTATCGTAGCTGACATTTTGTGGGCGGCGTTTGATCGTGTGGAAGGGAACGCGCGGCGCTGGTGGGCTGAAAGGTTCCCCGCCACCGTGGCGGGGACAGAACAAAAGCCCCACGTGGGAATGCGGCGTCCTCCCTCTCCGCTGGCCTCCCTCTCTGAACTCAGCCGGCTCTGCCTCAGGAGGAACTACAAGAGAAAAACAAGACGATTAGAGAAGCGACCCCGCAAACACAGAATGACTCACCGAGCAGTTTACCTCCCAGACACCAGCTTTTAAACCAGCTGTAACTCTCTCTCACACACACAGACACACACACACACACGTTGTTCCAGAACTTGACATTTCCAAGTAATTACAGGTATTTCTCATTATTGGGCGTCTGAATCGAGGCCATTTTCTCCTGACACGCCGTTTAAAGATAAAGCATCATTTAATTACTTTGTGACTCTAATATAAGGCCGGCGTGGTTATGCTTGTGTTTTTAACTTTTTCCACCTGAACATATGGAGCGCTGCGTGCGGAGCGGTAAAGACAATCCGACTGCAAAACCGAACGCTGGATTCAACAAACCCAATCTGGAGCATCGGTTATGGAGAATTACAGATCAACGGATGCCTCTGATCTCCGTTGGCGACTGTTTTTCAAGTTTTGATCCGTCTTCTTAAGATAAACCGATAATGGATTTAAAAAAAAAAAAACCTGCCAGAGACGGGTTTGGGTCCTGTTAAAGTTCATATCTGGAGTATCAAGTGTCGACGCTGAAATGTCACAGATGTGACAGGTGATAATTTACAGCGGGGGGGGGGGGCATCGCTGGCGTCATCTCCATCCGTTACATCTGCGTGTGCATCCATTTACGGCACAGATAAGGAAGCGGATGTTGGTTTTAGCTCTGTCCTGGTTCATGGCGTCCGTCTCATTTCGGCTTGACAACCTGTTATGAGCTCTCTCTCTCTCTCTCTCTGTGTTTCTCTCTCTCTCTCTCAGCATCATTGACAAGTGTCTTAAGCTGCCCGTGTCTCCTTGAACTGAGGATAAACGACTGTCCGCTTGAAAGCTCAACAATATAAATGATTTACAGCGTCTAAAAGTCCTCTCGGTGATTCATGGCTTGCTGCATGTGTAGCTGCGCCGGCGTTAAATTCATAAACAGCTGAGCTAATGCGGTTAGACTGGGCTACAAGTCACCACGAGTCGTGTGTGTGTGTGTGTGTGTGTGTGTGTGTGTGTGTGTGTGTGTGTGTGTGTGTGTGTGTGTGTGTGTGTGTGTGTGTGTGTGTGTGTGTGTGTGTGTGTGTGTGTGTGTGTGTGTGTGTGTGTGTGTGTGTGTGTGTGTGTGTTGCAGCTGCTCGACGGATGAAGAGTTCTCCCCGGCATTAAGGATGTGACGCGTCCGTGTCCGGCGGCGGTAAACCAGCTCCTCGACGCCGGCCGTGCATTCATGAACCCGCTGTCGACTCCCATCACGCGCAGACTGCTTGAAATCTGTGTTGTGCAAACGCGCATTTGCATAGAGAAATGGTTCAGGTTGATATTCTCCAGTCATTAGGCCGGCGCCGCCAGACGCAAACAAAAACTGACAGAGCAGCAAATATTACGTCAGTTGCAGTCAACTCATGTGGTTTATTTGTAGGTTGTGGCGACTGCTATAGTGAAGCTGAATATTCAGGAAATCGGGGGTCTTCGCAGAACACGAGGCCAAGGCTTCACATCGCAGCGTTATTTTAAATAAACCACAATTTTAAGGTCAATCTAATTAGCCCACGTTCCTTTTGTAAAATTGAAATCAGTCAGCTGTGGAGAATTTGTAATATGGTTGTATGTGCCAAAGCTTGGATATTTCTTAATTACAACATAATTGATGGCTAATGTTTCGTAGCAGTCGGGAGAGTTGTTGTTAGCGGTGCAGTAGCATGAGAAGGAGAAGTAAAACCCGACTATGCTTGAGCACCTAAATTGATTATTTCATTAGACCTTGGGATACACGGCGCTGTGATTTAGGCACACAGCTGTCAGCCCGGTGATTGTGTTTACACGCTGATCGGCATTCAAAGTGCTCAGGTCATGATCAGGAGAATTAATGTAATTACCATTATCATTATTTTATTATCAGATAAATTGGCTGTCTTGGGGGGGAAAAAAAAGAAAAGAAAAGGAAAAAGCTCCCTGAGGATACACATGAAAATGCCAAAGTACAAAGCGCCAAAGTGGTTCTGCCCGACTGATCAAATTAAAGTTACACATGAGGTACAGTGTAAATTAAGTACACCACGATAACTACTTTCTCGGTTGATGGTTTGGTAATATAATGTTGCTCATTTTTAGCATTTGAAAGTGGTGTAATTTGGTAGAAATGTGTAATAGAATGGATGATAAATATGAAAAGTTACGCAATCACAATGCTGCTAAGGTTTCATCAGTGACCGTGTTACTAAAAAAACACCACAAAGTCGACAGCATGGTGATTCATTCGTTCATTTATTCATTTCTTGCGACGCTATTACATTAGAGACGTTTGGACTAGTGCTGCACCTCCAGTCTGAGTAAAGCCACAACATGTCTGACAAACAGGACGCACTTTACACACAATTAATGAGGTAGGGATGTTCATATTTCTGCTGTTCTCATTCTCCATTATGTCACTTTCTAATGCACCAGTACCAAGCAGGGCAGTTCCAGAGACGTCTATACATGTCACACAGCTGATGTGAGTCTTTTGGGGGAAAAACTTGGCTAAGGAAACCTGTAAAACCTGGACAGTACAACCACTCCGACATCATGCGTTTGATGCTTTCTGGGATGTTTTGCATTCATGCATATTCACCCCGTGTCTGTTCATTTAGGAATGGGTGACAGTTCCGTGTTCAGACTGTGACAGAGCGGAACATGCTAATGCTTTGGGTTGGGGGTCCATCAGATAAAGGTCTGTTCATAACTCAGCTTTGTTTCCTGGAAAGTCACTTTGAGACATAAAAACCCCAAAATAAAAGCATAATAATGGATAAACTACTGTACTTACAATAATGTTCACTTCAAATTTTACATATATCAGTATTTAAATTCCGTGGAAGTTCCCTTACTGAAATATTTATCATCAGTAGGTTCTGTGGACAGATTAAAAAATGTTCACAAACTCCATTTTGCTGGGATAGTGATGATGCTTTTCTGCATTTCCTGGGCTCGTAAAGTAAAGGAAGCAACAAATCACTTTTGCTTCATCTTTAGAGGTTGTAATCGTAATAATTACTACCATGTAAAATAAATGTTTATGGCTCATTTTAAGAGCATTTTTTATAAAGTTCCTCTAAGTGTAAAACGAACACGTGGACCCAGACTAACTGAAGGGAAAAAGCCATTCACTGAGCGTTCCCTTTCCTATCACCTATTATGCTTTGTGGTACTTCTCTCTCTCTTTTTATTTTGTTTGTAACGCTGGCAGCCTGTGGAGTCAGATGCTCGTTCATGATTTCAGGTTGTAAAATAAATCCTGACCTCTTGGCTCCGCCTCGCCTCCCCTACGCAGCCGTGACATAATGAGCAGTTGATTGCACCTCGCCACTCGTACGTTCTCTCCCCTCTACAATGCCTCTATTGTGCCTGAACCCTGGGAGGGCTGTGCTGACCTGTGGAACCCGCGCGAAGCTGATGGCTGATAGCACGACTCATAATTGCCTGTAATAAAAATTTGCTTCATCCAGTGTAAAACGGAGGACAGTGAGTAATGTTTAGGTGTGAGTGGAAACAATAACCGTGCACCCATGAATGGAGGAGACAGGCATATTGATCGGCCGCACTATGCAACTGTCTAGACATATTTTTATGATGTTTTCATGAGCGGCATCGCGGTAAAACTGCTGCTCACGATCAGATGAGTGACTCACAGCATTTTAAAGGGCTGCAGATCTCTGCCTTCATTTTTTTTTTACAAGCCCAGGTACTGGATGAGACCCCCCGTGATTTCACCTTGCAAACAAAAAAAAACAAAACAGAGCAACCACCGTACTCGATCTTAATTTAGGCCGACTCATCGTCCTTCCTACTTATTTCCTATCCCGCTATCAAAATATTTATAACACCTCTCCATCTTCAGTCGCAGAATGTAAACACTGTAAATGATGAAGTGGGCTGCTGATTCCAGGAGGTTCCTGTGTGTCCTGGGTGCATTCCGCTCCTGCTTCTCATTGCTTTTCAATTAGGGGAAGGAGCAGCCACGAAATGATCCGCTTCCCCGTAGTGCCTCTTAAGCCTCTGCTTCTCGGTCTGGTGCGGGACCTCAGACAGTAAACAGAAACACCAGAGTAAGTTGATCGTAATGGGTCGCTCTGTAGTTGCTGATGAAAGCCGAAACATCACCACACAACGGCTGAGGCATGTAGTGCAACCAGTGGTGAAATGTTTAAAATGCACAGGCCATCCTGTCACTAATGCATTTAGTGTGTCAAGCATGGTAACAGCAGAAATATGTTGTGCATGTATTATATTCACAATGCATTATTTCATAGACAGAGACACGTCTTTACTATCACGAACATTTAGTCAAATATTCAGGACTCATCAGTGGGGGTGTAGGGGTGTCTTTAAAAGTTTGCATGAGTAAAAAATGAGGAAAGTAAAGAAAGTGAACTACTACAACTACTTGGTTTATGTACTTTTCAAAACTGCTGTATTTGTGCAGAGCAGCTTCACCAGTAGGAGGAGCGTGAAGAGACAGGAGCTAACCCGTCTCTTTTAGATGGATCCATTAAGGGCCAGTAGGAAAATCATGCAAATATATTCCAGTATATAAATTTTTGATAGATTTGGAAATGCACATGATGTGTCCCCTTGAAGTTTTAGGAAAAGGTAAAATGTGCCAGAACACAAACGCCCCTCACGGATCTGGTCTTCTCCACGAAGGCGTCCCAGCAACCCCGGCTCCAACGCCCACTGCTACGCATAGATCAATCTACCTCCAGCATCCGCGCTGAATGGCAGCATTGAGCATAAATCATGGGGTGTGGGACACTCAGCATGAATATAAATCACTTAAGCTGCACAATAAGATGAAAAAAAATCTGTATTTTCTATAGTCTCAAATATCGTTTTTCGTTTACTGATCCAAATTGCTGAAGTAATTACACACCGTTCGCACCGGATGATGTCACTTCCCGTCTCTCGGCATCCCATCGTATAATTTAAAACACGAGAAGAAGAAAGGAAGCCGAGCTTAAGGTACTGTCACGCTATAATAAAAGTCCCATATGGATACGTGGAGGGCAGATACCCCTGCTGGCAAGATTGGTGTAATCACGGTATTCACAGAATCACAATGGTGCCACAATGGGAGCAGCCACGTGGAGCAGGAGATGTGAGAGAAGTTCAGCTCCTCAATTTTCTAGGACAAAGCAGTCATTTATGCCTTGTTCCATAGAGGATGACGAGTCTGACTCAAGCGATGAGACGTTGCCTGAATAGAATTATGGGTACTGTAGTTCAAGTTATGCTGAGCTGAGATAATGTAAGGAGACTGCAGTGCTGTGGACTTTGGTCCTTTATTATTAATACAGGAGACAGAATTTAAGAACACAATAGTCATTAACACTATTGGAAAGGCAGAAGCAGTAGGACGGAACGATCGGGATTACGTCGCTCGCTCACAAGCCACTAGGAGACGAGGAATGAGAATATCAGGTTGTGGTGACAGCTTGCGTGTTTGATCGGAGCGAGGCAGGGTGGCGTGTTGTGGCCGGTGGATGATGTGGGACGGGAGTGACAGGAAGGGATCCATGCATACAGGAATAGCTAGGAGAGGCTTTGTCACATCTGTTACTCACAGCCCTCCTGTCAGGTTGTACACTGATGCATGAATACATCACGTTGGTATTTATTTATATATTTACACGCTTAGCATGTGGCTTCAATAAATATGAACCGTACAGGGTGACCTACGAGTATTGTTTTTGAATAATAAATGGTGCTGGTTCCTGTTTTTAAAATACAAGTAAGTGCAGAAGAAGCAAAAAAGTTGCATGTGGTAAAAAAAAAAAAAACACATACATTAGTCTGCTGATTTCATAAGTTAAAAACACACATCGGTAACTTTAACAAACTCTTGACACAGTTTCTTTGTCCAAGTTTTCTGCTCCGTGAACATGACAAACAGCCGGGCCGTCGAGCGGGGTTTGTGACATTTGTCATGTCGTAAGAAACGACTACCAACGCGCTTCCGTGTATTCACATTTGTCACTTTGCTGCGTTGGCTCAGGGCCCGCTGTGGGTTCTGAAATCCAGGAGGGTGAACGTGTGAATGAACGAGACTGGTGCGACTGTGTTGGCCCTAATACTGGTGAATAAATAATTGGTTAAATGAAGTATTTTTTTTACTAACCGAAAAAAAAGATTAAATATTTACATCAATGGGTGTGAAAACCAGTAGTATCAGCAACATTTTGCACGCATGCATCTGTGTGTGTGATGCATGCATGTGTGAGTAAGTAACTTTCACTGTGCTTGAAAGTAAAACTACAAACAAAAAGCAACCTAAGCATAAAAAAAAAAAAAAAGTTGAGGGAAAAGAGTTCAACTACAGCAGCAGCAGCAGACTAGAAAAAAAAGATGGCTGGTAGTATGAGCCAGGAGTTTATGGACTGGAAACAGCGGCCCAGGTGTTCCCAGTTGGCTGCTGATCCCCGCCCCGCCCAGCAGGCATCTGACAAACAGACAGGGGGAATCAGACTGACACGGGGAGCCAGGGGTCGCCACACGCCGCGGAGCCCAGCCAGGACTTCAGGCGTCTGCAGCCACCGAAGATTCTCTGCTCCTCTGCAAATGAGGCAAATACAATGAACGGCAAAAAAACGCACAGGTGCCTCGCCTTGATGGAGGAGGCCACAGGTCTGGTGATTTCGGACGCTGCGGAGCAGGTTTCATATGCGTTGCTGGCACCGAGCGTGGCCAGCTTGCACCTTCAGGGACCGGAGCTGTGGCTCTGGATGCAGGTCAGCCGTGACAACGCGTCCAGAGAGCTGGACGGCGTCCAGGTGAACAGGTGCTGCAGGCCGCCCCGTTCAAACCGTTTTGTGAGCTGTGCCGTTACGTCTTTGTCTTTCTGCCGCTCCCCCGTCAGCACCTGCAGATTAAAACTGGCTGCTGTGGATTCTGCTGTGAAATTATGACAAAACTTTAACCCAGGACCTATTACGCACAGCGCGCTATAAAGTAAAGCTAAGCAACATGTGCAGGAAAACTGTTCTTGTTCACGAGATAAAAGATGTGATCTGCATATAATGTTAAATTAAACTGCAAAACTTTGCTGTGAAATCTGCAGTTAAACACAGTAACATTACTGTAAATGATTATTAGCGTCGACCATGTACCATTGAATCACAGTAGTTGTATTCCTGTATGAAGAAGCATTACTGTAGGAAGTTAGATTGGTGAAGAATTTCTGGAGTTGCTTTATTGTAACACACTTAATCACCTTTTATTGCAAATATAACAAATCAAAAACTGGTCAACAAAAAATATTTATTGGATTTGTATTTTACAATGAATCACCCAATACTGCAAATACAACTGAAATCCGATTTTTTTTAAATAATTACATTAACTTTCCATATAATTTCTGCCAGTTGGTTACCATAAATGTTAAAGTGATGGTTTTACAGTGTAGCTAGAAATCTTCATTGTGCAGTTTGTGCATTTTTTTCCCCATTCTGAACATGAGCGGCAGACATGGATAGTGTTTATGTTGTTGTCTCTGCTCGTGCCTGCCTTTTTTTTCACTTAAAATCATAAATCAATGATTTGTGAGGCGTTCCCCACACCGTATAGGGTGATTTTCAATGAATAGCAGATAGTGACACAGCTCATGACCTCGATGTTTTTGAACCCATCTCACACAGTAAGATTCTCTATAGGCACCTTGTTGTTTTTTAATGAGGAAGGAAATGGAAATCCAGCCTTAAGGATATGCATAATATGTATGAATGAGACATGGAAACCTCCAACATCTCACAACAGGTCCTTTTGATAAAAGTCCAAATCATAGTAATTAAAATTATCCAAATAAGTTTTAATAGTCCGGCTCACACTCATTCACATAAAGTATGGATTCAATGTCTGATAAACCAAGCGTCTGTTTGCTGGAAATGACAAAATTGTAATAGTTTTCCTCTCCTAAAAGCAATGTCCTTCGGTAATGAAAAAAGACGTTTAAAACAGCTTTGACACAACGTGATTACATGGTGGAGTTTTGTCAAATCCCGACATTGTTTGGAGTCTTTAACTGAATGAAAGGTAATTCAAGTCTGTGAATAATAACTCAAAAAAGGGAGTAGAGATGTAAACTATAAGACAGTTCCAATCTCGTATTTGTTTCTCTGTGAGCAAGCAGCACATCCGATCGTGTCACATCGCAAATATTTTGTCACGCAACTGTGAGGCATCCTGCAACTTGGAACAGCAAGTGTATTAGAAAAGCATTAAAGCAGCAATAAACCTAATATAATAGCTTTTTTCTTTAAAAGAAAAAAAAAAAAAACTAGTGAGAACTGCTGCAGTTGTATTACGCAAATGTCATCTGTAGGAACTCAATAAATAGAGTATAATGGGATTTTATGTCTCTGGTTTTCTTTCAGTTTTACAAGTTTGTGATTATTACAGAAGGAAAATGGGGAAAAAATAATGCAAGAACTGATGGAAGAATTGATAAGGAATACCTACGCCTGACATTTTATACTGAGGATACACAAATATGAACATGTGCACAAGAATATAGAATTATATATTGAAATGCTTTGGAAATCAACGTCGAAAGTTAGTTCTTTTGGAGCAGGAGCCAATCACAGCGTAACCTCAGCGCGCCAGGTTCCATGAGGTGGCCTCCACAACCTTTAGAGTATGGAGCTGAATGAAAGGAAACCTGGTAAAACAGTATTGTTTGGTGTGACAGGATAAAAAATCATCTCCCACTGGCCTGGTAATCCTCGGGCGGATAATTAAAAAGTGTGTGCCACAGTCGAAAAGGAAAAAAGATTTAAATAAATAAATAAATAAATGAGGAGAAGGGAAGAGGCTCAGCGCGGATCCCGGGGGGATCCATTAAAGAATGTTTTCTTGAATTGAGGTTAGGTGCATTGATCTTTGTCGAAGCTGGCACAGCCGAGAGTTAACACTCCCCGCCTGCGACTCTGACTCATTTCATACATTATTCCAATTAAATCACTGTGGCCTGCCTGCCTTTCTGTTTTCTAGGAAAAGGGAACCAGCACCTGCTGCATTAACTCCACTGTCATTAAGTATGAGTTTAAAAGAGTTGCATTCCTGAAAAAGAAACACAAAAAGACAGCAAGGCAAAATTTAATTGCAAATAAGTTAATTGTCCAACAATTGTCCATCATGATAGATTAGGAACACATTAGGGACACATTCATAGTTTGATTTATTGACTGGTAGGAGCCTTTGCACAGATGCTTCTTGTTCTAGTTGCCATTTTACAGAATCATTGAGCATCGAGAATAAAACAGGTAGTTTTGGGGCATTGTTTGGTGTTTACTGATGGCTCAGAGGGACTACACACATGGTTTGATTATACTCTTAAACAGATACAGCAGTGGACACGTAGTGCTTCTCTTTATAGACTTTCTGGACTATGCTAACTTCCACTAAATAGGGCTTATTTTTGCTGACTGTCTCAAAAATTGCTTTTGCTACGACAATGGGAATCATGGCGATGGGCAAATTTTCAAAAATATCAACTTACATTATTGCCTTAAATGTCAACAATTTAGATTTTTAAGTTTTGCCAACAGAATAATGCAATTTGTCTGTTTTGCAGCGTGAGTCAACTCATTGATAAAAACATTGATAAAAAAAGAGTGGTGGAAACAAGATGTTTTTTTATTTGTGTCTGTTATACTGTCGACTTATTTATAATTTGTTTCGATTTGATAATGTTAGAAATACTGCTGCTCATAGATTCAACTGACAGAAATCTATTTTAAAGCACCTAAACCCGTGTTGCAGAAGTCTAACCTGTAAAAAGCCTGAACTATTGTAATTGTAATGTGGATAAACTAATCATGTCGTCATAAGTCATTCCATGAGGGTTGTGCAACGCTTTAAACTATTTTTCCTGTGTTGTTACGACCAGTGCAGGGTCACCCTGCATCTTTAACCTTATTGATTGAACATACAGTAAACTGTGCACTATAATTAAAGGCACAACCTGCATTTTTTCTAGATTAAAATGTCTACACTTAAAAAGGGGGAGTTTAATGCAAACGGCAGTTTAGTTCAGTTTGTTTTTGTTGGTGTGAAATTCGGGTCCATGTGATCTGTTTAATTTCCTGTTTATTGGAGGATAAACATTGATAAAAATCAATCTGAGCAATTTTGGTTGGTTTGCAGGTTTTGCAAAGCGAGTCACGCTAGAATCTATTTGCTACTGGTGTGGACCAAATAATCAAACTAGTGGTGTTTCATTTATTCTAATCATGGGGCAGACCAATGCTTATCAACATACCCTTTGAGCATGCATTAGTTTTTTGTCCTACTTTTTTTAAGCCACATTTTACCGCACGTTTTTTTTCCTTTAACCGGATGACGATTATTGCTTTTCAGACTTTTGGATCTGAGGTTGTCAGCGCAAAACGCTGAGCTGAAACTGCTTTATTCGGGGTCAGGTAATGTTTTGTGGGTGAGAAGGTGATGCCCTATGTCCACGGAACAGCCTCAGAGAAGGACAGACCTTTAACACAAACTGCTTTATTCAGTGTTTTCCTGGTTTTAACCCCCAGGCCGTTTGTTTTGGAGAGAGAGCGAGCGACCCCTGAGGATAATTCTGCTACCAGTAAAACCTCCTGAATAATAAACACTGAAGGTTTTAGCCGCGAGTCCAATAATGAAATAACGTTGTTTTGCTTATTTTATTTCCATTTTATTTTTTTATTTTTTTTACAAAGCAGCGTTGATTGTGAAAGTGTTTTCGGGCTCAAAATGTCCCGTAAGTTGCCTCATGGATGAAAAACGGCGTGGCTCAGCAAGCCGCCGGTCAGGCCGAAGTGCCGCACACACACACACACACACACACACACACACACGATTCATTGTCAGGCTGGCAGAGAAATCGAGGCATTACAGCCGCCACTCAATAACACAGAAACAAATTGTTTCAGTTGTTTCCCCCAGGAGTAATATTCACGCCGCTAACTGACAGAGGGATCAAATTGCTTGTTCCTTTCACCCTCGCCGCCATCTCCCGCGCACAAACACACACCATAACACTAAAGTGCAATCAGACCGAGCTGTGTGATTACAGGCAGAAAATATATTTTCCTGTTCCCTGTCAGACTGTGGGGCGACGCGAGCGGAGGGAGACCGATGCGTGCGTGGTGGACAGGCTTTACATAAATGTTATTCATCAAGCAGCTTTTACAGATATGACTCCAGTGGCCCGGTGAGGATTGGCTGGACACAACACCCACATCAAGCATCTTCCCTTCTCTGTGAAAGGGATTAAAGGAGACTGCTTTTTTTTGCTATGAAGGACTGTGTGTTTGAAAGCCGCACGCCTTGAGTGATCATTTGAATCCAATAACAAATATTTTGTCTGCCCGCTCCGCTGAGAGGCTGTTGGAATCAAGATATCCCTTTTGTGGAGTGATAACGCTCTGCCACACAGTTATCTGATACGCGAGAAATCTTTCTATCGCCGCCTCCGAAATAAAGAAACATCGATTCGCCGTACAGAAATTAATGCAAGACAGAGGAAGGGGGAAAAAACAAGATGGAAGCGTCTGGATGGAGCAGCAGAGTGGAACATTTGACTAACAAGCGCTTCTTGAATGCACTTCGCCACGGTAGAAACACATCACCTCCTCGTCCCTCCATCCTCTGGGTGATGGAGACATCAAGAAGGGAAGAGATAAACCTGCAGGACAAGTCAAAGAGATGGTAATAGTCTGAATGAGAGGACGCAGGTCGACGATATAGATACAGTAGATAGAAGGGAGAGATGTTGCCTGTTTTCTTTCAGTGCAGGCATACACAGTAAACTATAGATTGAAAGCATATGCCTATTTGTAATAAACACACACACACATGCACACACATGCACAAGCTTAACTGCGGGATTCACTGGAGGCGAACACAGCTCAGAACAGACACCATTGTCTCCAAATGGGTAGAGGTTGCATTGCTTTTCCAGCACGACACAGGGCTGAGAGACGGATGTAATATGAAACAAACAATGCACTTGACAGTGGGAGGGAAACAGTCATTAATGTGAGGGTGGAACATGTTTAGTTGCTGCATGTAATTTGCATGTTCTATTTCTGGCCAAGTAAGCTCAGCCCCAATTAATGTGTGAACAATGTTGTAAGGGTTGTTTTTTTTGTATCATACATATGCAAATGTAGCCGTCTTTTGATTCTGCTTGTTTTTACAGGGCATCTTTTAAAGTGGCTTTCACAGCCATACACAGAAAATGACAAGTCGCAGCTTCTGTGACATGCATTTGATAACACAATTTTTCTTTCATGGATGCTTATCCTCCATTGACTCAGTTATAATCACATTACAGGCAACCTCGTGAGTCATTTGACCTTCTCTGTATTCATAATAAGGACCAAGCGGTAATCTAATGTTATGTAATCCAATGTTTGATATAATTACAAAGATTGTTCAAGCTAGACAATGCAAAGATTAGAGAGATCATATATCTTAGTCGATGCCTAATATAAAATTACATTTTTGTGAAAAATCACATATGGCTTCAGCAGCCATTACTTCAGAGAGGAGCGGCACATACACTGCATGGTAAACAGCTGGCAAGCAGCCTGTACTTTCTTTTTTCCTTTTTTCTCCCTTTTTTTATTTAAACTCCTGTTTTGAATATTCATAAAGATAAGGAGGGGAAAAAAAAGTAAAACCTTGCATCTCGTCTTTCAGCCTGCATCTGCAAACTTCCTGGTCATGAAAACTAATGGAAATGCACGTGGGATTTCAGCGGAGGCTCCAATCCATTTTAATCCTGAAGGCAATTACGGCGTTGGGTTTTAGGGTCAGTAGTGCTGTTGATTGATGGGAAGAAAAAGTCACTTTAACAAAGTGCTGTGAACTTCACCCACCTGGCTGCAGCACAAAGGGTTGATGCGCCGAGACCAAAGCTTTAATGCTTTTTTAATACATTCAATGCGAGAATACTAAATGGAGAATTAATGATCGCGCCTCTGATAAGGCCCTTGTGTCGATAACACTGATGGGATGCCTTTTGGAGTCCTAGTAATATTATTATTATTTGCTCTCGCCCAAGACGAACCTGCCGTTGCCACGAGGCAGACCCATGACACACATTTCTAGGTGAATGGTGTCATTGATCAGTGACATATTTGCAGTGCCTGAAAAGCCAGGTTGTTTGTGAGGTGAATCATTCGCTTCACTGTTTTTCTTCTTGCTCCTTTTTAAGAACCCTGCTCCGTATCCTAGCAACAGGACTCACTCGCACCCCCCCCCACCCCTTTCCATCCATAGAGTCTGTGGCCGTGAGCAAGGGCGGGAGTCTCCTGTCTCTGTCACCACATACTGGTCAAATCCAGTGTATTACAGATACACATATATATATATATATATATATATATATATATTAAACTATACTAACTGCATTTATTCTAAAAAAAAAAAAAAAGTAATAATAATAATTTAACTCTGGGAGAGATGGTTTGCTGCATAATGAGTAATTTTACTCCTCAATTCTTATAATACATTTGTGCTTTTATATTAATATGATTTTAACGCAGCATTCTGATGTGTAATGGAATATTTTTTTTGTTTTTGTACAGTAATCTTGTTTCAAGCTGCTATAATTAATATAATTAAATTGAACAAAGGCTCAAATTACTGTACTGCTGTACTGTATGTGAACAGCTGTGTGCCGGTACTGGTGATTTTAGTGCATCTCAACTCTATGGAGGCAAGCGTTTTAGTGTCTTCTCCACACATTGTTTTGATTTCATGGCCCACGGCCTTGTTGTTTGGTTAAGTTTAATTTACAGGCACAGCCGGCAGCTGTTTTCAGCCAAAAAAAAAAGCTGTGACGAACACTATGTGCACAAAATACTCGGCACCTAACAGCACACAAAGACGAAGTTAATTAGTTAGCTGGTGAATATACTGTAGAATTAAGCAGCTAAAGAGACAGATGTTTCCCTCAGTAGTTGTTAGATACCCAAACAGAGCTAAAAGGAGAGTGTAAATATAAGACTTCGAAGGAAACAGGACTCTAAATGAATGCTAATGTTGCTTTGTGTTTGCTGGATGAGTCAATAAGTGACTGTTTGCAAGTGTGTTCACCACTTAAATTTATATGCTCATAATGTGACTAGATTGTGTTTAGGGCTTGTTGCATTTCTCCCATGTGGCTGTAAAGATCGGTTGCAGGTTCGAGTACATTTTTGCACTCTGTTGTTTCTACTTTTGCTTCAATCTGCAATAATTGATCCTTTTCCTGGCCACTTGGAGACTGCAGAAACGAGCAATTAACACAACCCAGACGTGTTTAGTCTCTATATCACTGTAACTGACACGAAGCAACGCTGGCGTTCATGTGGTGCTCTGTTTTTCTAGGATAACAGTGCATCAGCTGTGTGACTTTACATCCACTATGTGATGTCTTTTGGAGCGCACAAACACACCTGTCCCAGGTCCACCAGGGTACTGTCAGACCAGAACCCAGTAGCTAAATCCTATCCTTTCCTATTAGCTGTCCTGAAATTCCATAGAAGTCACTTGGTAACGTCATAACCTTCTTTCCATGATTGGCCATGTAAATGTTATTAAAATGGCTGCTATGATATAATAATGTCCTAGGAGAGGAAAAAAGTGAGTAGAAAATACTCTAAATATGTTTTTACTTTTTTTTTTTTTGGTCCATAAATGTTACATGTATGTCAGCCGGCTGCAGCTTGGGGTTCGCTGGTGATTGATCTGCAGTCTGAACACGAAGGGGTGAACATGTCCTACTCTGACTGCAGCTGGGAGAGACTGCTGTGTGAGGACTGGGGGGGGCCATAGCGGCCCCCGCTGTTCGATGAGAGGAGTCAGAACCATACACGCTTTCATGTCAGAGTCTCCGAAAGTCTAAAATATGGCAGAAAGAAAACCTCTAGAATTCGTCGCTGCTCAGTTTTTTGAAGAAGAGTTGCTTGAGGTAATATGAAATATTTAAAAGTCTATCAGCTACATACAGCATGACATGACTATGCTTGTGATGGCAAAACTCTGCACATGTTTTCTATTTTTTGTCAACATTTTTGGCCAATATCTGGCCCCATATATGACATGTTTATCTGGCCCACATAGGGCATGGGATGATGGCACTTGGGCGCTTCCGCTCCTGTTTGGCAAAAGTGGGCCACCACCAAGTCGTCATGATGCCTGATGTCAGCCAAAAACAGTCAGTCAACCAAATTCGGGCCACTGCACTCACCACTAGCCCGCCAGCACTCAACTAAATGACCCACTGTACACTAAACTCAACCGAATATGCACCCTCCACTAGCAGCACCTGATTGGTCAATGCAAACTTTGCACATTTCAGCCCAAAATTTGTGATATTTGCAGCATATCCTACATTGGTTCATTTAGGTTTACATCAGTTTTTTCTGGGTCGGAAGAATGCCTAGAGTGTGGAATCATTGCCTGAAGTGGCCCACATCCATATGCTCTCTGGGATCAGCTATGCACACTGCATGCAGTGACCCAGTGATGTGTAGAAGTGTTTGTGCATGCAACCGAACCTCAGTGGTGACAGTCGGAGAACAGACCATCAGGTTAAAAGCAGTCAGGGGGATGACAGTAGCTGGCCTGTGTTTCCACTGTGATTTACCCTTTTGGTTCATTTCTATAAGCCAAGAATGATGAACCATCACATTTTAAACAGCTCTCAGAAAAGAACAGAGCCCTAAGATCCAGGTCACTTCAAAGATCCCTAATTCTCATCCCTACACCACGGTTGCCATGCTACCAATCCCTAGTGGGATCATAATTAAGCATCACGTCATTCTCTGCTCATTGAACCCAACAAGAAATTGAATGGTCTTAAGTTTGAGATGAAGCTGGAAAGAGTTTGGGGATCGCAACTGTGTCTGAAGACCAACTTGACCCGCTGTGTGGGCCATACCTCATGCTGTTCCTAATGATCACTGACACATGTGACGTAAGACCATTCCTGTATAGCCGTGCATTCACACCAACAAAAAGACCAATGGGAGACCAATCTGTCGAACTCCAGTACAAAGACAGTATGATTTCCTGGGATAAATCACAACCTATTCTAGCATCCTCTGTATTCAAAAAAAAAAAAAAAAAAAAAAGCTGGTGACCTCAAAGCTCTTTACCCCTTCCTTTCAAGTCTGCAATCAAATGTGTTGCAGCAAACACAAAAAAGTACAAAACTGAAAGGGCAACGAAGAAAGACGAAAATGATTCGGCATTTATTTATTTTTTTTGCGAGTATGCAATGATGTTGAGGAAGTATTGGAGGGGACAAGGTGTCGTGATGGCCCAGCAGATAAATGGTTTCTTCTAGGGATGTGGGTCTCATCAGGCCATGGTGTCCCCTCCTGTTGAGAGTCATCAGCTGAGGGGCTGATTTGCCCTTGTTTCATGACTCCTCCAGACTGGGCATGCAATGACTGGACTGCAGCACACAGTGAGAAGGCAGCTGTAGTGCCCCCTGGGGTAGTTAAGAAAGAAATGTTAATAGTAATTGTGGCCTTTTAAGAGGACAATCAGATGCATTGTATGAAATAATCATTTTGATTCCTGTTTGTTTCCTTGGTTCTGATGATTATGAGAGGGCTGTGGTACTTGTAGGAACTAGCCTCTCAACCACTTGCCCATTACAGTAGGAATGAATCAAAACCACAGTATTCAATATTTCAGTACTCAACAGTTATTTGGCAGGCACAAGCACCAAAGTGAACACTTTATGCTCCATTTTCTGCACTCCCATATATTTTGGGGGGTAGTGAAGATTGTCCCGAAACAAGGATCTGAGATGCCCACAAACCTAAATTATAATCACAGGGAATTAGTTTCACATTTCATTTATCACAGAAAAAAAAAAGATTAGCCATTACCCGGTCACAGTCCACAATCTTCGGCCCTCATAAGTCAAGTTGACAGAAAGCATAACCTGACTTAGCATAACTTAATGTAGCCCTCTCTTCAATACAGCGATAATACCTGTCAGGGAAATTTCAGGACAGAAAAGAGCAGTTTTGCAGCTACTTCACAATGAAAAGTGGAACTACCACTTAACTAATTTACTAAAACTATTTTTCAAAAAGGAGTTCAACCACATCCAAACGACAGCATGAGAACCGACCTCAATCTAAGTCTGGATTCACATATTGAACATTGGGGTCAAACTAAAAAAACAATCCTTAATATGCAGCATTGCTGTGATGGAATCAGGAAATGGATGTGGGTTCTAACAAAATTTTAGTATTTAATAGCAGAAAATGTGGTTGTAACACTAATGAAATGACAGGTGATTGCCACTAAATGACCTAATGAGCAGTGGCATTGTGCAACTCCGTATGGCAAGAAATGACTTGAGAATTCTATGAATATAAAATACCTAAACTACATGAGTCAACTACTGCAAATTGTAGTTAACCACTTAAGCCTGTTTTTTTTCCATTTCCCTGCTATAAATTACAATAAATACAGAAGATCTTCACAACCACAAGGGTTATGCACTTAAGCCTGGTATCAAAAGAAATCTACAACATAAGGCAACTGCAGAAGTGTGAGGACCAATTTGTTACTGTGGCAGAGCAAATATAGCCTGAAAATTGAAAAAAGATATACAACATTGTCTATTGCAGATAAAAAATATTTCATATACATTAAAACAAGACCAAACTGACCCAAATCTGGGAACTGCTGTGCAAAGTTAAATGATTAATAAGATAAGATTTCAAAGATCAATTATTTGTCTATAAAATCAAAGAAATCTCACTGAGGATCATTACAGAACATGAAGAATATATTCTGTAAGATGTTTAAAAAGGAGATTATGAAAATTAAAATGCAGCTCAAATCTAAATTAAATATCAAAATAGTTCAAGTTGCAGCCCTATTACTGATATTATAATAAACTATGTTCTTATTGTATTGATGATGTGATATTGACAATATAAAGATTGATAATATAGCAGTAGCAAATATAAATACTTTATTTCATGTTGTAGCTGGGAATTTCTCATGTGATATATGCATAAAACTCAATGCTGCCCCCATATTAAGGGTTTTTGGTTTTAAAAGCATGAAGTAGTAATTGATCTACATACAGTTATGTACTCTATAAAGTAAACTCTATATCTATAAAGTAGATATAGCGTTCCATATATTTTGCATCAAATCAAACTACTCCCCAGCACAGAATAACACAGTGAATAAATGTGCTGTTTCATGTGTTTCCTTATATTTATAATTAGCTGCAAATATGATCTTTTTAAATATGTATATATACTCATAACTTGAGCTTGTCTACACCAATTAATTAAGCCGCCCATAAACAGTCCCTTGTAGTGTAATCTGAGAAGCAGTTTTTGGTGCAGAATCATAAACATCACTAATGATTTAACCATAAAACAAAGTGTGAAGAAAAGAAATTATGAACATTTAACAGTGACATTCTACGTCCGCAGAGGGTGCACGTTTGATAGTACAAAGACAGATGGTGGTTTTATTTAAAGTACATGCAAAAGCCAATTCAGATCTTCTTTTGCTAATTAATTGCAATTAATGCCATAATCTTCTTGTTTTAAGTGCAATCTCAGAGCTGTTTATTTACTGTGAATGTGGGTTGTGTCAGCTACTGTGAATGTAGCCTGTTGTCTTCATCCTGCACTCCTGTCTCAGGCATTTTTCAAATTATGCTGTTTCCATATTACCATCCATGCATGACATAAGCTGCCGATAAACTCTCCCTAGACTTATATCCGTGTGTCTTTTATAGGATGCGAAGGCTTTGCATTCCACCGGTCCGTTGGTATTCTATCTTCCTTTTCTCTGCCCCGGCGCCCCCCCCACAACCCCACAACTCACAACCCTTATTATTTTTCTAATAGGAGATAGCTATTATCAGTTCAATAAGGGGACATAATCAACATAAACAGAGTTAGCAATTAGCAATAAAACTTTCACTTCATTTGTATGCAGCAATGTTGCCTTGTTTATAATGTGCTGAGAAATTGGATGCACTGTGGCCACACACAGTCAAAAGCGCATTATACAAATATTTAATGTTCTAGTGTTGCATGGGGAATAATACACCAAAAGTATTAAATAAATAATGTATGTATTTCTCATGTCGGCTGGGTAATAGTACTCTTACCCAAACCTCCAGACTATTGACTACTTTCTATTCAGATAAGCAGATAAGCAATAGAAAAGAACTGTAACCTACAAATATAGTGGTTACAGTCCAACTTCAGAAGTAATATGAATAAGATTATTATTTTAAATTAATTCAATTCAATTCAATTCAATTTATTTGTATAGCCCAGAATCACAAATCAGATTTGCCCCAAAGGGCTTTACATTGTGTACAAAAGCAACACAACATCCCCTGTCCTTAGACCCTCACATCGTACAAGGTAAAACTCTGTACTTACATACAAGTAAATGTATGCAGTAAGGTAGTTGTTCTCCTACAAAACACTTTTAGTTAGTGATCTAATAACACTACTATATGACATTGGATCACATTACCGCCAGAAATATCGACATGCTACTGGCCAATGGTAAATCAATATTGTAATTTAGTGCTAATAACAGGCTTTAAATTGCATGCAATACACAGGACATGTTGTGATATTAGTTTGCAACTTGATGTTACTTACAACATTGGCTTAAATTTTCCACTGTGAGACAAGTTAAAAGAAAAAGTGGTGGAAACTAATAGGAGAAGCGTGAATAAATGAATCCTTTAAAAAAACTGAAAAAATACCTTTTATGCATCCCAAACCACTGTTTTTAGCTTTTATTTTTATTTTTTTTATTGTTAGGTGTCAACCCAGAGGAATAGCTATTTCCGGTTCTGTTTTTTGAGACCTAAAATCACACCAATTAATTGCATTATTTATGACAGTGACCCAGATTTTATGTTAATAATGTCATGCAACAAAACTCTTCTCACACAGTACTGGAACTAATTGGAGGTAATGTTGTTTTAACACCATTCTTATTATATTTTCTGAAATTCCCATTCAGTGGGCTCCAGGGTGGTGGGTGGCAGGCCTGTGCCTGTTTATTAAAAGCAGCTATTTAACCAGAATAGAGCTGTGCCTTGATGGAGCACTTCCATGCTACGTTTTTTTGTCCTCGGTCAATTAGAATATTTTGTGAAGCTCTTCTCGCCCCCTCCCAAGTGCCTGTCTGGTTGGAGGAAGTGCCGTTCGATCTTTTGCTCTGTCAATACTGTCACGTGATCTTAAGGCCCTGACACACCAAGCGGGCATCAAAGAACCAGCAGCAAGAAAGCCGACTGGCGCATCGACCCCTCCTGTCCAAAAGGTAGCACTTGAACACATAGTAAAGACGGCTAGGCTACTTTCTGCACATGCATAAGAGAAAGTAGTTAGTCGTGGTCTGTATCTGTCTCTCTCTCTCTCTCTCTCTCTCTCTCTCAAATTGATTCGTAGGCAACTGGACTTGTATTTGTCTAGAAAGACATTGCACATCTTATCCACTTCACTTCTTAGGTTCCAGTCTAACTAGTCTGTATTTGTCAGTCCAAAAGGGAAAAACCAGAATCAGAATCAAAGGATTTCTCTCTCTCTCTCTCTCCTGTGCATAAAAAAACAAAAAGACACAAAGAATATATGCAACAACTCAAGTTTAACAAAAGAAATCAAGAGAGGTAGGGAGGTGAGATTAGGGGGAAGGCCTGTAAGGAACAGTCTTTGCAGCGTCTACCAGAGCGGTGTATGAGGGGTTGTAGTGTGCTTCATGCATGTTTTTTAACTCTGGACTGGTAGAAGTCCTGAAAGGAGGGCAGGTCGGCCCCCAGTGATTCTGTTTCTATACAATTTGGGGGCTGATTCAAAACCAGACACTGATGTTATAGCAATCAAAGAGGCATGTTGGCTCCATTGTCGCACCACTATCATCCAACACAAACAGTTTCCAGATATAGGATGGATAAGAAGCTGGAAATGGCACTTATGTTGTCACCCCCTGAGTCTTTTATTATTGGTTGTTTTTGCTCATCTCGTGGTGACAGGACAGGTGTTAGTAGCCAAATAACAACACAAGCGCCTGTTTCCATAAAACAGGCGCTTTCTTTTCTGCTCGAAAAAGTGACAGACTTGTGCTGATTTGCAGGACAAACCAGAGGAAACGAGGCCGACGGTCACTCGTCAACGGGCTAACATTGTCTAGCGGCCAAGCATTGGCTTGGTGTGTCAGGGCCTTTAGGGTAAAAAAAAAAAAAGTCCTAACTGCCTGTGAGCGAGATGGCCCTATTTTGTTTTTGGGGCTATCCCTCTGAGGACACCACTATTCCCAGTTGATAAAAATAATCAGGTCACTCCTCCCAATGATGTATTTGGGATGCCAAAAATTTACTTCCTGCATGCTAACACCCAACCACAGCTCACTGACCTCTATACAGCACAGGACAGCTAACCTGTACCTGCTGCCTGGAATTACATCTCACAGGAGCAAGTTAGTGCAAACATAAAGAAAGATCAAATGGATAATTGATTAGATGAACTTGCCCAAAGGCTTAATCAAGCAGCTTTGTAACTCCACCCTATTTACAGGCAAATATAATAAGAAGAAATGTGGTCTAAATCATAAGGCTATTTACATTTTTCATAAACTGTTTTTTTTTCTTGAAAAAACATTGCTTTGCTGTTTTGTATAGTCAATTATGTTTTAACTTTAGTCCTTCATTTGCATAAAGGACTTCCTTTGGTGGGAAGGCTTTGAGGAAAAAGCTCATAAGCTGCTAAACAACAAAGGAGGTGGAACAGTTTTCATATTTTCCCCCAAAATCCACCCATAGACCACACTTCCCTGCAGCGGCTTCAAATAGTCCCTTTTATGGTATTCTGACCTATTTTTGTTTCTAACAGTAGGTGTCATGTTGATGCTATGCTTATAAAAAGAGAGAATTTCTTTTTGTCAAGGATCTTGTTAACGATTTGTCAACATTTCTTTCACTGACATCTCTCGACATACACCCCGCGGACACACAATATAATAGCACCTACCATACTACACATTTTGATAAATAATGAAACGCACGTCTTTTAAATCCTTTCAGGAATCGTGTACTACTGCAGGTTTTCTACCGCTAACAGTTTTCATCTCTTGCAGGTGTTAAGATGTGTGAATACCGAGTGTATAAATGATTGAAAACAGAAACTATTTTTGCTGTGGTAGTTGGTCTTTCTTGGCCTAAGGGAAGTCTCTTGACGAAATAGTGGAGAGGTTGTGATGAACCTCAAAGGATGTTTTCAGCCGACTATGGGGCACAGATCCCAGATAGACAAGTCCCCTTCAGCTTCTGAAAAACATCAAGTTGCCCACCCCAATAAATTATTTATTTAAAAATGCTTCAATTGAAAATATATCCTAAAAAAAAAAAAATGGACTACACTTTTGGAATAATTCCTTTTTTTATCCCCCCCCCTATGTATTCTGCTTAAAATAATTAGTCTTCTTTTATATTAGAGCGATGATGACCTTCAGAAGACATGCACTCATAAAGTTGTACCATGAACACATGCATTAAGTATAGCTCAGCCAAAGAAGAACGCAGAAGCAAACTCCTTTAAAGTTAGTCGATGCATGTCTTCTTCACGTTGAAATATCTGTATCCGTTAAAAACAAACATAATCTTTTACAAGGACACAAATCATCCACAAGCAGACCTGCTCCTTGAGTGTAAACAAGCAAATACTACCTCTCCAGTTCTATAAAATACCTAAATATGTAAAGTTGTCGTGTAAAATAGATTAATATGTTTAGGTTTGGCTGTGTTTTACAGCAGATAATTATTTAGCCTATGATGGTGATATTATCAATGGACAATCTGAATATCTCAGCTGTTTAAATCCCCCCGCCAAAGCAGGTTTGACACTGCTGCACTTTGAATCAAAAGAAAGAACATAAGCCCTTATAATAACTACAATTGTTCTGTTTTCTTGTGACCAAATAAATGAGCCTTTTTCTGCACACTTTGCCCTTTAGACTAGTGGTGTGTATGGAAATAGAGTTGAAGACTAAGGTCTTTTTTGACCTATGAGGAGCAGTGGGATAACATTGCTAATTGTCTTGCATGCAGAGTTGAGTCACAAAGTGTTGTGTATGTAAATAGCCCTTTCCCAAGGTCTGGGTTAGTTAGTCTTACACCTGTGGCATTTAGCTGCATGCTAGTTGCAGCATGAAAAAGCCTTCAGACCGCATTTCAATAGCATCAGGAGAAAATGCTCCTGTCCTTGCTGGGGAGAATCCGTTTGTAGCCAATTGCTCTTGTAGTGAAGTAAAAAATGTTATTAACTTTTAAGCATCCAGTGTATTCAGCACAGTGAACATGTCCAGTACTCAAAGCTGTCAGCACTGAATCCCATTCCTCTCCTTAGTAAACATTAAAAAAAAAAAGAATCCTGCTCTGTAACAAGAGGTCCCAGCAGGCGTGCAGCCTCACAGCTCAGTGAGTTAGCCAGCGGTTGAGCTGACTCAATCTGTTTGACTTTCTCTGGGCCACATGGAGCTCCGGGCAGGCAACGGGGTCCTCGGGCTTGGCCTACATTGATCTGAAAATTCAGAGTTGGACTTCTGGTCAACTCTTAAATATTTGGTTTTAATTACTGCCACAACCTTTACTCTGGCTGCAGAACACTGTTGAAACATAATCCCCAAGGGGCTGCACAACAAGGGCATCGCACCATTATTCAACTATAGAGGAGATGGCAGCCATTCTCTTACCAAGGCATTTTTTATCTGGGAAATGGGACACAGCCGCAGCAGACTATATAGGCTTCCCCTGACAAAGAGCAATAGAAAATAGTGAGATGAGAGACGGACCATAACCCTTAATTATACAGCGGCTAAGTTTGGCTGAGAAGCGAAGCTTATCTCTCTGGTGGGGTTGGTGGATTTTTTTTACTTCTCATTTGATAAGTTGGCCTCTTCACCTGTCTGCCTCCACGGCCCACCATTGCGCTAATGAAGGTGTACACTGTTACTCTCGCAGATCTGAAGACGGTTCTATAATTTTGCATCCTATTGTCCACAGTAACATGGGGGAGGAGAAGAGAATCTGATTGTAGATCAGTCGCCTGAGGGTAACATCTGCCTGTGTGCGAGTCTTCTCCACAGCACGGTCCTGAAAATTACTGTATAGGATATTTTTCCTGTTCACTCTTGCATTAATTACCCATTAGCATCACCAAGGTAAAAGGAAAAACAAAATGCGTTTTCCTTTTGGGATTTATTTGGACTACACTCCTCAAGAGAGGCTTTGTTATTTTTCCCGAGGCTGCAGTATCTCATGATACAAAAGAAATGTTTTATAGTAAGGGCCAAGTAAAATTGCCCTAAGCACACATTTTTTAAAGACTGCCAATGGGATGTAACAAACTTTTGGCTGAGGTAGATACAGCATGTTAGGTGTGAACAAAACAGTTTCTATCAGCCTTCCTAATGCACTCTTTGTAACTTGCATGAACAATGTTGGAAGCTGATCTACCATCTCTATCAGATGCATTAATATCCTGTATGTTTGTTGTATTGCTTTCACAGCATTACCCATTAGCAGACTATCTATTTTGCTGTGGAGAAATCATTATCCCCCTTGGTGTGAGATTAAGAAAGCATGAAAGGGTGGGAAAGTGCAGAGTGTGTTTTACATATTGGCTTTTAATCCTGACACTCCAATAATTGGACTCCAAATCAAATGTATCCTTTGATGTATTTCTATCTCCAAAACCAAGAAGCTGTGTCTACCCCATGGACCATGCAGAGACAAAAAGCTTTCCAATGAAAACACAGCCCATGCTTTTGTTACCTCTCCAAAACCAATGTGTACCACTCTCACTACAATGATCCCCACAAATCACACTCCGAGGTAAGCCTTGAGTATGGGAAGTGTGTTTGCTAAGGGGGTAAATATCGTACCTGTGATCCTATCGCTTTCCGATTAAAAATGTCAGCGGAGCCCCGGAGGTGACAGATTGCAAGGTTGCTGGCATCCCTGGATATTTTTGGTACAGGGACAGGTGCAGCGTGCCTTGAGACCTGAAGGGAGGAGTGTGCGAGAGACGGGGAGGGGAGGGCAAATTGGAAAACGTGGAAGGAGGAAACTGGGAGCAAAAGCTGCTCGTCGATGGCCCGTGGCTAGCCTGTATGATCCAGCACCGGGCCAGGTTCCAGACCTCATCTGTGTCAAGCAGAGAGGCCTGATACTCTCAGCGTTATGGTAAAAGGCCCTTCACAAACAGGTTCCTGTGAGACAGCAGACAACACCAATCAGTCTGACAGAACCAATACAGGTCAGACATTTAGCACAGTTGGGATTCCGGTAGACTTACATCCACATCGACCCCCTTCCTTCGCATGGAGCCGGTGAAGCAAATCGAACAAACCCTGCACAGTTGCCAGGAGTACGTATGACTGAAGAACAGAGACTCTGCCGAAGTTCATCATCAAGGCCCCCTCTAAACCCAATCCATCTGCTCCCTGGTCAGTTGACTCCAACTTGTCATTCAAGGGGCAGCACAAATAGTCTGTTCTTACCATGCCAGATGGATAGATGGGTAGGTAGATAAGTAGATAGATGGGTGGATGGGTAGTAGATAAGTAGATAGATAAATAGATGGGTAGGTACAAGTAGATTAGATTAATAGATGGATAGATAGTTAGGTATATAGAGAAGTAGATGGATAAGTATGTAGATAGATAGATTTCAGAGTCTACATGGCTAAATATAGTGGGTTGTCATGATTTTTACAGTGAGTTCCAAATAACTTACATTTGCATTTTTGTTTTTTGGATTTTTTTTGGTAATGATTTATTCAAAAGTGAAATATAAGAGGGAGTTCAACCTCTCTAGGGTTTTACTGCCCACAAACAGAAGTTTTGTCAGTGTGTAAGATTCCATACTGTGCCTGGGTCTTTGCTTGTGAATAGCTTTTTGGCAAACAATCATGCACAGATCTCCCTATTGAGTGTACAGTAAATGCTTTGCAATCATTACTGTATTATGTTGTCTTGATCAAATGAGTAACTCCTAATCGAATTTTACGGAGGAGATAATGATGATTTAATTAAGAAACAAGTGAGGAATGAATCAGGAAGTACTTGATAATTGATGAATCATTAATAAGAACGTCCCAAGGCTAAAAACAGAAGTAGTCATGACTGTCCGTGTTTGGCATGGTTGAGTATCGTTGATGGTCGAGGTGTCAGATGTTGAATTTGTGGTTACACTTTGTCATTAAGATACCTTTAGTGTGCGCCCTGTGACACACAGCCATCGGGGGTCTCATACATCGACATAATGCTATATCGCGTTGACTGGCGCAGCACCACTGCCCGTTGCCTCTGGTCATGAGAGACAGGGATAATCATCTGGGGCTGCGCTGGCATGAATCATCTCACTCTCACATAACGGGGGGAAAAAATGGAATCACAGATGACAGACACTGCAGCCTATGCAGTCCGTGACCATGTGCTGGTTGATGTCTTGGGAAAATCCATTTCAGAGATGTGGGGGATAAGCATTGCACAAGGATAATCCTAGATTATTTCCATGGGGATTGCTTGGTATAGTGCAATCAAATGCCCCAGATTGAAATGTGACCTAACAAGCTCTCCGGACTAAGAATGACTTTTAAGGATTGATGGTTCAACATATTTAAAATTACCAACCTATCTTTAGTAAATGGAGAATGCATTCTATATTTAGATTACAACACATGGCCAGTTTAATGGATATTGTTAAAGAACCAAGTAAAGCCTGAAAGAGAGAAACAGACCGATAAAGACACACAGAGTGAAGGTGACAGGGCTACAGTGACAGTCGCATTCTAACTATTGTGTACGAAAACACACACACGACAAAAGAGAATAGGGGTTAAAGAGAAGAATCAGACCGGCTGTAATGACTGAAACTAAATTATTGATCTGTTTCAAATTGATTAGCTCATAACAAAGAGTGTTTTCGGCATTACTTTTCCAGCGTGCTGTCAACCCCCTGACAAGGCCACTCCACATCCAAGGCACCACCGCAGAGGGCTTGCAGGCTTTTAATGCTGTCAGCAAGCCCTGAGCAAAGCAGACACTCGCCTTTCAAACTCATTAGCCAACCCTGACGTGATGAATTCATCAAAGGCATTGTAATGAATAGGAGATGTGAGCAACCAACGCTCTCTAATGTTCAGCGATTCCTTTCTCTTCCTCATATAACCGACATGAGACGAAGTTGGTCCATAATGCAATCAGAATTTATTGTGAGTGTTTATTTCAGAATGAAAGTGTGTCAGGGTTGCCACAGAGGACGTTCAGCACAGCAGCTGTGAATGTTTGGACGCGGCTTCCTGGACCCGGGCCAGATTAACAGACATGTCAGTGGCTCTGCACACACACACACACACACACGGATAAGACAGAGAGAAACACACAAACACTACTCTCGTATTCAGACACAAGCACATACACACAGGACAATGCAATACAATATATAGGGTTCAGCCAATATGGTACAGACCTATTGGCCTGCAAGAAAATCTGAAAACAACTATCGCTTCCCACTGCTGATATGACGGAGCTTCAGGAGTCGCACAACACAAAGCATTATAACAAGAAGAAATAGAAAGAGAAGGAGCAGAAAAATAAGATAAAAAGTGAATAGAATGGATAAAACGTCCACTACAGTGCAGTGTGAGATATGAATATATGGTTAGAATTACCAGAAATGAAGCTAAAATAAGTAGATAATAGGACATTTTTTTTAAATAAGGAAATTTAAATGTGTGCAACATTTCACCTGTAAGTGATGATGATACCAAATTATAAGTTCAAAATCCCAATTTGCTGCTAACTTTAGCATTAAACAGCAGGATAGCAGTCCTCTCGACTATGATTCTTTAAAACCAATCAATTACTGTTTGTGATCCCACACCAGCAGATTATTGAAATTTCACTCGTGTGTACTCTGTGAAAGCTGTTTGAATTGCCCTGGAAGCCCACCACCACCAGCAGCAGCAATCCGATTAGGGAAGGTTATAGGAAGGTGTCCTACAATTTCTATATCTCTGAAACAGACAATCTGACATTCACACCCACTTTCACGCTGTGATTTGCCAGGCAGCGTCGGTTTTTAGAAGCTTTTGATTTGTCTTCGGGTCGTTCCCCAGGCTGAAAACTATTGATATGGGGAATTGGGAATTGATGATTGTGAGAATGATTTTTCCCCAAAATGCTTTTGCCCTATCATAAAATGGTGTCAATTCAGTTTCAAGAGAGAAGTTTATAGGAGGTATGAATGAACACTTGTTTTTATGTGCATTATATTCTCTAGGAAAACACTAATTTCCTTTAATTCCTTTGAGAGCATCAGTGTTTCAATCTGTTTGGAGCCAGGTTATGTGACATTTTGCTAAATTTTTCTTGATCAAGGAAAAAAAACAATAATGAAATATCAAGCATGGCTTCAGTTATTCAGTCAGATTATCACTGATATCAGTTTTTCCACAAAGCCTTTAACAAAGGCCTTGAACAACTAATATAAAACACATTTTGGGCTTCACCCTACTAACTGCTGTGCACACACTGTCACTCGTACACACACACACACACACACACACACACACACACACACACACACACACACACACACACACACACACACACACACACATACATACACACACAAATGCATCTCTTGCATACTGAGGAGGCATATGGGGTCAGCATGCATTCTTGGGTTTGTGCTCTGTGACGAAGAGAAAAGAAGCTGAGAGCACAAGTGGGAAAGTGGATTGGAGACATATGGAGCATTACACAGAGGTTAGAGAGCAACAGTGTAATACATTCCTCTATATTACCTCAGTGGAGACAGCAATAGATATCTGTTGAATCCTGACATTTAATTTCAGGTTTGGCATTAATGCGAGTGGAAGTTGATGGGAATGTAGGGCCAGAAAGGACAGTGGGCCTATTTGGATGGCGCCAAAACGATCGTAGCGCCCCAAAAGCAACTGTAATTGCTGGTTTTCCACTCTCACAAGTATCAATTTAATGCCCTGTGCCCACATCACGTAAATAGCAAATGCAGATATTTGTTTCTTGCAGCAGTGGGCTTGAGGACAGTTTAAAGCTGTGCGATGAGAGCAACCAGAAGCAAAGTGCTGGGTGCTAACCCGGCATCTTGTGCAGAGCAGAAAACATGCCTGAGAAACTGAAAACAATGTGAGTGCATGTAACAAAATGCACAGAGGTCGCTGGAGCACTCGCACAACTTATGCCTTTCATTTAAGGTGCAGACACGTCATCCTGATGAATCCTAAACAGCGGCCGCCTGAGGCTTCAGCGAACGAAGCACCAGCTTAGGGTCCTGCATCAAGCACGAGGCGCCCCGACCCATGTGGTATTAGCCGAATTGACTGATCATCTGACCTGGCAGGCCCCCATGCATCTTCCCACGGCGAATTGGTGCTTGTTGTTACAAATGCATCGCTCGCCAGAGGCACATCATTCTATAAACAGGCAAAGCAGGGCAGCCGCTTCCCGAGGGCTGACTCCCGCTTGTCTTAAAATGTGGGGAAATCCCCCTTAGCTGTGGTTCCATTGCAGTGACAACCAGAAGGAACCCCCCGCCCCCCCTCCCGAAGCAGCACCATTACCACCAAGAGGCCCCACGTAGCAGCGTAACTAGATAAACATCGCCAGCAGGGAGTGAAGGAGAGAAAAGGGGGAAAAATGAAGCATGACATGATAGTGGTGAGTGCAGCAGACATCGCAGCAGGAAGGATATTGATTTGTTGTTGTTTATTAGTTTTTCTTGAGTTCCATTGGAGAAGAAAAAAAAAGCAATTTAATGATGATTGGTGATGGATCGGGCGACACGGTGGTGCGGTGGGTAGCACTGTTGCCTCACAGCAAGAAGGTCGCAGGTTCAAGACCGCCTTGGGGCCTGTGTCTGGGGCCTTTCTGTGTGGAGTTTGCATGTTCTCCCCGTGTCTGCGTGGGTTTTCCCCGGGTACTCCGGTTTCCTCCCACAATACAAAAAACATGCTCAGGTTAATTGGTAAACTCTAAATTGCCCATAGGTGTGAGTGTGAGAGTGAATGGTGTGTGAATGGTGTGTGTGCCCCACGATTGGCTGGCGACCATCTGGGGTGTATCCCTGCCTCTCGCCTTAACGCGCTGGGATAGGCTCCAGCAGACCCCTGCGACCCCGAAAGGGAATAAGCGGGATAGACAATGGATGGATGGATGGATGGATGGTGATGGATCACTTGATCATTTAGGTTGCATTGAGGTCCTCCCACTGGCTTCCTGGTTGCCAAAGAATTAACTTTATACTACTGGTCTAGTACGTTCTGGCTTATAAAGCACTGAATGGTCTCTGGCCTAAGTACAGTATATTTCGGCTCTGCTGATCCCTCATGAACCGTCCACATCTATCCGCTCATTTGGGATGGATCTGCTTTCTGTTTCCAGAGTCAGAACTACTGTACATATGGAGAAACAGCTTTCAATTTCTATGCCCCACATATCTGAAAATGAAACTCCCAGACTAACTCAGAGCCGAAGACTTGCTGAGTTCATTTTATTATTGGTTCTGTTTGTTTTAGTTTTCATTTTCCCCTTTTAATCTGCTTTTACTGTTTTAAATCTATCCAGATGCTTTTATTGTTTTATGTAAAGCACTTTGAAGAAGCTTGTAACTGAAGTATGCTATAGAAAGAAACCTGCCTTACCTTATATTTACTGATATAAATTCACATTTTCCTGCAAATCGGTGCCAAATTAAACATTCACATTGTTTGTCCTAAAGCTCCTTCAAACAAGGTCTGTTTTAAATCCTCTATTTTTATCAGTACGTTCTGTATAAAGCCAAGCTGTATAGGTGTTCGTGCCTTCAGCATACATGCAGCATGAAACTGTTTTTGATTAATTTTGGGCAGAAGTAACTAAACTTTGCTTGCTGTGAAGGATGAACATCAGTTGAGTTTAATAATTAAATATAAAGTTAGACAGTAGAAAGTAGACAGCAGTTGATTATCAGAGCAAAACTCGTTCAAATAAAATGTTTATCAAGTTTAATAAATCAATTACAAATTTACACTTTCCTTAAATAATGAATGGCAATTTTGTGAATGTGAATGATGAATGCAAGCTGGAGAAAAAAGATGAAACTCTGTTTTCATCGACTCATGACTGATTTAATCGAATCAGCTTTAAATTAATCAGACCGCTCTATTTTTCAGTTCAAATGCATTTTCATTGCCTCCATTTTTATCAATAATTAGTTGTTGTTGCCATAGAGCCAGAGCCTCCAAGCTCATCCTGCTCAGAGCTGCCAGATGTGTGGCGTCGGCCTGGTTCTGATCCTGAACCGTTAGAGCTGTCTGAAAAAATATTAAAGAAGCTAAAACTGAAATTCTGCCACTACAGTTTTTTTGGTTTTCTACTTGAATGTGTTGTTATATATACTGCAACATGCATGGAAACGCATACACTTCCTGAAACCAACCTCTTGAATCTTTCCAGTAAATACATGGTTTGAATCAATAAATCAATATTTATTGAAAAAGCATTGATGTACTTTATCTGCAATATGTTTGGCGTCAGTTTAGCTGCTCAAAATAAATTTCTAACTGAAACGTTAGCTTCAATTTCCATTGCAAATCTGTAGAATCACCCCAAAGGATTTACTGAACAAAGCTCGTCATACATACTTCATCTCTCTTTCTTTTATGTACCCTTAGAACTTGTTTTCTATTAGTATATACAACAGTGTACTGTCAGCTGTAGGAAGCTAGAGCTGAATGATGTGCAGTTGAAAGAAACGAGAAAAAAGCCAGCTTTCACAAATTGGATCATAGCATTTGATTGACAGGTTAAAGAAGCACGCTTGGCACAGAGAAATGATGGAGAGGCTTGGAAAGTTAAATCAGAGAAATCGCTGGAAAATTTTTGAATTTTACATTAGTTTGAATGGACGGAGATCTGTTGCACAATTTTACGCACCGTGAAGTGCTATTAGAATTATCATATAAATGTCACCTGCTGTAACGATTAGGCTTCTAATGGTGGATGATAATGAGAGAGCAATATTATTATTATTATTATTATGCCAAGAAGACAAAATGGTTAATTCCTTGTTGCGGCTCTTTTTTTCTGTTGTGGGGGAAGATAATCTGGATCTAGTGGGTGAGCAAATCAAAATCTTTTTATGTCGAAGCAGCAAATTGTCCAGTTACCCTTCATTCTAGATAATGTACAGTTCCTTAATTCCATCGAGTTATTTAACACTACCACCAGAGCAAGTTTTGGCAATCTGCCCCAAATAATTTCATACTATGGACATGATGCACATTTCTCCAACATGATGAATCCATCTTCTGAATAGCAGTGCGCCGAGGTGCAAGCACACCTGCCTATTTAAAAAGGGGGATGAGAGATGACACAGTGATTGATTGAGTTCAGGTTGCACCCAAAAAAGACTTTCAAACTATGTGAAATATTGTTTGCATTGCTATGAAGTTTGAAGATGATCTCAAGAAACTCTCAGCTGATTCGCTAAGAGTTACATGAGTTCTAGCTGTGTGTTATATATGCGGGCTAATTACCAGCAGCTGGTAAACTTAGCTTAGCGTAAGCTCTACAAATGGGCAGCACTGCTGTGCCTACGTTTATAATCTCCTTTTGTAAAACCCGAAATACTACGTGGACAAGTTGCAGTTTGACTTTTGCCAGACTCTCTATTGGCTGCAGTGACCTCCGTCTCATTGTCACCGCGGGGTTGCCGGGCAACCTGCAGAGACTCCAATTAGTCAGCAGCATTCAGGAGCTGCAGCCTGATTGATGCATGTCAGCGCATCTTCTCCTTGGTGCCAAATAAGTCCCTACAAAGTTTTCCTGTATTCGAACTGTGAAACGAGTATGAGAAGGACATAAATATAGGATTTCTTCTATGGAAATGAGATACAGACAATGTTTTTTTTTTATTACTCTACCTTCCCAAACTCTTAAAATCTCAAACCTACTTCTGTATCAGTATGTGACCTTTTAGTGAAAAATACAAGGAGGTAGCTGTAAACTGTTTAAATTGATAATTTACCCTATACTCATGATTATCCAATGAACCTCTGTGTGCATCAGCATAATTGTAATTTAATTCCACAATCACAGGTCTCCACAAAACTTATTTTTGTAAAATGATAGAATTTGGAAATATACTGTAGGGAATATGACGGAAATACAAGGAATCAAGGCATCTGCATATGAGAAAACTCTATCTACTCTTTATTTGTCTGTGACCATATGTCCACAGTGAAATTATTATGAAGCATGAACCGATATGAATATAAATGTTTGCAATAATGGACAGTAGCCTAATAGTGTTAGCTCAGTGATTAGGCATCCATATTTATAATTCACCACACCCATGGAATTCAACTAAACCTGTATCTGTATCAACATGACAAGAAGTCATTCGGGAGTCAGCAACAAATATCCATTGTGTCAGGTTGAAAAGAACAGACTCAATGAATAGGTTTTCATATTCATAATTTGCCATGGCCTGTGTCTCTGTCGAGTTTCTCTTTGCAACGTTATCACAATAACACAGAGTGATAATCAGCTGTTATCTCAATCCCCAAAACTCTCATTTCATCAGAGGTTATTAGAGAGTGAAATAGCCATATAGCCCCTCACTATATAGCACACACACACACATATGCTCTCAGATAGAGTATGAAATAAGAGGCCTCTCAACTATTTGATAACCCAATTTACTGATGATGATGAAAACATATTCCCACTTACCTTTTCATCTAAAATGTGTTATGTTAAACTCAAGTAGTCTGAAATTATAAAAAAGGTGGGGACATCAATATTAATAAACAAGCCTCATTGCTGATACATCAACACTGTCCTCTTGTGGTGGCATTCATTTAGGAGATGTCCCTGTCTGTTTGTCGCCTCTTTGTTGCCTGAGTCCTGTTCCAGATTCGCGGTGCTTTTGCCAGGATGCCTTGACAGCTACCAGGCACAACCGTGGCCAGCTGTCTGGAAAAGTGGCAGCAATGTGGTATGATTTGCAAGGAATTTGGGGTTGAGGATGTGCAGGGAAAATAATTCAGTTTCCAACAACTGGACGGTGCAACAACATTAGGTCAAATTCAGCCAAATGTCAAGGAAACAAAACACAGATGGCAAACCTCTATTTTGCAGAAACTAGCCAAATTATAACATTTTAGAATACTCTAAGTGTGTCTCTCTGTTTTATTCACTTCAACATGCACACGGGTTCACAGTAATCATGGTGTCTCTTTAATCTTCATGCAATAGTGATAACTTCTTCCCAGGGAGTAAAATCGCACCCAAATACTTGTATAAAAATACTTTTTATGCAATATTCCTATTCTACAATTGAAATTGAAATATTAATAGAAAAGTAGAAGTAAACCTGAGAGTTAATATATAATCAATAACCAACAAGTAGATGGGCATTAAACTGTTTTAAGGCCTGACATGAAAAACAATTCCTTGCAGAGGGCCTTAAACCGTTTAACACCCACCTCCTCATTGATTATCCTGCTTAACAATTCACATTCACAAGGTTTTTTTTTCAAAGTTCTGTACCTAGAAGAAAAAAAACTCGTAAGGTTCCTATGCAATGAAAACAGGTCACTACTCCAGTAAATAGGACGGACCATAGATACGAAGCAACGACAACTAGTCCACTCAGCTCTGCTTTGACTATCCATCATAACAACTTCCCAAAAAAGGATTTAAAAATTCACAAAAAAGGATCTAAACAAGTTAGGGTATTTGCTAAAGTTGAGGTTGATCTGACAAACAGGGAGATATGTGAGTCACAGACTGACAGACGGCCCTTGCTTTATGTACAGATATCTAGTCTATATCTATTTCTAGTGAGTTTTAAACCTTTGTCAGTGGAGCAGCAGGTGCTGACAGTGATGTGGTTGCTGCTGATGAAACCTAAGAGTGCGTTATTAAGTGTGTGTGTTTTTCAGAGTAGTGTCCTTGTGCTTTTAGTTAGTTTCTCTCTCTTTTTTCTTCACTCCTCTTTGCTCTGCAGCATCCCATTCTTTCCCAACTGCTGTATTCTCCAAAAAGATTGAAAGAAATGCTGAAATTATCTGTTTTTTATGTTGTCAGTGTGCTGTTTTTTTTGTTTTGTTTTTGCATAATTAGTTTATCAATGCATCGTAACTCGGTAGCAGTGGCTGTGATAACTTTAAGGTTTAAGTTTAGCCTACATGTTGCTATGGTTACAAGTTGAAGGGAACATTAATTCAGAATGAAGATTAAAATTGGACCGAACTACCTATAGCTGCCAGTCAATCAGAAAAGGAGAGGTATAAATAGTAGGTAAACACAGTGTTACCAATGATACTAATTAAGGTTCCACTCCGTTCAGGTCAAACAGAGCCTGGATGCTGCCATTGTGCACGTTGGCTCACTGGAAAGACTCACTAAATGGAACAGAACCTTAATCAGTATCATTGGTAACACCGCATTTACCTGCTATTTCACGCCAATATGACTGCAGTGAAAGAGGTCTTTTGTACAGTTGCCAGCTGCGGTAATGAAGGATCTGCTGTACCACTCCTTCACACCCGTTGGATGAAGCAGCCTGTCGCTGAAAGGAGCTCTGCTTCTGTCCTTCTCCATCATCACCCCCCTGCTCCCGCCATCTCCTGCCGGTGTGCGTGTTTGTGTGTGTGTGGGGGGGGGACACACCCCAGGACAGAGCCGGCCTTCCTGATCAGTTTATCAAGTCCAGCCCTTCTGTAGCTAATGTGATGCTGCAGACTGCTCCATAAAAAATGGCTGATGCCACTACACTGTCAAAGAAGGGTCTTTTAGAGTGCAGGGGGCACTCCTTAAGCATCCTTAGCTGTTAACATCTGCACACACACACACACACACACACACACACACAGGGACCATATACTGAATGTAATTCCCAAACCTATCCATCCTTACTCCTCTAATCATTTCTCTGTATCTCTGTATTTTAGGAGGTGTTTCTCTGTGTGTGTCACTGTCTTTGTCTGTGTGTGGTTGTGTGTGTGTGTGTGTGTGTGTGTGTGTGTGTGTGTGTGTGTGTGTGTGTGTGCATGTACATGTGCGTGTGTGGGCTGGTACCCAAGTCATCCCAAATGACCTTGCATCCTCATTATTCTTTGCAGCCAGGCACTTCAAAGCGAGCTGCAGGATGGCGGCGTCGAAAATGACGAAGCGGCGTCTGATCTCACACTGATTCCTGCTCTGACTGATACATACATGCACGCCGCTCGCTCGCGCTAATATAGTCAACATTATTATGATGGGTAGGCAGAGGGAGAGCCTTTAAAGTTGTCCTCAAACGGGGATGCTGTGTTTCCCGCGATGTAAATAATTCATAACATCTTGCAACACGTTTGCTAATATTTCACACTGTAATTCGGCGGACTACCCCCTGTTCTTCCCAATACGACTCCAGCCGGCTGGTCTTAAAGTCAAGGAGACAGGGGAAAAAAAAAAAAATCGGGATTGAAATGCCTGGTGGTCTGTTGAACAGCACTGATTGACAAATGAGGAGGCTGATTTCAGCAACGGGGTAAGAGGATCCTTCCCTCCCCCGAGGTATAAAAGATGCGGGCACCATTCTCCTTTAGCAAATAGTCATTTGTGGCTCTTTAATATTACCTCTGTGACATTTCCCCTGGCACCCCGGCAGAGATGATTTCACGAGGTAGGGTTTTTTTTTTTTTTTTATTCACAAGCCACACCGGAGCCCCACCGTGTAGCCGGTCCCCTACAACCCCACCACCCCCTTACCCCCTTTTTCCTTTATACATATCGCCCTTGCTGGCTCTATCTGTCTCTCTGTTACCCCATCTCTCATTCTGACAGGCATGACATGCCAGTGGTAAGCCCCACTTCTCTGCACTAGCTGGTTGTCGGCTGTTCTACTGAGTGGATGGCACATCACAGCACCTCTGCCTGGGGAGATAGAGCCATTTGAATTGTATGCCTCGGCCCACAGAGTGCTACTCTGGATGTTATCATCAAATGGGAAGCAGCAACTAAGAGTCTGACAAACCGGGTTAAAATTTGAAATCTAATGTAAATTGAAGAGTCAACATTTCTTTCGCCGCATGCACATACGAGTGTGTCTTGTCGAGTGGGCACATGCGAGTGGGTGTCGAGGGCACAGATCCAGCAGATACAGGGTTTGTCCGTGTTGCCATGCGAGTGTGCTGTGTTTAAAGAGAGAGACGCGCAGAAAGGGGCCAATCTTCTTTGCCACTTCCCCAGCAGTTCTTATCAGGTGATTACCGGCTCACCCATGAAATACCAACATGGTGCCGGTACTAGTGATGGTGGAAAAGGCGACATAGGTCATCTTGTAATTATGACTCCTTCCTTCTGCCTTCATTGTCTCTGCATAATCATCTCCATCAGGGCTGAAATAATTGATTCTCCATTTATGCTAATAGTATGGATCTGGAGCACAGAGGAGCAAATACTCATCCATGTTGTCTTTCGGGCGTGACATTTAGAATGGAATGAAGAATGTGTTAGATTCCAGTCAGATAGAGGGATGTTTTTGCTCCGGCCGGCGGTGACAGCCTTGAGGAGACGCACGCAAGTAACATTTATACTAACCAGACCAGACAATGAACGGGAATGAGACCTTCAGATGTGTTTCATCACTGCCTGTTTAGGGACCTTTACTATTGTGTATCAACTGATGGAGGTAAATTAGATGGCACTCATGCATGCAGAGCCTTACCAATTAATCCCCCCACCAGCCAGGCTGTGTGTGGCTCTAAACACACAGACTCACGTAGACAAGACAGACCCGCACAGGCACACCCACAGAGATACATATGTGCGGATTTGCAGACGGGCAAATTTGCACACTGACAGTCCACACACCCACATGAAGAACAAACACAGCCACTTGAATGCTACATGCTCCTTGTGAAAAAAATCATTCTGTAATAAAAAAAGCAAAAGCGAAGGGTAGGATGAGGTCCACCTTTGGTCTGCCAGATAAAACCATTCATTCGTATATCAACTATAAATTCCTACAGTAGAGACGTAAATATATCAGCATAAATATATACTGACAATCAAGTAAATATGTACTACTACTGCTACTGTACCGTGCCCAAATTTAATTTTCATTTTGTATTTTCATTCATTAATTTTCAGAAACTCACTTCATATAGGCAATTTATTTGTAAATACTTTTAATTAAAGCACCCCCGGTTCAGCTCCTGTGAGAACAGAAGCCTCCTCATTAAATTGTCAGATGACACTTCACAGGCTCCTTTCATTTAATGGCAATGTCACCAAAATATCTGACAAACGCTTCATAAAACATATCAGTCCATTGCTGCACAAGCTCTGAAGCCCTTAGTTCTTTAATGTCAATCAGCTGTCAGTCGGCGGCTGACGGGCTGCCAGCCGCCCAACGGGTTGCCTGTGGCAGGTGAAGGTAGCTTGTGGGAGTTAAAGTTTTCCAGCTACTACTCATGATCAAATTAATTGAATGCCTGATGTCCCCCTTACAGAGAATGACTAGAGTGAGTGTAGCAAAAATTATAGGAAAACATGTACATAGCTGTATAAATATTGGAGCCTGTCTTAGAGATGCACTCAATTTCATGAAATCTGCTTTAGCTGCCAGCCACTAATTCCCGTCAAGCCAATGGGCACTTACAAATGGGCAGTTAACAAAACCTGCACACCCAGGAGCTTCCGGAAAAGCACCCCTCCCCGGGGGAAAACCCCACAAACAATGGCAACACGGTGGAGAGGAAAGGCCGTGATGGCTCTATCTCATTCCGCCCTGCCACTCACACAGCAAACATCAATCACAGCCCGCTGGCCTCACATCCGAGCGGCTTCTTGGATGCAATTTGTCACAGGTCCTTAGGCGCTGACATGCTCCTAAAAAGCTCAACTAATCTGCCTAAGATAGGTCTTAGATTTCCTCGGTGGGCGTTAATCAAAACGATCTGCTCTGTGTTCGAGAAATGACCACTGGTCACTATGAGGATGGACGTTCTAATTAAGTAAATCTATAGGCTAATGGGACTGACAAGAAAAAAGTATGACGATATGAAAACGAAAAAAGGTCAGCGAAAAAGAGTCTGAGCTTAGAATCTGGCTTCAACATTGTAAATTTTACATTCTCTCTATTTCTTGTGACTCTGGTACCCTTTTTTTTTCTTTTAGCACAGACCTTTCATTCCAGCAACAGATTACTCATGAATAAGAGTCTACATTATTCAGTGGCTGGTGGTATATTCACCAGCCAAATGCCTCAGTCTGTGTGGTGAAAGGATACTCCAGCGAGGAGGATACATGTCACCCCATCAAGAGCAATTGCCATTCTCAGTGAGCCCTCCATGGGAGCAAGCTGCCGAGCGGTGGGTGTGATGGGCCCAATTTAATGCTACATTATGCAAATTGATCATCTCAATTGACCATCACTCTGGTAATAGGACGGGCTGGCTGTGTGCTGTGGGGTGTTTTAAAATCTTTAGAAAAATATCAGACCAAAGTCCCAGGTGCTAAAAATAAGCGAGGTAAGTAAAAAAAAAACATGAAGAAATGCATCACAACTTCCTCCAGGCATAACGGAGATGAGTGACAGGAAGTTAATGGCCGCCGTGGTGACCTCCTTACTGACCAGTCACCTTTAAAAGTCACCTGTCTTGTCTTTCCTCTGAGAGATACTGGGATGTAAGAATGAAACACATCATTTACATAATGAGTTTCAGCTTAATAACAATTTTGCTCGCCTATTCACTCGCATTCTCCTTCAATTTTTCCCCTTCCATGCTGACTCCCCTGTTGATAATTCCATAATTCCAAATAGATTAAAGGAGCAAAGCGGGGATATTTGTTTTCATTTCAATCTAACTTGGAGTTGATATTCCACAAATTATTCATTGTAGTGAACACAAATTGAGTTAGATATTCCTTATTTAATAGGGAGCTTTTCAGCACGCGTATCCCCTTGTGACCCAGTGAAGAATCACACGACACACTTGAGTTTCCCTCAGAATGGACAGGGTGCAGGAAAGTCAGAGTATAGGCGAATTAATTTTGTCAGTGCCTAATTGCATTTATTGGCCATGCCTGCCACCTCCTAATCCTGGATTATGATGATGCATTAACAGCTGTGACTGGCTGTTTACAAGGCATTTATTAGCCGGTGTCAACATAACGAGACAAATTCCACCTATCACATTAATCACCACACTGCCAGGACTATGTCACTGCCAAGAATAGAGCCAAATGACGCACAGGCCGGGGCTGCTCCGAGGCTGCTTCCCATCCTCCTGCATGAGCCATTGTTATACAGCAACCAGAATAGATCCCCAGTAACACGCAGCCCAGCAGAGAAGTTGTGATGTGGAATTCAAAGTGAATGCAGAGCAGTGATTCGGGTGGGGTTGGGGGTGGGGTGGTTAAAAATAAGCGGGGAAGAACCGTGGGATCAAATGCACAGTTGAGTGGGTCAAACAAAAACAAATTTACCCGCATAATTCTTCTAATTTAAGTCAGGTCACCTAATTACTGTGTGAGTATCATTTACTGTTAAACCCATCTCCTCTTCCTTTTTCCTCTGTCAATTTCCTCTCTCTCATTTTTCTTTTCTTTATCCTGCTGTAATTATGGGCAACATTCCAAAAAGAGACAACTTTTATTGTTATTAAAATATCATCCCAGATCAAATCTGAGAAATCCTAACTGTTCTAATTAACATAAATGCATGTTATACTACGTCTATTCAAATCCACGTTTAAGTCACGTAGTGATTCAGAGGGGAATATCTTGAGTGATACCCACTTTATTCTGCCTGGGGTTGAAGCAGGAGGGGCATTGATTTCCTTCATTTTCAAGTGGTCCCCAAAAGTGATGTGCCGCAATTAGAAAAGAGTCTGTACGACAGACCTGACAAAACCATTTGAGAAATGACATTGGAAAACATCCGCTGGCCTTGCCTTAATAGAAGCGAGGCTTTTCGATATAGCATTTTGTGCAGACACACAGGAATCATCAGGTGAGATAGCCTCTCGCCCTGTAAACATTTTACCGGTGAAATTCTCTGATTCCATTTGTAGAAACAATGTCCGGACGCCGGCATCACTCCTGCAATTCTCCGGCCTGTCAAGAACTGCGGAACTTGACACGTTGATTCTATCAGCGAGTAATGCTCAAGATCACCTGCAAGAAGTATGACATGGTTCTGTTAAAAAAAAAAACATGATGGTAGAATAGTCTTCCAGGCTTTTGCCTATTCTCTAACATGAGGGCATGTAAACTCTTAAACACTTCCTTTGAGTGTTTAAGACACAACATGCATGAATCAATTCATTTTCATCAGTCAAAACTGATGATGCCATGCAACCTTTTCCACACATATTACTGCAAACATTTTCACACAATACTTTCAATTTCAACTCTTTTATGCAACTAATCATGCTTTTTAGAATTGCTTTCATGTGAAGGGGTGAGACTGGATGGTGAAATGCATGCTCTCTGGCTTCAAAAATGAATGTGCTTCAGTGATAAGGGCTGGATGAGAGGAGGGGAGATACGGCACAATGCGGCGACACATCTGCCAGCGTGAGCTGTTTCACTGTGCAGTAGTCTGCATTATATAACTCTGATGGGGTCTGCTGGCATCTTGCAGTTCAACTATCACCACTAAAGAGTGAGCACGGGGCCAGCTCTCCCACTGTGTTGGACCAGCCTCCGACAAAAGTGCAGAAATAAACAGACGTGCAGGAGCGCCTTGGTATCAAATCGAGCAAAGTATCCAATTACATCCAGTTAATGAACAGCCAAACAGTTGACAATAGTTTGACGCATGGGGAAATACATGTCACCACCTCGATTAGTGCTGAATCATGATATGGGGAACAGAGAGGTGTGTGGAGGGTGCCAACATCCACCAGCCTCCACCTTAGCCATATTTTATTTATTTATTTATTTCATTTTGGGAACAGCTCCCTGCCATCTGTCAATACTGGAAAACCCTGGTGGCTTGCAGCAGGTTTATCCTCACCTACATCCATGACTGCCTTTCCCTGTCAGAGACTCTGCTGTGCATGAACCCTCAGCTGTAACCAGCCACTGGGCCAGAAAACAGTGTCAGCCTAGCCAAAGCTTCTTTGACACCCATGAAAAATATCTCTTAGTAGTGTTATTGACCCAGGACACAATCAGATAGCGGGACATACACTGAAAAAGGAAAAAATAAATAATTAAAAGAATAAAAAGAGCAGTACTGCCAATGAAGCCACTTGAAATGTAATGAGAAGTTGTTTACCTAAGTGCTACTTAATTGCCTGACTCCACTTCTAAATCTTTCATGCAACTGTGTGCTGCAAACTAACATACCACCACACTGGCAATGTCTCCTCATTAGTTATTCATGGCTTCATTTGCTCCATATCGCCCTTCTTCATCCTTCCCTGTGCGTCGCTGGAAGCGAGCAGAATGTACATCCTCAGCTGAAACCGGTGGGAAGAAAAGAGGGTTCCTTCATGAAAAATAATTTTGATGAGGCAACAGAACTCAAACAGCACAGCGAGGATGCTGTGTTATGAGCGATTCTGTGTGGTGTTTCAATGCATTATCGAACTCTTTGCTTCTGTATGTGGCCTCTAACAGAAAGAGGCTGCATTTTAAAATGTGCCCATCTTGCCTCTGACTTTGCCGGCTCCCATTGTCCTAATAAACCTCATGTGGGGCTCATAAATCAAGTGCATGTCTGCCTAACAGATACATGATGATTAAAAAATGTATGATTAAAATATCTTGTTCAGTTCATCTGGAGTGTACTCAATTAAATAAACCCATCTTGTCCAAGACAGAAAGGACAAGCCTCAGCAATGTCATTTCACCCCCGTCAATAATAGGGAAAAGAAACTGAGAAAAAAAGAGAAGAAAGTAATAGACTTCAGTTGATATACTGAAAGGGCTACTGGTGTGGCCTCGGGGTCGTGGACCAGCTGCGACAGAGACCCCCAAGGATCTTTGACTTTGACCGACAGCAGACTGGGGGGACAAGGGCAGGCAATTAATGCACTGGTGTGTTCCTAAATTGTAGCAGTTGCTGTGTTATCACATTAGAGAATAGCCATCTTGGAACTTAGAGCCCCTCCCCCATGCACTCCTGTATCTTTACCTGGTTATCAAGACCAATGAAATGAATTTGAAACCTTGTCAATCAACTGATCCTGTTCTTGTAGGTCCAAATTAGATCGATGTTTGCAAAATGCTAAAACAACAACATACAATGGCATTGCACTTTGTGACTTGCATTAATACTAATTGGAACCTGGACACTTTAACAGGAAGAGCCAGGAAATCAAACGACTTGCTCTATCCTGAGCCATGGCCACAGTCGTAGAATCATTACAACCATAGAATCCAGTCTTCAGCCTGATCCAGAATCAGACCTCAGACCTGTGTCTTACTCACTCTGAACGGACTTCAACATCCTCATCAATCTGTATGATCCCAGCTCTGATCACTTGTGACAACTTCCTCCATGCTCTTTGGTTTTAAGCTGTGAAAGTTCACTGTGTTATTGGAGCTCAAGTAGATCTGTGCAGCTGACAGTCTCCAAATAGCAGGTACTCCCCTAATACTTCCTTAACACATCTTTTATGTGGATATCAATTCAAAACATGCTTAAGGACTTAGGAAATGTAGTATTGTCAACAATTCTGTAAGCTATCACATAGCATTTAAACATCTTATTTACTTAATGTTATCTGCTGGAACATATATTTTAGGGGCCAGTGTCATGCAGAATCAACATTTGACTTTAACATATATTTTTTAACATTTTATATATATGATCAGCATCATTCATCTAACCACAAGCTTTCCTATACTACAATACTGTAGTCTGTAATCACAGACAAGCAGATTGTGCAAATGAAGCAAGATTTCATATCATATTTTTCATATTACTACTCAAGGGTTTACTATGGTATGTTATATACAAAATGTTTTGTTAAACTCACTTCTGTCTAAGCCCTCAATTGCTCTCTATCTCTCACTTTCTCTCTCTCTCACACACACACACACCCACACACACACACACACACATACAGGCAAAAGTCGTCCTGAAGTGATTTATTTCACACCTAAACCTTACACAGACCTGATCCAGATGATCAAGCAAAATCATTGAGAACCTTCAAGCAGATGACAGAATCAAATGAAACCTGAGGGTCCGTGAATGTGCCGTGTTAATCGTGTCACATTAAATGTTGGCATTAACTGTCATCTAGTGGTCAGTGATTGTACTGCAAAAAAAACTAGATGTTGATTCTGGCTGAATCAGTTTAGGATCTAAGGGATTTAATTGTAATTGTCTTAAGAAGCATTACAGTCAGTGGTTTTCATAATTTAAAACAGATCTTTAGTCAGATGTTGGCAAATGGACATCTACTGCATCCACCTCAATTTCACATGATATATATATTCAATGCCAGAAATCTTAATTTAGCAAAGTGAATGCTTACTTGGCTTTTATCTCAAAACTCTTTATCAACTCTGTCCTCCTTTTGGATAGCTCATGCTTTTCAAGGAACCACTCTGCTGTTCAGAAGAAGAGGATTTTTGGAAGAGGATTTTTCCCCCGTAAAAAATGAAAAAGGAAAAAAAAACATTTTTCTCTTGCACTTAAAAACTATTAAATTGGACTGTTTTTTCACCAATCCCCTGAAGAAGACAGTAACCACAAAAAACAAGTTAGTAAAAAAAATAATCCAATTAAAAGTTTTTAAGTAAAAAAGATGTGAGTAGTCTTTTTTTTCTTTTTTGAAGATATACCAACTAGAGACCTGCACTTTTTTTCCCACATTTTTCAAAGAGGATTTCCCCCAAAAAATTAAAATGAAAAACGACTGTAGGAAAATAAAGTGTACATGGTGTGCAATGGGAGGTTAATATAATATTATTTCAGTATTAATTAAAAAAATCGTATAGATTTACTTTAACATTTGCATGACGCATTAAGATGTTATCTTTTATTGACACAAAAATGATAATGCAACATGTGCAAGAAACCATCAACCAAGAAATAACGGTTCGTCCTTTTTGTCAGTGTCGCATTCACGTGTTTTCCGTAATATCTTTGGTCCCGTTAAACACTGTCAGTTGTTTGTAAACTTGTAGAAATGTTACTTTTATTCTGACAGTGACTTTTTTTAAATATGACTATATTACAAAATTTAAAACATGTTGAGGCAAATAAACACAGCAGTGTACATATTTGTTGTTTCGGCTATGTGTATAATAACTAATGGGAGTATTTGTTTTAACGACGAGCAGAGAAGGTGAAGGAGCCGTCGAGGAGTCCTTGAAGGCATCATCGGGGGGCGGCGCTGATCCTCTCCTGCATGAGCTCCGTGTGTCCACCCTGCTAACAGCCAGCCAGCGGGAACAGGCGACGAAATGTCGGGGAAGAGTTTTCGAGTCAGCGACGGGGACTGGATTTGTCCCGATAAAAAGTGAGTGCCCCTCACAGGTTAAATAAACCTTTATCTTGAATTAAACCGACGCGCAGACTCGTGTAAAGTCTCTGCTTGTGCCAACATGCCAGCAGTAGCTAGCTAGCCTGCTAGCTTGCGAGGCCTTGTAGTTTAGTTCAGGCTAATGTTGGATGGATAAGTAAACTAAAGCTATATAGCTAAAGTGAACTTATTGCCCTTTTCTTACACTGAACAGAATAAACACAGCATAATTTTATATTAATTATTGTCGGGGACCCGTTCCAGATTTAACGTGACGTGTCAACGACTCCTGAATGTTGCACGCTCGGCGGCTAGCAGGCTAGCTGTGGTTAGCATGTGCGGGCTGTGGGCTTTAGATTCCCCCACTCTCGCTGCCCGTGGGTGGTGTTTGCTTTTGCTGCAGGAGCCAAACATGTCCCCGGGTGAACGCTACGGTTCTAAAGTCGTGGTCAGCGGTGTCCGGTTGCAGTGAGCTGCATCACAGATGTCAGAGGTGACAGGCACGACAGCTGCAGGTGATCGTGCACAGGCCTGGGTCACTGGCTGGGCAATGAAAGACTGCGAGCTTTGTGGTGGGCCACATGAAGAAAGAAACAATCGATGAGGATGATGATAATATTCAGTATTTCCATAGCACGTTTTCATACAGAAATGCAGGCAAAATGTTTGTAAAACAGACATGAAATCAGGCAAAGCTTTAGACAAATGAATCCCACATATAAGGAGGGGGAATCAATACAAAATGTGCAGAAAAAATAATGTTAATGTAAACAATTGTCACAATTTCCTTCTGAATTATTCCTTAAAAGAAATGTAATGTCAGTGGAACTGCTGCTTATAAATCATGCCCTGTTGGCACCAGAACATCTGCCATAAACACTGTATGGAGATGAATCTCCTATAGCTTAATTTTACTTGTGAACCTAAACAATTAAGCTTCAAGATCTAGTTGAAACTGTATCTGCATTGTTTTTATCTTTCTGCAGGTGCGGAAATGTGAACTTTGCAAGAAGAACTAGTTGTAACAGATGCAACAGGGGTGAGTCTGTCTCCTATGATCATATCCTGCAGAGGCTTATTATGTCCCTTACGAGAAGCCCCTGTGCTGAAGAGCGTTGCTCTGTTTCAACAGAGAAAACCACAGAGGCGAAGATGATGAAAGCAGGAGGAACAGAGATTGGGAAAACTCTCGCTGAGAAGAGTAGAGGTCTCTTCAGTGCGAACGATTGGCAATGTAAAACGTAAGTGTTTATTGTATCTGTAGTGCAATCATTAAGATAAATTTAACATACAATCATGTGTCAAATTTAAAGTTGTTAAAGAAATATAACGGCTGTTTATCTTCCTTCTCTCTTCTCATAAAGCTGTGGTAATGTGAATTGGGCTCGGAGATCAGAGTGCAACATGTGTAATACACCCAAATATGCCAAGCTTGAAGAGAGAACAGGTAACCTAACAAATACATAATGTGCCAATTGTTGTACTTTTGAACTTTTGTTGTACTATTGATTGTTTTTTTTTAAACTTCCATTATGCTTCTAGGTTATGGTGGAGGATTTAATGAAAGGGAGAATGTGGAATACATTGAGCGAGAGGAATCAGATGGTGAATATGATGAGGTAAGTACCAACTGATCCAAATGATCAATAATGTATTGATTGATAACTGAACCATTTCAGCTTCTTCTTTTGATGAATAAGCACTTTTTAAAAGCTGCAAATGATAATATTCATTGATTAATCTATTGAGGTTTTTTTTTTGGTCCTCATATGTCTGGTTTTGTCCACAACCTAAAAATAATCAATTTAATATCATTAATGACATAGTAATGAATTGAATAAATGCAAACAAAATGAATAAAAGATTAACTGTTGAAACTGCATTTTTTATTGATGCCCCCCCCAGTTTGGTAGGAAAAAGAAAAAGTATCGTGGGAAGACCAACAGCACATCTTCTTCGAAAGAAGGAAAAGATGCAAGTGAAAAGAAAGAAGTAGCAACAACAAAAGATGATGATGAGGAGGAGGAAGATGACGAAGATGATGAAGACGGTGACCTTTCCAAATACAAACTTGATGTAAGATTGGTACCCTGACCAAGAAATACCTAAATATTCCCTGATACTAGGGAGGAACTATGTAAGTGATTGTAAAATTGAAATACCTTCCTCTCCAGGATGATGATGAGGAAGACAACGATGGAGACCTATCAAAGTACGACTTGGACGCCAGCGACGATGACGACAAGCAGGCTAAGAAAAAGGGCAGCCGTTCGGGTTCGTCCCGTTCTCGCTCGTCCTCGCGCTCCTCCAGCTCCAGTTCACGGTCGAGGTCCAGGTAAAAGGGTACAGGTCAAGGGTAACTCCGGGCAAAATGTCAGTATCAGCTCAATCTTCCTTCTGATTTACTGAACATCAATTAAATGTCCTGTTTTGCTGTTTTTTCTTGTTTTCTCTTTTCATAACCCTGAGGTGTAGGAAACAATGTGCAGATTGACTGATCTTCCTTGAGTCATGTAAACTTATTGTTAATGTTGGATTTTGAAATGTCAGAGTTCAAATGAAATGCACTGCTTTTATTTTAATCTTGAAATAGACATACTGTTGCAGTTGTTTTTTAGGGTGTTTCTCCAATCATTCTGTTGCTCTTTAGTCTAAATATGTGCTCAACAATTATGACATACAGTAAGGAAAGTGCAGAAAGTGCTGTTCATTATTGTCTGTGCGTTGCCACATGAATCACGTGGCTACGTTTGTTGTTAAGAAAATATTGGAAAGGTTTTGTTTTTTTGTCTTTCAGATCCCGCTCTAGGAGCTCATCTAGTTCCCGATCTGGATCTCGTTCGAGGTCCCAATCCAGGTGAATGAGGTGACATGCACTCTCTCCCTATTAGAGAGTGTATGTAAGGGGCGGAAGGCTCCAAAAACAGTCTTACCCCTATTTTAAATTTAAACAGAAGCGATTTATTCCGTTTTTAATCTTGATCTGCAGATATTATGCTTTAAAGTCAAAAAAAAGAAAACTCCAAAAAAAGATATGTATGTATGTATATATGTATATATATATGTATATATGTGTGTGTATATATATATATATGTGTGTGTGTGTGTATATATATATATATATATATATATATATATGTATAATATAACAATTAGGTTACTTCTGAGGTACTGAGACTCTAAAATCTTAAGACTGATGTTGGTCTTCATCAAGCATCTCTCCAGTTAATGTTGCTAAAAGTAATAAAACAGAGCCTTACCGTGTCTTAAATAAATTTTCCTAGTACCATAAGGCCATAGTCTCAGTGTTCTTATTCAGAGGAGCTAGATAAATACGCATCCTGGTGAAGCCATTGTCTCAACCCTACTGACCTTGGTGCTTGGTTTATTCCTCCAAAAGATCCAGTTCCAGGTCTGGAAAGGGCTCCTCTCCCCGGAAGAGGTCCCGCTCCCCTTCCTCCTCACCTGAGAGGACACAGAAGCGCAGTCGCTCCAGGTCCTCATCTGGAGGGAGAAAACGGAGGCGTTCTAGATCACGTTCGTCCGAAAGGTTTGGGTTTCTGTGGAATACCACGCTGGCACTGATTAGTATTAGCCATCTATTGCCTCGCTTATGGGAATTCAGATTTACTGAAATATCTTCATATTGCTCATTGTCACGTTTTATATATCCATATATATATATTGCGACTTTAACTTGTTTCAAGTATGGATAATCGAGTGATAATAGTTGAACCTGCTGATCTTGTTCCTCTTCCCGTGGTGTTTTTGTGATTTCAGGTGCCGCGGCAACTCCTCGGGCTCCTCCCATTCTGGATCCAGTTCAAAAAAGAAATAACTTAATTACAGCCTTTAAGACAAACAAGAAAAGAACCTTACTGCATGTCATGTTGCAAGGAAAACAACTACTTCCGTACAGTATGCTGTTCATTTTCATAGAATCTCCAAAGTCTTACTTCCCTCAGCAAAAAAAAAAAAGACAGCCGTAACATACTTCTCTCTGCCGTTTCCTATTACCTGCTCCCTTTTTCAAGAAAAAAACGAAAACCTACAAAAAAAAAACTCAATCTGTGACAAATGTTTGTAACTATAGGTGTCCAATGAACATCAATGTTTGGTCCTATAAGAAAATCAGATATACTGTGAAGAGGCTGAATCTTATTTTAAACCCATTCTGCTTCATTATTTAGGGCCAGTATATTTTATTCTGCCCACCTTTGGAGATATTAAAGTTAAAATTATTTTTTTTTATTTTCTCTGGCCCTTGGAAACATCCGAGAATGTGTTTTTTGGGGGGGAAGTACATTTTTCTTCCGGTTTTATTTTTCAATTTTTTTTTTTATAAAAGAATTCTTCAATTTTTTTAAATAAAAATGAAATACCTAAACACCAATTTAGAATAACAGATGTAGCAATGAGTTTTGGCCGTTTTATTTTGTTGATAAATATATATATAATATATATATCCTGGCACATAGGGTATATGTATATATGTATAATTTTCAAGGTAAGTATTTTGTTTTTTGATATTCATAAATGGCAGAAAGTTCAACCTTATTTGGTTTAGGTGTTTTCTTTTTTCATTTTTTCCTGTTCTCACAGTTATTGCCTATTTTCCAATGTAGTTATTCCTCTTCATTTGTCAAAAAAAAAAAAAATACCATACCCAATTCAGTGCAGCAAAAGTAACAAATATCATTGTATGTCCAGATTAAAGGTAGAATGTGGCAATAGTCTTTTTATTGGTGAAACAACTAAAATGTACACGTGTAAATAAAATCCTGTTGACATTGTTTCTTTGTTAATTCTGTGTTTCATTTAGAAATAATCAGAATCTCCACTATTACATTGTGTAGAGGGTAGCTAAATTTGACATAAGGTTCTCTTTTTTAATGATATCTAGAATATGACGTTTTATAGTAATCCATAGGATAGACCCATTTTTAACAGCAGCCATGTTGATGTTAAATAGCTGATAAATGCCGACGTTACCAATGATACTAATTAAGGTTATGTTCCATTAAGTTTAACAGCCTTCCTCGTGAGAGAGCATGCACAATAGCAGCACTGGACTTTGAGTGGAGAGGAACATTAATTAGAATGACTGAAACCAGTATGTTCACGGTTTACTTACTATGTCATGTCATTATGGCTGCTGTGAAAAATCTGTTGTCTGAGAAGTTGGCACAGTATGTCAGTAATACTACAGCTTACGAGACGTTATAATGGCACACGTGATCATTTCTCATATCAATATCTGTTGAGTCAATGGTGTTAGACCTGTTGAAAATACCCGGAGTTTTTTTCCAACAACTGTTATTAGTTTGAGAAATATTCAGACTACAAATACAGTAAGCCCTACCTTCTGTAAGAGGCATGACAAGGGCAGTAAGTAGGTGAATTATTTACGTAGCCCAAAGTAGAAGTAATCCTTCAGAGTTACTGGTGATCCACAAGTTAATCTAGTTGTCCCCCTGGAGCAGTGCGTATCAATCTTCTTCCATTTCAAGCACACATTAACTCTCAAAAACCGGACACAGGATGCAAAATTAGTTTTTTGAAACTGCTTTTATCAAAAACAAATGATTGACTCGGTGCCAGCAAACACCACTTATTACATTTTCTGTTTAATTAATTAAATTTATTTGCATATAATTTCCCCTTGACAGACAAATGCCCCATTTATTTGTTTTTTTTTTTAATTTGTTAATACATCGACTTTAATTTATGTATTCACCCTCATCCCCCCCATTTATTTCCCCAGATATATTTATCTCGAGATTTCCTTTTTGCATTTCAACCTCAATATATAAAATGGGAAATACAATTTGAAATTTAATGAATTTCTGTGCAGCGGGAAATTATAGGAACTAAAAATGTTAATGGGAATCAAATCAAGTAATTTACTTTTAATTCTGGCAATTTCAGTTTGTATAGTTGCTCCTACTTTCAGTTATTGTGTAGTTATGGAAAATAATTCCCCTTTAATCTGTGGAGCCCAGAGGTCCCTGGACTCTACTTTGAGACTGATTGAGAGAAAGGCCTTTTAGATGGTTTGTAGGTTACACAAAGGGGGGGGCATATCTTTAATAATTTCCTCACCTCTAAGAATATCATAAAAGATTTCCATGTAAGGTCAAAGATCAGATGACCCTTTAACATAAAGGCAAACACCAGAGATATACGGTTTAGGATCTATTGATAGTTGTAACATGCAAAATAATTTCTATCACCTCACTCCAAAAAGCCTGAGTCTGCTGGCATCCATATAGGCAGTGGTAAAATGTTGTAGCTGTTAAGTCTTACTAGTGCAGGAAGAACTTTTGTGATATTGTAGACATTTCTGAACTTCTCTGCGACTGGTTATTGATACCTTTAAATCAGCTGACGTTTTATATCAATAAATAAAGGCGCTTTGGGGTTAGATGCAGGATTTGCTGCCAGTGAGCAGTAATGGACCTGGATGCTGAGTAATAATGTGTCAGTTGTTGTTCCTGTCAGCAGGTGGCGTTTACTGCTCCAAATAAACTGCAGAGTCAAGTACAAACGTTGAATAGGTTATTGTGCTAAGTTCTTATCCATTAAATCAAGCTTGGTCATTGTTAAATCATTCATTGCAATGCGCAAGTTAGACCTAACGTTACCGGTTCTGTCTACAGACACTTTTCAATATTGTGCAAAATCTCACGCAGTTAAAACCGTTTAAAAGGTAATTTTTTAGTTTTTTTTTTTTTTTTTAATATCTTGCACTGATAATGAGATCTTTGCTTGACATTTATGATCTGTGAGTTGGTATCTGGAAATATTTGTATAACTCGAACATTTCTCACAAACCAAACTTCTTATAATATACCGTCATAAAAGTGTAATAAATCCACAAGATATTCTCTACAACTACAGATAACAAAGTAGTGTCTCTAATGTGTGTTACTTTGCTGATAATGAGAGGAACCGGAGTGACTAACACATAACTTTTCATGGACACGTGTCAGGTGCATTTGGGCAATCTTTCAGCTCCTGACAGGCTCAGGGCAGGTTTGTTCTTCCCCATCTCATCTGAAGAGTCCGCCTGTCTGCACACACACACACACACACCTCAGATGCGGTGATAATCTGACGTGTCTGCAGCGTCTGAGATCAAGATCCGCTCTGCTACAGCCTTTAGTCTGCATGTAGGAATAGAATGTGAGAGGAAAAAAATCTATCCTCACCATAAACAGGCTAAATCTAAGCAGAAATCTGTATTCTGATTTACTCTTTAAGATATTAAAACAATATGCAGCCAAGGCGGCTTGTTTCCTCCTCTTAGTCCCGCCTCCAGCGCGTAAAGGACCGGACGCGCTTTTACGCACAGCACTCAGTTGGAGCAGTTTGGACCACTGGAGGATGCCGGACACACACATGGGCTGTATACGGAATATACACGTATTCTTTCCACAAATATGACTTTGGACGGTTGTGATTCTTTTGCGGGCTTGCAAACACCCAATGGAGAGATGCTGCGCTCCAACGTCTCCAGATCCCAGCGCGGATGCAATGCCACCCAGAATTGTGGTGGATCTGTATCCGTTGGTTTCCCCATAACCATGATGATCACCGGCATGGTGGGCAACTCGTTAGCTCTTATTCTCGTGTACACGTCCTACAGAAAGAAGGAGAATAAGCGGAAGAAGTCTTTCTTACTTTGCATCGGCTCGCTGGCGTTGACCGACCTGTTCGGACAGATTTTGACGAGTCCAATAGTCATATCAGTTTACCAAGCCGGTCTGAAATGGGATCGTATCGACTCGTCGGGCAACCTGTGCGCTTTTTTTGGCGTGTGCATGACAACTTTTGGCCTGTGCGCCCTCTTCCTGGCCAGCGCCATGGCCATCGAGAGGGCTATGGCCATCACAAACCCGCACTGGTACTCCAACCACATGAAGACCAGTGTGACGAAGCAGACCCTGGCCGTCATTTGGTGTCTGGTGCTGCTCTTCGCGCTGCTGCCCGTGGCGGGGGTGGGGAAATACACCATCCAGTGGCCGGGCACCTGGTGCTTCATCAGCACCGGGGACAGAGAGGTGCCCGGCAACGTGTTTTTCTCCATCACTTTCGCCGCCCTCGGGATCTTCTCTCTGCTCGTAACAGTTTCCTGCAACGTGGTGACGATTCGGGGCTTAATCGTCCGGTGTAGAACAAAGTCTGGCACGTCCCAGTCGTCCAAGCAGTGGGAACGGCTCACCACGGAGACCGTCATCCAGCTGTTAGGGATCATGTGCATCCTTCTTATATGCTGGTCACCTCTGCTGGTTAGTCCCATTCATGCACATGCAACTGAGCATTCAACACAAATGATAAATATTTCTTGCAGTGATTTTAAATATTTCACTCATAGTTGACATCAATCGACCACAGTCATTGTTTGCTTCCCCCTTTTTTTTTCTTTTGCATTCACTAATTCAATCATTCACCTTCTCTGCAAACACAGGCCGTGCTCGAAAGTCTGATTATGTCATGTATGATTCCTGTGAAACGTGGCTGCCACTTGTCATTAGGGAGCAATCCACTTAGCCCTGGTCCTGGTCGGGGGCCTGCTCAGTGTGCACTGAGGTCATGCATTGTCAGTCACATATTAAATAGTCCCACTGAGGACTTTAATGGAACACACAGGACAGTGGTAGCTGAGGATACTACTGAGAGAGCAGAGTGTGAACATTACAGCATGTTTTCCTCCATGTTGGAAAGCTGCTACATTAAATAATAAATGTAAAGGAGACTGTCCACAAAATCAAAACTAATTCCTATATTCTTATAATAATACTATTAATATTCCCAACGGTTCATTTCACTAAAACCATTTAACCCGTTACAATCTAAAAACCCCAGATTGGACATATCACTAAATAAAATATTTTTATCTGTAGTAAAACACAATGTTACGGTTAGATTATCAATATATTTTGTCAATCAACACTAATACAATAAAAAGGATCTTAATATATTATTAATACTAATGTCTATTTTGATATTTAATTTAGACTTGTGCTGTCCTTTATAATCTCCTTCTTAAACATATTACAGAATATATTCTGCATGTTCCGTAATAATCCCCTCGCTGAATTCTATAATTTTATGGGCAAACAGTTGATATTTGTACTCTTATGTTGTTAATCAATGCACTGCAATTACTTTAGATAATTTCAAGTTTCTTTTCCCTGATTTTGGCCACTTTAGTATTGTTTAAAATTAATATTCTTTAAAATTAAAATAAAGTATTTTAATCAGTAGTAAAATTCAATTTTTTATTTTTTTCTAAAACAATCTTACTATATTTGCTATAACAGCCACATAAATTGATTCTGACAATTCTGTAGTCACCTCACATGTTGTAGCTTTCATTTGATACCAGGTTTAAATACAATAAGATTTGTGGTTGTAGACATTTCCCATATTTATTATAATTTATAGCAAGAAATCTAAAATATAGTCCTGGGGCTTAAGTTGTTAAAGACTATCTTTATATATTTTATGCTCATGAAACAGACATGAAAGATGCTGCTGTTAGTACGAAGCTGTGTCTGTCTCCTGGTTCAGGTGCTGATGCTGCGGATGATCTCCAACCAGGTGTCCTCCCACGAGTGCAACTCCACAGCGCTGAGCTCCGGTCACGCCTCTGTCCGAGACCCCCAGCTGGACTGTAACTTCTTTCTGACAACCATCCGCCTGGCCTCTCTCAACCAGATCCTGGACCCGTGGATCTATTTGCTCCTTAGGGAGATCCTCTTCCGCAAGTTTTGCATCATGGCCAACGCCGTTACCAACTGCTCCGCGGAGGAGCAGAAGGAGACCCACACGCCCCTGGACGCTCGTAACAAGCGGGACCAACACGACAGCTTCCGTAAGCCGACTACCGAGTAGCTGAGCCCACTTTGGGAGAAACAGGAATTCACAGATTTGCAGACAGATTTTATGGATGTGAAAATGGATACGTTATTGTCCTTGGTGAAAATAGAAAAAAAGGGAACTGAATATGTCGACATGTCAGGAGGATGTTGTGTAACAAGGAGACACCTGACACATTCCATTAAAAGTCACCCAACCAGCATGTGGACGCGTGACTGCGTCGCCATTTTGCATTTGTCTGCGGCATGTCTGCACTCTCATTGCTAGTTTTTCAGTTTTAACAACGGCATCTAACAGACTAAAAACTGAATACGTGTGACTCTAAATCGCCGTCCTACAGAAGTGGCACATCTCACTTTTTTTTTTAAGTTTCTAAACTGAGTCATTGCTTTCAACTGCTTGAAGCCATAAACTAACTAAAGGATACACCGAAATGTGTTAAAGGAATATCTATAAGTTTAAAAAAAAAAGCCTCTGTCTCTTGAGCTGAGAAGTTCACTATATGAAGTTGTAACTAGCTTTGCTGTATCTTACATGAAGTGTTTAAAAATGAATGAGCAGATGCGCAGAAGAAAAACCAAAATATAAAACTGGAGCCAATTGTTGATTGTAAGATTATTTATTAATGTTTGTAGTAATAGGAGGTTAGTTGTGTCTTTGCTGAATGCTGATGATACTACCTATTTGGCCATAGTTGCTGTAAATGTCATGATATATTGTATGTGGTGTTCCTCGGCTTGCTGCCAGGACTTTGAAATGTGAAGCTTTAGTCTATCAACTTTGCTTTCTGAATATGAAAGGCCGGGAAAAAATATGTAATGATCAGAATGTTTTGGGAGAATAGACTTGAGGCTGGTGAGCAAAAATATATCACATGCAGTAGATTATGCAAAATTGCTCGAAAAAAAAGGCATCTTTTTATTTTGGAACTAACCTGTTCAACCGATACAGACTCTGTGTTACAGCTTTACAAGCTTCCAGTAGTGTGGAGGCCAACGATGTTCTGCTTTTACATTAATAGGACACTGGTTTGCTTTAAAAAAAATCTAATTCTGCAGTGAGTGCCTCAGACATGTTGAATGTGTCCTTCAGTATTCCATAATTTATCTTCTTATGAGCCAAATTTTATCCTTATAGTCCGGATGCTACCTCTAAGTAGAATAAGATGTTGATTTTCTTTACAGTGCAATTTCTCAGCTTTCGTATACCAATAATTTAATTAATTATCAATATGAGAAAGCTGCAAAAAATAATGTAATTTAAGGTACAGTTCAATGAAGTGAAATGCTTGTCTCTGTATGTAATTGCTGTATATACTGTAAATGTATTCGAAGCTTCTTGGTTAAAGACCACTTTTGCTTTGATGGTTACGTCCCAGTTATGGAACAAACCCTTTCCATCACCACAATTCTGCCTTCTCAGCACATCAGCCAACAAGATCAGGCTCATATACATGCTGCGTTGCCCGGTCTTGCCTTTGACTTGTGAATGTGAAAATACATGCAAGCTCAGTGAAAATGACCCTCGAGAAAATTGCTTTCTTCAAAAGCCATGTGAAAGACAAGTATTTCCTTTGACCATATTGCTGTTAATCTGCCAACGGAGCATGAGCAAATGTAGAATGTTTTATGTGTCGATTGTCAAGCCAGCCTGCCTTAGTAGCCCTCTCAAAAAGATAAAACCTTGGTTTGTGAATGGAAACGAAACTGTAGACAGAAGTCAAACATTTAATATCACTGATTAGGGTGTGCTGCACCAATATTTATTTGTCATTATTTGTGTTAATTATCAAGTTTACATAATGTACTGTGCAAGCTTGTGGCTGCACATTAAGAGCTTTTAATTCCAGCCATATGTTCACCTTGTCCTGCAGTCAATATACACGTCAGCATTAACATCAGGGGTCTAATTCCTGCACCTAAAACAATGATTACATTCAATCACGCTTGCTGGGAGACGTGGGTGGTTTGAAATTGGCTCAATTAACTTCCACAATCCACGTCATGTTGTTCCCTCCTGATTAATCCACTTCTTGTGTTGTATTCATTCTCAGACATATGTCACTTTGGATAAAAGCATCTGCTTAATGAAATTATAAACGTAATTATCTCCACTCTCTGTCCAGGAGACTGAAGGTTGAGAACAAATAATTACAATGCCCTCTCAAAGATAACTAGCACTTCACATGGATTTGAATTGCCTGCCGTGTGCATCCATTCCCACAGTGGAAAGGGAAATGGAAGCAGAATAAATAATTCTTTGTTGATAGTAAATATACATTTAGGCCCTCCTTAATGGTTCAGTAAAAGCCTACACAATGTTTACACGGTGCTTTCTGTGATTCTCCAGTGCAATTTGCTCTCATGAAATATGGATGGTTATTAGAAATACAGGTGCAACACACTGATATGACCTGAAAATATCTTCAAAGGTGATGGTGTTTAATTCTTAGCTTCATCAAGAAGTGTGTCAGAATGTCATTTATGTTCTTGTAGAAAAGCATGTTTCTGGATATTAATGCTGACATTACACACATTACGCCTCTTCGTAGACATGACACTAAGAACCCTATCTGCGCTCTGGTTGTCATGACGCCCAAGTTTGTTCTGCGGACATGAAATGTTGTTCATTTGAGTACGGAAGAGGGCATTTGAGGAGGCAATTACACACGAGTCCTGCACCAGCATCGAAGGGACGATTCGATTATATAATGATTTGAAAATGGCTTTATGAGGCCTGGTGAATCCGGTGTTGCCAGCTGGCTCTATCTTGCTCACTCAAGTCACTAATAGAATAGGTTGGAATAGAATAAACTTCATGGTCCAGCCGAGCCAGGACGATTGTCCTTGTCTTCACCCAGGGAAATATAACCATAAACATATCCACAAGATAAAAACATCCAATTAACCAAACAAAGATTTCCTAATTGTGTAACATCATTGGTACCCATGGTGTACAGCCTGTGTTCCTGTATTCAACATTGCTGTAGATAAAAGAGCCTTTTTTCTTTGCACTGTGCGTGGCAGTGATTTATTGCTTGCCTCTTGAGCTGAGAAGCCATTTAATGTCTTGAGATTTCACAACTAGAGCAGATTGTCCTCCATGAAAAAAAGTTTTTTCATTGGATATGTTTCATTTTTCTGGATATTTTGGAGGCATGAGTCCCCAGGTTTGTTTAATCTCATTTGGAAACCCTACAGTGCAAATACTTTGGTATTTTATAGATTATTCCATTCATGACCAAATTTGTGCCATTATAATGACTCTCTCCAACTCTGTAACGGTATTTAATACATAGACTGCAAAAGGAGAGGATATAAAATTAGCTTAAAACTGTCCATTTGCTAATTATTCTATAAATCTTCACTGAGTAAATAAAATTCAGTTGCTGGACACGATCACTTGTAGTAGCTCAACACAGTTTCTGTTTTTGCTCATTGCTTTCTAGGATAACTGCAGCTACATTTTTCTTTTCCATTCTTATCTCTGTACTATTATGTCTATACCTACATTAATGTCAGGTGACCTTTATTTTGTATCATATATTGTACACTACAAGCGTTGACTGTGTGCGGGACTGATTTGTGTTAGATTAACTCACACGTGTGGAGTTTTGTTTAAATTAAAATGGTAAAAAAACAACAACAACATATAGTGTGCCAGGACTTGTTTCTCAAGTTAATTTTAAGATGATTAAGATTAAAAGTGCACAATGGTGTCACATGTGCATAAAGTACAGTTGGAACAGGTTTGGTTCACTGAACTACTGAATGTCTATCAGAGGTCCAATCTCCTTATCTTTGGCTCACTTGATGCCTCTGCTCTTGAATGATAAAGAAGAACACTATGCACTCTGCTGGAAATTTTTCCAAAGTCTGACACACGATTCTCAGATGAGGGTGATCTACACAAATTCATGTTGCTGTTATTTTTCACCCTATGTTCAAGTGAGCAATGCTGAAGACTTTGCAACCTTCTGCCCATTCAGATATTTTCATATTCTAGTCAGAGATAGAGTAAGGTATATATATATATATATATATATATATATATATATATATATATATATATATATATATATATATATACACCACTCTAGTACATCACACCTTTAACTCTGCTAAGGCTGAGCCAAGCATATATTTTCAAAATAAATGAACGTGGTCATCCAATTAGATATTGGCCTAAAACTGTAAAACACATTTCCTGCATGTAACTCTTTTTCAATTTATGCCATACTCAGTGCACTCAGAAATAAATACATACATCTTAAAAACAGATATGAAATTATAAAGTGAAATTGATGTGACTACTGTTTAATATAGAATGTTTTAAATACTGTGACTGTTACTGAATGCTGCTGCCATGCAGACGTGTAAAATCCTTATGTTGTTTCCCATGTGCCAATAAATGAAACAATATGGTACTATATGCAGTTGAATTTAATAATTGCATGTATCAATGATTAGCCTATGTTTAATGCTGTGATGCATGAAACTGTCTGCTGGCTATTTCTGTTTGATACAGTTGATACAGTAGATGAAAATCAGGGGATCAAGGTCCTAACAGATCTGGAGGACAGTGAATGTTTTTATTCCATGTCAAAAATTCCATGTCAAGCCATCCAATGATTTATGAGATATATCAATTAAGAATTTCAAAAAGGCCATCCTTAAGGTGCTGCTAAAGAAAAAGTCAGATCCACAAACTCATACCTATGTAAATATGTCAATTTTCCCAGGAATCCATCGCATAGTTGTAGAGATTTTTTATTCACTCTGAACAATAGAGGGAGCTCATCTGAATGAGGTACAGAAGAAGAACTTTATTGATAAAGTTTCAAAATACAGTCAGCAATTTGACAATTGAGTATTTGGCATCTCATATTAACATAAATAAAATAGGTACATATGTCAAGATGTGTATCGAATGACATTAAAAGGAAAGATGAAGAGGAAAGCAGAAGCACTGGTAAGGTTTCTCTAAATAGTTGTTCATAAAGTATTGGTATGTAAACATTTCTTATTGTCAATCATTTTTATACATTCAATATATAGTACAGTATATATAATATAGTTCTTTAATTTAGTTTCACAAAAAGAGGATTAGATAATTTATCTTTATGGATGTGAAACTTGGCTATTAGAAAAAATATATTACTTAGGTTTTTGATATTTTTTTCTTCACTTTTATGATATAATAATACATCCTAAGCTTCCAAATTAATTAGAATGTTGCTCTCAGAATCTGAGACGTGACCGACGTGATCTGTGACGCAACGACGTATTCTGTAGTGTAACGTAACGTGTGACGTAGTGTAACGGTTACATCGGTATAGCCTACAGTTATAATTAATATTACTTGTAACCCGCTGCTTGAACCATCACTCTATGAAAATTATTTTATTGCCTGACAGTGAGTATCACGACATGGATGTATTATAAAAGTATTTTAATTTATTTTTTTCATTTCACATTATACACGTTGAGTATTCTCCGTCGACGGACAGAACGCGTAGCCAATCAGAGAGCTGGAATGAGCTACGAGCTAACGAGCGGCTAATCAGTGACAGTGGTTTAGAGTCCGTTGTTTGTCATAAAACCACAAATAAATCTGCACTATCTGAGTTAAATCGCTTGTTTCAGTCAGAGGTGTATTTGACAACAATTAGACACAAAATGTAAAGAAAATGAGAAGCTTCACACTCGGGTGTTGCAGCGCGTTTCAAGGACTAACGACGTTATCGGCGATATGAGCTGTAACGTTGGTTACTAACCACGTGTGGCATCTGTGTGTTTATGGTAAAAAAAACATGTTGTAGAGTAAAGGTTCGAACACATATCTTGTTTTCAGAACTTTGCAGCCCATCCGCAGTTTATACTCCGATACCATGATAGCCAGCCAGTTTGAGACTTCCCTTCCCGGCAACTCGGACCCTAACCACGGCTACAGAAGGAACGTCGGAAGGAGTCAAAAAGGAACCTGAGAGTCCACAAAACTTTGGCAAAATAGGTGTAAATCCTGGTTCAGCGTTGGAGAGTTGGAGAGAACTGCAGGGACTTCCTCAGCTTAAAGTTGGACTTCGTTGGATTTATCTCCTGGACCGGTAAGTTGTTAATTTAATTTTGATGTCCTATCTAAAATGTGTTGTAATGTTAGTGTGTGGTTTGATAGGTAATGAAAACGTTCCCTGTAAGATAAGCATCATGCTAACTGTGGACAAACACTCCCCTTGTGCTCAGCTGGCTGCTGGTAATCTGTTCTTTATTGTAGCTGATAGTGGTTTTTAGGTTTGATAGCTTGCACATGCCTGGCACGCAGAGCAGGGGAGCCTAGGGAGGAGAAACACTGAAAAGAGGTGGGAGCGGAGATGCTTGTTTGGAGTTTCATGCCTCATGAAACTCCTGATGAATGCACTGATATAAGTACTACTGACAAATAGGTTGAGATCATAATGAAATATTTGCATTGTGAGTAAAGGTGAAAACATTTTAAAGTAAAGCTGAATGTCATTTAAGGTTACAAATTGTGACACATTTGCTGTATTAAGCTGCTGTAGCCTCCAACTGAATATTGGTAGTACTAATTAATATGAAAAGAAGCTCTGGTTGTCTCCCAGTTGTGGGAATGTCAAGAATGAGTAGGATCTGAAGTAGGATGCAGGCAAACAACTTGTAGTGGTCAATCAGTATGCCATCTTAAAATAAGATGAAAAGAGATTATATTTTCTTATCCTAGACTATGATTCATTTTTAGGCTCTAATTCAATTAGTCATGAACTATAAATCACCTAGCTCTGCCTCTGGGCTCTATGCACCATGTTGATGTTTTATTGCTGAGCAAGGACACTGCATCTGATAAATTCTAGTAGTCCTATTAAGGGGTTTATTGACCATTATCCATCACTGTTAAGCTCAATAGACTGAGCATGTATATTTTTTTATGAGGAAAGCGCTTCTGAACCATGTCATATTGCTGTTTAAATCAATCATAGGTGTACATATAAAATCTATTTAACAACAGAGCTGAGTTAAGGTACAGAAATAATACACGTTTCAAAAGAAACCTACAACATGCCGCCTGTGAGGGGAAATAAGAGACAACTGTCAATGACAATTTTAAAAATTTTGAAAAGCTGGTGCTTCACATACATGTTTCCTTAAATTGTCATTAAATTTGTAATGCATAATATTTTAATCATTACCACCAAACACTTGCCTGGCACGTTTTCTTTTTTTGACTGTGATCATGAGAGATGTTGTTATACCTCCATTGCAAGTGTTTTCTTAATGATTCCATAGACTATTGTGCAAAGAGAGATGCATGTCTGTTTACTCTAAATGACATAATTGCTCCTCCGGGGGCCTGTCACAGAGCAATGGAGGCTTGACTTTAACTTAATTAATCAGGTCGGGGATGGATACGGCTATTTAACCCTGATGCTTTCAATGTATGTTTTGAGAGTAAGGACAAGGTCTTTGTTGTGAGCTGGTGTGCCGAGGGAATAAGGAAAGACAGCGCTGCTGTACTCTGTGCAGCCGAGGTGTCCTCAGGTCCAGTAAACAATCTGGATGAGTCAAAAGGTCGCCGTGCTGGATGCAGAAAAGATCCAGCAGTGGTGTTTCCCTGAACACAAGTACTCAGATTGCTGTAGATAAGATTTGACTCAATGTCCTCAGGTGACGAATCCATCATGGCTCAAAACATGGTTGATATGTGATGTTGATGCGTATGTGAATGTTTTTCGAGCTGCTGTGCCGCTTGCTATGAATAACAATGAGAAAGAAATGATAAAAATGAAGCTTTTCTACTAAAACACATGCACGGAAATACTGTAGATAACTTTCTGTGATTTTAAATGCACCATATAGACTACAGCATTAAAACTCCACTCATACATTGTTTTAATTTAGTTTTATTTTTTATTACCATGGACATAATTGTGGTCAGTTTTCAGGAGACCCCTATTAGTTTCTACCCTGCATCCTGCCCCAGGTTGCTCATTGCTGTCTAAGCACAAACTAATTACTCTATAAATCCATCCCACATCTGCTTAGCAGTTCCACTCCGGCAGAAACATTCATCTATGTTGAATGTTTTTTCTTGTGTAGCTATCCCCCATTAGTTATCACTCTCTTAATGTGGCTTCAATAACATCTATGTGGATCTCAGAGATAATGTCTCTGTTTTAGTGCAATTTGGTACATCTGCTGTTTTGAACAACTCTGATTGTGCCACAGCTTCAGTGGTTGCTGCCTCAAGCTGATTATCTTTCTTCAGTTGCTGCTAAGGAGGTCTGGTCTGACACCAGCTCATGTTTACAAAAATGGTAAACTATTACTATAAACATGGCTATGTAGCCAATTTTTTTTGACTGCAAAACATTCACTCCACTTTATATAACCACTGTATTAGATAAAACTGTGCAGATTTTGTAGAAAAGCAAATGTCAAATAATAGGATAGAAAACCTTGGGAAATATCAAGCCATCCAATGTGCTGTGAGTTACCAAGTTGCTTGACAATGAGGCACATTTTGTATATTTGAGTGGGAAAAGGAATGCAAATAGCGTTTCTTTCCTGGAATGAATGCAACAGGGAAGAGAGACACTCTTTCAAAGCCAATGCATGCTTTGACTGATTAAATGGCAGATGGTGCACAGTACCTTTCTGTTCTGTTCTGTACCTTGGTTTGCATGGCTGCAATAAAACCCCTCTGCCATGAAAATAAACAGAGTAAAACTCATTACAGAGTCAACGATGGGAAGTAAAAGTTATAAAAGTTATTGTGTTTGTCACAGTTTGTTTTGCATGGAAGGCCTCGAAAACCATTCAATGGATAAAAAACAAAACAAGTCAGTGTTCAGCAGGGTAAAGATTAAAGTGTGTGTGTGTGTGTGCGTGCATGTGTGTGTTAATCCAGAGCTATGAGAGGGTGCCTTACAAGGTTAGGCTCGTTCTATTTGTCTTTTTTATTAGCTTGTCAATAAAGCTTTTTATGACCTTGTGTCATTTAACATTTAGATAACCGTGGCACCAAGCAGAGCTGGCATGAAGAAAGACCTCAGGTGGAATTGTTTTCACTTGGACATTTTAGTTGTCAGTGTGTCTATCTGATAGAATTAGTTTAAAGTAAATCATCTCACTTTGCTGCTCTCATAAAAACACACAATAGGTAGGCAGTGAATTAATGGCATTGCTATGGCAACACATGCATGTTTATGACTCCCTCTGGCATCACAGTGACAACTGTGTTGAATTAAATCTGAAAATAGTCAAATTAATATAATTAACATACAAGAAACTGCTGTGGCTGTCTTACTGCCTTGACAAATATAAGCATTCTCTCAAGTTAACGGTGTAATCCTGCTATTTTCCATTTGCAGGCAGCACAAAAAGCCTTTTACTGCTGACAACCTCAGAGCTGTAACGGAGCACCCAGGGATTTAGCTTGTTTACATGTAAAAGTCCTGCATAAAAGAAGCATTACCAGGTAAATGGATACAGTCCAAAAAATGCCCTGCATATTGGATATAGAGTCTCCACAGGGAAAATATCACATTCATGCGCAAGTGAGCACTAGTTAAACAAAGGTGTGTTTGAATGTGTTCTGTCTCTGACCACAAACCTTCTATATCTTTATCATTTAGCTTTGAATCATCAGTCACTCCTCCTGACTGATGCACTGCCTGTTTGCGGTCAATAGCCCCTGCTGAACTACATTAGCATCTTAATGACAGAGCAACTCCTCAGTGAATATAAAAACAAATGAGCGCACCATATTCAAGGATTGTAACCTGTAAACATTTCGTTTAAATTCAGCAACAAAACGAATGGAAACATCGTAAAGTGTAGTGATAATGGCTCCCTGTTGACTATTATGCAGAAATGCAGTAAAATAAAGCAACACAATGACTATTTTTTTACTACTGCCATATTCTCCAGAGCTGCACTGCAATAAAGACAGCAACGTGATCGTAGGACAAATATCAATCGCTCAGCGCTACATTGCAGCTTCAACTTGCCTATTTTCTTTGGGTGAGAGTCTTTTGCTATTTTGGGCTCCCAATCTAAAAAAGAAAGGGAGGGAGGGAGGGAGAAACACCAAGCATTTCAATTTTTCAGTCTGCTGTTAGAATCTGCTGCCCAAAAGTCAGTCAGATATTTTTCCATGAGGCTGGCTGCAGTGACGGGCCTGCAAATGGTTCTGGCTCTGGAAACGATAAGCGTCGCATCTTCCAGTCTGCTTGGCGCTGCCTGCGTACTATAACGGGCCAAATACAACCACATACATCTTTCTAACTGCACTTTGCCAACCATATTGGAGTTTCAGTCCCATTCTTGTCTGATCACGGAACCAGTTTGTAAAGAAATGACGCATATAATAATGCAAAGGCTGAGGTAATCTTCAAAATCTATTTTCAAAAATTGTACATGTCACAGAAATATCAGGGATTCGTCTGGCTGCTGTCCTTCTCCCTGTAGAGTCTAAGCACCAAAGACTTTATTCTTAAAGTATTTCAGCACTACATCATCTCTTTAATAAAGAAGGATCTTTACTTCCTTCACATTTCTCTCCCGATTGAAGTAGGAGTGTTTCCATGTTACCAGCTCAAGTTTTGATGAAAAATAACTACATGTGATGATTGAATGAGAGTAGTAACTGAATTTCCCCAAGTGGAAAAGGGAACATTGTGCACTTCACAAAACATAATTATAGTCCTCTGTGGAGATTTATTGTTCAAATATGAGCGTTAGGTGAGACAAAAATACTCTCCTCTCTTTGCTGGCTTTCCTGGTTCATTTGCTGATGCTTGCAATGGATCAAACATAATTGAAATTTTTATGCTGTAAAGGTTGGTGTGTAAAATGGGAAATAATCTTGATGTGGTTAATTGTTTTAGGGGGATTAGAGGGTATACTGTATCTATTGATATGTTCTTAGTAGTGGCAGGTTTTTATATTGTGAAGATAGAAAAAAATAGTGTGAAAAGAATATGGAAAATATATTTATCATAAAGATTCAGCAAGAGAAGAAAATCTGAATTCAGTTTCCACTTATAAGCCTTTTTTTGGATTTCTTCCATGTCCCACTCTCTTCCTTGATGACCCATGGGTCATGGACTATGTGACTTCTGGCAGCTTATATGGGAAGGGGATTATAACCCTAGTGTCTGTAAAATGATGGTCTCTGGTATCAGATGTGAACAACCTCTTATGTCTTTCCTTGACAATCCACTGACTCACTGTCAGTGACCTTAATCTCTTTCAGTTTATTCTGTCACCGGTTTGTGTGTACAGTACTTCAAAACTATAAATGTCACACTTTATACCCTTTTTTATAGAGGATCTATAAAACAATTCTGTCCTGCATCCAAGGTGCTGCGGAGTGGTCTAAATAATTTGAAATTCTAAAGATATACTCTTTTTTTCCCAATAGTTTGTTTGTATGTAATTAGCACTCATACATTATGCATTGATTTTAATCCTTCCTAACCTCTTTTTGTGAATGATAAAATGTTTTGCAGAATTGGCTGTTTTGATGCTTAATATTGATGCTTAATATTCAATTTTGAGACATAATTAGGGTATTGCAACAACTCTATGAAAGTCTTGACTGGTCTTTGATAGCAACTCTTTGACAATACATTTGTTGTTTTGGTGACATAAATATTATTACATTTATATCTCAAATTGAGGGTATTGCTATATAGAAAGAGATATTTGGAATTTGAGTAATTTTCATTTTCTGAGTTGCATTAATGTGCCGGTGAAGACCTTATATAATTGAAAAACATTAGTCTTTTAAGACAAGAAGTTTTAATACACCAGAAACCTATACTTCTAAACCTTAATACTCTAAGAAGTCAGATAAAACATTGTCTCATTAATGGTTTGTTCATTGTTCTGATGACCAGTTGAGTTTTTTTGTGATTTTTAAAACACAGTTCTGTGCATTTTTACATCATAAATTGCCCCCCACCCCCACATCTTTTCTTTCTAAGAGATTTTACAATATTACAAATACGTGAACAAGCTGCCACACTAGTCTGTTTTCTCTATGTGGACTTGTAGTGGAATTTATAGGTAAATCACATTTTTTCATCAGCAAATGCATTTCTTTCCTTCCTATATATGTTTGAAATAAAGTGAGATCATTGGAATTTCTTTGTTCTTGCTGAAAGCAAAAACAAACAGCTGCCACAAAGATAAAGTCATATATCCTTGAAAACCCTCCAGCAGTGTTGCTGCTCAAGTGTTATGAAGTAGGAGGCACAAGCAGGAACTGACCTGCAGGAGAATTAAATCAAAGAGCTGAAATAGAAACTGGAGTTTTTAAATCGTACAGCAATTATTTCAGAATGTGTAAGTCATCTTTTAATTAGAATTATCACCAGGCTGCTGAAATTAAACCGCGGGAGGGAGGATTATTGTGTCTAAACACTAACCAGTCGCACATAATCTCATTGACCTCAAAAAAACGTCAGAACATCTCTGTCTGAGAGGTTCTGTGGAAACTCAAACATATTGTCTGAAAGATCTTGCCTCTATTTAATTAACCTCCTTTTGAAAAGATGACACGGGAAAGCAGGGCTGTGGCCTCTGCAAATCACTGCATTGTTAGAGGTTAATGTGCTTATCCACATCGACGATGTGCCTGATCACATCTATTATGGTGTGTTCTAGGAGGGGAAAACAGTGAGGAGCAGATAAATGTTAGTACTTAGTTTGGTTTGGTTTGGTTTGGGTCTAAATAGTTGTCCTCTTATATCATATGTGTTACACATACTGCATTGTGCTTTGCTGAAGGCCAAAAAAAGGATGTGTAATAAACCAACAATTAGTGTATCCTTCTAACAAGTGTTGCATATTCCTCTGTTCAATCATCCTTCAATATAATGAACATGCCTTTTTTTTACTAAATTGTTCCTACAATTTCTCTACTGAAATCTGTGTTGTAACGTTTTATTTGTTTCATTGTAGTCATTTGGGATCAAATCCAAATCTTAGCACTTTTTTCTTTTAGCATGTTTCAACAACAAGGCAGTTCAAAGTGCTTTACATAAAACATTAGAAGCATTTATACAAACTGAAATACAGGTAAAAGTCATACAATAAGAGAAACAACAAGAGAAAATAATTCAGCTCTGTTTTAAACCAAGAGTTGCAGTAGACCTGTAGGAGCAGTTTTGTGGGAGTTCGTTCCAGTTCGTGGAGTTCATGGAACATAAAAACTGAACACCCCATGTTTTGACTCAGGACACAGAATGCGGTCCTGTTCCGGAAGATTTAGGATGGTTAATAATGTAACCGCAGATCAGAAATGTATTCTGTGCTTTATAAACCAACAGCATTACATAAAGTTAATTCTTTGGCAGGAGGACAGTGTAAAGACAGTGATTTGGATTTCTTGGTCTTCATGAGTACTTGAGCAGCATTCAGAAACAGCTACAGCCGTCTGATCGATGCTTTAAAAACCTCTAAAGACAGTAAAGACACAAATCTTTTAATTCTTAACGTGACTTTGGCTGACTTTGTACATAATTACCTTAATGTGGCTGTTGAGATTCAGGTCTGAGTCCATGGCTACATGAACATTTCTGGCTTGGTTTTTGCTTTTTAACCACTTTATATTAAATTATGTTGACTAAGAGTGAGTGCAGACTTTTAGCCTTCCCTTCTTGGCTCCAAATCCATTTACTTCAGTTTTATTGAAAAAAGTTCTGGCACATCCAATCATTGGTTTGTTCAGTGCACTCACTCTGTGTTTGTAATGGATTATAGTCCCCTGGTGATATGGATAAGTACATTTGTACGTGATTGCATACTACATTTGTTTTTCGTATGTAATCTGAGCTATAGTAAAAACACCAACGCCAGTATCAATTAGTTGCAATGCTTTTTTTTCCACTTTAGGACAACTAATCCCATCAGTTTGGTTGGTGAGCTGTTGGAGACTGGTCCTCGGAGCTTTAAAAGGGCTCCTGGCGGTAGAATCTTAGGCCACACCAAGCAAGCCATGCTAGTTAGCGTTCACACATATTCACACAACAAGCTAAACCAATTGCCTGCCAAACTAACCATAGATTGGGAATATGTTTGAGAAACAAGCCTTATAGTCTATTATTGCCAGCAGCTGGCTGACTATAACAATGCATCGGAGTCCATATACTGACCCAAACACTCTACATTGATGTGTAATTTAGCTAAAGCAAGTCATTTCCCACTCTAATTTACTCCTAACTGAAAGGCAGCGCTAATGAGAAGTGAAATGGCAGTGCGGGCAGTTTGCAGCAGTAAATGACCAACAGCATGTACATCTCACTGTACAAGTTTGTCTTCTAACCTTTTTTTTTTTTGCTGAACATGAGTTTTATTTTCACACTGCTCTACTTCACAGTGACAGAGAAGAGTTATTAAACAACTCAGCGCAAACGCAGTCAGCCACTGAGATGTTTGTAAATCAGATAGAAGCTATAAGTTAATATGTTAATCAATGTTGATCCTCAGTAAGTCGGAAGAGGACAGGATGAGCAATCTTGGCAGCAACATAACTTGTGCATTAAGACCTGAAATATGGGCAGTCTTTGATTTGTTGATGATCGTTTGTGTTATATGGATCTTACCATTTAATCAAATAGTTACCAAGGACTTAAATTACATTAAAAACTTTGTAAACAAATACAATGCCCTGATTAAGCTTTTTTTTAATTAAATGTTGGTTATGAGGTAAAAATCAAGGCAAGTTTCTTTTTCAATTTATTTATTTGGAATTTAGTATCTTCTGTGTTGTTTATTTCTCCATTAAAATCCAACTTTTATGGCAATATCTACAAAAAGGTGCTTACAAAGCCATGACTACAGAAAGTTCAAATTGTAAACAGATGATGCTGAAGTGCTTCGTTCTCCTTGCCAACATTACAAGCAGCTAACTGTTAGTGCAAGCATCAGAGCTTCTTCACTATTATAGACAACAAAATGGTGAAATAAGCCCTGGAAAAATAAATACCAAAATGTCAACAACTCCGAAACACCCTGTGGAATTCTGGGATAGGGAATTGATAGTGCCTGCTTGGCAAGCCGCTTCGTGTGAACGGCAGCAACAACATCCTGAAACTTCTGTAAATAAGAAAATGGACAAATACAATGGTGGCCTCAGACTGTTTGAAGGGCAGGGACAGGGGGTTTCGGACACAATAATTTTACTTTGCAATAGTTTCAGAAAGGCTACAAACATATAAAATGGTGACAGAACAATCCTATAAGAACAAGCTAAATATCTGTCTCTAAAGCAATGAGCATTTGTGTGTATGTGCCTCACGTATCTCTGTGTTTGTCAGATCAACAGTGCCCGATAGTGTTTCCCTTCTTTTCTTGGGGGGGGAATTTTTGAGCACAGCAGCACTTTCATTATAATGTAAAGCGCTGCATCAAGGCTTCTCCTCATGTTGCTTCCCAGCACTTTTTATTTCAATTCAATTTCTTCCTGCACAGATCCTGCAGCCAACATAACAAAAGTATTAAGTAAGAATTATCATGAAACTGTTTTTTTTGGCCTATCAACACAATTTAAAAAAAAAAACACAAAAAAGTGCTGTAGATTAAGAATCACACTTTCAACATAAATTGTACCCAGGCTCACTCTTTGGACGTGGGAGGTTATAGTAATCTTTTCACTAATGTATTTCTCAAGTTTTACAATTCTGTTGAATATACTTCAGTGCTTAGTAGGAACACATATTTTCTACGGGCAGTAAACATCACGATGATTGATGACGTGTCTGGGGGGATTATAATAATAAGATAACATGCTTTATATTTTACTCTTTGAGTCCAGTATTCTCACCTGCCCCTGCAGTAAACCTGCTCTGTGTGCACAGCTCCATCCTCACATGCAAGGCGAATGAGTAGGGAGATAACTACCTGCTAAGGGGAAGTGCAGCTGCTACACTGCTGATTGTAGGGGAGGGAAAATGCAATCCCTCTGTGTGCCCTGTGGCCTCGGGCCATGGCAGGAGTAGGGAAGAAAATTGAAAATGGAGTAAAGGCATCCTACAGGACACTTTGTCACGTTTTCTCCACTAGAAGGGTACCCAAGATTGCATTTTATCGCATTGTCTTACACACTTGGCTGATGTAGAGGGCACTATTACATTATCTACAGATTACTTATGTTGTTCTCACAGATATAAGTAAACAAACAAAACCCTTCATGCCAAAAAACACACCACTGCCATATATACTTTGATAGGCACCAATATTTTGGCGTCATCTGTAGATTTCATAGAAGCCAACATACAATAACCCCCTTTGTCTTCAAGGTATTTTGCAGAGCTCAGCACTGCCTATCAGATGATTCATAACATGTTCCATTTATTGTTTTTACCCAGAAGGGAATTATTTCAGATTTCTGTTGCATCAATTCATAACACTGAAGTGGCCTTGATTCCAACCTCCTTATGACAATCAGTCACATTTCGATGATGTCTCAAATCTATCGACTGTGCACTGTGATTTAATGGCAGGAAGTTGTCATTGTTCAGATGAAATATTGTTTTTTGTGAAGTCACATTGCTTGAGGTTTCAGCTTCCAGTTTTTACGCTAGTGCGACATTTTCAACAGAACAAGCCCAGTTAGACTGGTAGCAATTTAGGTGACTGATTATGCTGAATAATCAAATCTTTTTAACAGATGTTTTTTTTTTTTCAACAAATCGACCCATACTAGAACCAAATTAAATAATTTAAAGTAAATCTGTGTTTTTAAGAGAGTTCAGTGTAATAGAACAGTCTTACTACAACCACAAAGAGCCGTAGCAGAGTAAGAGATGTAATATAAGAATATGAAAATGTTCTTGCTTTAGGCCAAATCTTTCAATCGCAATCTTTGAAGTTTTGGCTGTCAAACAAGAAATTGGTGCTTTCACCTTAATTTATGCTGGACACAATTGATTCCAATGAAGTGTCCTGTGTATTATAATGTTCACAGAGAGTTATTAAATCCTATCAGTATGTTGTTCTGTCCATGCATTAAACGATTTACTGATGGAATAATAAGATTCTAATTTCAAGGTGCAATCAATACTGGTGTTTGTGTTACTGCTTGTCATGTTTACAGCTTGTATCAGCAGGAAAATGCAGGAAATTATCAAATCCGTCCAAGAATTACAAGAAGAGGCTGAACAATTAAGGTCAAATTAGTATTACATGTTTAGAAAAATCATTGTGACTCAAGGTCACAGCAATGTTGGTGGACACGAAGACCAAGACATCACACCTTGAGTTTACATTCTTACAATAAGAAAGAGCATGATAACACTTTACTTGACGAGTGAGTTCATAACTCTTTCATAGCAGCTTTCTCAAACTACACACAAGCATCCATGACTGTTTCATGAGCCATGACTCAACATTCATACCAAACCTTTTATGAATTTGCAAGACAGAACAATGACAACGTGACTTGAGAACATGGTCAAGCAAATCATTTGTGTCTTATAAAATTCCTTATGTTCTATAATGTAACCTTTGCATATGATTTCTCATCTTTTGCCTCTGGAAATGTCAAGATGAAAGCCCAACACTTGCAAAGCAGCATTGCCGTTTTTGTTCCAAACCTCTTTACGTGATCATGACACATCTGAGTCAATAGGCCTGTTTTTACTGCAGGAACTTCAGGTTCATTTTACAGGGACATTGTTAATTCAACATATCACATTGTTATTGTTCTTCCATTGGAAAAAGATGTCTGTGAGATTGTTCACATAAAGGTTAGCTGAATCTGTATTTGTGACAAAAGCTTTGCCTGAATATCATACATTTCATTAACGACAGGTACTTAATAACCTATGTCCATTTGAAAAAATCAATTTTGCACCCTCCAGCAAGACAATATAATATTTTGTGGCATAAGTTATGAACATAAGTTGCTCAGTCGTCAATCTGCAAATGTAATTTCCTTGGCATATTAGCCATGACATGAGTAATGAGGAACGCTGGGTTTAATGAACAGATACTTAATTTTGCATGTTGCAAGTATGTTTTAATATGATAAATCATATTCTGGGGATTTCATGGGAGAGTGTAATTAATGCATACTTACATAGTGTATATACAAAGGACACACTGGTCTGTCCAGATTTTGACTGGTAATGTACTTACTTTAAGTTTAGAAGGATTGGCATTAGCTGAGGCCCTAGTCTTAGTTTTATTTTTACCTCCTCATTAAAAAAATTGATGCGATGCTCTGTGGTGAGTGACAGCTCTCAACTGTGAGATCAACTGAGCTCTGGGTTGCGGGTAGTAGTGAAACACTGAAACCTCACCCACAACCCGATCTGAATGAGTATCAGAAACTGAGGAAAATGATGCCTGAGGAGAAATATTTATAAAAACCAAACCTACACTGCAACACCATACAATCCACCCATCAATAACACCTATCAATAAATAATGGCAAATACTGTATAGAATTTAGATTTATCTAATATAGCTACAGACTAACTGTACCTAAGCATTAACTGTAATAATCCTGCCTCTTACTGGAATCTTCTTGTGTCCTACAAAATTATCATTCTAAATGTGTAATTTAAAAATATCTTCTTATGTACAGGCTGGTGTTAACAGCTGGAAAACAGCCTTTATTTTTCGTTGGCCCAGGGCAACACAAAGCTGCGCAGTTTTAGTCTAGGTACACATTGAGTTTCTGTCAGGTTCGCCCGGTTTCATCACTGTGCTATGTTGTTTATTGTGTCCCAAGTTCTCTGCTGCTTTTACAATTGAATTTTCCTCCCCGGATAAATACGTTACCCGTCTAACATTTCAGAGAGAGGGAAAGGATGGAAAAACTGATCTTGTTGATGAATTAAACCAAATGTTTTCACCTCAAAGATATCACAATAGTGGTATACGATCAAAATCTCTTTCTATTTACTAGAACCTTGGCAACAACTTTAAAACAATTATCAAGTTTAAAAAAATTAGAGAATTTATTGATCCAGTGATATTTTGACTGCAATATATAAAAAGTGATTGATGTATTTCCAAGAAATAATTAAATTCACCTAGCAATCTTATTTATTGACACTGACATTTGAAATGAACAAAGATGGGCAGATGGATAGTCAATAAAACTATTTCAATGTTCAGCATCAGAAATCAGGAAAGTTGAGGGTGGAGCACCTCCGACTTGTGTCTGTTTTGTTGTGGATGTTGTTTTCATAACAACAAGACAATCAATCAGCAAAGAAGGAAGACCTTTTACTGAAATTGTTTTTTTTCTTGACTATTGTCCCTGTCTCTTTTGTTATCTTTCCCACAGACCACAATTGGGATAAGATTTTCCCCTTCAGACATACAGACCATTCCACATTAATGCCAACCCTCATGTCGTTATTCCTTATCGTATAAGTTATTACACTCAAGGATATAAGTTTTATTTCTGTCTGGCAGTCTGCAGCAAAGTTGGAAACCCACTTGGTGTAGAACTCTTAGCCCTGCCAAGAGGGTATAATGACTCTCAGGAGCACTTATTTCTGAAATTACCTCTATTCTTATTTAAGCAAGGCTTGCAGAGCCTCTTTTTAAGGGCAGACTACATAATTGAGTTTAGTTAGTCTGTTCAAAGTCAGTGATATGTTAAGAAAAGTATTTGATCTCACGAATCCCTCCTGATGAAATATAATTGAAGCCAGTGCTGAACGATGACTCATTTACTGGCACTTTTAATCAATATTTTGAGTAGTGTGTACTATTTGGGGAATAATGTTGGAAGAACACTTGATGATTGGGACACTTTTATTGCCAAAAAAAATACATCTGCCCAAGGTTGATTACTGTATTGATGAAAATCAATCTCGCTTAATTCACAATGTACTGAGGTTACTGGCCTGCAGCCCTCTTTCAGATGTGCTAAACCAGGAAGGACAGTGATTTAGTGTTGGTGAGACAGGCTGCAATATCTTATATGTACAATATGTCTAATAATATATATACAGCTCAAAAATGACCAGCGAGTTTAATCAATCAACTTGTTTTTTTATAGCACTGGACTTCAATTCTAATATTTTGTCCATCCTAATTCTTCACAGGGAAAACATAAAAATGTTTAATTGTAAATGGAAAAATATATCTGAAATGCCTCTTTTAATGCAATGCATTAAACACAATTGGACTTCACTTAATGTTATATTAAGTGAATCTGTCATTAGTTTAGAAAAATGTTGCTTTCTCAGACATATCTAATTGATTTCCAATACATTAGGTGGACTTGATGAATGTCTTACTGCTCTTCCGACCACTCAAAACACTTTAATATATGCAGACATCCACCTATTTACCCACATTTATACACTGATGGCATACCTGCTGTTTATGTCATTTTTGGTCTACCAGCCTGAAATAATAATAATGTAATTTCTTTAAAAAAAAGTAATACAATTTCACTGTACCCTTTTTCATGTATGATTATCAAATTCTGCCAAAACATAACATCAAGCCAGATGGTTGATGAGCTCTTTATCTGGAGATTACTTTTTTATAGCAATGAAATCAAGCAACACAGATTACACTGTCAATAACACGGGAAATATTCAGCAGAAAAATGCAATTTAAGGGAGTTTGCGACAGAGGTGAGCAGTGGAGCGTAGATGATGCAGATAGAAAACTGGAAGAAGCAGATGTATTTTACTGCTTTGAATGAGCAGTGATCCCTTTTTTTCTGTTGTAAGAACAGCCTGGCTCCTAAAACAATTACTTTTAAATTACTTGCATGCATTCTTCTGTACTCTTCATCAGTGGAGATAAAACACAAACTATACACTGGTCATACAATAAATCCTACATCACTGGATTTATGTCTCAGCTAACAGTCAGTGTGATGGACTACCACCAGATTATTGTTTGATCATGAATTCACCTTTACTTAATTGTCATTGCGCAGTATAATACTGAAACAAAGCAGTGACAGCTGCTACAGCTGGAGGAGTTTTCCCTAGTTTCTGCAGAAAGCAAAGAAGTAAAAAATGACATGCTGTTGTTTTTGGATTAATGGCACATGTCTGTATGGTGCAGCGCAGCAATACCATCAGCAACGTTTTTGACTAAAGATTTTCAACAGTAACCAGTACACAAGGACATCGCTGAGTACAGCATTAACACTGTTATAGACTTCCAGTCTATGAAGGACAAAGTTTGATTCTGTTTGTACCTTGTGTTTCATCTTTTCATAAGATAAATAATTTATCATTGTCAAATTCCAGGAGCAAGAATAATTTCAGTAGGGGAGCAATTTCTGTGCCTCAGAATAAAATGCACCACACGCAGTTGATCCCCTAGTGGCTGAGTATTATTTCATTATATGTGCCTAATTTTAAAAATAAATAAAAAACCTTAAGTGCACCATTGACTCGGCTGTATTCTTGCCAAATGTCAGGGATTAAGTATCAGAATTTAGTGGGATATTTCACAAGCCTATTTCCTGTGTGAAGGAATATGTGGTAAATGTACTGTAGATTTCCAGCCGTTATTCAGTTTGCAGTGATCGATGTGGTCAGGTCATATAAAATCTGAAGCTGCAAACAACATTGGAGGTCCTGAGCTTCCACATGGACACTGGACATTGAGGCTCCTTTAAGAGGCTCCTCCTCTGTAACAGATTTAGGCTCCTCTCCCTTTTGATTAGGCTCCCCCCTGTTACAATATTGGTGCATGGAGAATTGCTTTTTTTTTTCTGGCTTCACCGAGTGCTTGCACTCTATGCTCAGGCCCTAAATATAGCATCCAGGACATCCAGCTCAAGGTTATATATAGGGCAGGCTGCTAAAAGGATGCAGCTGCTGCTTAGTATGGAACAGCGGTATAAGAAGTACAGCAACTTGACCTGTGGTTTAATATTTAAAATTCACTGTGCTTTTCTGCATCCTCCCTGAAAGAGTATTTTTTTGTTGAGTGAATAGGATGCACATTTATAATTCCTCTTCAACTGAAGATTCCCTTGTCTGGAATGTCAAATGAGAGTAATTGTGTAGGATTGGGTGTTTGTGGTTTAAAGTTAGCATCCTAAGAGCACTCCAGAGCACTCAATGTTTTACTGCCTCTGAATTGAAAAATAAACTCTATTGATTAAAAGTGAGCACTTGCTGCATAATTTAGGTTAGTATTCACAGAAGCATGGCAAACTATGTTCTTTTTACCTACTATTCACAGCAATTTTGCTTATTGTCCATACTCACCAGGCTGTTTTACTTTAATCAACCATGATACTTTTCTTCTGTGACAGAAACCAACATCCAAATGTCCCAGTGGTGCAATTCTGGATAATCAGAAAGATGGGAATCCATTAGCTGGATACATGAAAATCCATTTTCAGTCTGCAATGGATGATGGATTCAAATGGCAAAAAGCCATCTTAGCTGCCACAGCCTCTTCAGTGTCTCCCCTTCCTCAAATCCATCTGGATCTGCCACCGTTATTTCCACAGAACTTTGGAATTTAGAAGAGCTAAGCATCTTGTCAGTAGGGATCAGCAGTGACACAAACCAGACCCACTGTAAACGCTGGTCCTGCAGCTTTAAGGCAGATTTTTAAGCGACCAGGATCAAGGGTGTCACTTAATGGACACAGAATGTGCTGGAAGTTAATATAAACAACAGTGCTTCAACATTTTGGACAAACACACAAAATCAAAACTGCTGTTCCACAGACAAAGAGCAAGAAACCGATTAGTTTGAATCATGTCTTTTGGTTTGAAACAAGACGGGGGGGGGTATGATGATCAACAATATAGTCAATCAGTAAACAACTATAAAATAAACAGTGATTACAAACAGAAAGCACTGATCAGTTTGAATAAAACCATGGGACACTGAACATGCTCCCCAACTGGATTTATGTTTTCTGAGCCAAAAACTAAGCTAAACAGCCAATTGTAGCATCTGTCATGCTGAAAGAGAATAAATTAACCAAACAGAAGCAAACGCAAATACTCTGAGCTGTCATGTTGAGAGTAGAACACAAGGGTGTGTGTGTGTGTGTGTGTGTGTGTGTGTGTGTGTGTGTGTGTGTGTGTGTGTGTGTGTGTGTGTGTGTGTGTGTGTGTGTGTGTGTGTGTGTGTGTGTGTGTGTGTGTGTGTGTGTGTGTGTGTGTGTGTGTGTGTGTGTGTGTGTGTGCGCGTGCGCGCACGGACGAATCGAATCAACATGCAAAGGTTTATTATTTTGATGAATTCTTCCACTCGTGGCAACAATTAGTGGTGATCCTTTGTTCCGTCCCTTTGACTGTCAGCGGCAGGGTCAGGCCCTTGGAGAGCTGCCGACGCGCTAAAGTTCAATTATCAGTTTTATAACAAAGATGTTCATAAATGCGCCCTGCTTGTTATGTAACCAGCACAGGATCTGAAAGTGACTCTATCTGCATCTGATCTCAGTGCAGAGAGTTCTTTCAGCGGAGGTTCCTTCTTCAACTAATGAATCCACCGTGCTTTCTACAGAACAGCACAAAGACGTGTTCTTTTACATCCCATTAACAACATGTCAGACACTGTCCTTTAAAAAATGATGTAACCTTAATAAAAGATAATTGTTAATTACATAAACCTCCAACCACTTCCTGTTCATTTTTCAGTTGCAGAGATGATTCCGTAGTGCTTATGTTGTTTTAATCAGCAAGTTATATTAAATATGCACATTAATTAGATTACATAAGTATTGCTGCTGTATATATGGAATTAAACATTTATTTTAAAATTTAGCATTCAATTTCTCATTTATATTGTTAATAATCCTCGGGTTAGTGACAATAAATTCTTTTTGCACTTAAAAATGCAACAAGGCAAAATCTACTTATTATGGTGCCCCTATAATTTGAAATGCATAACTTAAGATCTAAGGGGATGTTCTTTTTAGAAATTGAAAATGAATATTTAAGAAATTAAATAATATGAAATACTTGCAGTTTTGCAAATATAAAAAATATAGATGTTTCTCTTGATTAAAGTGCTAATACAATTTACTGTAATTGTTATACAATCATTATAAGTGTCATACCATCATTAATCATAAGTGTGAGGTTTATGATGGGTGCTGCTGATAACTTAAAATGTATTGTCTTGGATCATGCTGAAATTTTGCCAGATCAATGCATCTATCAGGATCTATGTTCTTCTCAAGTGTGTTCTTTAAAGCATTTATAATCTATATTGTTATCTACAGTAGCCTCTAATGTGTTTTATTTTATTATCATTATTGTTGCTCATTTATTTTTACTATTAGTTATTTCTGAGAGTTTTATACATTCTCCAAGAAACTGTGTAAGGTATGCTGTAATCTGCAGATGTAGGCAGAAGTCTTTACTTGTCAGATCAAATTTGCCTTTCACTTGCTCAAAGAACATCTTAACACCTCCTGTAAAGTGGCTCATCTGCGAAGAAATCCAATTTCTTTCCCAGTCTTCATTTTCTAATGATCTCTTTCACCATTAAAGGGCTGTTATGCCACAGTGGGGCATTGGGTGAATCGTGGCTGTTGGAGTTTAATGAGTTATGCAAATATTGTCACTTTCAACAGACAATTTAATTTGGCTTTTTGTTTTTTGTTCTCATATCCTTCGTTAGTGCTTCGGTCAGTTTATGAACGCCTTGAATCTTTTGCCCCTTGCTTTTGCCCTTTGGGTATAGTTTTATGCCCGAAGAGGAAGATTTTGCTCTGAGTTGAATGTTCATTTATTTTGTGCTTTTCCACTACTGTGCACTCTTGGCAGAGACAAAACAAACTCTGTTACTGCCTGACACTTCTGTCTCTGCATTGCTTGGACCAACTCCAACTCTGTAATTAGTCATATTTCTCAAGATATGTCACATTTATTATCAACACAAAGGATATTATTTTTAGCTATATTTATTTCTGTTTGTCCACAAAATATATATAATAAAATATAAATAAATATATTTTGGCGGATTTTGTGGGAATTGTACCATGAACATATGATTAAATTTTGGTTATGATCCGGTAGAAATCCTGGTTTCTGGATCACTTTGAATTTTGTGGTAAATGGATCTTCAAACAGATGCCATCATTTGGGGCGACATGGTGGTGATATTTCACACACGCATAGCAGGTTTTCAGGACATAAACTGCACCGAAAAGACAAGGGGGGGGGTATGAACCGTGGAGGCTGTAACTTGGTGGAGGTCTGTGCTTTCAGAGTGATTTTTTTTTTAGTTTAAACAACAACTACTCTGTTTTCAAGATCTGGTTTTAAAGGTATCCAAATTTTAATGTCATCTGGAAACCACTTGAAATGTACTTGTATGCATGCATTCATTGTAGCCGTGTCTGTTGTAATGGCATTACTTCAAGATTTCCACAACTGATCTTGCATTTTCTTTAACTCTAGGCTATGAGTAAGTGAGAATTTAGGGCTTTAAAGGTATCATTAGAAGTTTCAATTCAGTATTTAGTGTACCTACAGGGAAAAAGCAGTAGTATTGCTAAACATCCATACTTCAAAATGTTCATGTTTGCTAACACAGGGGCTTAAACCCTGTTCCTCCTATTTAAGGATTGTTGCACTATTGTCCTTATGTGCACACCTAGTCACCTCCTGACAGCACTGATTTGAAGCCATTATGATATGTGGGGCGGAAAATCAGAAATTTAATGTTCCTTGCACTTGCACCGGCCTGAGGAAGAATAATCACATGGTGGAACGTGGCTGTCTAACTCAAAATACAAACAGGTAGTGGGATGTTTGTGACAGCGCAGATCAGAGAAAACAGCTTTATCGCCATGATGGCAACCCATTGCTGCGGATAAAGCAAAAACAAAAAATACTGTAACATTTAAATTTGGTCTTTGAGCAGCAGTATGAGCAGAGAGAACCAGTTCTTTAAAACATCTAATGAATATGAATATCACTAAATATCACTTTTCTTTTTTTTACCCTTTGACTCTAAAAAAATTAGCATATTGTGATTAAGTTCATTCTTTTCCTTAGTGTAATGATAAAAATGTAACTTTCATATATATATAGATTCATTACACACCAACTGAAATGTTTCAGGTCTCTTATTGTTTTAATACTGATGATTTTGGCATACAGCTCATGAAAACTCCAAATTCCTATCTCAAAAAATTAGCATATCATGAAAAGGTGCTCTAAACAATCTATGAACCTAATCATCTGAATTAACGAGTTAACTAAACACCTGCAAAAGATTCCCGAGGCTTTTAAAAACTCCCAGCTTGGTTCATTACTCAAAACACCAATCATGGGTAAGACTGACGACCTGACTGCTGTCCAGAAGGCCATCATTGACACCCTCAAGCAAGAGGGTAAGACACAGAAAGAAATTTCTGAAAGAATAGGCTGTTCCTAGAGTGCTGTATCAAGGCACCTCAGTGGGAAGGAAAAAGTGTGGCAGAAAATGCTGCACAACGAGAAGAGGTGACTGGACACTGAGGAAGTTTGTGGAGAAGGGCCGATTCCAGACTTTGGGGACCTGCGGAAACATTGAACTGAGTCTGGAGTAGAAGCACCCAGAGCCACCATGCACAGGAGTGTGCAGGAAAAGGGCTACAGATGTCGCATTCCCCAGGTCAAGCCACTTTTTAACCAGAAACAGCGGCAGAAGCGCCTGACAAGGGCTACAGAGAAACAGCAATGGACTGTTGCTCAGTAGTCCAAAGTACTATTTTCGGATGAAAGCAAAGTTTGCATGTCATTCGGAAATCAAGGTGCCAGAGTCTGGTGGAAGCAATGCAGCTAGCTATCAGGAAATTTTGGAGCACTTCATGCTTCCTTCTGCTGGAAATCTTTATGGAGATGAAGATTTCATTTTTTAGCACGACTTGCTCACAGGTCCAAAACCACTGGTAAATGGTTTACTGACCATAGCATTACTGTGCTCAATTGGCCTGCCAACTCTCCTGACCTGAACCCCATAGAAAATCTGTGGGACAATGTGAAGAGAAAGTTGAGAGACGCCAGACCCAAGACTGTAGATGAGTTTAAGACTGCTATTGAAGCATCCTGGGCCTCCATAACACCTCAGCAGTGCCACGGACTGCTCCATGCCACGCCACATTGAAGCAGTCATTTCTGCAAAAGGATTCCTGACCAAGTATTAAGTGCATAACTGAACAAAGTTATTTGAAGATTGACTTTTTTGTATTAAAACACTTTTCATTTATTGGTCAGATAAAATATGAAAATCTTTTGAGATAGGGATTTTTGGTTTTTCTTTACTTTTTTTGCCAAATTCATCAATATTAAAACAATAAAAGGCTTGAACTACTTCAGTGTGTGTAATGAATCTAAAATATATGACGTCTAATGTTTATCAGTACATTACAGAAAAAATAATGAACTCCATCCATCCATCCATCCATCCATCCATTGTCTTCCGCTTTATCCGGGGCCGGGTCGCGGGGGCAGCAGTCTAAGCAGGGACTCCCAGACTTCCCTCACCCCGGACACGTCCTCCAGCTCCTCCGGTGGGACCCCAAGGCGTTCCCAGGCCAGCCGAGAGACATAGTCCCTCCAGCGTGTCCTGGGTCTTCCCCGAGGCCTCCTCCCGGTGGGACATGCCCAGAACACCTCCCTAGGGAGGCGTCCAGGAGGCATCCTGAGCAGATGCCCGAGCCACCTCAGCTGGTTCCTCTCAATGTGTAGGAGCAGCGGCTCTACTCCGAGCTCCTCCCGTGTGACCGAGCTCCTCACCCTATCCCTAAGGGTGCGCCCGGCCACTCTGCGGAGGAAGCCCATTTCAGCCACTTGTATACGCGATCTTGTCCTTTCGGTCATTACCCAAAGCTCATGACCATAGGTGAGGGTAGGAACGTAGATTGACCGGTAAATCGAGAGCTTCGCCTTCCGGCTCAGCTCCTTCTTCACCACAACGGACCGATACAGCGACCGCATCACTGCAGACGCTGCACCGATCCGCCTGTCAATCTCACGCTCCATCCTTCCCTCACTCGTGAACAAGACCCCGAGATACTTGAACTCCTCCACTTGGGGCAGAGACTCACCACCCACCCGGAGAGGGCAAACCACCTTTTTCCGGTCGAGAACCATGGCCTCGGATTTGGAGGAGCTGATTCTCATCCCAGCCGCTTCACACTCGGCTGCAAACCGCCCCAGTGCCTGCTGCAGGTCCTGGCTCGAAGAAGCCATCAGGACAACATCATCTGCAAACAGCAGAGATGAAATCCTGTGGTTCCCAAACCAGGCCCCCTCCGGCCCCTGGCTGCGCCTAGAAATTCTGTCCATAAATATAATGAACAGAACCGGTGACAAAGGGCAGCCCTGGCGGAGTCCAACATGCACTGGGAACAGGTCTGACTTACTGCCGGCAATGCGAACACAGCTCCTGCTCCGGTCATACAGGGACCGGACAGCCCTTAGCAAAGAGCCCCGGACCCCATACTCCCAGAGCACCCCCCAAAGGACACCACGAGGTACACGGTCGAATGCCTTCTCCAGATCCACAAAACACATGTGGACTGGTTGGGCATACTCCCATGAGCCCTCGAGGACCCGATGGAGAGTATAGAGCTGGTCCAGTGTTCCACGACCGGGACGAAAACCACACTGCTCCTCCTGAATCCGAGGTTCGACTATCGGTCGGATTCTCCTCTCCAGCACCCTGGAATAGACCTTACCGGGAAGGCTGAGGAGTGTGATTCCCCTGTGATTGGAACACACCCTCCGGTCCCCCTTCTTATACAGAGGGACCACCACCCCGGTCTGCCACTCCACAGGTACTGTCCCCGACCGCCACGCGATGTTGCAGAGACGTGTCAGCCAAGACAGTCCCACAACATCCAGAGACTTGAGGTACTCAGGACGGATCTCATCCACCCCCGGAGCCTTGCCACCGAGGAGCTTGCCAACCACCTCAGTGACTTCAATGAAAATAATGAACTTTATTACAATATTCTAAGTTTTTGAGAAGGACCTGTAGATAAGATCTACGGATTATATAAAAGCTCTCTAATGCATAAAACACTCTCAAAATTAGAAATGCACACCACTTAGATTTAAAAACTTTTTAGCTTCAGACCTTGTTTGTACTTCTATGACTTTGTGATGTCATACAGTAGCTCCTAAATATTAATGAGACAGACCAAAGTCTTTCTGGAGCCCTAGCGAGACACTTCAAAGAACACTGTCAACTATGTTGAATTGAATTTCTGTACTTTAAATTGGGACTACATCATGTTCAAGGCATAAAAACATCAGCCTCAGTATTACTCACTGCCCTATGAGATTGAGTTTCTCAGAATCAAAATACTTTATCAATCCCCAAGGGAAATTGTATTTCATTACTTCTCCAACTCAACTGTACAATTTAAAAGAGCAAAAGTATACAAGACAAGATTTATATAACTTTATATATATACATACACTAAAGGAGTATACTAAATAAATATAGAATTGAATGTGGTTATTGAATGTGGTTGCACATTAATATGGCATTAAATATGCAGTATATCACAGAAGGAATATGCACCTGAATGAGTTTAGGGGCAACCCACTGACACTGATTAGCCCATCCTTCATTGCACACCAATTCAATTTGCTGTGAATTTTAGTAGACACCAATGAGCCAATTTTCTCCTCATCTAGGGAGGCAGTTACAGACCGGGGACGGCAAGACAAATTCTAGAGGTGACTTTGTTCATAGCTGTGGATCCAACATGGTGACAGATGGTAATTTACCTTTCAATGGAGACTTAGGAGATGTTCAAAGTAACTTAGACTGCAAGGCTAACAGCTCTTACCGCTAAACTGTTTAATTGTCATCGAGTATCGGGTACATCATTGGGTATGTGTGATACTATTGTCCATATATTATGTACAGATGATTTGATAGAAATAATAGTGCCAAATAAAAGGCTCTGGGTTTTCAAAAACCATGCCTCCAATACCAACAAATGAACGTATCTGAATGTCAGAAAGTATAAGTATCTAAGGAGTTCTACAGTTTGATGGCCAATTTGCAAGCTACTTAAAATTCAATTTAGTTTACTAATAGGTTCTCAGCAGGGGACGTGTGGTCAGGGAAGGCAAGTGAGGCAGACCCTCACCTGTCATCATGACAAGGAAAACAAATAATAATGATAACATAAAAAAATATCAATATTTGTCCACTGATCTTTATGTATGACTAATTTTCAACAATTTTTTTAGTCAAAATCATTTAAATACCGGGGTGAGCACGAGGTGAGGCAGCAACGAGCCCAGCCATACCTCTGAATGTGCACTCCATCACAAGCTGGGTTGATACATGCAATTGGCCCGTGCCTGTTTCCGTATTGCTGCATGTCACTGATATAATGTTTGCATATATGTGCAAACCGCGGTGAAAAGACACAGGGTGAGGCAGATGATACTCTATAGCACTGGAAGGCGGCGTCCATGAGCCAACGGCTTGTTGATGCTCCTTTTACAAAGAAGCACCAAGTAAGAGTCAAATGTGCTGCCACGAGACTCAATATTAGCATCCACAATGCTAAGGTGAAGGAAAACTGAGAGATCCGGAAAGACCTCATTAATGCAACCTGCTTCCTAGCTAAACAGGAGTTGGCATTTCGAGGGAATGGGAGGACAAACTCCTCTAATTGCGGCAACTACATAGAACTATTAAATGCTTTTGCTGAGAAAGATGAAAGGTTAGCTAGACATTTGGAGACATCCACTGTGTTTTCTGGCTTGTCAAACAGAATACAGAATGATCTATTTGAAGCAGTTGGTGATGTGATTAGAAATGATAATAAAAGGGAGATTAATGCCGCCCCATTTGTTGCTGTAGAGGTAGAAGAGATAACAGATGTCACAAAAAAAGCACAGTTCTCTTTTGTGCTATGTAGCTAAAAGTGAAGTGGACTGTGAAGTGAAGGAAGGCGTTTCTGGGATTTGATGACATGTGTGATGATAGACGAGCCCCTGCTGTAGCTACGTATGTCTTTGAGTGTTGGGGAAATACAGCTGTGTTGAAAAGCTAGTAGCTCAAACCTATGACGGAGCTGCTGTGATGGTATGTTGTATTATATATTGTAACATATTTTCTTATCTTTACTTACTTTTATTACGTACCTTGAGAGAGAGAGATAGAGAGAGAGAAGAATGCTGTTACCCTTTTGGGTTTATATACAGTGGGGAAAATAAGTATTTGAACACCCTGCTATTTTGCTATTTCTTCCACTTAGAAATCATGGAGGGGTCTGAAATTTTCATCGTAGGTGCATGTCCACTGTGAGAGAGATAAACTAAAAAGAAAAATCCAGAAATCACAATGCATGATTTTTTAATGATTTATTTGTGTGATATAGTGGCAAATAAGTATTTGAACACCTGTGTGTCATCTAGAATTCTGACCCTGAAGGACCTGTTAGTCCGCCCATTAGAAGTCCACCTGCACTCCATGTATCATCCTTAATCAGATGCACCTGTTTGAAGTCGTTAGATGCATAAAGACACCTGTCCACCCCATACAATCAGCAAGACTTTAACTTGTAACATGGCGAAGACCAAAGAGCTGTCCAACGACACAAGAGAGAAAATTGTACACCTCCACAAGGCTGGAAAGGGCTACGGAGCAATTGCCAAGCAGCTTGGTGAAAAAAAGTCCACTGTTGGAGCAATCATTAGAAAATGGAAGAAGCTAAACATGACGGTTAATCTCAATCGGAGTGGAGCCCCATGCAAGATATCACCTCGTGGGGTCTCAATGATTCTGAGAAAGGTGAGGAATCAGCCCGGAACTACACGACAGGAGTTGGTCAATGACCTGAAAAGAACTGGGACCAACGTTTCCAAGGTTACTGTAGGTATTACACTAAGACGTCATGATTTGAAATCATGCATGGCACGAAAGGTTCCCCTGCTTAAATCAGCACATGTCAAGGCCCGTCTTAAGTTTGCATATGACCATTTGGATGATACAGAGGAGTCATGGGAGAAAGTTTTGTGGTCAGATGAGACCAAAATAGAACTTTTTGGTCATAATTCCACTAAGCGTGTTTGGAGGAAGAAGAATGAAGAGTACAATCCGAAGAACACCCTCTCTACTGTGAAGCATGGGGGTGGTAGCAACATGCTTTGGGGGTGTTTTTCTGCACATGGGACAGGACGAGTGCACTGCATTAAAGAGAGGATGACTGGGGCCGTGTATTGTGAGATTTTCGGGAACAACCTCCTTCCCTCAGTCAGAGCATTGAAGATGGGTCGTGGCTGGGTCTTCCAACACGACAACGACCCAAAGCACACAGCCAGGAAAACCAAGGACTGGCTCTGTAAGAAGCATATCAAGGTTCTAGCATGGCCCAGCCAGTCTCCAGACCTGAACCCAATCGAAAATCTTTGGAGGGAGCTCAAACTCCGTGTTTCTCAGCGACAGCCCAGAAACCTGACTGATCTAGAGAAGATCTGTGTGGAGGAGTGGGCCAGGATCCCTCCTGCAGTATGTGCAAACCTGGTGAAAAACTACAGGAAACGTTTGACCTCTGTAATAGCAAACAAAGGCTACTGTACCAAATATTAACATTCATTTTCTCAGGTGTTCAAATACTTATTTGCCGCTATATCACATAAATAAATCATTAAAAAATCATGCATTGTGATTTCTGGATTTTTCTTTTTAGTTTATCTCTCTCACAGTGGACATGCACCTACAATGACAGTTTCAGACCCCTCCATGATTTCTAATTGGGAGAAATAGCAAAATAGCAGGTTGTTCAAATACTTATTTTCCCCACTGTATTTGTAAATCTGACTCTGAAGAAGTCGGTGCCTCACCAACCATGAACCTCACCACACGTCACTGGTTCTCAGTAAGTAGCTGCTATTTTTAAAAGTACAATTTTACTAAATTGGGGTGCATCGTTAAAATTTTTTTAAGCGAGTAAATGTTTGAATGTTTGAACCCGCGACCTTCTTGCAGTGAGGCAACAGTGCTGCCCACTGTGCTGCTCCTGATCATTATGACCAAGGTTATGTTTAAACTCATGAACAGCTGGTGTGCCTCTGACAGAAGCACTGAATCCCGGAAACCAGGGAACTGCTGATCTCTGAAGGGTAATTATATTGTCTTTTTTTCCCGGCGATCAAAGTAAAATACATAAACACGATTTTCCCACATGATACAGTGTGGTCTTGGTGCCTAAATACTTCGTATTTATACAGCCACACACAGGTCAGAGCTGTCCAAACCAAGCTGGCTTCAGTCAGACACAAATCCTTGATGGAGGAGGAAAAATGAGCAGAACACATTGAGCTGTAAGGGAGTGTAAATCATTCACGTTTCAGGCCAGTGTGGGGATTAAAACCACTCAGTGTCCACCAGCTCACACCAGTCAAATCTCTTCCTCAAACACAGTCACAGAAGAATTTTAATTTCCTTGCACAGATGGTCCAGTAAAGTAGCCAAAACTTTTACTACGTTGTTTTTTTGGGTCCAAACGTTACACCGCGTATGAACATTCTGGCATGCCAATAAAGCACTGACATCACAAAGTGGCAGACTGCTTTCCAAGTGCTTCGCAGGGGGAGAAGTCCTCGTCGGGTAACTGGCATGAAGTACTCTGTTGTGCTCCGGTTTCTATGGAAATCCTCTCAGAGAATTATCTTATCGCCACATACAGAGTGCATCCTACAAACAGCTGCAACCCGTAGTTAATGCTTCTTTTCCTTAATTTGCAGCATGTTCTTTTCACGACTGAACTGAGTGGATCATTGTTTACGACAAAGGATTCTTATCTTCACATTAATCCACAACCTCTGTGCCTCTTTCAATAGGGAAAACAATCTGGCAACAGGGAACATCTCAACAACAAGGGGAAGATTCCACAGAGGGAGCAGGATTGAGAGTGTTCCCATTCACTGCAGCCAGAGCAGCATCATTGTAGTATCGATATTCATCTCCACAGTCGATAGATACCATCATGAATTTACCAGAGGATGTTTGTCCAGTCTTGGACTTGCTTGAACCCTGCTTAGCAACTTTGTTTGCCCTGTTCAACAAATGGCATGAGGGCACAGTTTAGCCCTCGAGACGCTTGGAACACTTTGCAGCTCGTCTAAGCACAGAGGGGACGCGTGTGTCAGCTCTTTTAAAATGCAATTGGTTTTTAATGGAGCAACTTGCGCGATAAATCAAGTAAAGGTTTATATAGAAACTATGCCGACCTGTAATACAATGGCTTTTCACGCATTAATGTTAACTGCCATGCCAAATGGAGGGCAGGGTTTTCAATCACGGGGAATAAGGTATAAGGTTGTTAGTGTATCACGAGTTTCAGTAAATCATAAACCAATTACATTAAAAAAAGACAGCTGGCTTGTTGCTAGGAGGCCGCTGGCTTTGGTTATTGTGTTATCAGCAGTGGTGCAATCTCATCATGTCAGAGCCTGTGACTGTACTCGCATGAATGCTGAAATCAATACTAAGTGAGTCTATAGAGCATAAATAAATAAATAGGGAAAAAAATAAACAGTGCTATAATTACACCGTCTACAATAGATTTCATATAATGGGATTCATGTGGCATTCAGAAACGAGAGAAAAGTTTAGCTTCCACTATTAATATTATGATTTTTGTTTTTTTGGAACTCTCAATCCATGACGAGTTCAACACCACAAAAACTCAAAATGCACATATCTATAGTGAATGTACTCATTTTGTGGTTAACAGTTTTAGTTTTCCGATGCTCCTGACCTGAAACTGAACTGAATTCCAATGAGCTCGTACTGGACCAAATTCAAGCTAATTTCCTCAGCTTGCCCACAACAGCGTCTCAGATAATTGCATGTGCCGGATGATAAGAGGCTGCTTTGAGTGATGAATATGAATCTCAGATCTTCTCATGTAGAAGCAAAATGTCCATGTTTAAGGCTCTGAGGGTGTGATCATTGTAATTAGAAGTTGCAGGCTTGATTAGAACATAATAAGAGTTGTGTTAAACATCATTAACAGAGTTGTTTCTTGTTTATACTCAATAATCCACTGTAGCTCAGTGCCCAAATATTCCTTTAGAGGCTGTGATAAAGTTCTTTAATTTTGTCATGTAATGAAAGCATTGTTTTGCATTAAAGTCTCTGAAAAAATAACTCAAAGAGGTCATGCCCTAGTGCCCGTGGACATTGGGAGAGAAATGATCTTGTGGTAGAAATGTTGATTCTTTTTTTTTTTTCTTTTTAATCAATGCAAAGTTGATAAGTGTATATAGGAAGAGACTTTTTTTCTTTGGAAATGGATCTTTGGGTGGGGAATGAATTGGCTACAGCATAAAAGACACACATAAAGTGGACTGTGTTTTGCCTCCTGCTGATTAAAAAAAAATCTGAAAAATATTTGTGGAACTTATCTACAGATGAACTCTGACAGTTTCCACATGGTGTTAACTATAACGTAAAAAACGCCCCTGTTGGGAATTAGTATCTCCTCACCTCGGTTAGAGTCCTGCTGGGCCAGAACACATGCTGCAGATCCATAATCAATCCATCCTGACTCTAATGACTGTGTGTGAATGTTGTGGTAATTATGTTTTTCCCCCAGACAGTACATGCCTCCATAACAGATGGAGTTACTGCAGCCATGGGACGCTTGAGCTCCTGTTTAAACAAATTAACCAAAGGCAAAAGCCTGAATGTTTTACTGTTCACTGCACAGAGGTGTTCATAAAACCATTCATATCAATGTTCCTGGGCCTGAGCTGCTTTCCAGTTTCTACCAGATGGTTGTGATCGGTCAGAGAGATGAATACATTCAGAGTATTATTGGTGACGGATAATGGTTGATTTTGGTCATAAAAGGTCCCTGCTAATCACAGCTTATTTGCACATGAAAGATTTCTAGAATCCGCAAGTCAGTAAGCAAACATGTTTTCATACAGTATAACGCTTTATTGATCTCACATTACAATTATTTGCACAAAGTGAGGAGTTTAGAGCGAGTCATATTTCTGACATACAAACAACAATAAAGTCGTATCACATCAGAATTTATAGGTACCGTATTTTCACGACTATAAGGCACACATTAAAGTCTTAGATTTTCTTCAAAATGTGCGGTGCGCCCTAATGTGCGGTGCGTCCTATGTATTTATGTAGGGGGAAGTGTAGGCATGGATTGTATATAAAAGAATGGGGATATGCATTATGCAGAACATCGTTGTTTTAACAACCCTGGAAATGGTAAAGAGATGCTTATAAAGCACAGTTTAAACTGGAAGCAATCAGCTACGCGGCTGAGTTTTCACGGACATAAGACAAGTGGCACGAGTTGGAGGAAACACTCAAGCAGTGGATCACCGAGCAGAGGATCACCGAGCAAAAAAACGAGTGAGAGAAGCATTTCAACGGTTACCATTCGACTAAAAGCAGTAAAGCTAGCAGAAGAAATAAATATTGAACATTTCAAGGTCCGTCTGTGCTTTCGTTTCGGTGTGATTACAGTAGCGCAGCAACTTCCAGCGGATTATAACACATCATTCCGTGGAGTGAGTAAGTGAGTCTGACATTGAAGAAAGTGAACCTGGCATGTTTGATGGAGATTTAGCTGCTGTTGGAATCAGAAACAGAGGATGAGGAATTTGATGGGTTTGATTGATGACGTTACCTGGCTCTATTTTTAAATATGCAAAATTGTGTGCTTGTTTTATCGGTGTGTTTTACCATATGCGCAATGATTATTAAATGTTCATACTTTGTAATCAATACTTAAATACCGCACAACCAAACTCAGTTTTGCTCCCACTCTATTTTTGTATATATCATTTTGTGTATATATCTATTACTCTATATAAAACACGCGCCCTATAGTTAGATACAGTAATGACACACAGAACTAAGAATGCACCTTTTAGAATGGTGGGCCTTATGGTTGTGAAAATACGGTATGTGCAAACATATTCATGCATATTTATGCATATTCAGTTTAAGAACATCGATTTTTGACGGTGCTATTAGACTTGACTATCTATTGGACTTGACTGTCCAGAAAACACTTTCTCAGCTGTTTTTTTCTCTTATGTTTATATAAAATAATTGAGTAATTGAATTTTCAATTTTTGACTAACAATTACTGAGTTTAAAAAAACAATTTGAAGCCAGTTAAGATGGTATCTAATATTTGAAGTTCTGAAGATTGAAGATCCAGAGAATGATTCACTCTGTGTCACATCCACTGAGTAATGGTCAGTTTATGAGTTGATACACCTCACGTGGTTGACATGGCAGGACATACTATTGTGACTGATGGTGATTACAGTGGCCTTGGTGAAGTGGTCACGTTGTTGGGACCAGTGGTACACTGCAAGGAGACACTCTGTGAAGGTCATGGGGCTGCAAATCTGTTCTGGAAGAAGATTAATCTTGATAAAGACTATACATTTACATAATTTGGATGAATATTTTACATTCCATACTTGTTCAATTTAATTTTCCTACAAGTCAGGCAAATACTCAATTCTTTTTTTCTGCTCTATATATTTATGTAATATACACACTTATATATAAAACTATTCCTACAACAAGCACTTAAGGATTGTAATTTTTAAGTAGTAAGTTGGGAAGATCATTAATGTTGAGCACAGATGGCAAATATTGCATTTGTTATAGAGTCAAATACTGTTACTGTACAATTTTTTAAGAAATAAAGAGAAGGATGCTGACTAGTGTAACTGCAACTCTGCGGCAGCATAATGGGAAAAAGTATTTTTGGGGAAAATTTGCATCAGTCATCAGTCAATAAAAATCTCTACAGCGGAGTTATTAAAAAGAGTTATGTGTAAAAACCAACGCGTATGCCTCAGAAACTATTGTCAGTAGAAAAAATGCAAACTGTGTAGGTTTTTATGAGTCTGATTAATGATTTTGTGGAGTCATAAAGTGGTTGATAATAAATTTCAATGACTGAATACAGATATCAATACTTTATAAAACCAAGTTAATATTTACCCACGAGGGCACTGTTAATTATGTCAAAACAGTAATCCTGAGCTGGCTGGAAACCATTTTCATTCAATTAAGTGTGAGCTTCTCTGAAAAATGAGCACATTCTTTTAAGTGAAGAATCCAGTACATGAACATGGATTTAGGTTTGGACAGTCGGCTCATGTCTCTTTATATCAAGCTGTTGTCAGATTATCAGTTAAAACAATTGAGTCATTAACCGTAAGGTCTCTCCTTAGAATTTATAGTTTAAAAATTGCAAACATCACAAAAAAGAAAACCACTTTCTTGGACAAATCTTATATCAGCTGATTATTTATTTTATATTTAATTTCAGGCATTAGATGATATCAATCAGTTAGTGACTGTTGCTCAGACATCTTGTTTTATGAGACAACTTTAATACTGTTTGTGAATATTCTTCTCAAAGGCAAATTAAGTCAACATTTTGTAGAATCAGACCATTTGTGTGTGTGTGTGTGTGTGTGTGTGTGTGTGTGTGTGTGTCTGTGTGTGTGTGCGTGTGTGTGCGCGTGTGTGTGTTTCCACTCAGCAAACAAATGTCCCTACCATAAATAAAAACAAACCTACTTCCCTGCGATAATAAACAGATGTTTATTTTTTGGGCCCAGTTTAGTTTCGGGAGAATAACGGCTCAAAGTTTTACTGAAACATTTCCCAGAGGTGGAGTTGCACATAGCAGAGCTAGTTAGTTTTTTCAGGCGTTTAGGCCTTTTGTTGATCCAAAAACTGAGCTTCAAATCACTGAAAACCAATCTGAAAGTCACAGTATGTGACAGAAAATGCATCAATGGCGTGTATGTGACCATTGTTTGCAGTTTGTCTGATTCCCTGTGAATAATTTCTGTTATTTCACTTGTCTTGCATACAAATGTCACTTTTAGAAGTAGCTTTGCTTCTCTTATAAGTTCACACAAGTGAACCTTGAAATTGCTTGTCTATTAAATTAACAGCCTATGTCATTTTTTGGCAAAAGTAAGTTATAATCATCTCTTGATGACACTGCCATTAAAAGCCACTTGTTTAATGTAGGACCAGGTAATGTAAGTTTGGGGTTTGCATTATACACCAGCTTTAAAGTTGCACTAGATTTCATGTTCTTTACATCACTTTCACAGAAACGTTGTTGTTGTGTATATCCACAGTCATCCACTATCAAGGCCTTTTTGATTGAAATGATAAAAATATAATATTCTCTGCATTTGATAAAGTGTTTCCAAAAATCTGAAACAATGCCTCAGGCCAATATTTAAATAGGGTAATGTTGTGTCATTCATTATCATATTTTTTCCAGGATTCTGATTGGCTGAGACATCTTCTTTTCCTCCACCTTGTTAAATATCTTCTCAGTTTTCGGCTTCTTCCTTCCTGCTAAAGCGAGCACACCAGGCTTTTGACACTGTTCATGAGACTTAAAACTTGAACATCTCGCTTCATGATCACCTTGCACCCAACGCTTGAGATGATGTTTGATGTTAGGTTGGCATACGTCTGGCTACTTTAGGACTCATTTAATCAGATGGAGGTGGAAGTTCCTCCTTCTAGAAAGAGGCAACAGGAGGAGCTTGTCTCTTAAAGTGGTTAACAGAGGGAAACAGAGAAATATGAGATGCTCTAACTCAAATTGAATTGCTTGGAGGAAGTTATGAATGGAGGAGCAGAGGAGAGATCTTCATTATGCATCCCTCCATCTGATAGAAAGTGCATTCTGTTTTATCACATTAGCTGTCTCCTCATATCAGCTTTAATTCAGGGATTCACTGTGATATATTTTATTCAGAAAAATATTTGGCTTCAACCAGAAAACGCTCACAAGACGTATGTCAGACAAAATTAGAGCAGTATGAGTTGCTGTAATTTTAAGTAGCTCATTAGTTCAGTAACTAAACGAATAAGCTACTATTTAGTAATTGGCTGTAACAACATTCCAAATGAAGTTAGAAAATGAGCTGTGATATATACAGAGAATACTCAAAGGTGGAACTAGGGCATTCAGTGTAATAATCAGCACAGACAGACCAGACAATTTTAATTCTCCTTAATCAAATTAACTCAAAATATTGCTAAACCCTGGATTAAACCAAACTAATATCTGCATACAAGATTATTAAATCTGCAATCTTCAGATATAATGGTCCTCCAACTGACATTTGATCAAATATTAGTTGATGAGTCTTTCATATTGAAATGTGGTTGATGGTGGTGATGTTTGAACAGCTTATAAATGTGTTGTCTGTATATATGTACAACTGACTCGTGGTTGTATTCTATGCTGTTACTTGGTCAGTTTTTAAATGATTAGATTTGGGTTTGGGAAGCATTTGCATTTTACAGTGTAGTGAAACTAGAATTGGGAATGAAAGGAGAAGATTCACCACCATATTCATCCAGATGACACACATTCAGTTGTATTCCTACAATGACAAACCAACCAACCTGAATGGTCGGCAGCAGGCTTTTTAAGTCTGATTTTTTTTCTTTATAACCTTCCTTGCTCTAATTGTAATGGTGATTTCACAGGTCCTTAACCCTCCATTGCACAGCATGGCCATTCCGTGCACATTCTTGTGTATCCCTTTCTTTCTAATTTTGGCCCAGAACACAGAGCATTATTTGGATCTGCTGCAACAAATGTGCCCCAGAGGTTCATAAGATTTTATCAGTGGATGTAAAAAGCATTGTAAACAGGATTTCCTGGTCATATGATATGATTATTTGTTTGTACTTCGAAATAAAAACACACAATTTTTTACAACTAAACAGTAAAACATGGAATTAATATCAATTTTTTTGATGATATTGAGCCAGTTGATTGTTTTATTTGGCAACACTATGCAATTCACACCCGTCCTTAAATCTTTGCACTGGCTTCCTGTCATGAGATAGATTTTTAAATATGACTATTAGTCTATAACATGCTAAATGGCCTTGGTCTTGGTTTACTTACAGTGGGGAAAATAAGTATTTGAACACCCTGCTATTTTGCTATTTCTCCCACTTAGAAATCATGGAGGGGTCTGAAATTTTCATCGTAGGTGCATGTCCACTGTGAGAGAGATAAACTAAAAAGAAAAATCCAGAAATCACAATGCATGATTTTTTAATGATTTATTTGTGTGATATAGCGGCAAATAAGTATTTGAACACCTGAGAAAATGAATGTTAATATTTGGTACAGTAGCCTTTGTTTGCTATTACAGAGGTCAAACGTTTCCTGTAGTTTTTCACCAGGTTTGCACATACTGCAGGAGGGATCCTGGCCCTATCCTCCACACAGATCTTCTCTAGATCAGTCAGGTTTCTGGGCTGTCGCTGAGAAACACGGAGTTTGAGCTCCCTCCAAAGATTTTCGATTGGGTTCAGGTCTGGAGACTGGCTGGGCCATGCTAGAACCTTGATATGCTTCTTACGGAGCCAGTCCTTGGTTTTCCTGGCTGTGTGCTTTGGGTCATTGTCGTTTTGGAAGACCCAGCCACGACCCATCTTCAATGCTCTGACTGAGGGAAGGAGGTTGTTCCCCAAAATCTCACAATACACGGCCCCAGTCATCCTCTCTTTAATGCAGTGCACTCGTCCTGTCCCATGTGCAGAAAAACACCCCCAAAGCATGATGCTACCACCCCCATGCTTCACAGTAGGGATGGTGTTCTTCGGATTGTACTCTTCATTCTTCTTCCTCCAAACACGCTTAGTGGAATTATGACCAAAAAGTTCTATTTTGGTCTCATCTGACCACAAAACTTTCTCCCATGACTCCTCTGTATCATCCAAATGGTCTTTGCAAACTTAAGACGGGCCTTGACATGTGCTGATTTAGGCAGGGGAACCTTTCGTGCCATGCATGATTTCAAATCATGACGTCTTAGTGTATTACTTACAGTTACCTTGGAAACGTTGGTCCCAGTTCTTTTCAGGTCATTGACCAACTCCTGTCGTGTAGTTCCGTGCTGATTCCTCACCTTTCTTAGAATCATTGAGACCCCACGAGGTGATATCTTGCATGGGGCTCCACTCCGATTGAGATTGACCGTCATGTTTAGCTTCTTCCATTTCCTAATGATTGCTCCAACAGTGGACCTTTTTTCACCAAGCTGCTTGGCAATTGCTCCGTAGCCCTTTCCAGCCTTGTGGAGGTGTACAATTTTCTCTCTTGTGTCGTTGGACAGCTCTTTGGTCTTCGTCATGTTACAAGTTAAAGTCTTGCTGATTGTATGGGGTGGACAGGTGTTTTTATGCAGCTAAAGTCTTCAAACAGGTGCATCTGATTAAGGATGATACATGGAGTGCAGGGGACTTCTAATGGGCGGACTAACAGGTCCTTCAGGGTCAGAATTCTAGATGACACACAGGTGTTCAAATACTTATTTGCCGCTTTATCACACAAATAAATCATTAAAAAATCATGCATTGTGATTTCTGGATTTTTCTTTTTAGTTTATCTCTCTCACAGTGGACATGCACCTACGATGAAAATTTCAGACCCCTCCATGATTTCTAAGTGGGATAAATAGCGAAATAGCAGGGTGTTCAAATACTTATTTTCCCCACTGTATATGAAATATCCAGACTCCTCAGGTTATCTGAGACAGGTTTACTCAGCTTTCCCAGGACCAAAGGCAAAGTGAAGCAGGTTTTAGTGTCTTCGCTCTCCACCTCTAAAACAAGCTTCCTGAATAATTGAGGTCTAATTAAACTGTCAGCTCATTTTAATTGGGGCTTAAAACATTATTGTTTACTGCGGCTAATTTAAAGGCATGACTTCAACGATTTCTTGCTTTTTTTTCCTTTCCCCTTTTTTTGCTGTCATTTGCCTTTGCCTTTAATGCCTTTCAAATGCATAGCAAATGTCATCCTAATTTTCAATGTGCTTCCATGCCATTGTAAAGCTCTTTAAACAACCTTGTGTCTGAACAGTACTGTATGAATAAACTTGCCTTGCTGTTCTGTGAAAGCAAATATCTTTAAAAAACAACTTTGTAAAAGAAAGAAAGACGGCTCTCCTTTAAGCTTTCATCATATTTTCTTCAGGACATCCAACAGGGTTACAGTGTATTTGGTTTATTTACCTTGCAAAAGAGCCTTTCATCAATATATGAAGAAAGGTTCAAACCAATATTTATCTACAGCAGCAAATTAGAAAAAGCATCAGTCATCATCAGTCAGTTCACATATGAACAGCAGCGTGAACGAAAGATGTTTTTCATCCAGCAATGTGCTCCTGGGCAAAATCAGCTGTGTCTTGTCAAAAAATGAATAATTCGACATCATAGTAGTTCCTTCAAAAGCGAGCCTGAATTTCAAAGGGGCTCTTCTGTCGACACTTTCCTTTATATACCACACGTGTAAAAGTTTGAACATTTCTATCAGGCTCTTCATCCACAGCTGTGTAGTAGAGCATTTCTGAAGTGCTGTTATATCCGTGCACATCACATGCTCAACAAGGAGCAGCACTGGCCTGTGAAGCTGCCGGCCAGGGTCAGGCGTTTTCAATCCCGTCTATATGGAGAGTAAGACCTGCATGGGTAATATGTGATTAGGGACTGAGTTCAGGTGCTGAAGGTTATTTGGTGCATTCGTAGCCTCGAGCTGCTGGGATTTTGCCATCATGAATTGCTCACATGGTCTGAGTGACCACGGGTCGGCACAAGCCCCCTCGAACGAAAATCAACTCCACAAACTGAAATAATTCTCCAGTTTCAGATGAACTGTGAAAGCAGTGAATAAAGTGTGAATTGTCTATCGGCTTAAAAAAACATACCAAATACTAGATGAAAAGTAGCACAGATGGTGCAGCTATCTGTATACATGTCATTACATTTCATGTTTTGCACCTGCAAACATATTCCCTGCCTTAAAATACACAGAGAATGACCAAAACAAATCATCTTCAACAGTTTTTTTTTTTCCATTTTTACTTGCAGATAATCGGTGCAGCCCTTCCGTGAATAAGAACTGACGTGATTTGAGGCTGTACTTATGCAAAGTGGTGCTTTGAGCTAAATGCTCACATTAGCATGCGAACATGTCCTAATTGGCAGTAACTACACGGTTAAGGTGAGGCTGATGGGAATGTTGTTAGGTTTTTATGTATTTGGTCATAATCAGCAACAGATTAAACATTAAGGCAGCTTGTCAGGTATTTCCATGCACAGTACAGTAGGTTCATGCACTTTAGGTCACTACTCTGAAAACATTACCCCTTTTGTATTGTAATTTGTGATCCAATTTCATTACATTAATGAATGTTCCTGAAATAAATACCTTTTTGTAAATTGTGTTTCCAAACTTACAACTTCCCCTGAAGTAGATTTACAAACTCGAAAAGCACTGTGAGAGCACAGACCTTTGTCGAGCATATTGTGACTCCCACCCAACATCGCAGTTGTCTGATTTTTAGTGAAACTAATAAAAATAATAACTCTCTCTCGTAGCCTAGTTAAGCCATGTTAACCCACTGACTGTTGTAGTCAGAACTGTGTGCGTCAGTATAATTGTTGCATTAGCTACCACGACATGGTGTTGTTTGGCGTGCACACTGCAATAGAAATGTCTTTTTTTTATTATTATTAATAATATGCATTATATTTCTTTGAGAGTAAGAATTGAGAATTGTATTTAATGCATTAATGCCGCACAGGATCCATTTCATTTTTTTGGTTACAATGCTGTGCATATTCCTTCAAACATGGAGAACCTTGTGCAAAACACGATGCACACATCATAGATCTGCAGATGCATATTAAATTTTTTTTTTTTTTTAAGTATGTCATAGAAAGTATAAGGCACCATTTAAAGTGAATACTATAAAATAAAGGAAATAAAAACTAACTGTAAAACGTGGTTAAAGATTACTCAGATATACAGTTGCTTTTCTGACATGAAATCATCTGCAGCATCGTGACTGCCTCAGCAGTTCATGGCAACATGGAAAGTCATGTAGATGTAGTCTAAGTCTTCTCTAAGTGTGTCTGGTGTCATATGCAATGAAAACAAGCTACCACCACCAGGTAGACCCAAACAATGGCACCTGTTTGGAGATTCATTTATCTCATTGTTAATAAACAACATGTAACTTATACCAAAATTTAATCATCTGTTCATGGTACGATTCCCAAAATTTTCTAACAACAACTTTTCTTTTAATTCGGCCAAAACTTTTTGAGGTATTTCGCTAACAAACAGACAAATGCCAGCTACAACATGACCCCCTTGACTGAGGCAATGACCACAAATGTAAGTAAAACGATGAACTACAAAACCTGTAGTTTTAACACAAACACTTCACATTATGTCTCAGCAGGGATCTTGTTTTCCATTGGCAGTTTCAGTGTAAATCTGCACCGCATGGGTTTAAACTAGTGATCCACGATATATCGGCCAACCGATATATATCGGCCGATATGTCACGTTTTTTAACTTATCGGTATCGGTCCGATATTAACAAATTCTGGCCGATATGTCAACAATGTGCAGAGTTAAACCGCTACAGTTATTTGGTTCACTGTCTGCGTGTCTCTCGGCGACGCGCTAAGCTAGCTGGTCCTAGCGGGCTCCTCCGTCACATCGCATCGCCCGAAAAGACAAAAAAAATGCGCGGAACGTTGCTCCGGGTGTCGGACGCCGTCCTGCCGCCTTCTCGTCGGCGGCCGCGGCGGAGGCCGCTGTCTTTTCGGGCGATGCGATGTGACGGAGGAGCCGCTAGGACCAGCTAGCTTAGCTTAGCGCGTCGCCGAGAGACACGCAGACAGTGACCCAACTAACTGTAGTGGTTTCTCCTAGCGGGCTGCTCCGTCACATCGCATCGCTCGAAAAGACAAAAAAAAAATGCGCGGAACGTTGCTCCGGGGTGTCGGACGCTGTCCTGCCGCCTTCTCGTCGCCGGCCGCCCCCTCCTCCGCCGCGGCCGCCGACGTCGCCGCCTTCGCGGAGCTCCATCGGGTCCGCTCCGCCGTACTTCCTCTAACCACATGACAGAGTTTTACAGTGAGCCTTCCTTTAAATAAAGAGCACTGTTGTGCTTTTCAAATGTACAGTGTTTTTTTCTGGTCTGTACTAAATTTGTGACACTACAGAAATTTTTTTCTTTACATATATCGATATCGGCAAATATCGGTATCGGCAGTGACTGCCGATATGTATATCGGATATCGATATCGGCCGAAATTTTCACATCGGTGCATCCCTAGTTTAAACCATCTGCACCATGTAGTAGAGACACTGTAGGTCACAGAGTGAAGTAAAAATCCACCTGTACGGAACATGCACTACCTAACTGCTAATTTATTTGTTCCTCTGGCCTTTTTGTAGGAATAGTGACAATGTTTTATTACAGATGGCATTATGCTGTCTCCACGCTTGCTTCATCAACCTTTAGTAAAGCACCTCACCTGGAAAAGGTCACACAGTGAAAATGGAAAGGGAGAGCCGACTGGAGGGCCGAATATAAATGTGATTGATCGTGCATCTGCACTTGAACGTTTCAGGTTGTACAATAGAACTAGTCGCAGCGGCCCTACTAATGATTTACTGCCCAAGCTGACTTAATGCACCATGGAATTTTATTGCCACATGAAGAGCAGTATTTTTGACCTATAATAGAAGGCAAAAGAAAAAAGAGGGATGAGCTGGTAATTTATGACACTCTCACACTGGAGTGGAAGAAGTTATGAAACAAATCATGTCTAAATATGCTTCCTCTGGCCCGTAACAAACTCTCCTCTTCTGCTCCACTCATGCAAGAGACTCCTAATAGCATAGTAAATTGATGTTGTCAAATGTGGTCAAGAATGCAAATTCAGCACTGATAGTGTGTGTGTCCTCCATCTTTGTAAAGTGGCTCTTCTTCATCATCGTGTCCGTGCAGTAAACACCTCTTTATGTAACGCAAATCGATCAAGATCTTAAGAGTCACTAGGTTAATGTAGAGAATGCGTCATGTGAAACATTTATTATTCTGTTGAGCTGGCTCAAGCTGCACCGCCTCTTTAATATTCAAACCGTGCTTTTACATGGACACCACTTTCACAGCAATATATTGAATTACTTGCTTCCCATGTGTCTATAATCAACAAACCTATTTATTATAGTTATCGCTGCTGTCTTTCTGGATTCTTACTCAAAGGTCCCATATCATACAGGTTTGAGTGCCCCTAATAATGATATATTTGCAAATTAAAATGCAAACATTTACTTTGGTGTAGTTTTACAAAGCTGGCTCAAGCGCCTTGGTCCAGAAAAGCACAGGTCTGTTATACGAATATTTATGGCACTCTCTACTTATTAGGTGAAATTAATAGCCACTGGCAGGTAGCTACTGTATGACATCACAAAGTCAAGGAAGTAAATACAAGCTGTAAAAATGGCAAAGTAAGCAGGCTGTGTTCAATTCTCCATTTTTCTGTGCCCAGTTTTAATATAAACTGCTCGACCTTATCTAGAGCTTACACACACACACACACAAACACACATTAAAGTGTTTATTTTCTTGCATGTTATGCATAATGTGCTTTGATTGACATCTAAATATAGAAATCACTTTAACCCTTGTGCTTTCAGACTAAAAGCGTTTCTGACTGAAGTTATTTTATTGTTTTATTTATTTATAATCTATTTATTTCAAATATATTTGTTAATATAGATAGTATTACTTCTATTTTAATTCTTTTCCAACCATGTTAGATGTGTAATGGTGAAAGCGGAGCATGTTGTATTCAAATACATAATCAGTTACACCATGTTTATTCATTACCTTAAGTTTCAAGGACATTGCAAATACTGTGATAATCACCTGTACAGTTTCCTTGTAGTGGAGATGATGGATTCTGTGACAGAAAAATATGTCCCGGATCAGAAGGTCTACATGTGTACAGAATTATTTTGACTCCTGTCAGCATAAATAAAATATGAGCAACACAGTGGTGCAGTGGGTAGCACTGCTGCATCACAGCAAGAAGGTCGCAGGTTCAAGGCCTCAAGCTGGGATGTGTTTGTGTTGGTGTGGGTTTCTTAGGTTAGTTGGATTGTCTCCACCAGACCCCTGTGATGCCATTGTAGAATAAGCGAGTAAAGAAAATGGATTGACATTCTACTGCACTATTGGATTGGCTGAAAATGAATTTGGTGAAAGGAAAAACTGGACATGCTGTCATAATGTTGCAGAGCACATTATGTAGCTACCACAACAAATTTAAGACCTCCGCAGATCTGTCTGTTGCAGTAGAGGTCCTCATAACTCAGAGTTGCTATAGGTCCGCGCATTCTGCTTTATGCCGCTGACTCAACTCTACAAGCTGCATGTCTGGCAGACACATCCACCATTTAACTTAACTCCAATTCTCACAGTGTGTTTACTGGGAAGGTGGTCTAATGTTGAACAAATGATTAGGTTTAATGCCAACATTTTTTTTTTCATGCTCAGTGCCAACATTTTTCAACAAAATTCAACATTCCAACATATTTTGGTATATGGGACAATACCAAAGCTCGCACTTCATGTACCAGTAACCCTAAAAATCTTGCTACCAGATAGTTAAGCTCTGTTAAAAATGTTTTTAGAAAATCTAAAACTAGTTTTATATTGTAGGTGGATTAAATATTAAGTATGTTTTTCTTTTTCAGCTATACCATTTGACACTGTAAAAAATCTCCCAAAATAGTGATTTTTCTATAAAGGAATGAAACAAATGGACTTTTAATTAAGAAAACACACTATGTACATTTTGAGATACTTAATGAATGCTTCTTGAACTGCATGTCATAATTTGACCCATATATCTGCAAATGTACTTTTCTGTTGTTGAGGAATGCAGGTTCTTGGTTTTTTGGTCGATTACAGTTGTTTTTGTCCCAGGAAATCGACAATTTAAGGTAGTGATGCCTGGTTCTTACTGGCTCTGAGCCTCTGTTGCTCCACCTATATTGCTCTTCTGACAATCCGTTGGGGCATCCAGTCAAGATGTGAAAGTCACCTTGACCTTGTCATTAATAGTGTGCACAGAGTTGTTACTGTAAGCTCAGGTGTTTAATTAGTTCACCCCTGAAATGTGCCGAGTGAGAAGCGAAGTGTGGGTGGAGCCCACTTTTGTTCACCTGGGGAAACGCTGGCATTCAAAACACAATGACCCTGATTACCAATTGTTCCTGCTCACGTCTCGCCTGGAAAAACATTTCAATTACATGTCAGAGAATAAAAGTGGCATCAGGTGACCTACCTGTGTGGGGGGGAAGTGGAGGAACATGGAGAGCAGATCGTCATTGTTTATGGGCCATCAGTGACTCAGTGGAATATTCCCTTTGTTACCTTTCGGCATTAGAACTGATTTAATTATTCATCACACCTAAAACATTGTGCCACATGGGAAGACATCATTCTTGTCATGTGATCGCCTCGTCGAATTATATCTTTACAGGTTTAAATTCAGCATTTGTATGCAGTAGTGGCTGACACAGTGGTGCAGTGGGTAGCGCTGTTGCCTCACAGAAAGAAGGTTGGAGTGGATGTTCAGGTCCTTAGTTTGGGACCTTTCTGTGTGGAGTTTCCATGTTCTTCCCATGTCTGTGTGGGTTGTATCTGGGTCCCCTGGCTTCCTCACGTAGTCTAAAAACATGCTGAGATTGCACGCCTGTCTGTCCTGGAAGAGGGATTCCTTCGCTGTTTCTCTTCCTGAGGGTTCTTCCACTTTTTTCCCCCCTTTTTAAAGGTTTTTTTTTGGGAGTTTTACCTTGTATGATGGACATGGGATGCGGTTTTGCTTTTGTACGAACTGAAAAGCCCATTGGGGCAAATCTGCAATTTGTTATTCTGGGCTATACAAATAAATTGAATTGAATGGAGATTAATTTAAGACCATTAATTGCCTGTAGGTGCTAGTGAATAGTGTGTGGCTAATGATATGCTGGTGGCTAATGGTATCTGGGGTGGATTCCTGCCTCTCAATTGTAATGTGTTGGGATTGGCTCCAGCAGACCCCAATGACCCTAATGAGGAATAAGCAGGTTAAAAATTACTTTATGAAATTGCACTTTACACTGTGAAGAAATCAGATTTTTGACTTCAACTGAGTGCCTCCAATGTACTTCTAGACCACCCTCTGCATTCCTACTAAGCTGCACAGTCACTGCTTTTATCCCCTTTTTCTTTTTTGCTCCATCACTGATGAGCACCTGACCAACTACGAACCAACTGCAGCACTCACAATTTTTCTTCATGAAATGACTGTGTTTTAAAGATAAAAGCATGTCCACGCTCGGATTTTAATTGGAAATCTTTTCCATTTCCTTCCAGGAACATTTTTATTGCGGTGAATACACGTGTGCCGGCCAGCCGCTCGTCATTTGTTACACGTGTTGTTGGGCTTGTTCACGTCTGTCTTCGCTCTGACAGGGAAAACGTGTCTGCATGTTGTTTTAAGGGCTGTTTTCTTTCCAGCACTTCTGGATTCAGTTTGAGTTACAACTTAATTTTATTCTCTTTGATGTTTTCCATGGCCAGCCGTTCCTCGCCCAAACATCAAGCATTTTTATTCGCCTGCGATTAAATCATGTTGATGTGTGTCTTTACACATGTATATTGTATGGGATGCTAACCCATCAAAGAAGACTGTAGACAACAATGGACCATAAATCTACAGCTGATGGAAATGTGACAGCATAAGTGTGTGACAGCAGGTGTGTGTGTGATGGAGTCAAGTACGCTTCTCATCTGCCAGCACAGATGTTGCTATTGTTATTTTTTTCATGCCAAAGCGACATGAATTCAATTTTAAACTGTGAACTACTTTATAGAATATTGGCAAAGAAAATCTATAAAAACAACCTAAGTTTGGAGTTTTATTACCAGAGCTGAGCAGGGAATATTTATGGAGCTACATTTGGAAATATTCCTATAATCACTGGCCAAAGTCAGCAGGGTGAAGTGTCTGTGTTTCATCTCAACCTTAGAAAAAGGTCCATCAAGTTTAAAGTGGAAACATCAGGAAACTATAATCATGCAGTATTCTAATATATATCATATGGTTTAATTTTATTTAACGGTAATCAAATGGTATATTGTCTGCTGCTTTGCCATGTGCTGAACTCAGAAAACATCGTGAACACTGTGGATTCTAGTTTTGTCAGAAGAAAAAGTGAACCGCTGAAATGTCAGGGAGCCTGTAGTTAGACCTGCCCTTTTCACATCGAGGCCTTGAATTACAACTTTGAATTCTGAAAATGTAACTGATATATATATTTTTTTCATCCGAGGAAGAGAAATCCATCAGAAGTTGTTGTCTGTTGATGATCAGACTTAGCGTTCATGCAGGGCAGAATCATGTACATCCCAAGATGAGCTTTAAGAAGGCCTGAAAAAAATAGTCAGCCAGTCCAAATACCTTGTGACATATGATAATATATATAATAGGAATATTACGGATATCTGACAAATAACAGGAAACAAGAGACTGAGTACATAATGTATATTTCAGACAATTCCACATCCATGTATCTGCTATTGTGGTAACTATGGTAACCACATGAGCTGCATCAGTCTAAGCTGTAGTGACTCCTACCACTCATCTATTGTGTATGAACATCTGCCATCAAATACACATACTAAAATACAATTTTACTTAAGGAAAGGTCGACATTATCAGATACAAGAAATGTCCATTTTACTGCACAGCTGCCTGGTTAATACCACATAGTTATTCTTCTCACACCGTGTACAAAATAAATGTCTTACAGTAAGAAGATATGAGAATGACTTAAAGGGTAAACCATATTTTGAGGAATCTGCCACTGACATTTCTGTTGCTATTTGTTTTTTTTATTCAATTGATTTTTGGAAATATGTTTTATTGAATGATTTTGATTGACTACTCAATAACACTTTGTCTTGTTTTTCTAGTTCTGTTTATTATTTGTTTTCTGTTAGCCAGCTGTCTGGAGCGTGTCTTATTTGTTTTATTCCTCATTGGTATTTTATAAAAAAAGCTGAAACCACTAGGTCTTGTGTCCTTGGCAAAGAGTGTGCGTGTTATGGCTCTGCATCAGGATAATTTCCCTCATCACCACACCATCATCAAAGGAGAAAATGTCTCTCCTGAGTACCTTATTTCAGAAATGGAACAAAATGCAATTTTATTTTTTTTGGCACAAGACCATCTGAGCTTCCTTTCTTTGCTTTTAAAGTCAAGGAGGACTTTGTTGAAATCAAATCAACGCTTCAGAATCCACCCAAATGTATGATTTTACAGTATAAAACTGCCAAAGACTAACAGTTAAAGTAAGACAAGTTAATTTATTAATCACAGCAGGTAAAAAGTGCTGTAAATTCTATTCAGATGTTATGTTTTCTGTACAGCCAACAATCCTTTGCTATTCATCTCTGTGGCAAATGGCTGCTGTAGTGTTTTATCAGTAGTTTTAACCTGAATTATGCATAGGACAACTTCTCCTATCAAATTGGTTGTAAATGATATTGTCACTTCTATGGATGAAAGGAAACTCTGTGCTTCTGTTTTTGCCTAATCAAAACTGATTGATACGGTTGTTCGTTCTCTGCTTCTCCATAAACGATTTAACATTCGGCTTTGGTTTATTTGCTTGTAGATAGTTTCAGAATTACCTCACAGAAATAAGACCCTTCAGAAGTCTTGTCAGTAACAAAACTTGTCCCACAAGGATCTTATTAATATAGATGACATTACCTCTGCACTTGTTAATTGTAACGCTCACTTCTGTCACCTGCATACCTCTATGCTGATGACACTGATTTGTAGTGTTCTGTAGACATTATACAATGTGCAATTATGAACCTGCAGCTCTACTTCACTGCTCTCCAAAAACAATTGTTGACCCTAAATTAGTTCTTAACACAGGAAAACAAAGTACATGCTTTTTTTTTTCCCTAGAGCCAGAGGCATTGATCCTAGCAGTCTGCACCTATCAGGACTGAATGGTTGCCGTACTGAATCTGAGTCTCAGAATACAAATACCTTGATATTTGGCTCGATGATTTATTTATGTTGAAACATAACATTTATAAACTGAAAAGAAAAAAATACTCTTTTTATCAGTACTTAATTATGGTGACTTACTCTATAGACATACTCTTTAATCAGTTTATCACTCAGATCAGATCCATTACTGGTGATCCCTACAATACCCACCACTGCTCTTTGTACTGTATAATAACATTGGCACAACCTCCCTTGCACTGAGGTGAGATAAACACCTTTATCGTTTTATTCACAAAGCCCTTACTGGACACTTAACATTGCATTAACCAACTAACCAAACCTGTTGAGCTGACTATCTCTCACTTCAAGTCCTGCAAGGTCACTCTGAACTCCACAAAACTGCATTTAGTTACTGTGTACCAACTACATGGAACCATCTGCAGAACATATTCATCATTGACTTTTTCATTCAAATTAGACATTTTAGGTCATCATATTTCATGTTGTATCGTGTATATTTTCTATGTTGTACTGTATATTTTCACAGTGCACCTTGAAATTATTGCAAATGAGGGAAACCTCAATGACCCTTGAGGTTCTAATGAATTCAAAAAATTGATTTGTTGTCTTAATGTTGCGTATGTGCGAAATGAATAATGAGTGATTGGGGCGTCACGTGGGAATGGGTTACATGCAGTATAAGATATCTGAAATATGGATTATAATTGCAGATGTCAAACCTCTATACATGTAGGATGAGTTTTCTTTGGTTCAGCTCTGTATGCTAGCTTTGGTGACTTTAAGATTAGGATTTTGCAACAGCATGCAGGACATACCAGGATACCAGTCAAAAGTTTGACTTTCTGAAACAACTTTTTGAATATTTGACTGGTTCAGTTTACTATCTTCATTGTTCCATTTGGGGAAATTGATTTGCATCAGGCTAAAACACAATATCACAATACAAATCTACAACTAAAAGACATATGAGGGACATGGAAGTTCCTGCTTCTGTTGCTTTTTAGTCTCCGTGCCCTCAGTCTACAGCCAGAGAGAAGAGTCTCAAACTCACAGTGGAGTAGGTGACCAGTGCATTCTAATATAGACCTCCCCATTCAGAGGACTGGTCACATAGATCACTGACTGAGGGGTCTGTGGGAAGCCTGTCACTTTGTCCACTATCTTCACAATGTGGCTCAGTTTATTTTTGTCCATTATATTGTTTGACATGCTGAGGTTCTAAACATGATTAAGGGTCATGTATATTTATATTGACAGAATATGACAAGCAACATGAGCATGCACAGGTTTCATGCACCAAGAATGGTGCGCTGGCCTTTGCTATGCTCTGCGTCAAGTGTCAGAGCAAAGTGTGTGAGCAAAGATCACTACATTTCCATGTTTCTTGTACTTGGTGCTAAAATTGGCACCAGCACAGCATGACCCCTGCCCCCATGTCCTTTGCGTACATGCATGGAAATGGTTAAAGCTGAAAATTGCCCCTTGTTTCTCATTATTAACCTCCATCTGCTAAGTTGATTCAATAGCCATTTTTTTTTACAGAGTAATCAATAATTTGCCATATGCCGTATGCTGCCTCAGTAAATAAGCTGTCAATAGTGCGAAACATGGAGGAGATGGATGCAGCAGTGAGGTTGAGTGAGAGCGAATATTTCCCTCCTCCTGACCCTGTCGGGGTGAGGAATGACGTGGGAATCGTATCATTTATTCATGCTCGTGAATAGACTGTGTTGTGGATAGAACAGGCAAAGCAGGCTATGTTCTCTTTCTCTCTCTCTCTCTCTCACTCACACACACACACACACACACACACACAGACACAACCAGACACACACACAGTCAGGCTTAGTCTCAATCTGATGCTTCATTTGTTTCCCAGAAGAAGAAAAAGAAATTCATCATCCCGTAAGAACAAAAAACATCCCATCCGGATCACATACAGTAAAAGTTGCAGCCTCCTGCCCCCCCTGTCCTCCCAGATGAGTCTGACCCTTGGTCATTCAAAAGCTGTGACTCAGCCAGCAAAGAAGCCCATTACCGGATAGTGAGGCCACAGAAGCAGTGACTCATGTTTTGTTGAACAAATTGACAGCTGAGAGGTTTTTTTTAAGAAGGAAGAAAAAAGGGAGAGTTTGCACAAAAAGATGTCTGTTTACAGCTGTTGATACAGATACCTGAAGTCAGTGTAGCTCTGTATAAGGTTTTATTTATCATAGGAAAGATATATATGCATTATTCTGTAAATACAGGCTGGAGTCATTCAAGTAGGTCAGCATTTTAAAATGAAATTTACTATAGCTTCACATAATGTGTGTGTGTCTATTTAAATTCTGATTTATTGTATGCGTTGGTGCCATAGACCTCAATTGTTGAAACAATATTAAAAACATAGTCAATAAACCACATCACTGTACTAGCTTCATCTTATTTTTAACTTTAATTTATTCAGTCGTGTGTGTGTGTATATATATATATATATATATATATATATATATATATACACACACACACTTTTCTGACATAGCATCATTACACTGTATCTAATAGCATAATTCAGGAGTGTTTCAACAGAAGTCTACAGACTGTTGAGTCATATTAAAGGGAAACTGTCAAACTTAAACAAATGTGCATTTTCAGGTCAATGACCTCCTGGGTATAAACTGTTTAACATAACTCACCACTTCCTAGATCAACAGCCACTGCGGTTGCTGAACAGCAGCATAAGTGACATTATTCAAAATCAATGCAGGATTAATTATGTTCTTTCCCGTTTCCAGAAAACACAGCGTGGGTGAGAGGATTGATACCCTTTCAGACATGTAATTATCGTTTTCTGCACACCTGACATTAGCGATAGAAGCCTTAAAGTAAAACATCTTTGTTGTTTTCAACCTAAAACTAGATGTCCTCAACACAGTGCATTGCTTTTGTTATTTCAAACCTGGACTCTAAATTAACATTGTCACTCTATCTTTACTTTCTTGGAAAGTTCTTCTTTCCTTCTTTTATGAGTTATACTCCATGATGTGTTGAATCCACCCGTGTTTGCATCTTTTTTTTTTTAATTAGTCTGTGTTTACAGTGTCAGTGTGTGAGGGCTGACAGGGCTGACATTAAGGGCTGCAGGGACCTTTTACAGCGAGCAGCAGACACTGCTGACAAAATTAACATCAATGTGGACATCCATTAAGTTATATAACACGACAGGTGAGGTGTTAAGACTCTGAAGTTCAGCCACATTGCAGTCATTTTCAGTCTAATTTTGCTTTCTTATTCAATCAACAGCTTTGGTTTACTCCACGTTTAGGAACCAAGACCATAAAATACATTTAAAACGAACATTATTTAGCTTCTGTGATGAGAACACACAAGAAGTAGAGATTATGACGGTAGTCATTCTTCACTTTAACGCCTACATATTCTTGGATACAGATTACATAGTGGTTTAATTATCCACAAAACTGCTTCATGAACCTTGCAATAACCAGCAGTAATTATTATGTGTAATAAAAGGCACGCTACACACGTCATGCTCTTGCCTCTTAGTCTCAGGCCCCTTACCTAAAACAAACAGGTAAATGTGGTTAATGGGTTCAGGGACCTCTCATTGTCAACTGCCCCTGCTTGATCAAATTCAGATTTACTTCACTGAGCAGATCCTGGAATATAGATTATTTATAGTTATAGTTATCTAGGGGTGTGCTGTAGAAAATAAACCATACACACAGAGGAGGTAAGAATGAATTTGATGATTTGCAGGTGGAAAAAAAATTTCTCGGTCATAATTGGCCTAAATGTAAGAGTTTTATCAAACCAGCACAGCGTACCTTCAGTAGCAGCTTTCCCCCTTTTAATCACATCACATTCATCAGTAAATGGAGTTTTCCTAGTTGTAATGGGATTGTAGACCAGACCATGTTTCTTCAAAAGATGAATGTGTTTACTAGAGGGTTTTTTAACATGGGTGGTGGGTCTCTTTAGGCAGGGGGCTTCAAACTGCTTCAGAGGAAGTTCAACAAATGGAAATAAGTAGAAACTACATGAGTTATCAAAAGGAAAGAATACAATATAATGTATGTGATTTGGTGTGTAAGTGTAATGTAAGTGATAGTTCATAGATACTGTACTTTTTGGTGAAATGTATTGTTTTTCCCACTTTTACAGAATCGGGCATTAAGAAAGTCCTCATTAAGTCAAGTAGGGATATTAAGCTGTCTTGGCTCAATGTTGAGTATCTATGGGATACAGTAACAGAATCATGATCCCATAGGCATTCAGGAAGTGAGCAAAACTAGGGAAATAAACAAAATGGTGGGAGTGGGGGCGCCTTTTTCCTGAGGGGAGACAAACAGTCTGATACCCACGGAAACCCCATTAGAGACAATTATTTTTGTTAACATGCAGCCATCATTTCAACACTGTTTAGGAAACTCCTCTATATTGTCTGAAGTCTTCGCTAACCAATCCAAATAATCAGAATCGGGTGTCGCTTCAATCACTTCCATGTCCTCCAAACTTCATTTTGCCTTCAGATCAGCTGATGAACAGAGCTGAGAGCTTCATGGGATGAGTTTCCATGGCTGAGTCCCTGCATCTAAACCGCACATAACCAAGTGTAATGCAGTGTCAGATACAGAGATTTTTAAAAGTGGTCCCAGAAACATGCTGTACATAAGGCTTGTATAAGTACTCGAAGAGCATCTATATTTGAACTCACAGCAGAGGAAAAAAAGTCTTAACTTCAAGTAGTGAAGGTCTAGTAGACGGCATATATGTGTAAAATAGTTGATGAAAACAAACCCTGGGTTAGAAAAACTAGAAAAATTAGCAGCTTTGACAATCTCAAGATCGCGCTGCCTCTAATTGTGATTTTCGACCTAAAGTGATAGATTGTTGAGGCCTGTCTAGATGTCTTTTGACCAGCTGCTGACTTTTCAGTTTACTGGGTCATTTATTGATCTCAAAATATAAATACAAGCCTTCTTTTCAAAATATTTGCATCAGAAAATGCATCTTTTTTGTTTTTTCTTCTCAATAGAAAATTCCAGACTGGCTGTCAGAGGCAAGGGCAGCTCATCTCTATTATTTTAGATTCTATTATATGTATGACGATATGTAGTCATGTGTAGTCTTTACCTGTTGAAGTGAGAAATTAACCGGTCATCCGCTGTAATCACTCTCTGGTGTCATCTATCTGGTATAATAGTGCTCACAGAGTCACGTGGCCGTGCTGTAACCTGTAAGTGAAAATGTCAAACGGTTGCCGCTTGTTTCCATTTCTGAGGTCGCCGGCAGTGACACAGCGGTTTTCCCTTCAGGCTCCAGCTCTCTTTCTGCAGATTTGCTTATAATCGTGTCATCTCTATCTTCAGATGGGACAGAGAACAGGAGCGGATGTGATTCTTTTCCTTTAAACAATAGTGCAAGAATTTGAAACGTGAATCAGAGTCCCAACTCAACATACACTTGATGTTTATATTGAAAATGTTTGCTGTTATTGTGTTGTTTAGACTGGTGCATGTCATTTGGCAGTAAATGTAAAATCAGTTGTATCTTAAGGGGAAAAAAAAGTATCCACGACATGACGCCTCACACTTGTACTCAGTTCTGTCAACAGGGGAGACATTTAATCTGTGTTTGAAACTGATCTGATAGACACATCCTCCAAAGAAAAGGATTTGTCTGTGTGAAGGAAGCTGGCAGCATTGGGGGGGAGACCTGTGCTGAATGATGTTTTCCCACCAGACACACAGCCTGACAAGATATCACAGCGTGATTTAAGTCTGGAAGTGTTCCGAGCTGAATCCCAAACGCCTCAGGAGCAGCTCCTCCGGTCTTATCTCCATTTTTACCACCTTAAATCATCCAATCCGCTAACTGGACATGTCAGGGTTCATTAAGTCCAGGGAGGCGGCGTCAGCGTCAGCCTGAGCTTGCAAATTCAAACCTGCTTTGGCAGAGCCAGGCGGGATGGTAGGGCTTACAATCAAATCTGAATAGCTGATGCAGACGCTCATCAGAGGTGGAAAATCCATTACATGGGTGTAGGTAACAGGAAATTAAAGCTGGTACTCAGCCAAAACCTTAAAGATGATAATTGGTTTTCTAAAGAGAACCGAAACTCCCCGCGGAAACGTTATTGATGGGCTGGTCATTAGGACGGCAACTAGCTCATTTCTATCAGCTAAAATCCCAGCGTGCAGGCCACCGCTATCCAGGCTAAATTGAATGTGGCGTATTGACTGGCCCCGGCTACAGATGCTGAGCTCACAATTACTCCGCTCATGTTTATACAGGAGGACGCTTCAGAGGAAGTGGAAGACACACAGACTTGTACTGCAAACTCATTTTAATGGATTTGTCGGTTACATAAATGACATTGATCATGCTCCGTCCCAAATGAAGTGTGTACTTGAGCAGCGCTGTGTGATGCATGACTAAAGGGGATTGCCTGAGTAAAAGCTCTTCCTTCTGCATGAGTCCTGACCTGGGAGGAATTTAGAGATTTGTCATTGACCCAAAAGCTTCGACTTGAGATCAACAACACATCAAGCTTTTGACTTGTTGCTATGAAAAAAAAAAAGGAAAGAAAGATAGTCATTGCTGGAAATTGTACTCCAAATAAGGCAAGAGCATGTGTACACCAAACTCTATTATTCTAATATCCTTATTAATCTCAAACACAAGCAGTCAGTTTCCTCTCCTCTTTAACTAATCACACACAATATTAACTTAGTCAAATAAAACATATGCTTTGCATGTAATTGCACATATATAATTGTAGTTGTTGAATATGAATATTATTTGTTCTTTGTGGTATAAGGATATTCATGGACTTTTGAACTTTAGGTGGCAGCATGATCTCTGTCAGACTGGTTAGTCTGCATTTCTAATATATAATGTATTCTCATTAATACATGGATACAGTACAATTCACAGAGCAAAATATGCAAGTAAGAATTAGGAAATAAGGCAAGTTATAGATACACACTACAGCTGCAAATGCACTAAGAACATAATAATTGAGAAAACTTAATTGGAAGGCAGGTTATGTGCATCAAACGAGAATACAGTCTGAAATATACGGTTGTTGTTGCTAGATTACATGGAAATATGTTTGGTGTGTGCGCGTGTGTTTTCTTTGCAGAACCTCGTTCAGTATCAGACTTGACAGAACAGGATTTTTGTGTCACTTTGCTCCATTAAAGCCCTCCTCACAAAGCACAGACAAACATAAAAACAAAGCAAAAACCTGTATGAGATAAATAAGATTACAACCGGTGTTCTAGTAAAATATGCATCAATAAGATTCCCAAGTAAAAATTTTGTTAATTATTCACAAATAGCATGTTTTGTATTTTTTTTCCAAGAACAAGTTGTTCCCTGATGGGTGGATCGATGCTCTTCCTGTATTGAACTGATGTGCCGTACGTTGATCTGCAGTGATCTAAAACTCCAGTCTTCATTCTGACCTCAGCTTCGAGGCGCCCTGAAGACGTTTCACTTCTTCTTTGGATGCTGTTAAAAGACGAGAGGCAGAAGGAAAAGTGACTGAATGAAAACAATTGATACAGAAAACATTGAATATTGAAACAATCAATACTCAGTAGGATTCACATCCCGAGATAATCTACAGACAACCGCTAACTTGTTAAAATCCTGAAACTCCTGATAATGGGGCAGCATTGAGTTTTTTTTATATGTATTGTGTGAGAAAATCAGATATGGCACTAAATAAACTACTTTAATCCTTAGTAAAACACAGGGTTACTGTTACAGTATAAATATATATCAAATCCACATCAATGCAATCAGAAATGTTGTAATATCAGTAGTAGGGCTGCAAACTTTTTTGATATTTAATTTAGATTTAAGATGTTTGTGCAATTATTTAATCGGGTCCTTTATAATATCAGTACAGATTATTTTAATCATGCTCTAATGATCCTCAGTTTGATTTCTAGGATTTTATTGACAATGTGTTCTATAAACTCTTATCCTAATAGATTCATTAATAAGTGAATCACAATGGTAGATTCTTTTTGCAATAGTCTAATTTTATTAGGTCCATCACAGCAACATAAATAAACATAGTCACCTCACGTTTCACCAGGTTTAAGTGCATAACCTTTGTGGTTGTAGCGATATTCCATATTTATTATCATTCATAGCAGGAAGACTGAAAAACAGGCCTGGGCCTTAAGTGTTTTTTAACAACATGCTACAATACAAAAGGGCAAACAAAGAAATTATTATTCTTTCCTCTTTGTTGGATGAGCCAAGATGCAATAGAAGAAAAAGTCAAAAGCAGATTATGAACGACCCACCGCAGAGAAAACACGTCACAAAAACAACACACGTAGCTTTTCATTGTAACAATATTATACAATAATACCCACATAATATAACGTTCTTACTGCCAGGTCTGTGGTTCAAAACTGACCTCAGGATGAGGACACTGGACCGGAAATGTGTCCGCCCACCCCACCTAACCTGCCGTCCCAGCCAATTAAACGCTTCACCCATCAGAGGTGCCTTTTCCCCGGGACTACAGACAGTCATTAGAGATATCTGTTTCCATTTAATTTCCATTTGCAACAGATAGGCAGGAGAGGAAACATTATCTGGATTCATGAGGAAGAGGAATAGCAGGCAAGCCCTGCAGGAGACTGTTGCACGGGGTGGCAAACCAGACTTTTAGGAAATTCTAATTCCCTACTGACGGTAATACACTAGATGCTGGTGAATCATCCAATAGCAGCTACACGGAATGCAGCATCCTGCATTTGTTTCTGCTCCTTTTTTTCTCCTTCATGCATTTTATAAAAATCGGCAAGGAATCCTGACCGAAAACCGTTCATACAAAGATTCAATCCAAGAGCAGAGCAGTGAAGAAGACAGAAATGGGGGGGGGGAAAAACAAAAAACTCAGATGTCACCATCAGCCATCCGTGGGGACTGAGATGTGATGCCAGATCTGAGAAGCAATGGTGCACAGCACTGCATGGAGGTGAGGGAGGGGGGGCAGACTTGAAAAGGGCTTCTGGGAACACGGCCGTACATGGGATGAATCATCTGTCCCTCTAATAAGAAACACTTTTAAAATGTTTCCACAAGGAAAACACAAGATGAAAAAGAATGCGGCTAATAAATCAACCTCATGCATTTTGCACAGAAGAAATGAGGCTGTAGGAGTGTTTGTGTGAATGTATAAACATGGTTCCAAACGTCACTGGGGCAACAGTTGCTGAGCGAGTGCAAGTGGAAGACCATCCTCAGCATGCTGCTTTAGAGAGAGCCTCTGATCCAGGCTGCAGCAGATACAGAAACCTCCGCCTATGAAGCCATCACAGTGAATGATAGATCTGACCACGCAGCAGGGAGAGGGGGTTTATGGGATGGGTGAGTACGGCCACAGCATGAAACCGCTGCATACGTAACTCAATCCTGGTCTGCAACCCTTCCTGGCCTGGCTCTCCCTAAATGTTCCCAAGACGTTTCCCACTTTTTTGCCTGGCGATTTGTCTTCATTAGGACAGACGTGGCCAATTCTGTACCACAATAGGCCAAGTAAATAATAAATACAAATCCAGTAGGGTTTACATTTGGGAATTATAATTTTTTTTTTTGCCCTGCTTGGAAATCACCAGAGCAGGTCACACCTCACGTGACATCTTGCTCCCCTTTGTGATTAAGTATAACCTTGTACTTTTTTAAAAAGCACACAGAGCCACAGGTCCATTTATTCTCAGATTAATCATTAGCCACACGTGTGCCGCCTGGATCAGGATGAATGTGAAGCCACGGCTTCAAAAACACATCAATATGATAACAGGGAAGCTTATCTGTGGACATACTCAAACTGGCATGCTGCAGAATGATTAAAAAACATAAGAGTTTTCTGTGGTAGGAAATGTAACAATAGTATATTGTAGAAAGTGAGATTTTAGACTGTACTTTGATTATATGAAGTTCTCTCTCTCTTTATATATGTGTGTATGTGTATATCTGTCAGTGAAAAATTGTGGTTGGAAGGATTATGTGTAACCTTTTAAACTACAGTTTTAGGAAGAATTCAGGTCTCTCAATTTTTTATTTTATTTTTTTTACAAAAATCACAATTGTGTGCTTTTTTAGAGAACTTGACACAAAATGTGAACAAGTGTAGCCTAAAATCAATGAGGAATCTTAAATATTTAATCCACCTAGAATATAAAGCAAGTTGATAGAATGAGCATTTAATTTTCTCACACTTTTTTTGTGTAGAGTGTAAAACTAAACTACCTGGCGCCAAGTTTGTATAGAGATCGAGTGCACCTGTGAATCATTCTCCAACTTCCACCACTACGAGGTGATGTATTATCAATGTGAAGCTGTCACTTAGCCTCCTCTGTTAAAGCTGAAATACAGCAAACTGGCAGCTTTCACCAAGTCACACCACGCTGGACGTCATTGATTAGCAAAGCATTGATCAAAAAGACGGACATTGGGATGGTTTAAAGACAGCCGTAAACAGCAGTAACAGAGCGGGGCTGCAGCGTCTGCTGCACTATTGAAGGCTTCCAGGGCATCTTGGGTCAGTCTTTATCTATAAAAAGTCAGACAACAAGCTCTCTCCCTGATCACTTGATCTGATTAATAAACACCATAGATAAGATGAACTTTCTCAGACCACTTTGACAAATTTTGGTGCTGATTTTCCGTGATAAGAATCCACATTTGGTGTTGGGTGTGGGACACTCACAGCAGCATTCAACGCTTGTTCCAGGTCTTCAATGATATCGGCCTCGTCCTCCAGTCCCACTGAGAGACGGATCAGCGTGTCACTGATCCCCAGGACACTTCTCTCATTCTCTGGCACTGATGCGTGAGTCATAATTGCCCTGGATTATGAGGGAGGACAGTGTTGGTTAGAATATGAGCCTTATGCTCAGAAAACATCCAGAGGTTATAATAGAGATTAGAACGGAGGCATCCTAAAGGACATGAAGTGTCTCAGTTGAAGTTACATTTGAAACAGACTGAAAGTTTTTTTTTTCCTAATCTCTACTGCCCCCTAGTGGTGCCATCTGTTATATTACAACTTAGGCTTCAGTGAATAAATTCATTTTAGGGCTGATAAAGACCAAGTGCTATACTAAAAGAATTTACTGTAATTCTAATAGTAATATTCTGCATGGATACTTACGGGTGTTCTGCTAAACTTTCGTAACCACCAAGACTCTCAGCTATCGCAAACATCTGAAATAAGAAAAGAGAATTTGTAAAGTGTTATACTGTATAGTGCAGTAAAGTTGCTAGAGTGTGCAAATGAGTCAAAATATTAGAGGATTTAAAAAAAAAGTCACAAAGAAGGAAAATAATTGCAAAAGTGACACAAGCTGGGTAACATCTTTAGTGAAACCTAAAATCTAAAAACAGATGAAATCATCTTGTTTTTTGGTACAATGAGTTAAAGATATGAATTATCTTATCCCACTGGTAACTAATTTAGCTTTTTGCTTGATTTTAGTCAATTTAATCGTATTGAAGAAATGTTTTGTTTCCATGAAACACCAATTGGCCCTAATCAGAAAAACAAATTGAAATAAAATAAATCATCTGCCAGTGGGATAAGATAATTCTACTCAAGATTGGACTAATTGTACCAAACAAGATATTTTCAGTTAGGGTCAGACTCACTAAGATTTGTTTTTGCAGCGTTTTTCTTTTATTTGGTGATTTGGTTGATGTTCAGACATAACAGCGTATGTGTTACTCTCAGCAGAACACAATCTGCTCTCAGCCAATTACCAATAATAAGACATGACTGAATAAAATAGAGTCCAATAGACTGGGGAAAACTCCGTTGTCAAGGTGAATAACTGAAATGATTTTGGCACACACCCAAAAGATGTCTGTGTAGATTCTCACTCATCCAGGTCATTGTAGTGTCAAAGGAGTTACTTGTAAGCAACTGGACTTCTTCTTGTAGCTTGAAGACGTTTCACCTTCATAGATGGACATAGATGGCCTCCTTCACTCCCCTCTCAGACCTTCTTAGACAAGGAGGACAGGTGGTTTGAGAGGGGAGTGAAGGAGGCCATCTATGTCCATTTAGGAAGACCAACTTTAAACAGGAGGAGGTGGGTTACGTCATAATCTATCTGCTACACACCATCCTTCTTTGAGATCTTATCCCAGGAAGTTTTAACTGCTCTTCACCATCAGAGCAGGACTCATTCATTGGATCATGTAACCACATTGACTCTCACTCCACTTCACATCTTAAAGTGTGACTTATGCAACCATTGTTATGAGAGTGCTGTTTACAGTTGCATGCAGTGATCCAGAGATATAGCTCCTGGTTGAAGCCTGAAGAAGCCTCCTGGATGGGAGGTGAAATGTCTTCAAGCTACAATAAAAAGTCCATTTGCTTACAAGTAACTCCATTGACACACACTCAAAGGCTATCTTCGACCCATCAAATATTTAAAAAAGGATTATTGAGTAATTACACCCCTGAAGCTTCACGTCTGTGTGACTAAAATTCCTGTTTGTTTGTTTAAAAGTATTCTTCTTGTGCTAACACACACACGCACGCACCCAATCCAACTAGTTAATGCCTGTTTGGTTAAAATAAATAAAAACTGCCAAATTACTTTGAGGTTACTGAGGAAGGCGGTGGCGTGCTCCAGATTCCCCTTAATGTAGAAAGTGATCATCCCCGGACATCCGGTGCATTGTCGTTTCATCACTTCATACTGGGGGTGAGAGGGCAAGCCTACAACATGGTTGGGTGGAAGAAAAGAAAGAGGGGGGGAAAAAACAATACGGGAATAACCAGTCAGTCAAGATTGCAAAGCCTCTAATGACTGCATAGCGAACATGACCAGACATAAAGAAAGGTGTGCAGGCTTGAATACGGCGGGCAGGACAAAGCAGAGCAAGATTATTCATGTTTTTACACTAATGTGCTTATCTTGGGACTTTTTGCTGTACTTGGGTAGCGTCCTTGAAAGTGTGTCAAAGCGCACATTCCTGCGTCCCCCACAGGGAGTTTAAGACGTTTTAAAACCTTATTAATACCACATAGAATGAAATGTATTACCCATTTCACGCTAATACTGGTCAAAGTATAAAAGTATGCTGGAATACCAGGAGGAACGATATGGTTTGGAATTAGCATTATCCTTTTAAGACCACAGATACTCTGTATTCACTCCAGACCTACTGGGAGTCCTTTATTCAGTCTGTGGCCAGCCATTAGAGCCAGATAAATACAGGGGTTAAAGAGGAACGGGAGATGGGTTAGTGACATTTGAGAGCTGCTTATTTGTGAATGATTAGGAAAAACTAACAATAAAATGAAAGAGGAGAACGGTTGAAGTCTGAACTGAATTGGGCATTTAGAAATCTTTTCTTCATGGCTTCTTTGTTGCTGAAAATCTGAGTAATTTAAATGAAAAAGTGACGAATTAATTATGTTGAGTTGAAAGTTACAAGACTGAAAATGCTGAATTATCGCAACACTGCCTCTTAGGCAACGTGAACTTAAATAACCCGCATAAGAATCTAAACAGTAGCAAATCTGTTATCAGAGCAGTTAATCATTTCTAACATCCATATACTATGAATTTACAAAGGTCACTACAGGCATTTGTGTTACAAGTTGTATAGAAATTTCAGGCATATGCTGGCATGATAAGATCAGGAAACGGTAACAGTTATGTGGGTCATATAGCGGCTTTATTTGCCTGGGAAGATGACACGCTCCACTCGGGGGTCGGCCTCCAGGAACTTGGCGACAGCCATGGCGTTCTTGAAGTGGCGCTCCATTCGCAGATGTAGCGTCTTCAGGCCGCGGTTACACAGGAAGCAGTCGAAGGGAGACGGGACTCCACCCAGCGCTTAACGAAAGAAACAAAAACATGTTACAAAGCGCCCCAAAACCCTGAAGTAGACGAAAAACATACCAAAATTTAATTCTGAGCAGGTTTTTTTGGTCCAGTCCTTTGGCCTCAGGAACATGTTTTGGTTGTTTAATGAGTGAATGTAGGTCGAGTTCATTAATCAGTGTCAGAGCAAGACAGTAAATGAATATTTTAAGTTACTTTCAGAGTCTGATGTTTAACTAGTCCAAAGGACAAGTCTGGTTTTAAAATCAACTATTTCTTCAGTCTATTAAATTTATGTCTGCTGATTTTCAGAGTTGGATGTTAATTTTTAACTTTTTTTGATTCTGCGGAACAGGTTGAAGCTGGCACAGACTAAATGCATTTTTTGTTGTTTCTTTTTTTAAGCAAATTAAGTCCAAGTAGGAGATTTCTTTTTATTTATACATCATTAAACTGGGTTTGAAATTTTCATTTCCAGTGGACTGACTAATGGAACCAGCACTCGTCTGCCATATAGCTGATGAAATCTACAGAGGCTGAAACTTGGAAAAATCGGATGAGACTGATGGGTCTAATCATCATAATAATGATCTGACAAATGCAATTTTGCGGATGTGTACCAGGGGAAAAAAAACAGAAGTAGCCGCATCATCCAACAGTGGTTGACTTTGTTCCTTCTTTCTACTCACCGTTCTGCAGAAACTTCAGTCTGTCATGCAGATCTTCCCTGTTTACTGAGACCAGCCCCATAACCACATCACTGTGACCTGCCAATCAAACGACAGGAGTAAAAGACCAATTGCATGTAAACAATTGTTAAAGCAACATTACTTATTCACAGAGATTGTGAACAAATCGGTAAAAGAATGCTGAGTTTTGAACTGTCAGACAGGGGCCCAGAGGAAGACCAAAGAGGAGGGTTATGGATGTAGTGAAAGAGGACATGCAGTTGGATGGTGTGAGAGAGTACACAGAAGACAGGATTAGAATGATTCACTGTGGCGACACCTGAAGGGTCTTGCACCAACATTGAAGATTTAGCTCATCTTGCATATAATTATTGAATTTTCAGCAACAAACAAGGCAAAAAGGACTTTCCGACAATAATAATAATTAATAGTGCACAGAGTCAGCATCAGTTTACAAAATATAAGAATCTCTCAAGAAAATGGCTCTGTGAGGGATTATATAAACTCTGGGTGCAGGTGTTTGTGTGTTAGGTTTTTGTTTTGGCTGAAGTTTCCCCTAATCTACATGCAGCCGGTCTTTGTCAGACTCAGGATCCTTGAGAAGTTACACCTCAGCCGTTCCCACGTCACCAGATGTTTGTGTGTGTGTGTGTGTGTGTGTGTACACACATAGGAAGGCTGACAGTTTGCCGTGTGCACTAGTGTTAACTTTATTATGAATGCAATGCTCGCTCAATTCTCTGTTGCATCTTTGTAAACTGTCTCTTATATTTAATCACATTTAAACAAAAGTGAAACAAAATGTGCTGTTGGAGGGTAGAACCTACCGTTCATGTATTTGGTGGCTGAATACATGCAGATATCAGCTCCCAAAGCCAAGGGGCGCTACAGGTGGGGACAAGACAAACACACACACACACACGCACCAGTTAATCGGGGCAACAGCTTTCCACATGAAGTGGAATTTGAGTGCAAAGGAAACCGTTAAAACCGACTTCAGAGTCAAAAGGGCGTGAACAGCACATCTGCTGCTCTCACCTGGAAATAGGCCGACATGAACGTATTGTCCACCACGACCACAATGTCTTTGTTGTGGTCGTGGACCAAGTCTGAGCAGGTCCTGATGTCGACCACCTTCATCGTGGGGTTGGTGGGTGTCTCGATCCACACCATCTGCACCGGGAGAGAGAGAACATTTAGGGTGACACAGGAAGGTGATGCAAACACACACAAGCTAAGACACAGGACACAGCTCAACTCAAGGCAAATTTCCCAGGAGCAGCAAATGCTGTTATTATAAAAGCTTAATTATAACGTCTCTGCACATCTGCTTCCAGTTTACACAAAGGATAAGGGCACGCCTAGATAACAGTCTGAACCAGGTGAAGGTTTACTTACTTTGGTGTTGGCCTTCAGGGCAGCCTTGAGCAATTCTGGCTTTGTACAATCGGCAAAAGACACCTCCAAACCCATTTCAGAGGCGACTCTTTGGAAGTAGCGGTTTGTGCCTTGCAATTAAAGAAAGAAGAAACTTAGCAACAGGTGTTTTAGTACTTTTGTTCATACATAACAGCAGTTTCATTTTGAGTGAGTTTTTTCCTCCAAGATGATGGGCACACCAGGGGCATCGGGTAGCATCTGACAGGAGGGCAACTCACCTCCGTACACATCATCCATGCAGACAATCCCATCTCCTGACTTGAGCATGTGAGTGATGGTTACTGTGGCTGCCAGCCCCGAGGCCAGAGCCAGGCCTGCGGGGGAAAACAAACAAGGTTAATAGGACAAATGAGCCTTTCTATAAGATTTTGTCTGAGGAAACTTCACTGTGAAATGCTTGGCTTCCCCACTTTAGATACAGCTCAGTCTTAAGTCTTACTTACAATACTTGGCTCCATCCAGAGCTGCTACGGCCTTCTCCAGACAGTTTCTTGTAGGGTTTCCACTCCGGCTGTATTCAAACCCCTATGTAAAAATAGAATCACTTCAGTGACCAAAATCCAGGTCTTCAGCATGCTGTATTGTACTCAAAAACCTTAAGAATGCAGACAGGATGTTTAAAGAACAGAATTTCACTGTAGTAGCCATTTCAACCAGGAGGACTAAAACTATGCCTAAAATGCAGCAGAACTTGTCAGTCAGTCATTTTCTATACTCACTCACACACATACTCTGCTTATGTGCAGTTAAATGAAGCATGTTTTTGGACTGTGGGAGGAAGCCAGCCACACACACACATGCAAACACACAGAAAGGTGCCACCCAAAGGTCTCCAACCTAACCAGACCATTTCACACTTGTATTAACTTGCCACTAATACATAGTTTGCGTAATATTGGATTATTGGTTATTAGACATGTGCATGTTTAAATTCACTCTGACACTGGAGAGTGAGAACCGGCACTAAGAAACCATTGAATGTGTTTTAACAGACTGCAGGAATGTCTGCTGAAAAAAAAAAAGCCTGATTAGTTGACAAAAACTATCTTGAAAAGCATTGACTATCACTTTCCTTATAAAAGCCTGAAATTCTTCTTGCACTCTACCTGATATTTATGTCCTTTTAGATTTTTTAGTTTACTTAAACTATACTAGGACTGGGTGATAGAGACAAAATTAAAGATCACATTGTGTTTGTCTCTTCTAATTCCATGTCCGATTTCTAATTTATTAATCTTACCTCTTTTCTTATTATAAGTAGATTTTATGTTTGATCCCATGTTTCTTTTTTAATATCAATTTTATATAACTCAATGGATGTAAGTTCTCTGTTATAGAGGACACTGACCTGCATTTCTTGTATGAAAGGTGCTATACTAATGAGTATTATTATTATTATTACAGGTGAATAAAGTTAATTCTTACATGAGCTCAGTGGCAGGACAGAAAAAAAAACAAATGAAACATTTGAAATACTATGGCAAGTACTTTGGCAGCAAAATCTAAAAATGTGTTTTCTAGAACCTTAAGAAAGTTTTTGATTCTATTAAAGTTTAAGCAAAGAGGATTGTATGCCCACACACATAATCATTGAAAGTAGGCATATATTTACCTAAATGATGTGGACATTGACATGTTACTGCTGTTGCCTGCAGTAATAAAGGAAGTGGAATGGCCTTGAAGCAAAGACATGTCTGGTTATCTCTATCTCTCTGGGAAAAAGACCATCTTAAACACATAGTAGCTAAGCAGATATGACATTGGCTAGTTGTTCCATTCACAGTTTATTTTTGTTAGCATAAACCAACAGCAGCAACTGTCTTCTATTCAACATAAAACATGAAACATGTATTCTGAACTTTCTATGAACGCTCTGCTTTGTGTGAAATGGAGGTATTGTGAGCTCAATCTGAATATTGTGGGCTCAAGCAGGTCTAGAAAATCAGGTCAGAAGGTCAGTAGATCAGCTGGGGCTTTGACTTTTGGCATTTCTTTATTTTCTTTAATTTAGGATCCCATTGAGCTGTATGATTACTCTATTTCTGTTTTTCTTTATTGCCAAATGTCAAGCTGAACTGCAGTTGCAAAGTAGAATCTTTGGTAAAACAGACCTTTACGTCATATTGATGTTAATTAACGAGGTGTGTATTAGAGGGTGATTTTCACACAATGAAAAAAATGAAGCTGTCACTCAAAAAAAAGAGAACTTATGAGCCAAGTAAAAGAGGAAATCCTGCAATCATTTTTTATTTGGAAGTGTAAATATACTTTATGTACTTAACTACTTGGTTAATCAAACACACTATATTTGTTATCATTCAATCGTTATACTGTGTACTCACAAGTTGAGATTGATTAATTAAAATTACTAACCTCCATTAAAGAAAACCTATTTTAATATACGTCATTACATAGCATGTTTATAGCCTTCCTGTGTGTCCATTCTTATTTGACAAACCTGTAAATCACAATTTGCGTATAGTATAGAATCGCATTATAGTAGTAGTATAGAATAGACAATAGAGCACTCTGTATACTGTACTGCTTTGTGTGTCCTCAGCTGACTTGGCTGCCTTGACGTTGCGATTTCTAAATGCGATTAATAAATTGTAGATAATTCTATTCACAGGCAACAGACAGCCTTAAAAAGCCTCATTATGACGTTATTATGCCTCAAATATCTCCCAACAATAAACCATGGCCGAATTCCTTATGATCTCTTTGATCCTCGTGCGCGATGACGCTGAACAGGACCCACATGACACGTGCACCCTCCTCACCCCCGCCTTGGACGACCAAAGGCGGATCGCGGCTCTGCGACCGGCTACTTACGGCGTGGTTCCCCGGTCCGTGCTGCTTGAACGTGGTGGAGAGGGAGATCGGCGGCACCACGGCCATGCACTTCCACTGCTCCGGCTCCTGGCCCACGTGAATGGCCTCGGTGGCGAACGACTTGAAAGCCGCGCGGAAGCCGTCGAACACATCGCTCTGCTCGCCGTGTGTGTGATTCCGTTCCATGGCGAAGCTTAGCCGGGGTGAGTGTGCATCACCGCTGTCTGCGGTGACGGGGGAAAACCATTTAACGGTGCCGTGCGCTGCGCATGTCGCCGTGCGCCAATCAGCGCCCATCAACAAGGAGCGGACGCCGCCGATTGGCTGTTCTTCGGGGGCGTCCATCCCACGTGAGCGTGCACGTTGTTTGCGTTCTTTCCGGGTGTGTGTACGCGCGCGTATGTGTGTCTTACGCGTGTGTAAGGGGCACACTGATGCAACGTTTCCTGTTGTTTGAGTCAGGTTCGGTACACACTTTATTTGCTTTAGTCTTGTTTTAACAAGCGTGTTACGGTGCTACACGAACTGAGTTTTACTGCGTGTTTACCGGTGAGAATTTAATTTATGTAATCAAACAAAGCGGAAATCCAAAGTAACACAAAATCTAAACTTCTCTTTTACTAACTTTGCGCAACACAGTGCAGGCACTTCTCCTCCACGGGGCATATTATCAGTCGTTATTGGATGATTTGGTGATTGAATTTTGCTCAAATTTCTTGTTCCTCGTGGCACACACACATACACACACACACACACACACACGCAACGAAGCTGTGTTTCCATTCTTGCGCCGCAGGGGGAGGAAGTGCTCTGCTATGGCTGCGACAAACAAGCCGGCAGATAGATATCCATCTGCTGCTTCACCCTGCCGGAAAACCACGCTCGTCTAGACTGATGATTGGTGAAAATAAAGAAAAAAGTTCCCACAAAATGACCGTGGCCATACAGATACAGTCAAATCTCATACATCTCGACTCGAGTCTGATAAGAGCATGCACTGGGAAACATAAACCATTAATCATAAACGGCGCTCTCGGTATTCAGAACACATGCATGTATTTTCTCCAGTAAAACGTGGATTATAAAGCAGACGACTTTTATTTTGAAATAAATAAGAAAACAGTAAAATATGTCTCGAAGTGTATCATCTTAGATGAAAAAAGCTCATCTACAGCATAATATTTAATATTTGAGAGCAACGCAAAAAACAATTAATACCACCAATTGCCACCATAAATGTACACACAAAAAAACAAAAAATGGTGAAAAATCATCACAATAATGCAAAAAAATCTTTAGAGCTCAAACCTTGATTATTTTTGCTATGTTTTTGTTAGGTAATTACAGTGTTATGTATTGTGGGTGAAATGTGAAGAAAAGCAGAAAAAAAAAAATCATATCCGCATCAGAGTTGTAGTTTTGTATATTTGTGTCAGCCTACTTGTCTACAGGATATAAAAAAGTGCAATCAAACAACAAATGATATTTGAAACAAATGACAACAGATTGATTAGTAATGAAAAGATTGACATGAATGTTATACAGAACATTTGTTCAAGTCTGCACTCTTTTTTTAGGCACATGAGAAAAAAAGGTTTATCATATTATTTTGCTGTCTTTTGTGGTTATGGTCAAAGACTATTTTTATGTTTTATTTATGTTGATGTTTTATCACATGTATATATTTATTGGGAACAAAATAATAAACCGAGAGCTGAATGGCCATCATGTTTATTTATCCTGTCTAGCTATAAGCCACGAGAAGACAGTAATTATCCATCTGTGTGACTGGAGCAGATGGTTTTAAAAAGTATACTAAAAACTTATCCTTCTTAGCTGTTTTCCTCAAGCATTGATGCAATATTTTTGTATGTGCTGCTCTGTGAATGCATGGGAGAATCAACATGTATTTGTAGGCTACAGCTATGTATAATTAGTAAATAGCACATGGCTATGATTTCTAATTGAAAAAAGTAACAAGTATATAGCGTTTGAAGTACATTTATTCAAGTTTACCATAATTAACTGCAGTTTTATCATATTTATGACTTGAATAATTTTATTTTGTCATACTTTATAATACATTTCTGATACTATAATTTTTTACGTTTCACTGCATTCATCTGACTGCTGGAATTTTATAACCAAAAGAGTGACTAACCTATAAAATATGAAACATTTGCTCCAAATAAATCTAACCAGCAGTTATATTGTGTAATTATCAGCAGCTGCCACTTTGAAACACTGCTTTCTGGTAGTGATAAAAATGTTAATAGAACGACAGTACCTAGCCCTTTAAATGTTAACTGCATTTTGTTGATAATACATAAGTCATAATCATCTAAAATTTGTACTGTTTGTACTTTACATTCAGAATAAAGTGACCCAACTGATTAAAAGAAGTTTTAGATTCTTCACTTAAAATTAAAGTGGTGGAACCATTGTGTAAAAACATTAAATTATTCAAAAATACAAATTCACACTCAGAAACTTGTACTTAAAAGCAAAAGCACAGATGTATTAAAGGATCCAAAGAAGTAATAGGCACAGCAGACATAATGATATGTAACAGTAGGGTAAACACAGATGTTCCTAAGAAATTATATGATTGAATTGAATGATGATAATTAAGGTTCCATTCCATTATTGTATCAGAGCTTTTCCATTGAGTCAACATGCACAATAGCACCACCAAGACTCTTTGTGACCTGAATTGAACCTTCACTTTTTATCATTGGTAACACCTTTGTTTATCTACCATTTACTTCAGTATGACTGCCAAAAACCCTATTATATTCTATTTTTTATGTTGAATGATTTTAACATAACAGTGGAGGATGACTTAGTTCTAACTGCTAAGTCAGAACTATTGGGTAGGATATTACCCAATAGTTCTACCCAATAGTTGGTTAGGATATTACAAAAGAAAAAAAGAGTTTTATAAAATATTTATTGTTCCCAAAGTAAATATACTGACCTGCTCACTGATTACAGTCTAACATTTTGTAAAATGGAATTAGTATCCAGTGGTGAAATGTTATGAAGTGATAAAATTTGCTGGAAACCAACTTAAAACTACATAATATGAGCATGACTTATGAGAACATAAATAAAATAGAAGAAAATCCTGGTTCAACATTTAGTTCACACGAATGAGTGATATATGAGCACAGTTAATAATTTTACAAAATTCGGACTGCTTGCTTTTCTACTAACAGCTTTTACTTCAAATGACTTCACATTTAATATCAGAAAATCACATTTAATACTTAAATAGTAGTACTATCTGATACTTTAAGACTTTTAATCAATTAATATACTAATGTACTATGCTAATATGACTTTTTAATTTTCTGGTGACACATTTGTACTTTAACTCAAATGTGTATTTCATATACCACCTCAATTCTGTAGAAAAGCTTAGTACCACTGTGTGTTGTAAGGGTAGATGACCGCTCATAACCTCCCTTAAACTCTCGCGATGCTACGAGGCGGAAGACAACCGCCGAATCTTCCGTACTACTCAACGGGAGCTGCTTACTGTATGTTGTGCACAGCAACCCTTTTGGTCGATAGGAGGAATGTGAGCAGTTTGTTTTTATAATTAACCGCTGAAAGGAGAGCCGCTAGTTGACCGACTTTTAAACGAAGTATCGCGTTTTTTAATTCGGCTGTCCGGTGGAGGAATAACGCTTTTTTATTTTATTTTTTTTAATGTTGTGCGATTCCCAGCGCTCGTGTGAAGACTTCCAACGGGCGAGTCGCAGCGGTTCGCCCGGAGGGTCATCGTCAGCGACGACACCCTCTGCTCCGGCAGCGTTCGACGGAGTAGAAAATGACCGGAGAGAAGGTCCGCTCCCTGCGCAAGGACCACAGGCCGAGCAAGGACGAGGATTTACTGGAGCCCGACGAGGAAGCCGCGACCGGGACCTTCACCGCGTCCAAGACGAACAAGAGCCGGGCGAGTAAAATCTTCAGCAACCACAAGTTAAACAAGTCCGCCGCCACACAGCAGCAGCAGCAGCAGCAGCAGCAGATCAATGCCAACACCAACACACTGTCAACAGCGGATGTCATCGATGACAACAACAAAAACCCCATTATCCGAACCGGGCAGGACTTTCCGGTGCACGAATGTGTGTTTAAAGGAGACGTCCGACGCTTGTCTTCGCTCATACGGACGCAGAATATCGCTCAGAAAGACGTCCATGGTGAGTCTGCCAGCTGCTCGTTAACATTAGAACCCCCCCGACCCTTATCCCACCTCACCCCACCCCAAAACCCATCACGATCCACTAATTTCAAAGTCCAGTGAAGCTTATTTTGGCTAATAGGCCACGGATAGGCGAGGCTTCTCCCTGCTGAGGCCTGCACCCTAACTTATTATGACTGATAACTAATAACCAGCATGAGAGACACATGTCCACTCCCTGCATGAACTTCACAGCGTCCATGTCCGTATACTACAAGTTATTGATCTGGGGCATTAGTGCTTTTTATGCTAATTTTTCAGAGCAATGGACTTAGTCAAACCTGCTCAGGTATGTCATCTTGTAATAAAAACTCATTATTAGTTGACTTGGGTGTGTTCACGCATGCAATAAATTTGACACTGGCTTAGTTTCTCACAACAGGACACAACAGTCTTCAGAATGACAAACAGTGAAAGTGTGTGACCTGTTTCTGTGAACTATGCCGGGTTAGAATACTGAGATCGATATTAAATGGTACATGCAGATTTTTAAAGGGGCTCATTGCAATCATTGGAAGTCCTGTATTGCCAGCAAACATTCTGCTGGGCAAAGTCTGCTCAGATAACAGCGCCATTTCCAAAGAAACCCTCCCACACACAGACACACACCCTCACAACAACAAGATTATTTTGTTCAGGCTCAAATGCAGAAACAAAAGACAGCCTGTACTTGTGCTCAGTGTCAGTGGCGGAATGTTGTCTCTCTTCAAATCACAGCGTTGGCAAGGTGTATCGTGACGAGGGTTGGCCTCTGGGTGGTGGAACTCAAACCCGTATTTCTGCTACCAGTCGTGATATGGGCTGGTTTGGCTGAGTGGCAGTGGTTTGTGTTTACTCACACACTCGTTCAGCTTCCACTGGAAGTGACGTCAGGTGAACCCGCTCAACTCAGCTTGTTGACTTTATTACCTGGCGGTACATTAAGAACACATTCACGGCTCTGTTATCCATGTTGTTCCTTTCATTGAACTAACAATTCATCATATTATATAAAAACACCAATGTGCTTATTAAAGAGTCACCACACAAGTCACCATATTTGCTCATATGGATATTATGGTCTGATGTCTTAAGCTTTGTGATGTACAAGGAATATAAATTCATGTTATTGTTGATTTTTATTTATATAACAATCAGCATCTAGCTATAAATATATTCTAATTGCATACCTAAACTTAAAAATATACCATTTCCTATTGTATAAATTAGAGAAAAGCCTAAAGCCTGGTGATGATTTGACCAATTGATCAATGGAGAAATTGTTCAGTGCTACATCATTTTAAGTACTTTCTACCACAGAAATGGTCCCACTTAAAACTTGCTTACACTGAGGGCTGTGGTGATCATTGTTTCTGGAGCACAGCCAAAGATTTGAGTAATACAACAATATAATTCACCTCCATTGGATTGGGTGGCAGAAACGTCAGAGATCTATATATCTCAAAACATGAGCGGGGGAAAGTGTCTGCATGACTAGACCCCCACCAGTGCCCTTTCTTTACAGTTGATCATAACATCCAGTGGGGCTCCTGCCCCTCTTTACACTGGATGCCTGCCCTCTCTTCCCCCTGGAAGAGGAGCTCCGAGGAGCTGACCGGGCACTTTGTCTTCCTCTCGATGGATTCCCCATTGCTTATGAGGCACATTTCACATCCTGGGAAGAAAACTGGTGCTTCTCCACAGCTGACGCAAATGTTATTTTCCCTGAATGCATTTCTTGTGCGCAGCAGTTACATTTGTTTCTGTAAATGAACCATGTCCCTGCCCATTAAAAGCTTATTTTGGAGGCGCAGTAGGGTAATATTACGGTTATATTGCATGTCATGGTAGGAATATACTGTACCTACTGTATAATTTAGAATTTATTGGGTTAGGCCTTCAAATTCAAACTTTTTTTTTTTTTGCATTGTGTCCACAAATTCTGTTTTGTTTCTTTCTTCAGGAAACACACCGCTGCATCTTGCTGTCATGATGGGCAACAAAGGTGAGTCATGTTAAAAGATGCATCTTCTAGTGGTTTATTACCCGCTGCTTGGGATTTAATCACTCTATGGAGCCTGTATGTTTTTTATGTGTATTGTTTATTTGCCTGTCATGTTGCTCTTGCATGAAAAAAGGGTCATTTTCGGCTCTCATGATATTTGCTTAAGGGCTTGAAATTAGTTTTCAGCAGGAGTCTCCCACACTGTGCTGAAGAGATCATTTAGTCTTGTTGTAGTTATTATAGTCAGTTTGAATCAGTAATGCAAAAGAAGCACAAAATGATGCTGTGGGATCTGTGTTGCATCATCGGTTTTCCAAGTAGTTTCCCCAACACGTTAGTTGTGTGTTTATGTAACACACCCTACAATAATATTCAGCTTAAATGTTTGTTTTTATACATGATGATTATGTCATGATTTACTGCATCAGGGCTTATAGACATTGCACTGGCTGGACTGAAAGCATGCACATAAAATATTTATGTGCTGCCCCTTTATGAGTCAATGCTATGCTTACATTTAATTTCGCAAGGAACCTGCAGAACATGCTATTGAAAAATTAATTCCCCCTTCTTTTTTCCAGCAGGCTCTCTGTAAACAATTCAAGGAAGGGGTTTACTCGTGCAGATCGCTCTCATTTGTGTAGCGTCTGTCATCGGAGCATAGGTTTCAATTGATTTCACATTTGCAAAAGTTGAATTCCTGTCGCCGGAGCGCAGGGCCTGCCACCAGCTATCGGAGATTCAGTTGAAGTGGAGTGGCGGATTGGAAGCAGTGGAATTGATTGTGATAATGAGGTTGCCTGTCTCCTGCTCGAGCTGCTGTCCTGTCTTCCAGAGATGCTCAGGCCAGACTACGGCATGAGATCATCGTCTGGGTGTGGCTGCCCTGTTGGGAAAAGACAAGCGGCTTTGTTTGTGTACATAGGCATACATGTGTTGACCAGACTCACAATGTCAGTGATGCATTTTAGGACTCTGTGAGATTAAAACCTCTTGTGCAGGTAGAAATCGGTTTCATCTATATATGAAAACTGTACAAAAGAGAGACCAAAAGTATTACAAAAAATGGCCTATAGCCAACATGATGCAATTCAGCCACAAATCATAACTCTTGTTTGTGGATCCGCAATAGCATGTATACAGATAAAGGAGCTTAGTTTCACACTCACGGGTGCAAGACTTAATTAAACTAAAACTAAACTAAAAACAGCTCTTGTATAAATCTGGCATGGCAACTCTAGACATCTTCCTAGAAATATTGGCTCACCTGCCTTGACTCGCATAAGAATTTAAGTGACATCAACTTGTTTGGGAAGGTTGTCCACAAAGGATTTTTGACAACATTTTTGTGGTCACACACTCATGTTGGATAAGGAGGCCTGACTGCCATTCATGTCTTTATGAACTTTACTTTGTGTACTGCGTGGTTGTTTGGATGGGTGAGCGAATACTTTGAAACAATATAATGTATTTAGTCTTTTGTGGAAGTGTATGATGTTATCTCTGGTGTTGGTGGATCAAATATATTACCACTGTACTTTCCTTTAGGGGTTGTAAAACAAAGCTTTGAATAAGCTACAAATCTGTGACTGAAGGACCCAAATAGTTTTAAAAATGATAATAAAACAACTATGAGAGACCTGGATAGTAAATATAGTGAATAAATGACACACATTATACACTGGACAATGGAGGCTTTTTCCACTAAATAAATACTTCAAAATCATGCTCTGCAATGAACCCTGAAAGCATTCTCTGGAAATGAAACGCTCTGAAAATTGAAACTTGCAGGAGTCTCAACGCCCCCTTTCGCTTCCACTTTTGGATTGACACGGCTGTCCGAGGTACCAGATGAAGCCATTTTTCTCTCCCGGTTTCCTGTGGCATCGTCTAAAAGGACAGAACATGACTACATTTCCTCCTGTCCAGTGGTTATGATATGTGATGCCGTGCCCACAAGCATAAAATCACAAGATAATTTAAATTAGTTTCAGAGATACAAGCGTGATGTTTAGAGCTAATGTGCCAATCTAGCTGGGTTACTTCCCCTGAAACGGCACACAACAAGGCCATGTTATTAGGTCATCACTAAAAAAGGAGCAGCCTATCACATAGAGAGAAGAGGAACTCTTGTCTTAGCTAAGATATGAGTCTCATTACGTATATTAATGTCAGTATTAGTCAGGGAGTAAATCATACCATGAATGGGTGATGTTAAAAGTTTTCTGTTTGCCTCAGAGATTGTGCGGTGTGATTGTTGCGACTCCTATTTAATTTGTTTGCCTCTGAGTCTGCATGATCGATGGTGAGGAAGTGAGTGGGAAAGCCATTTATTAGATGTCCTTAGGAGTGGATCAGAGTGTGTGGGGATGGTTGAGTCTTTTTTTTTTTTATTTTACAACCCACAGAGTTTCTTGACAAGTGCACCATCTGTAGTCAGTAGCCACTGCACCAAGTGTAACATACTAGCAATAGATTAGTACTTTATTTCTCCAGCCTGCACAGCCTTTCTTCCTGTTTTAAGTGTTTGCGTGTTGAGGCAACCATCTTCGACTTGTTCTACTATATGTTGTTTTATTTGTTATTTCTTTGCCAAATAAAACTGCATCATATTATATAGAGCTGAGACAGCTACACTTGTTTTGCTGAAATTACTGGATTTCAAGTGGCTGCATTGTGATATAATTATAATATTTTTTACGCTGATTGTACACATTTTTCAGCACTTGCAAAATAGAAGTATTTTAAGTAGAATTTACTTTAATTTTCCAATAAATTTATTAGGATGGAATTATCTTGGTATACTAAAATGAATTATGTAGATTCAGGCAATATAATAATTTTTAGTTCAATACTACATATATTAAATGTAATCTAATTAAACCTACGACAATGAACCAAACCAAATATTTTACTTATCTGAACATATGCAAAAGATGGGTTACTAATTACTTTTATTTTAGTAAAAATTGGCTTGTTTTAAGGAAGGGCAGTACATTCTAGAACTAATCAAAGAAAATAAGTTATTTTAATAACACATAACATTCAACAATTACAAGGGGTTAACATATTTTTTCAGTGTAGTCAATAAATAAATATATATAATAGTAATATATATGTATACTCTATTATATAATATAATATAATATATGTATACTTTTGTAGGAGGGCATTTTACACCTGTGTTATATGCTGTGTGTAGCAGAAAGATGAAATGTGGGATAGACAGATGCATGATGGTCCCCAGCTGGACGCAGTGACTCATGTACGTTGAAGTCAGCGGTTGTGCAGCCCGGGACACATGGCGTGGCTGTTCTTTCTATGGTTATGTAATATAAATCTGCTAAATGTTGTAATTATTATTACACAATCATTGGATTTAGCAGTGTGATATATAGGTCAAAGGCTATCTGTGCTCTGTTATCAGCTGCTGCTTCCCTGAGCCGAGGCACGGAATGAACTGATGCGGAAACACAGAGGTTTTGCCGTTTTGTTTGCAGATGTGAGGCTCTTTGTGTGGCACCGCGCAGCGACAACCACCCTGGCGCCAAAGCAGCTTCTTTATTTGATTAAAACATGTAATATGAGTCAATCTGTCTGACAATAATCAGAATACAGCGTGAATGCTCTGGGTATGGCCTTTTATATTTCTCTCTAACTACACTCTCGGGATAGCCACACTCCAATTTGTTTCTGTTTGTTTACAGTGTTTAATTAGGAGGCATTTCAGAATGTATTTCTCTTTGTCATAAAGAATGAATGAGACCCGGGGCTTCTTTCTCATTAATAAAACATATTGAAAATGTAGGTCAGAGAGGTGATGTGGTATTTGACCGGGTGGCAGTGTTTCTATGTGGTTCTCTTTTTTTCAAGTGGTGAAGGTCATTCCTGTCATCAGTCCGGTTTGATTTGAGCACCAGATTGGCTCTGTGAGGTTGGTTTTATGACGGTAGGTCTATAAATGTTGAGTAGTGAAAGAAGTCTGAACATGAGAGCAATAGCCGATGACAAATACGGTTAAATTAGAGGCACGCAATGAATGACAGGCTGTATTGAGAGCAACTATGTAGCTTTTGTCAGCCAAAATGCTCATTGAAAAAGCTGGTCAAACAACTGTAATAAAGCCCCAAGTGAAAGCCCTGCATGCATATCCAGTCAGCAGCAGACAGTTAGCAGCACCACCTTGCCTATGCTTTTTTTTTGTTTTTGCATTCGGGCTGTTTGCGGCTCACAGGACTGTGACTCTCCTGTCCAGCGCTGAGACAGAGCTGTGCGGCTGCCAACGTTATAATGAATGATGTCACGACAAAACCGACAGCTGAGCCGGAACAGTGGGCCTCGCTTTTGGCCGGCTACGGTTTGTTGACAGGCTGCTCACAGAGTAGAGGGATCCTGCCATAGAAAAAAGGGATGAGACCTTTTGGCTGTTTTCCCATGGTTGGAATACGAGCGCGGCTCCGAGGGTTACCAAGGACTGTCTTTTGTGGAGTTTGACTCTTTTTCTAGCGGTATAGATTCCACAGCCGACTGTAGTCTTGTGTAACTTTTGGTCCCATATGGTTCTTTGGTTAATGGGTCAGATGTTGTTTCAGGGCTTTCAGAGTACGAATTTAATGTCACCATAGCAACATCAGGGGGAAAAGGGGGATTTTTTTTAACTCTGTACTATCACCTTACTAAAGACTTGGGGGAATATTGAATAAGTAACCGAGTACATTGGTTGTCATAAGAGCTTTGGGTGGGTAGTTTTCTATTACAGGTACTGAAAATGTTTTCTTTATTTGTGTGCCAAAAATTTTAATCCAGCTGTTGTCTGTGTTGTAGATGTGTAGCACCAGGAAAAAAATCATCATTAGGTCTGTAGTGATGAGAGTCATTAGAACCTTTTTTTTAATAAAATCACATTTCGTCCATCTGTGTGTCTGTATATTACCGTGTCTCTAATTAAACGAAAAGCCTGATGCTCAGGAGTCACTTTTATATCCTTGATCCCTAGAGGCAGAGTCTTGTTTTGTACTGAGAAAGGATAATCTTTTAATTAAGATGCTGGATTAAATTATTTAAACTTTTTTTTTTACCTCTCTTTTAAAAGGTATATTGTTGTTAGTGACCTGTTAGCATTTCAAAAAGCAAAGAACAGTTAAAATGATCTTCTAATATATTGCAATCAGGCAACAACAAGGCACAGCATGTAGTATATAGGTCAGTGACAAATAATAGTTGGAAAATGAGGAAGTTAAAAAACATTTAAAATACAGTTTTAAGAACCATTCATCAAGTCCCTCAATATATACATTTTGTGTTCATGTTGTTGTTTTTTTTTTTTTTTATAAAAGCCATGATCTTGTGCAATTTTTGACACAAAAGGTGAAATAGTGTTCAAGAATGATGCATTTTATATATTTAATCCACCTTCAATATAAAACTAGTTGATAGCATGTGTTTTTTAAGAGTTAAACTATCTGGTAACAAGTTTTTAGAGTTACATCACATGGCAGTTTCGTCATTGTCCCATAAAGTAAATGACCTTGTCTTGTCCTTGGCATCGAGACCTCTGACATAGAACGTTAACTATCTGTTGGCTGAGGCCTTGACACCAGGACATTTACTGTGAGTCTTTCAACACCAAGACCTTTACTGAGGGTCTCACATGTTTGATGAGTGTAAACATCATTCTCTATGGTGACTGCTTAACACTCATCTTATTTGCTCTGACCTCCAAGTCAGAGAGGACACAGAACAACAGGAGAAAAGGAAATCCACCTATAAAGAATACAGAATTCAATTTTAAGCACATGTCTTTTACATTTGTTTTTCACATTTATATACATCAAGTATTAAATTAGCTTTTCCAGTGCCATACAAATATATGATAATTGTATTTCTCTTTGTATATGTCTGTTCCTCTTGCAGAGTGCGCCCATTTGTTGCTGGCCCACAATGCACCAGTGAAGGTGAAGAATGCTCAGGGATGGAGCCCACTAGCAGAGGCCATCAGCTACGGAGACAGACAGATGAGTGAGTATCTGAGGCTGCGAGACATGGGTGGACGTGGTGTGAGTATGGTGTCCTGCCAACTGGCTTCTGGAAAACAATGTAGCATCAGAGGAGTTTTGGTTGGAGTTTTCTTGTGAGAAAATTGGAGGAAAAGGCCTGATCAGTGAATACAAATCAAAAACTGCCTGTGTTCATTCTTACAGTGCTGGCTCCCAGTAAGGCCGTGACACTGGTGTGCCTCCTTTGTCCCCATAAGAGCGGGGACATTCCTCAGGGCCCTCTGGCTTTTGTGCCCCCATGAAAGGCGATTCATTAGATGTTTTCCTCTCTCTTCATAGGCTGATTATGCTCAAGCCCCTGTTTCGCCCATTTTTTTTTCTCTTTTTAAAACTCTTTCGGCTTTTCATATCCACTACTACCAGATCAAGAATTACTAGTGACCCAGAAAACTTCTTAACACTGGCAGTTAAAGTTTGAGTAACTGAATAATGAGTGTGTGGTAGTGAAGTTTTACCTAAATTTAAGCAAACACTTAATTTTTACCATTTGTTTTACCATATAATATTTAGATGAGTCTAGTTTAACGCCATTGGTGCATTTAGTAAATTGTTGACATGTTTCCCATGGCCAGGAAGGCCTGAGGTTTTTTGTGGGGACGTTGAGTTGCTTAATGAAAATTTCAAACTGAAATACAACACACACTATAGTACTACTACCAATCTGTAGCCATATACAGATGTTGAGGAGCTCACAAATCACTAGTACAGGGGATTAGGGAAGTTCTAAAAGGCTGTTTTCCCCTGATTGATTAAATGGAAATTTTAATTTAGAGAAGTCTAACAGTAAGAAAAAATCCAAAAAGCAGTCAAAAATGAGCACAGTTTATTCTTGAGAGTGATGGTCAGTGAAAAAACATATATAAGTAATATGGACAGATTTAAAAACCTTAATCACATTTTTCTATAACTAGACTCAGCAGGTGGCCAGCACTGTACATTCATAAAACAATTTTATTTTATTATTAGTTTACCACTAACTAATATTTCTGTTGCCAACAGGGGAGGGTAGTAACAATTAAGTGACAAGTCAAATATAGGGGCATATACATGGATAGGAAAGAGGGGAAGTCCTCCCGGCAAGTCAGCTGATTCAGTAAACTAAAAAAAACCCTTCAGATCTTTTAACAGTGTCATTATTGCATGTTTCTTCTTGCAGATGCGTTGGTTATCTAAAATACTTCAGGGTGTGAGACATTGTAACCCATCCCTGATGAGTAAGCATTGGTGCTGTTAAGAATAGTAAGTGTTAACCACATTTTTGGGTGGTGTGTCTTCCAACCGTTCTTGTTTGGAACGTGAAAAACATGTTCCGATACCACAAGGAGATGCCTGCAAGGCAGCTACAATCAAAAAGAAAAATGATCTTTCTAAAATGAATGACGCAGTTCATGAAAGAAGCTTCAAGTGTCTCCATTGACTGCATCCTCTAATGAACTCTCTGAAGCTACTCACCACACCCGACCAGCAGACACCAAGTGTCTTTATTGACTGGAGCCACTAATGAACTCCTCCTTAACGCCACTTTATCTTTGCACTGACATAGCCTTACCTCTTCTAGCTGACTTATTAAATGCAGCTACGTGACCTTCGGTATTTAAAGTTTAAGACTCACGACTCAAGCTTTTTTCCCCTTCTTGGAAAATTTGCTTTTGGTTGCTGCTAAAATCATTGCTGCTTGCTTTCTGCGTTGGTAAAAAAAAAAATACAGTACTTCATAGCAAAAAATGTAGTCTAGTTTATAACACTGTACAAATATCTCAAAGTGGTGTACTTTCTTACATTAGGATCAATATATGTGCCATGATCTTAGCTCAGTCTTCCACACCCTTGGTCAGAGATTTCGCATACATTTCACAGTCAAATAGCCTTGTGAAAAGCATCATATTAGCACCAGGTGAAGAGCCAAACTAAGAAAGATTCACAGACTTTCATACACATGGGACCTGCATCTCCAGGATCCAGGACCGGGAGAGGAGTTTGCAGTCATGTCAACTGATTTAAGGGATCAGATGAGTACAGCAAGTCAGATCACATGAATCAGTGGACAGGTATTTGGAGGCAGGAGCGCGTGTTGCATCGAAGTAAAGAGAAGGACTGTTGTAGAATTTTAACCCTCTACACCTAAGCCTCTAATGTCTTTTTGAAGCAGGGGAAACAGAGTCTTACAACAATAAGGCTCAGCCTCCTTTGTAAAGGATTTAACCTGATGTTGTGATGACATCAGGGGAGAAAAGTGCTAAAGGAAACTGTGACTATTTTCCTTACTCAGCGCAATAAATGTTAAGTCCTTCACAGGGTTTGTCGGCAGAAGTCTGCCAAACACTAATTTATTATGAACCCAGAGTCAGCAGTTATCAGTCTGAGGGAAGTACAGACCCGGGAGCTTCTTTTTTTTTGTTGCTTAATTTACAGTGCTGGCCTGCGGTATTGAAAACACCTCATTACATTAATCTGGTCATACAGGTCTAGAACATACATTTTTTTTTTACTCTTGTTTTACTCTTGAGTGACAGATCAGGCTGTTTTTTCCCACATTTTCTTGATAGTGACAAAGAAAATTCTTCACTCACTGTTGGTATTTTTAGCCAGTGTTTGTGACTAATTGACATTGTTTGCACTTGTCCCCAGAGTGTTTTTTTCCACTCGCATTTGAACAAGAAAGCAAAAATGTGTCTTAGAAATAGATTTTGTCATGTGTTTTGTTCAGGAAGAGCTATTTCTGTCCCCGGTTGCCTTCTACTCACGGAACAGTGCTGTCAGTGCCGTTTAAAGTCCGCCACGGCCGCGCTGCTGGTGTTTACGACACGGAAAGACTGTTTCTCCATGTGGGCGGCAGGTAGGGTGGTCTGGGTGGCTGCTGAGTTCACCAGACCTGAGGCTGGCAATTTCAGTTTCAGACTAGTGAGGAAGACTTTCATATTTTTCAATTATTCATTTATTTCTTTATAGATTATATCTTTTACATTTTTCTCTCTTTTATCTGTTTGTCAAATTCTAAAATTTCTTGTTAAATGAAATGACCGTGACTCAGCCAGATCAGATATTTAAAACTCCATCACATCAGCCAGTTTGCTGCCGCCCGCCTGTCTCTACCACAGTGACTCCACAGCATACCTGTGTCAATATTGACTGTTCTCAGCTTGTTGGAGACGCGCCAGTAGTAGTCAAGTTCGATACGAGGACTAATTGTTGAACAGCGGCGGTGTGTGTGGGGACACGGCGCCTCTTCACCGGCACGGGCCGAACTCTGTCTCTTCTCATTAGCGTGAAGGTGAAATTGCTAGTATCGCTCACCTAATTAAAGCCTTAGTCGGTATCCGGGAAAATTGGCACCAGCGCGTAGAGTCAGTTTGGTTTTTAGCGGCGAGGCGACCAGCACCGGTTCCTCCGCCTGCGTTGGGCAGATGGTGAAACTGGACTCCTTTCTTTGTCCCGCTGAGAGACGGCGAGGAGCGGGAGGAGCCACATCCACAGCCCGTCCACACTCATTAAGCCAGCAGGCCACAGGGAGGCCCTCATCCTGTAGCTGTGGCAATCGACACATGTGTAGGTATGTGAATGTGTAACAGGTCTGTGCTGTCATTTGGCTTAGTTTTATTATCCAGGCTCACCGTGCTGGCTTGTGGGGGAACACCAGTTGGGCAATATGAACAACATATTGGTGCATGTTGGCGCAACCACATGGACACATGGGAGCACAGGAGCTACCCAGGCTGATGATTATACCATATGTCCACTATTGTATTTAGCATGATTATATCTGCTGCTCCTTTAAATGTAGGGTGGTCTGTGCGGCCACATTTGAATAATTTTATTACTGTTTCCATGACTTTATAAGTGGCACAGTCATGGTATCATGTAATCCCCTCCTAGCTTCTTCAATACACCATAATTATGTCATTGGACAGCCAATGCTCTCGCTCCCCTCATAAACCTCAATAACCTCTAATAAACGCTGACTGTAGTTGGCGTGGATCCTTTTGCTTAAGAAAGGCTAAGGAGCTATGAGTGCCTGTTAATCAGACTGTCATGGTAAAATTTCTCCTTTGAGAGTATCACTCCCCCAGGTCATTAAGGAGGTTATAGGCGCAGCTCATTAGCAGGCAGCTCTTATTTCCCTTTGAACTTCCCAGAACGTTCTGATCCATCTGCAGGGGATGTGGCAGGATGGGTCCAGTGCTGCTGGGAGGGTCCCATCTGGCCCCAGGAAGTCTGCGTGTCTCTGATTACTGTAAACTATAAACACGTCTCGTTATGGGCAGGATCTGCATATAAGGCGTGTTCCTGTTGGAGGGTTGCTGACTCGCAGCTTGTTCAGACAGGCGTATCCTCACCTGTCAGCCCCTCCACAGACCTCCACCCAACAACTGTGTGACATTTCTTCATGTTCCTCATCCAGAGCTTTTTACACATCACAGTTTACTACCTCTCTGTTAATGGTTCTGGTCTTAGCACGTCCCTCCTAATCTCTCTGTGTTTGTGTCCCTCAGTCACGGCGCTGCTGAGGAAGCTTAAGCAACAGTCCAGGGAGACCGTGGAGGACAAAAGGCCAAAGCTCCTGAAAGCCCTGAAAGAAGTACGTTGTCATTACTCTGTTCTCTAATTTGCAGCTCCTGACAGAGCTGTCATCAGAGCTTCTTACTTCTCATCCCGCTCTCATCTTGTTCCCATTCTTATCTCCTCATTTCTTTATCCCATCTATTTCTTTACTGGGCTGCATCTTCTGTACTGTGTGTATTTCTCTTCCCTCGCCTCTCTTCTGCAAATAACTGTCATCACAACAAAGCGTTGGGACATATGTATTAGATATGTGGCATCGGGCCACAATCAAAGATGTGTTTTAAGGATAAATGAAGCCTGCAGTGCTTTTGTTGCAGATCTAGTATGACATCACATAGACACACACACACACACACACACACACTAAACCTGTAACAGACATGTTCTTCAGACACACAAACCTCTTGGGGTTGTTGTGGCTGGCTGCCGCTTCATATGACGTCTCTCCTTCATCACAGAGACTGTAAATATTTGCACAGACAAGACATACATGCTTTTCCTGAGCAGACTTTCTTTGAGTTTAGTTTTCAGCACCAGCTTTGTATTATGATGTTATGGAGGCGTGAGCATCTAGCGATTTTTAGCTTTCAGGTCAGCTGTGCAGCAACGCCATCCCCACAAGACTATCAAGAAGCAACTAAGCAGATGGGCAAAATACAAGACCAAAAAAGGCCAACTATCTTAATACTGCGTGCGTGCGTGCGTGTGTGTGTGTGTGTGTGTTAAGTGTGTTTAAAGAGGTCATTTAATATAGATCTGGTTTAGAGGCTGTCTGTCCTCAGGATTAAATGTAAACTGCAAATGGCTCGACAGTCTGTGCTTGACGTGGATAGTGATGGCGGAATACCACAGACACGATTTTTTTTCTGCGTCATCGTCTCTCAGAGATTATAAAGCTCACAGAACTGATGATCCCCCGCCAGTGTAGCGTTATTACTAAAGGAAGGATTGAGACTACCAGTGGTGATGATGAGTTCAGTACATCCCCGCCAGCCTCATTGGAGTCGACACAAGAAGATAATTTTTATATACATATACATTTGAAGTAAAATATATTTTATAGATAGATAGGATACTTTAGAAATTCAGGGTATTAATTAAACACAGAGGAGTGTTTTTTATCTTAACATCTCTGGAGGAGACCTTTGACAAAGTCAGTGTAAACTGAAAAGCTTTGTCTGGTACACTAGGTAACATTTGCCTTTTTTCCACTATGATTCATTAGTGGTTAAGGAAAAATCACCTTTTGTTACTATCCATTTTACTCATGAATAGCAATAGCTCCTTTTGCAATGCTGTGATTTTACATTTAATTGAATTTTCTTTATCTTCTGTTGCAGCTTGGTGACTTTTACTTAGAGCTTCACTGGGACTTCCAAAGTTGGGGTGAGTTGAGTACCCGCTTGCTGTCTTATTGTATATATATATAAAGGAATAATGTACAGAAATGTATGACTGCATCTTTTAATTCATTCATTCTTTATTTAAATCTTAGACATGTTCTGATTATGCTTAGATAAGAGGTACGATCAAAACTGAATAAATGAAACAACAAACATATTTAGTCTTGCTTGAATCTAAGAATTGTTTCAAATTAAAGGGCATTGTCATAGGATTTTAGTGGTTAAGTAGGCAAAAGTGATTGAAAATTATCTGCATAAAAATGGACAGTGAAATTTGTTATTTGGAAATTAATATTGTCAATATAATTTCACATAACCCAGAACCTCATATTGAACCTTGAGGAACCCTCTTTTACATTGGTAAAAAAACAGGTTATATCAACAAAACCAACATCACATATAGGCTCTGTCGGAGCAGAACACGATCTACAGTGTTAACGCTTTACTGGATAACTCCAGAGCAATTAAAGGAATATGTTATTTGGTCAGCAATAAATGTGGCACACAGCTTTAAAAAAATATATATATAAGCGTCTCGTTTATTGTTCCCAGTTGCTTTCCTGCAATCGATAGATTTAAGTGCTTCCTTAATAGCAGAGGAAGTGAGGGCTTTAGGGTGAAGTGCAGTTTAAGTTTACTTTAGGGGTTACTGTTACTATCAAACAAGCTGACTCCCAGCAGCAGCAGAATGTGTTGAAAGCATGGCACATCTCAATATATTATTTATTAAGACAGGGCACACGCAGAGGATTTGTTTGTATTTACATTCACTGCTTTGCAAATTTTGACATTTAGCGTCTCTTGAGTTACTGCACTAAGAAAATAAGCCTGCTAACTCACTGCCTGGCCAAAAAAAAAAGTTGCTGCCTGGATTTAACCAAGCATATACATAGTGTAAGAGCCTTCTATTGGATGTTTATTATATGGGTGATTTTTTTTTTTTTAGCTGCCATCAATTTATTTAACACCAAATGATGTAGATGATGATTAGCTATTTATTTCTTAAATAATCATGTGTAAAGACACATCCTAGGGTCGTGGATGAGAAGGAACAAGTCATTGGCATCAAGCAGAGAAAACATCTAATGAGACTGCAGAAACTACTACAGTTAAAAACTGTCAAATGCATAAATAAAAAACTGGAAGGACAGCAGAGAACCAGAGTAAGAAGCTGATTCTCATTCTAACCCAGAGTTCCTACTGTACCAGCCTTTGGAAGCAGGGCTGTGATCAGGCTGCTGCAGATCCTCAGGTCTGGGTGCAGCAACATGATGTGCCCACAGAATGAGGTCAGCTCACTACCTGAATATACTGAATGACCAGGTTATTCCATCAATGGATTTTTTTCCTTCTTCCTCGAGGGCACAGGCTTATTCCAAGATGATGGATTCTGCAGCGTCAAATTCTGATAGCGTGGTTCAGGGAGCACGACACATCATTTTTCAAATATGAATTGGCCACCAGAGTCCAGAGCTTAATCCCATTGATAATATTGAGGATGTGGTGTATATAATAGCACAGTTACTGCATGCTGCAAGCTTAAGGCCATGCAATAAAATATCATAGCGTGACCTATTTCTTTAGGTGGGGACTAAGGTGCACTAGAGCAGGGATGTCAAGTCCCTATTTCTTCACAGAAATGGGAAGTCAGTGAGCATCTTTCAGGGTTCAAGGAATAAAATATTTACTGTGTTGTAAATATTCTATAGATATACTATTCTAGATATACCTATCTTTAAAAAGTACACTGTTCACTGTAAATGTTTGTAATGTCCATGTGAAAGGCCCCTTTTTTCTTAACACTCCTTGTAAATTGATAATTATTTATTAGTGTAGATATTTAGAATGTATTTCTTATTATAAAAAGGTGGGGAGACATTTGTAGATGTTATTTTGTGACCTTTTTTGGTCTTGCTCTCTTTAGATCAAATAGCGCTGTATCTAAATTGAGTTTGAGTCTCCTGCACTAGAAAGAGCTGTACACACGCGCCGCATGAGTTAAATTATTACTAAAGAAGTTTACTTTCAGTGCATTAAATTCAAAAGAATGAGGTACAGCGACAGCATTTATGTTACATTTACGTAACAGGAAACCTCAGAGTTGTGAAGCTATAACTGTGTTTAACCAGAACCAGGATATCATGGTCTCAGGTGATCTAATTTAAATTGATTACACGGACGACTGATGTTTAAACACATCCACCCAGGGCCGTTTCTGGATTTAAACGCATGTGGGATCTGTCAGTGTCTCGTGCGTGTTACGGTGTTTTTTTTCCAGCTTTTAGACACTGGCACAAGGTGTTTACCTTGACAACACTCCTCCTGCTGGACATGACCTGACACGCCATCTTCCAAGAGATGGGCCTTTTTTTATAATCATGTCAGTGATATTTGGTAATACCAGAAGCAGGACTATTTCTCCAGTTACACAGATTGCATTTTTTTTTTTTATAGAATACGGGGCATCATATCTAATGCAGCTGAAATTTAAAGGAGGACATTTGTCTAAACATATACACTGATGCTGGTGCAGAAACATTTGCTTAGTCTGCAGTCCTGGTCCGGCCCCAGACTGAGAGCCAGGAACAGGATGTTTTCTGTGTACTCGCTGTGTCTTTGTGAATTATTGACAAGGTGAACATGATCGTGTTATAGATACATGATATTAACTAAATGTAACCTGTTTTTAAATGGACAAAGCTCCAGTATGTATCTGCAGACATGTACAAATTGTATATGTAGATTAGTGAGCTAAAATCAGATCTCTGTTCTTAGAGGAGAATCCAGTATAAATCACTACAGTCTCAGACACACGCTCAGATCAGATCTCGTATCTTAGAAAGTGAGGTTTGAATTTCTTTAGAATATAAGAAGGTCTCAGTGTTATAATAATACTGTCCCATGTTTCAAAGCTCTCAATCCACAGAAAAAAGCAAACAGCCTGCATTTAGAAACTGTGCCTTAATACAAGCTATGTGGACTTCTGTGAATTTGTGATATCACAACTATACAGTCACCACCCACCATTCACAGCCATTCAGATCAGCCAGCTCATTAATATTAATGAGACAGATACACAATGACTTGTTCTTTCTAGAGCTTCAGAAAGAAGCTTGGGAGGTAAGATTTAAGGTGATATTGAGATGATTTTTGGTTCTTAAAACCACAAATTGTGCAATATGAGACCTTTAAAATCACATTTTTTGTGTATGGAGTTGTGTAGCAAGAGAGGTTTCTGGCTTTCAGTTGCTGAACGTGGCAGTGGCTGCGATCTATTAAATATTTATCAACATGCCTACACGTAGTCACTGGTACAGTATATGTCCCTCTAGTCTACACAACTATATGCTGCTGCAGCTTTGAAGTGGGTGGTTGTCTTCATTATTGAGTGTGCTTCTAAATTTAGCCACTTTCAGGACGTTGTTTCACGTGTGCTTGTCATTTCATGTTGCAGTGCCTTTGCTCTCCAGAATCCTGCCTTCTGATGCCTGTAAGATCTACAAACAGGGCCTCAACATCAGGCAAGTCCTGTCCACAGATCTAATGCATTCATATGAAATGTGTGATGTTTCAGGATGAGGACATGCAATTCGAAATGTGATGTGTCAACATTTTTGTAACTTTGTGTCACAGTAAAATAAAAAAATGGTATCCTAGAGAAACCTCTTTATTGCAGCACTTTGTTACTTTTTAAAGCTCAGTAGTTTATTTGTCACCCTGGGCTGCAAACAACAACATTTTGCTGTGTCTCCTATTTCCTTTTCTCAACCTAGTTCAGTTAATTCAAGTGTGAAATCACTGCCTGGCACCACGAGGATGCCCGAGCAGACACGTTACTTCTGTATTACTTCGGCTCAGGACAGAGACTCATTGAAAGGGAGTTGCTGAGGACTCTAGAGTGCTGCTTAGCTCACTCACGGAAAGGGAGTCAGAAAATATTCATCACGCTGTGACGCGTGTTGACAGGCAGTCGCAATGATGAATCTACTGCTGGAGAGCCACAGTACTTGTCTCAAGGTACTGTAGGCAGAAAGCTAAGCTGTCAACAGCCTCCAGGTTCCGCTGACACAGCTATGACACATGTTTTTTATGGTTATAAGTTAGGCAACCTAGAGCAACATATAAGGTCCCATATAGAAACATCTGGCTATCATAAAATTCAATAGGTAAGTGGGCGTTTGTGTCTCTGTGTGCTGTTCCCATGCGAAAACGGGCTTAATGTGGAGCTTTCATTATTCTCTGAAACCGCTCCTGGCTGTCTAATTTGGTATTCAAAATGCCCTCTTATTATCCCAGAGTTGCAGGGAGACAGAGAGAGAGAGTGAAAGAAAAAACACTGTCACAGCAAGTTCATTTACATTTGAGTGTGTCAGCGCTGTCATACCTAACCCATAGCACTTTCCACTTTGTGTCTGGTCTTCACAGATCAGTTATTCTCTTTGTTTTCGTGCCTCATCCCAGGACTGCCCACTTTTACTAAGTGGGGAAAAAAAATCCTTGAAACATGTTGTCTCTTGTGGCAAAACAGTGACATCCAGCACAGTTTCTGATGTTATTTTACTACTTGAACTTTGTTAGGGTGCTTTTCCTTGTTTGACTGTCTTCTCCATCTACTCTGTGTATGTGCTGGTGTGTGTGTGTGTGTGTGTGTGTAGGTTGGACACCACGCTCATAGACTTCACGGATATGAAGTGTCAGCGTGGCGACCTCAGTTTCATCTTCAATGGCAACGCTGTCCCCTCCGAGTCTTTTGTTGTTCTGGACAACGAGCAGAAAGTCTACCAGCGGATACACCACGAGGTGTGTGTGGAACACTGACATTAAGGATGATTTCTGATAGCTATATCAGTTCAAATTTTGCAGTAATACAACGTATGCATTCAAAAATACGTTATTTTCTGCTGCAAAGAGGAATGATTAAAATTGGGATTGAGGGGCTTATGTTATGAATGTTCACATTTCTCATGTCCAACACTGTTGTACGCCTCATCCTGAGGGTCCAGGCCTGTGTTGATGTTGTTTTTTTTCTCAGGAGTCAGAGATGGAGACAGAGGAGGAAGTGGACATCCTGATGAGCAGCGACGTGTATTCGGCCACCCTCTCTACCAAGTCCATCACCTTCTCCAGAGCCCAGACGGGCTGGCTGTTCAGAGAAGACAAGACGGTCAGTGTCAAGATTATTACCTCGGCCAAGGACAGTGCTTGTCAATTATTTTCTGTCGTGCCCCCCTATGGAAGAAGAAAACATCTCGCGTCCCCCCACCCGACTATAAATAGTATCATTCGTCTATAAATTTGTTATAAGTACACCTCTGCATAACACTGTATCCTTATTAATGTATAAGAGAATAAAAAAAAAGAAATATGGACCAACTTACATCAAAGAATAGCTTTATTAACTGTAACAGAAAAGATTTAAAGTGCATCTGAAATTCAGAAATAAAATTAAATCCTTAAATAATAATTTTTTGACTGACCATGTCAAACCATATGATACTGAAAAATAAAATTACATAAATTCGGAATATCAGCATGGTTTGGGTGTAATGTCTTTAATTTATTTGTCTTCATGCTGTCTGTTGCTAACATTTAAACTCAGTAACACACCAGTCTTTCAAAGTGAACCAAGTACATGCGCTTCGTCATATTTCCTCATCTTAGCGTATCTCCATCTCTCTCCGCCTGTCTTCGCATCCCTGTTTATTTTTTTCATGGTGTGACTTGTCTGCTATCCTTCATGTCTACATTTCATACTCATACTCTGTGCTGTATGCTCCCTGCACACTCTGCCAATGAGAGTGCCACTGCCCCCTAATGTAGCTTTTACTAAAATGTAGCTTCCCCCCCCCCCCCCCCCCCCCCATTGTTTGGGGGCTTCCTGGTGGTGACATTTTTCACCTTCATAGCTGGATTTCTTTACACATTATGCCAGAGATACTAAGATAGGACCTTGACAACACCTACTTTTCATTCCACTGTGCATGCATTCAAAATGTACAGGGAAACTATGTGGTGTGGGAGTCACTATATACTTGGCAGGGGTCTGCCTTCCCATAGTGCTTTTCTAGTTGTCATTATGTTGAATCCTACCACCACAGTTTTGTATCTTCACCTGGTGGTGGAATTTCTAGAATTTTGAGGGCTTTAGTGTGTTTTTAGGTCCTCCTATGAAGAAAATCCCACAGGGGCCCTTCTGACTGACTTTCTATGAAGTTGTATTATATTCCCCAGAGAACATCTATTAAATGCTCTGATATGAATCAAAATATATAATCTATATACATTTTTATTTTGACGGATTTATATGAGGAGCAGGATATTTACACATTTTTAACTGATAGATATGGGCTATAGTGGCTCAGTCTGCCTTATCTTTTCACGAAATTCAGTGTGAGCCTGTACGATCCTGGTAATAACGTGTGTCAGTAATATATCCATATCATGATATTAGAATAAGTATCATCTTCGATTTTGTACGCTGTAATATTGGAGTTGTGTTGTCCTGGTTTTAATGGATGTGTTGTAGTGAACTGACCGTTGTAGCTCTTAAACCTTCGACAAGAATAACTGGATTAACAGGGCTGCAAAATACACATACAAGATAAAGGTAATGTGATCTGTTTGCATAGAATTTACGAGGTATATAACCTCCAGGATAGAAAAAAAACGTCTAGAATAAGACTAGTAATTGACACATAAAAGAAAGAATGCATTTTTTTTATATACAATTCACAAAAAATATATAATTATGTAAAAAATTATCTGTATAGTTTACTTTACCTACTTAATCATTACATTCATGATCATTATATATCAAAAATCTCATTGTGTAAATATTTTGTAAAACACCAATTGTTTTTCCCACAGTAATGTCGCAAAATTGATTTGGTGAATGGTATTTGATTTTATCCAACTCATTCAACCCTGATATCAGATGGAATGAATCTGGAATGACCACTTGTGATCATATCTGACATCCTCGCTCTATATGCAAATAAACACATAGCATCATATTTAAAACAGGTTTATGGGTCATAGAGGCAGAAACGATTCTGTGCCTATAACGTTCTGTCCTCTTGCTCCATTATCCTTTGGCATGTAGAGACTCAGTGGGAAGGACGTACACGTATCTAAGTGTTTTCTTCATCTCCAGGAGCGCGTGGGAAACTTCCTGGCAGACTTCTACTCCGTGAACGGCCTGGTACTGGAGTCCAGGAAGAGACGGGAGCATCTGAGCGAGGAGGACATCCTGAGGAACAAAGCCATCATGGAGAGTCTGAGCAAAGGCGGGAATCTCATCGAGCAGAACTTCGAGGTGAGTCGGGCTTCCTTGTCATATCAGCAAGGTGACGTAAGGCGGGAGATGATAATTTCACCAGACAATCAACTTTTTATAACATTTATACAACATCCATAACCAACCTGCTGCATATTGATAAAGTCGGACGACGCGAGAGCAAGCAAGGCTCACCAGCAGTGTGACTGGTCTATTTTTGGTCCTGTAGGTTTGATAAATTCTTATCAAATTGACTCATCACATGAACTTAATTTAAAGGAATATTTTTTTGTGGAAAACAAATGTTTATTCATTGCATGCAGTTATATTTAGAGATATGTTGCCAGGCAACCACTGTGGACTTTAGGTAAACACTGCACACGTTCAACAATTAGTCCAGGAAACAAGCCCCTATACAACAGTGCAGGTGAAATCAACGAGCTGGTGTGTTAAAGCGCTTTAACTGGCAGGTGGACTTTGGTACATGTGGACAGAACCAGGTTAGATGTTTCCAGACTGCAGTATTGATTTTCTTATCTCTCTTTCTGCGAGAAAGTAAATAAGCATATTGACCAAAATTAACTGAAGTGTTTCGCCATGGATTGAACATTTTATCTTCCTGCACTGAAATGTTCCACTGACTAATTATTCAGTGTGAGACACAAGTTCTAATCCACCTCATCTCATTATGCTCCTGTCTGGTTTTATTTTCTCTCATTCAATGACGAAGTTACATGTGACTCAGCAGAAAAGCTAAAATCTGTGTCGTATCTAGTTGCCTCCTGTTGAACTAACCAACTCGGACAGATATTCAGATAGCATGGAATGTCTTCTGGTGTTTGTTTTTTGTCCAGCTCAAGTTACTTAGAGGCGTTTCGATAAGAACATCTTCAGCAGTCAGATCAGCCACTGCTCCTCTTATAAACATCCTGTTCACTTCTACCTGCAGCGAAACCACCAGTCCAATCCTGAAACTGTCCTGTCCCGCTGGAATCTTGGGGTAGGACATGAGTCTGAGACAAAACAAACCTCACAGTACTCACGTCTGTATCTGTACAGAGATAAATGGACTTCCTGCCAGACACGGCCCATCAACTTTGCATGGCTTATTGAAAAATTCCTGTCTGCCTCGCCACCGTTGCTCCTTTGATGTTTTATTAGTTTCAGACATGGAACCCGGAATGAAAATGGTCTCTGATCGCCGTTGTCTGTGACACAGGATGACCCTCACCTCCCCACCCCCCCACCCCCCCACACCCCCATCCGGTATGCATGGATTTAGCTCCTCGCACTGCCACCTGTTGGCGAAGGCTGCAGAACTGCAGCCGGTGCACAGGGACGAGTCTCCCGCCCACCGTCCCCTCACTACAGTATGTTCCAGAGTTTGCTTAGCAAGCCCTTGTCTAAACATAAAGCATAAAGCCAGTCACACAGCCAGGACAAAGCCTCTAAACGGTGAATGTCGGTTGTTTTTTGTCCACTCCCCCTTGTTCTGTGTCGGTCTTTGTCTCATCAGTGTTGTTGTCCGTCAACATTTAAAATCAGTGCTCACACATATTCAGAGTAGAAAAAAAGAGCCTCTATCCTCGGCAGAAAAATGAAATGGCGAAAGAGGGGGAGAGGAAAATAACCAGCTGCTGTGACGTGGCAGTGTTTACCCCGGAGAGGGCGAGCCGGCCTGTGGACACAGGGAAGCGTGGAGGGCTTCTGAGCAGAGCTTGACGCTATTGATCACACGGATGAAGCCTAAAACCCCGGTGCCATGGAATGAGGGAGGGGGCGGGGCCAGCATACCAGCAGCTCAGGGCCTCCACCAGCCGTGTGTATTCTGTCCTTGTCATAATAACAACACGCCAGAGCTGGTAAACACAGTGTGAGAGCTGGCGCTTAGCAAGGCCGAACTGCAGTTAGGCTCGGAGACGCGGCCTCCGTTAAAACCCCACCTAACACGGCGGAGCCTTGGCGAAATCAGGTGTCTCATCATCATTCCCGTGTTTTTTTTTCCCTCCAGATTATTCTGCTCTAGTTGCCTTATATAACAGCGGCTCACAAAACAGAGGTCAGCTGGTGTGAGCCCAATCTTTTGAACCGCGATGCTGGTCGAGAGCAGGGAGTCAATTTTAGGAAAAACAGGATGGATGAACTCCAGCTGCAAGTCAGGGTCACTTTCTGTTTATTTAATAAGACCATTCCACAACTTTATTACATGTAGGGAGGAAACTCCATCATATTTCTTCTGTTGTTGTATTGAGGGCTTGGAGAGAGTTCTTCTCTCTGATGCTGCTTTGTCATAGCGGATAAAACAAATGAGCAGGAGAGATAGTGGTCGTTTTGGGCAGAGACACGACAGGTGAATCTGAACAATGGCAGGAAAAGAAAGAAAGAGAGTTTCAGACTGTTCTGCTTTTACTGATATTGTACAGTACCGAGGTGAAGCTTAAACACACTTTTGTATTTAATTCTTAGAAATGACTCAATGAGGCTCTGTTGCAACTTCACTTTAATCATAACTAATAATGTGTCTTTCAGTATCGTACATGAATTTTACATCTTACATTTATCTTGAAACATACCCATGTTTTGTTTTGAGGCAGCAAAGAACGTAAGAAAAGAGAATATGTTCAATTTCATTGTTTCACCCAGAAACCCAATTCTTCTTCCTCAGACGTTAAAATCACTGTGTGAACATGTCTGGTGCTGCTTCTTTTCTTTCTGTAAACTGTGAAGTGTAAATGCAGAGAGGATGGAGAGCAGAGACGCTGCTGACGTATCGTGTATTGTCTCAACACATATTCAATGGCCGACGCTGTTATTTGAGCTGCAGTGTAAAGCACTTCTGTTGTGTGTGAGCATGAAAAGGCCGAACTACCGGTTGCTGTGAGTTTAGAGAGGCATTGGCGCCCTCTAGTGGTGTGAGCTGAGTATGTCGTTGCATGTAAAGACTGAAGGAATAACATGTTAAAATAATATTAAATAGATGGCAATTCAACACAGAGCTCTTCTGTCAGAGGTTTAGAGGTTGGGAGCTACAATCTACTTAAATGTATATAGATGTACGTGTGTAGATGTAGATATATGTCTGAAATCTGACCTTGATGTGTTCTCTCTTTTTTTCCTCCCCCTCCTCATCAGCCGGCAAGGAGACAATCCTTAACTCCCCCTTCACCCAATACTATATCCTGGGAGGAATACATCACTGCTGACAATGGAAAGTAGGTGTTGCATATTTGTTCTGTATTGCATAGACATAATCTTCTAATCGGAAGAAATAATATTGATGAGAAAAGCAGCTGTCAGCTCCTTCTGGGTGGAGCATCCTGCGATATTCTGACAGCAGGTTGTTGTTATCGCCCCTCTCAGACCTCCTCACCTCGGCAGAGAGCTGGTCTGCAAAGAGAGCAAGAAGAACTTCAAAGCCACAATCGCCATGAGCCAAGATTTCCCTCTGGGCATCGAATCGTGAGTTGACGTCCAGACACTTGTTGAAGCCCTCGCTAAAGACGATGTATCCTCACCCTAATAAAACTATGGCCTAAGGTTTTTTTTTCCTGGGAAAACAATAAATGTTTCAAATGCAGCAACTATTATTATTATATTTAATGATTTATTATTTTAATCAAAAAGGCCTTGACAGTCAATGACTGGACATATATAAAATGTGATGTCACTTTTTGAACATTCTCATGTGACTTTAGTCACCTTTAAACCTGGATTAAACTGTCCTTTCATTCTATAGTGCAAACTCAAAACTTTACATTACCTGGAGTTGAATTAAGGTAAATCAAATTGGTCAGAAGACGGTCATCAAGGTCGTCTTTGTCCCTTTTTTTTACCCAACTTACAGAAACTTATCTACAGCATTCAATTTTAGCAAAAATTTTTGAAGCCTGAGGTGCAGCAAATTATGAATAACACATGTTTGAAGGAGTAAAGATCTTTCTTTATTAATACGCACAGCACTTAACATTAAATTATTATTAAAGTGTAACTAAATCACTATTAAACATTATGGCCTAAAGCCTTTATCACTCACCAGTAGAAATTATTTAGAGCTTCTGTTGCATTGTAGATTCTTCCTTCTTGAAGTAGCCGCCAACATAAAAGCTTTTTTTATCCTGACTTGGGCCAAAATTGACCTAAGTAAAATGACCATTGTCCTATAGGGCATAAACAGCATAAACTTTAAACTCAGGATTGATGTGATTTGACAAGGCAGCATCAGCAACAGATGATTCAGGCCAAAAACTGACTTTCATCAAAAAAATGACTTTGACCATTTTTTTTATTAGGGCAATGATATGACAGAATTTAGCATTTTATAATCTCTAACCAGTAAATTAGAATGTTAATGGGTCCAAACTGATGATAATACTGATACTAATGAAGCCACTTTCACTTTGATGACATCATTGAATGTGCCTTGTTGTCCATCAGGTTACTGAATGTTCTGGAGGTGATTGCACCCTTCAAGCACTTTAATAAACTCAGGGAGTTTGTTCAGATGAAGCTCCCCCCCGGCTTTCCTGTCAAACTCGGTAAGCACATTCTCATTGTGGGGTCAGCAAATCATCTTTCACATAGAATAGAGATTTAAAAATGTCTAATCGTGCTTGTGTCTCCCTGCAGACATCCCTGTCTTTCCCACCATCACAGCCACCGTGACGTTTCAGGAGTTTCGCTACGATGAGTTCGACGAGTCCATTTTCACTATTCCCAACGATTACAAAGAAGATCCCAGTCGCTTCCCTGACCTTTAACCTCTCGAGGTGGCGATCCAACAGGACGCTCATGAGCAACAAGGCAACATTATGCTACAAAACAAACATTAAAGGCCCCATATGGTACTTCTCCTAGGTTTTATTTGAGGACATATTTGTGGTTTTAAGTACCCAAAATCCCCCTATTTATATATATATACATGTATATGTATACTACCTAAAGCTTCCTATAATCAAAAGCAATTTAAATTTCACTTTTTTATAATATGGGGCCTTTAATGCACAAGGAAAAATGGAGGGAAAAAGCAGCGATACATCTTGCAGGAATATGTGACTGAGACGATCAGCGCTGACGAACGTGACAAAGATGGCAGAGAATGTCCGTTCCTATAAGTTAAAGGGTTTTGAAGCATAGTGTTGCGGTTATTCTCACTTTCAGCTCTGATTTCATCAGCGGCCGAGGCTGGAAACGGATCAAAGGTTCTGGACGTGTCATCGGTGAAAGGGCATTGACGTTAGACGAGTGACGACAGTCAGGGTGTAGGTGGAGGAGAGACGACCGGTTCAGCTGATGCTATGTATTTAAGTCTGTAAGTAATGTTCATAAAGGGACTGTTTAACTGACCTGTAGTGAAGCACTGACATTACTGTGTGAGACGTGACAGAGGAATTCTACTGAAACTTACTTTTTAGGTTCTTTCTCCTTTGTGATTTTAGATTTGAGGTCAGTAAAACGGAAAGTTATTTCAATTCTTTGATTTAGAAGTTAAAGTTTAGACAGGATCTTTAAATTCACTCAGATAAATACACAAAACAGGCAATCCATTTCGGTAAATGTCTTGTGAATTTGCTGCTTTTTACAGGCAAAAACCTAAAAAGTCGATTTTCATTGAATTCCCCTTTAACTCTGCACATTAGAAAATGGTATGAATGTGCGTTTGTAAACAATGATTTTCGTAGGCATGGAGTAGCATCACTGAACGTTTGGGCACTATTTAGTTCCACTACAGCTACCCCACCTTGAGTCGAGTTCCTAGACACTCACTTTGTGATACTCAACCTTCAGTCCTACATTAGACATGTTATAGTTACCTTGAGGCAACACTATAAATGCTGCAGATTTATATGGTACCACAAAGTCCCTTTGTTTGTTTGACTGCAAGCAAGTGTCCAAGCCTTTTGTTTCTTACTTCACCTTTGTAAACTGTGCAGAAAAAAAAATGTGCAATCCTGCAAAAAAACGAGAATCCGGGATTGTATAGTGAATAGATGTTAGGGAATTTGAATGATTACAACATTCATGCCATTTTTACACGTAACGAAAAACAGGCTTTTTCCCCTGCACAGGATGTAAATACATGTTTTTGCTTTTGTCTTTTACTTTTCTTATTCTTGTGTTGAGTTAAAAGAGGGTCTCTACAAAAGGAAGGGTTGTGGATTTAAAAAAAATGTAGCATTGAGTTAATTCCAGAGTTTATTGGTTTGTAACATGGTGGCAGTTGCTATTTTTGTACATAGACCTGTGTTGTTTTTAAAGAAGGAAATACCCTCTTAATTCTCCTGTCATTGTCATTTTTCTCCCCCCACTTTATCTGACAAACTTTTTAAACCTCCTTCAGATGTGTGGAAAGAGACAATCATTTCCACAGTGTGAAAAGCATAAAAGCACCATGGTTCCGAGGGGGGAAAAAGAGAAAGTAGATGTTAAAAGCCGGGAGGTGTCTTTCACAGCTGCTGCTATGCGCTCTTATATCGTGCAGGATGGTGAATGTTGTTTACTTGGCTTATCCAACTCTGGTGGTGGCTCCGATCATTTTTAAGTGTTGTTCCACATCCACTCGCTTATTTATATCCATAGACAGTATCAGAACCTAATTTCTCACATTACATTCCTCAGCCAACGGAAGTGTGCCTCCTCACTGGTTTTGCTTTACAGTTTATTATATGGCTCCTTGATTTCAGGTGCTTGAATTTTACATGTTTTTTTTTTCTGTAGATAAACAATCCATCTACATGTCATTTGTACAGCAAGAACTGTAGTACAAGTCTGCAACACTATTTTCATATAAAATCTACTATAATAAAAAATCCACACATCTTAACCAGAGTTCAGAGTCATGTTTCCTCACATCCGTATTTATAGTTTTTCTTTTTTTTCTCTTGAAGAAAAAGCTCAACCTTTTGTAGAAATGAAGGAATTTTAAGACTTTTTTGCTGCAATTCTGTTGATTTAGAAATCCTTTATAAGTGAATAGGGTCAATATACACAAACCTGTGCAAAGTGTTTTTAAACCGTTTATACAGAATTTGTTGCTGGTAATGTGAATGTGGCAGATCTGCTTCAACTGCTCATATTAACCTTAGAAATGTAGTAATGAACAAAATTTCTGGACACTGGATTCTGTTTCCCATCATTTACATAGATAACATGCACCTATTTTTTTTTCAGGAACTTTTCTTAACAAAAAGACAGTTTGATCCAATTTTATTAGTTTCCTCTGGAAAACCTATTGCAGACAAAGTATTTCATTGCAACAACACGTCTCAATCTACAGTGTACACTTACAAAGGGTTGTAAATAGGAAGGGCAGCTGCAATATGACCGGGTGCAGAACAGTTAAAGCAAAATGGTTCAGCAACCAAACAAAAATAACCAGAAGCTGGTGCTGGGCGGCGAGTGAATAACAGTCTGAGGAAAAGACTCGATCCTGACGAGTAAAATACTCGAAAAGACGGCGTTTCGTGGGAAACTGCCGTGTATTCTACCGTCAGGAAGACGTTTGAACACAAAGGCAACAAAAACAAAGTCAGGATCTTAAAAAAGTACAGCAATGACAATTTAAAACCATTTCTCACGTTCATATTTTAGTCCTCGCTTAATCACATCTTTACAAAAATTATAGGACTGCTTTCCTTCTACACCCGCTCCCTCCCCCAGCGTTTCTACAGTTAAGACAACAATTTTTTTTTTTTTTTTTTTTTTTAACTTTAGTGATCAGGCACAGACATTTTGTGGCCTATATTAAAAATATAAAAGAGAACAGTGGAAAGATAACGCGGTCTGGTTCGGGATGCTCTTAGTCGCTCATCTCCATGTCTTCCTGATGGTGGTCGTCTCCGTTCAGTTTGGACTTTTTGGGGATTTGACCTTCTGCCCTGTCCACCTCCTCCTGGCCTTTGGGGGTGGAGGCGGAGTCAGAGTCGCTCTTCCTCTCGTCGTCCTCCTCCTCCTCTCCTTCCTTTTCACTGTCGTAGCCTTGTTCTTCTTCATCGTAATCCCGTGTCACCTGTCACCAAAGAAAAAAAAAAGTTTGTATGTTTGTAGATGAAGAAATAACCGCAGGTTTAATTAAGGACAAGTAGAGGCTGATAAGGGCAAAGTGGTCAACTATTACAAGTTTCCACCTACTGGACAAACTTTCACGTCTCCCTTCTCGCTTTCAGACTTGCGGTCGCGGTCCCGCTCCTTGTCTTTGCTCTTCTTCTTCTTGCTGGTGGAGCGTTCCCTTTCGTCCCGGCTCCGGTCCCGGTCCTCCCGCCTCTCCCTGTCCCGGTCCTTCTCACGCTCCTTGTCCTTCTTTTTCTCCTTCTTGTGGCTGCACGCGGGACATTATGTATCGTTAGCTTTTCTGCTGACCCTCAGACGTTTTACTCAGCTGTTGAACAGATGACCGACCATGCGTAACAACGTACCGTCTGGGCGATGGAGACCTGGACAGCTTCCTCTTGGGGGACCGAGAAGCGCTGCGGCTTCGCCTGTGCCTCCTGAGGTAAAGAAAAAATAAGATAAATTTTAACTCCAATAAAAAGATCCAACAGTTTATTATTAGTGCACGCACACACGCGCACACACACACACACACACACCTCTCAAACAGTTATAATATTGTGAAAAATGTAAGGGTTTCTATTTTCTTTTATTTTTTTTTAACCATAGTCCTCACAATTACAAGAAAGAAAATGTTTAAAAATCTTCACTTTGTAAAATGATTGACCAAAAAAAAAAGCTTTTTCAGAATTACATTCTATTAAGACTCACCGGCTGATGCTCCGAGACCTCCTGGCGCTGCTGTAGCTTTTGGGAGGCGTCTTTGACCGTTTCTTGGACTTTTCCTCCTTTCTCCTGTCCCTGTTCACAGGGCAACAAGCAAGGTCAACCACCACAGGAAATAAGCAGCACTGCACAGGAAACTGGGAGCTGACGACGGTCGCATGTTTTTGCCAAAGCTTTGTGTATTTAGAAACACGGCAGCCCCAAACACACAAGTTAACATGTTCTTCCGATTACAGGTCTATTTCTGCAGCAGCTGCACCGCATTAAGAAAAGGAAAAATAAGTCTGCTGTCGGGGTGCTGAGGACAGCGGTGGAGATGCTGACCTAGATCTGCTGCGGCGGTTTCTATCTCGGGAGTGGGTGGTCCTCCTCCGTGGGCTCTTGGACCTCCTCCTGCTCCTGGAATGGGACCTCCGCCGAGACCTGCTTTTTGAGCGCCTGCCAAAAAAATATCAAGGTATCACACATTTACTCCAGTTACAGCTACAAATGGCTTTTTAATGGGCAAATTTTGCATGATGCATGCATAGATAATTCTCTCAGATTTAAGCTCGTAAAGAGGAGGTAGTTTTCACCTGTGTCTGGAGCGAGACCTGGACCGCCTGCGTCGTGACCGTGAACGGGATCGGGAATGTTTGCGCTTGTCATCTTTCTTATCTGCAGAAACAAATTGGTTAAAATATTAAACTAGAAGTAAAAACGATCAATCCAAAACACTTTTTAATTCAATTGTACATATGGTACTAAATACACCAGAAAGACTAAAGTCTTCCTTAACATTTTTGTAGGTAACTACATGACCTACAAACATGCTTATTGCTTTATTTAAAGCAGAGAGCAAACTGCAAAATGAATGTCATAAGACAAATTAAATAACTAGTGGCGGCTTCACAAAAGTCCCAAACTTGATTTACTCACTTCCAGGTTCAATGGCAGCAGAAATGAGCGACTGAGCCTCTCGGACTCTCTTCATGGCCTCTTCAATCTCCTTGTTGGAGGCGTCTGTCTTCAACCCTTGATTCAAATGGAGTCCGGCTGCTAATGGATTCAATCTGCAAATGCCATCAATTATTAAGAGGTTTCTCAAATAAATAAATAAAACTACGTAGAAAGGATTGTATACTCAGGATCAGGTTATGTAGAATTTCTTACTTGGGGTCCATGGACTGCATGAGCTTCAAGAAGTCTGCAGACAGGGCCTGAAAGAGAAAAGGAGAGGATTTAGAATCAGAATTAAAAATGCAGCGTTTTCAAACCAAATCACATTCCTTTCTAACTGTTCAGATCCTCACCTGGGGGTTCATGTTGGGGCCTGGAATTCCCATGGCAGCCATTTGCTCCATGTTGGGGGCTCCGAGTCCTCCGAATGGTGTTCCTCCCATCTGAAATGTTGGACCCAGGACATTTAAAAAGTTGGCTTGTGGCATTTCTCGCCTCAGACAGTTTTATTAAGCTTTTTTATTTTGAAGTTTTGTTTGGTGCAGTGATACAAATGAAGATGAATTCCCTAATATGCAAGATGAAATAGCCAAACATCAGGTCTGAACTACTTTAAAATCCTTTTTCAGCCCAACACATTTCTTATAGAGGCAAATATCGTTCAGTCTTTAATAGGTTTGTTGTCAATAGGAAATAATATACATTTCTTTTAGGTGAATGCAATCTTACTTAAACACTGCATCAGGAAATGATTCTATATGTCATGAAATATAGAAAAAAGCAAACATCTGATCAACATCGTGATTCAAACTCACAGAGGCCAGAGGATTGGGTGTCGGCAGAAGGCCGCCCCCAGGCATCATTCCTGCCACGGCATTGGCTGGAGCCAGCAGCGACATAGCTTTAGATTCATCAGGAATGACTCCTGGAGAAAAACAGCAGCATTTCAGTACGTGCTGGGCGCAGACGGCGACAACACAGACAAGACTTGCAGACAAGCCATCTCCGTCTATCTACTCTGTAGCAAAAAAAGCTAAAACAAATCCACTGTTTGTCTTGTCTGTAAATCTTGATCCCTGACTTTTTTTTTTGTTGTGTGTGTGAGAAATTATGATTATGAGGATTAGCAACTATGTGTTTAAAAGTCACAATACACACTGTGGTCAACACTGCCAAGATTTTATCACCTGTACTTGTTTTTTAAGTCATGAACCAAACGTAAGCAAGCACAGCCAGGTGTCCCGTGGGATGTGCTCTCAACTTTCATTAGATGTTTTATGAACAAGCGACTCGCGCCGGCTGCTTCGCTATAAAAGCACACAAAAACATTGAGATACAGAAAACAAAGTTCATGATTGGGGTGTAGACAGAAGGGTACATTTCAACATCACTTACCATTACCAATACAAAAAACAGAAAAGGTTCAGTCATATTACCTTTTCTGGGCTTTTGTTGGTGTTAACTTTGTACAATTCCACCACAAAAAAAAATTAAATTAAAAAAAAATAAAGACTTCACGTGGCAACCATATATAGTACTGCTAACCAAATACAGTACTGCTAGGTTTTAGCCAACAACATGTCACTAGAAACACTAAACAATGTCAAAGATAAACTGAACTAAACAGTTATGGTCTACTGCCAGCAAAAGCCTTGACAAAAATAATCATGGAAAATGTGCCCAAAGCTGAAGAAAAACCAAACAGTAAAATAAAAAGGGAAACTCTTATGGAGATGATGATCCATGGTTGTGCAATCTGAAAACAGGCTATATTTAAATCTGACATTTTCATATTAAAAAAAAGGGGGGAGAGAGAGAGAGAGAGAGACACACACACATGCACTCACACACACGCACACACACATACACACAACAGAAAGGACACTTGAGAAACAGGATAAGGCTGCAGAAGACAAAACTGTTGGTGGCATTTTCAGCAGGGCCTGGTATATAGGGCTGGCTGAACCAGGAAAAAGAACTGTAAAACACAACAACAAAAAGAAACACCACTGTTAACGTGTGATTCACTTAACCCTTGCAGTCATGTGTGGAGTGGGTCAATTAAAAAATGGCATTTTCTTTTTTTTACTGCAACATCAAGCAGAGACATACGTCTACGTTTACCTCTCGTGTTAGTGAAAATTTGGGAATAAAAATGCACAGTGTAAAAATACTACAAGGTTTCGGCACATGAAGCGGGTAAAAGCCAAAGGCAGTTTGTGCACTTAGATAAAGAATCAACTCATAAGCTTATTAACTTCCACAATATCTGCTGAAAATAACTAGATTATGGCACACACCTTCAAAACCATTTGTTGCATGCACAGCTGATCACTTCATCTACCTTGCATGCTTTTTGCTGGTGTAGGGATGTCCCGATCTATTTTACTGTGCTCCTGCCACGAGCCGTTTAAAATTGGGAATCTGCCAGTACCGAGTCCTGATCCAGTATTTATATTTGTCTTTGTAATAGTTGCACAGTGCAAAATTTTCCCAACTCAGCAAATGTTATGGTTTTAAAATTACAGTTTTGCCATTTGTCAGCTGAAGAACTTGGAATTAATCCATTCTTATGCTGTAAATTGATCCTTCATTTCCCCCCCGGTGGCAGATAAAATACACAATAAAGATGCTGACGGCATCATTATTCAATAGCTATTACACTGTGCAATTGACATTTACATTAAAGTTGTCTACTTTCAGTTTAAGGAAACAGCCAGACCCTTTTGCTTTCACTTATTCTGCCTTTAAACCTATTAAACATGACATCTAGGTAAAGAATTTTCTATTCACCCATTTGCTGCACATGCTGCCAGTATGAAAATCATGAATTTAAACAGCTGTCTGCAATTGATTTAATAGTCTAAAAATAAATAAGGGATCAAGAATTGGTTCTAACTTCACAATCAATTTTGACCAATTGAGCGCATCAGCTCGGGGCATCCCTAGTTTTGTGCATGCCTACTGATTAAAATACATTTTATTAAAATATATATATAAACACACACTAAAATTTCAACATGTGAGGAATTGAGATTGTCCTGCACAGTCTCCCCCACCCCTTCATTTTGCTTTAAGAGTTGTGCGGCAAATTTTTCTTAAAGAAAAGATGCCTTGAACAGAGAAAAAAAAATAAAGAGTTAATATTTTACTGCAGAACAAGAGAGAGAAGGGGCTTGCGAGCCTGGTGCCATTATTTTTTCTAATCTCCTGATGGCAGCAGCAGATCACTTTCAGCCAGCAAGGAAGGGGCTCTCTGCAAATGACTTGTCCACTATGAAAACCACAACACAAATAACAGAGAGAGAAGTTTACAGCTAGATTGCAAGACATGGACACAAATGTACATTTTCCCTTTTACATACCTAGAAATGCCAAGCGCTGAAAAGCTTAGCTAATTTTGCTTGGTCAGAAAAAAAAAAACTCACAATGGCTCAGATAGTGTTCTGCAAAGCTATCAAATACAGCTACACATTCAGAGATAGCCATGTGAGGGGGGACAAGAACAAAACACACACCCACCTTCAGCGAAAGGGACCACAATCAAGGCTCTGTCCACGAAGACGGTGTTTGTCAGGTGTTGGGAAACTCCCACCGACTCAGACTCAAGGAACTTTACAAAACAGACACGTGAAGTCACAGGCAAGGGAGAGTCACTGGAAGAAAATACAGATAAGTTGTGCAAAGAATACAAGCGAGTACACCCAACATGCCTTCTTCAAACCGCCTGTGCCCTGAGGGACAAGTGAGTTTCTAGTGGATTTAATTCAGTCTTCAATGATTACCCCTCCTCTTGTTTAGTTCAAAATGAGTCTTCTTAAAAGGGCGATATGTACATTTCAGAAAATCCTTTTCTTTAGTGACATGATTGGTGGTGGCCATATATATATATATATATATATATATATATTACTCAAACTACACCATTTTTTTCTGTTAATTTGCATACAAGATGACAGCTGTGAATATATATATTTAAATATGGAACGTTTTAATGTACATCTGGAGGTCACCACATTTTTTTTCTCATCAATCATCCAAACCAGCAATCAGGAAGCCACGTGCTGTAGTCTCATGTGTGGTTTTGTCGTGAATGTTCTGAAAGATACATACAGCCCCATTAAGGTAAAACATGACATTTTAATGACAGTTTTAACATCTTGTAGACCAGCATAAAACTCACGCTCTGGCTGTCTTTTCTTCTTCCCAATGATTGTCTGAAGTGTTTCTAATCTGGCACAAAAAGCAGTCTATAGCATTTCCTACCTGCAAAGTGGCCCGGTCTTATTTGATTGAAGAAAATACAGAAGCAGAAAACAATTATTTCCTACTTATAGCCTACAACATCTTTGTGTTAAATACCCAAATACAACTTCCTAGAGTTCATGTTGACCTCTTCATGTGGGATGTTTAGTCTAACAAAGGGCCCATAAGACAAATATTTACACAAATTTGACGCAGCAAAAATTTAATTTCACTCTACATTTTCGGGCAATATAATATTAAATGGCTGAAACCTCTAGAAGTTTCTAGATTTATCAAACAATGCCTTGACAAATAATCATATTTTAGACATGATTATATAACAAAGAGTAGATAATCTCCACTTTTACCAATCTGGGATACAGTGAATGTGTGTCATTTTTCACTTATGTTTACCTTAAAATATGTTTAAGGTTATGAAAAGACTAAATGTATGCATGTTAACTAATTCTATAATTGTTCAGCACTGTTTGATTTACAGTGATGTTAAAGGGCCCCTTTTTTCAGTGCTTGCATATAAACATTTAGGTTTCAGTTGTTGTTAAATGGATGAGAATAATGAGAAGGTGGTCTTACACCCCCTGAAACCACTCCATTGAAAATTGTCTATTAGTTGCGATGTCGCAACAGGACTTTAGGTTAATATAAACATAAAACTGCTTCTGGATCCATGCAGCCGTCCCCTCTTTCCAAAGCACTTGTGCTTGATTTCTCAGAGTGACCCCAGGTCTGGGAGGGGTGGGCCAGTTCCTGCAGAGCTGGGCCAATCACAGCAGAGTGGTGGCTTCGTGTGTGTGTGTGTGTTAATGTGTCAGGAGACACTTTTAATGCTTTTAGACATTAAAGAATGTTCATTTTTTTCTAAATGGAAGTTAATATAATAGGCTGGTGGAACAGTAAAGGATGGCGCCTTTAAAACACTAAAAAAGGATCAAACCCACACAGTCAACTAATGCAATATTCCATCAATGTTTGACTTTACACCACTAACCTAAAAGCAAATGGGACAGTTTAGATTATCAGCCAGTCTAACTAATCGATTTACCTCAGCCGCCGCGGCACTAAAGTTATTACCCTAGTATCTGTACAGGAGACTGGAGGGGGGATTTAAATCTGAGCTAAACCACTCAACCAGAATCAAACAGCCAGTCAAAGAGTCCATTTGGGCCCCTGGTGGAGCTACCGCCTCCTAAAGACGCGGGTAAACGCTAACGTTAGCCTGTTAGCACGCGGAGCGGCGAGGCCTGCTGCACAGTACAGGCCTCACGTCGAGCCCGGCGAGGGGGAAAAACGCTTCACCAACATTATCGTCCACAATACTCACTCGGGTGGAAACAGTTTGAGCTCCTCTATGTTTCCGAGGAACCCGAACAGAGTCCTCATCTGCTCGGATGTTGTGCTCGGCGAGACGTTTGTCACCTGAATGACGTGCGTGTTGGAATTCATTTTGGCGAGTGCTAATCAAGCTAGCTAGCCTTAGTGCTAGCGACGTGCCTGGATTTAAAATAAACAAAAAACAAACACAAAAACACCGGCTAGGTAACGCTTACGAGTAAATCAACATTAGGCAAATGCAAAAACTACCATAGCTGTTGTACAAACCGGGTAGTTAGCTTATGCAACGGAAAAGAAGACGACCGCCGCGAGCACGGAGCAACAATGCCGCGGCTCAAAATGTCGTGAGATGGGGATGGTGCGTTTAGGTGCTGTTAGTAAAATCGTACTTATCATTTTACTACACTGAAATTGTGAATTTGATTTTTTTGCTGTTTTTACACTGTTCACAAATTAATAATCAAAAATAATACTTTTGGGAGCTGCAGGATTTGGGAGTCTAAAATTATGATATATAATTTCAATGCAAAATAGCTATGCTGAAAATTAAATAGCTTTTTAATTTTGAAATCATGTGAGAAAAGATTTACTTTCCTTGATTCATAATTTTTCACATCTAAACTTTCAACTTCAGAAGTTCTTTCTTTAAATTTTTCTTTCCTAATCATTCATCCTGTTTATACTGATTCTTAGAAGATGTCTTTATAATGTAAGTGTTTGGGACAGAGGGCAGAAATGTATTCAGAAGCTAATATAAGTCATCAGCCATCCAAATTAAAAAACTTCTCACATCAGCTGAGCCAGCGTTTTAAACACCCATTAAAACATAGTATAGGTATTTTTTAAATTTATACCATTTTTTATTTTTATTAAAAGGTAATTTTGAAAGATGATATAAACAAAGTTTATTATTATGATGTCATTATTATTAATTAAGTAAAATTAAGTAGATCATTTAACATTACAATATTTTGTTACTATTTTTTCACTGCAGCTATTTTAACAAGGAAAACCACTTCAGAGAAAACAAATGATCACTAAAGCTACATTAAAAGCACATTTATTATTATTATAGCCAGTAGAAGACTGTTGTTTATTAAAATAAATTAAAATGATCTGTACTTTGAACCACGTTTTACATATTAATTTATGATTTAAGGAATTTTAATTCGTTTTGAAAAGATGTTGTAATGTTTTAATTTCCGTTCCCTTCTTAAAATTACAGTTTTGCGTGTGATTGTCCGACTGTCCATAAAGGCATCACGACTCGGAATACGGCTGGCTACAGGGTGAATGCGGTTACGGTTACGTCACAGTATTTTGTTGCTAGGCTGCGATTTCGCGACTTCCTGCAAGTACCGACGGCTGCGGCCTGCGGGAGGGCGGGTTTTGACATTCTGGCCATCTAGCCACGCCCACAACTCTGTCGAACACCGCCTACATCGGTTATGTCATTGTGGTATGTTCAAAACAAGTCAGATTTGCAGGACTCTCTCTCTCTCTCTCCAGTGTATGCACTACAATGTTTGTTACCATAACCACAACAATAGTTATTTTGGGTAAGTAGAAATTGTTTTAAATCTTCATACCATCGTCTCATGTTTTTCAAATTTATTGTACTTTTGTATCTTTTCAAAAAGTAGTACAACTTCCGACAATATATGAATGCACCACAGTGACGGCGACATGGGGCGGGGCTAAACGTCCAGCACGTCGAGCCCCGCCTTCCTGCAGCCCGGAGCCCGGAGCTATTTACCCCCTCGCTTCTTCGGCAAATCTTATAAAACCTTCAAATTGTTTCCCTTTGAATTAAACCGAGCAAACGCCGCGGTTCGTCCGTCTAAGGACGTCTTAACTGGAGACTCGCAGCCTCGCGCCTTCGGTCAAACGGATGCGGTGTCGGGGGTCAACGCGGCGACCCGCATTAGGCGCTAAACCCGCGGCTTGCTAGCATCCCTCGTAGCCAGCGTGTCAACAGGTTGCTGCAATGTTGTAAACGTCTGTTTTTTTCTTTTAATACGATTTATTTTTGTGAGATCTTATCGAAACTTTCACAGCAGTAGGAAACACTTTATTTCTGAAGCTGCAGTAATTCGAGGCAGAAACATCTGGCAGACCAGCTGTCATCATGCAGAGAGCTAGCACCAATGTCACATGACATCAGTAAGTGACTCATTTTTATCTATAAACGCGGATTCTATTTTGTATGCATCTTCTATAATGTAATGGATGCATAATAATAATAATAATACATCCATGGTGTTTATTGGCTTGTTCGTTGTGCAGCCGTCAACGTTGCATTATAGAAGAAATCTTGCCTAAATCAGAAATAGTATGTTGAAAGCATCACAATATAAAGTAATTTCAATAGGTTCTAAGTGAATTAATTAAAGAATATTCATTTTCTTAACCATGTAACTAAGTGTACAGGAAACAGTTTTGCAAAAATGAGCAAGTGACTAGGCAAAAAAAAAATCATCTGTTTCTGTTTCTGCCCAAGTTTTATAGTACAGGAATTTCATGTGTTTGTTGTATCAAGCTTCAAAATTTCTCCTTGTGGATGGTTAACCACATTTTTTTTTATGTTGGCACAAAACCAGTTTCCCTTTTAATTTAAGCTGTTTTAATACACTTTTCCCCCTAAGCTTGTACTAAAACAATATTCTTTTTCTTGCAGGTTTCTGTTGGCAACTTAAAAAACAGATTACGCTGAACTTGAAGGACACACAATGGAAGTTTTCCCCTTTACACCTCCGTTCTCATGACCCAGACCCTGAGACATGGGCATCCTCCGACTGGTAGCCAGAATCATGGGTAGGATCAGTACTTTCAGGTCCTATCAGCTGGTGCTGCTCCTGGCCGCAGCGCTCGCCGTCGTGGCTTTTTACTACTTTGGCTCAGAGAAGCAGAACTTCTCCAGCACCACAAAGCGGATCAAGCAGACGCAGGCGAGCCAGAACAGCAACAGGAACGACGCGGACCTGAGCGTGGACACGAGGCTCCTGCAGGAGGCCGGAGCCGAGGAGCAGGCCGGGGCGGAGTGGGATGCCGGTGAGGAGGGCGAGGGCCTCAGGAAGGAGGGCGGCGAGGCCGCTGAGCAACGCTACCACGCCCTCATGATGTTCACCAAGGTGGACAAGAGCCGCAGCCTGCAGGACAAGTTCAGGGTGGCCATGTTGTCCGTCACCAAGCACAGCCACTTCCTGGAGGGAGAGGTGCTGGTGCTGCATTTTGTGAGCGACCAGGCCAGCCAGGAGCTGGGAGAGAGGATGCTGCAGGAGTTTCTGCTGGATGCAACCTTCAAGTATGAGGTAAAAAAAAATCCATGTATGTTTTTGAAGAACCTTCAAAATATTAGACTGTGTGATGGAAAATCAGTTCAGCAAAAGGGAGGTGGATAATCGCTAGTGTTTTTATTATAGCAACAGCCTATTTAAATTTAGCTAGCGTTTGGAAAAGACAAAAAAAAAAAAACTTTTATCAAATGCAGAGAATATTAAGATTATAAAACATTTCAATCAGAAATGCCTTGACAGTGCATGACAGTGTGTGTCACTTATGTGAACCTTCTAGTGTGATTTTAGGCAAATTTAAACCTGGATTAAACTGTCCTTTCATTCTATAGTGCAAACTCAAAACTTACATTACCTGGAGTTAAAATAAACTAAAGTCGTTTAAATAAAATTGGTCAGGACGTGGTTCTCTTTTTCTTCGCCTTCCCTTACAATCCAATGGTTTTCTCAACTTTTTAAAAAAACGAAGACGTAGCAAACTTTCAACCAACTTATGTCATTTAATGGGCATCAACATGTTTAATGGACTGAAAATCCTTCCTTTCTTTATATTTGGCTACATATTTACTAAATTCATTGATATGCGCAGCACTTTGTATAAAACTATTAATAAAGTATAACTTGTGAAATTGAGACTAAATTAGTATAAAACATAGCCAATGGCCTTTATAGTAGTAAAGAAGAACCACCCTGTTTAGAGCTTCCTTTTGCTTCTGAACCTTGTTAAACTGCCTAAATCAAGGGATTTTATCCTGACCTTGGATAAAAAAAAATAAAAAAAAAACTGAAAAATTAAATGGGGGCACAATATGTATATATGATTTTGATCACAAATACAACAATAAATCAGCACACATCCTCACCTTATAAACATATTTTCTACTGTATGTCATTATAAAAATAATTTCTTTTACAATGTCTTTACACAACAGCAGTAAGTAAACTGCTTTTCCTAGTAGAAATTAAAATGATGTAAATGCAAAGAACATTTTATTCATATGCCAGAAGTCATTTTAGGTGTTGGGTTAATGTTTTACATTTTTTAAAGCTTAATGCAGCCCCACATTGCTTATATAGACATGGTGATGGATTATAAAATCATTAAAATCACTTTTATTATGATAAAACAAAAACATTTCAGTAGAACCTTTTTGACAACACTAGTCCTCTGTTGTGTGTACATTGAGCACATGGGGGCAGTGTTGGCCTGCTAAACTCATCCCTCTCTAATGGGGATATCCCTCCCTGAATGTGGTCTTTCTGCCAAAAGCAAGGATTATGTCCCATCTCCACTGGCCTGTTGAGTTCACGCATTGTCCTGCCTGTTTTTCTCGAATGCTTCACTGATCACAACCTCATAAATTCGGTCACAAATTACTCATCCCACCTGAAAATCCTCCTTGCCAGCCGGCGTTTTGCTGCTAGGAACTTGACTCATTGTCTACCCTGCAACATCTTGTGTTGTTTGTTAGCTCAGGCTGCCCCGGGCCTGCGTCGCGTCGGGCAGAGATTTGCTCAGCTTGGCTTCTCTGGCACTTCGGAGCCAATAGTTCAGATTTGTTCCTGTTCATTTCACTCTCTGTACTCACTCCTCTGTGTGTGTGTAATGTGCGACTAGAACCGCCACGCTGATATAAAATGGATCCTCCGTGCTGCCATGTGACAGACAAGGTCTCTTTCTCAAAGAGACTGAACAGACACAGAGATTATCCACCGCCCAACACAGTAATGTCTTACACAGCCAACGCTAATTATTACTCTGTGTGCAACAGTTGAACTTAGTTAGGATACCAACCATGTGTGAAGGATACTGGTGGCAATATGATGTTTGGGAGTAAATGGGGAAAAAGTAATAATATATTTTCAAAGGTAAAGGTTATAAGGTAAAATAATTAATGGCATCCTGAATGATTCATAAATAATATGTTTATTTATATATTTAAATAACATTCAGCCAGAAGAACCATCTATAAGGTATAAGTTAAGTTAGTCATATTTAAATTCATTGCAGATCAACCCATTGCAGATGCTGGTCTTTATGATGCATTGCAATTCATGTTTACACAGCAGGGTCTACTACCGATACTGGAGTTAACTACTTCTGATACTGAGGAATTGGCCAATATTTGTTTTTCATGTACATGAATATTCTGGGGCTTTACCTGTATGTCTATGCATGATTTACATAAAAAAGTCCATATTCATCTTTTATTGGCTCTTTCAGCCTCTTCATCTCCTGTTTTTTCCTCCCTATAGTAGCAGCAGCTCAGGAGGCTTCATAAAGTAAATAGGATTTCACTGCTTTTTTTTTTCTTTCCTCTAATTCTTTATACCAAGTAAACATCTCAAACGCATATAGACACATTTGAGCGATCCAAAAATATGTGGGTGGCTACGGGAGGGATGAGGATTTGTGGGCGTGAACGAATCACTGTCATCGTAAGGAAGTAGAGCGGTTTAATGTCTGTGTTGTATGTCCATGTTAAACACATTTACCATGGACGTACAAGGTTTATAACAATGTAAAATAACTGAAAATAACCAGAAGCTTGTGTTCCCTGAAATGCTTTTATTATAGCCTTTTACAGTTGTCTGGACTGAGCTCAAACAGGCTGATAATGTTTGCTGTGCTGGCTACTAGTTGGTACATATTGGTCTTGGGGAAACCGGATTTTCTTAACTCTCTTGCACAATACTGTGCATAAAACACCTCATGCTCCATACATTGAATCCATGCCCGGTTTGTACAGACTGTTCAACCAGTGGTTTTATCATTCTCATGGTATCATTCCAGACCACTGGTCTTAAACACCGCTCGAGATAATGAATCATAAAAAAAAAAAACGAGCTCTGCCACCACTGACGCAAGTCCACTGCTCCCCGTCTCCTGTCTCCTCTCCCCGCGAGCAGGCAGCAGACGTCATCCCAGGGTTACAGATGGGACGGGGACTCCCCAGGGCGCAGATGAGACCAGGCAGGATGCTGCTGCCATCCTCGTCCGCTCGTCCTCGGCCACATTCCTTTTAATTATTCAGATGTTAAGAAGGAGCGCTGGGGGAAAGACAGTGGTCTCCGCGAGCATTTTTAGCCTCTGCCGCTTCCAGACAATAATCAATGAAGCGATTGAGTTTCCGCTGCCACGCTGTGGAGAGGCCGTGCTCATTACTGCTGAGCAGCTTTCACTCACTCCATATGACACTATGGCCCGGAGGAGTGTGTTATCTAGTGGTAATGACCCAACAGGAATTAAGCAGAGTGACGTGACATGTTTCCGTGTTCATCAAGGACTGTATGAATATTATGTAACTGGCTGCAGGGAGAATGCCATCAGCTATTGTTAGGGAAAGAAGTTGCAGAAAATCATTAATTTCTCCTTGTTTTCCTTGAGAGAAAATGTCCTTTTTAATATAACTTGATATACATCATTTTAGGAAGATTTTTTTTTAATCAGAAACATGCCTACATGTTTTTGATGTGGAAATGAATGTTTAAATACAGCAGTTCCCTGAGATACAAACATCCGACTTATGAAAATTTGTAGATATGAACAGCTGATGACTAACGTCCATAAATGTTATAATAAATAAATAAAATGCTGTATTGTTTTCTAGGCCTGGACGATCTATCGTTTTAGGCTGAAAACCGTGATTTGGGACCACAAAATCTTGAAAGTGTTTTGTATTCGCCAGCCAGTTTACACATGTGCGCTCCTACTGTCCAGCCGCAGCTCACCAATCAGAAGCGAGAAGCACGGGTCATGTGTTCACCTTCTAAAATGGAAAAGAAGCAACGTTAAGGGTTTTAAAGCCAGTGAAAAACAGCACGTTGGCAGTATTTTTGGGTTTGCAGCTGCAGACAAACTAAAAAAAAAAAACAGGTGCTGTGCAAAACATGTCCATCTAAAGAGTTCGAGTTATGGCGTTTATTGTTTTGATGGCATGATGCAAGTTTTCATGATGATTGTAAATCTTGTGCAATGAATCTCGACTTAAAGAAAAACACTATTATTTTTTTTCTTAACATCGTTCAGCCCTGTTGCATTCACCAAACTATATAATCATCATGGCTGATAAAGCAAAGGCTAGTGGTAAAACGTGGAGAAGTGATGCCAGTGGTAGCAATTATAGATATAGATGTAATGTAATCTGATATATAAAGACTTATCAACTCTGGGACCTGTTGTGCACATTCTAATGTTTTAAAGTTATATTCAGCCGTCTCTAGTAATGTCTATCATATATATAGTACTGTTAATCATTTTTGTTTATTTTATGGTCACAAAACTATATTTGCTGTTTAGGAAGAATTATTGTAAGGTCAGGAAAGTCAAAAAAGGAAATCCTGTTCTGTGCTGGCGTCTCTTTTAGGGGATAAAAAAGTTGCCAGTGACTGCCAAACACATCCAGTCTCTCTAATCAACTTCGTGCAGCTTCTGCAGGTTTTTGGGGATTTTTTGAGCTATTTATATTGTTTGTCCAAACTCGCTGGATGCCAAATGGATTAGTATAACATAGCAAAGCTGTACTTTTTAAAATATTATTATTACTATTGGATACATTTGTTAGACTATTTACATTTGTGTCTCTATAAATCCATGATCTGGGTCAGGCTGACTAATTGCAGAAGTAAAGACAGAGGAATTCCTAGTCTGTAAGCCAATCGTGTTGTTCTAACCTTTTTGCATTGAATTCCGTTCTGTTTAAAACAACCCTGTGTCTCAGGTCGAGGATTCATGTTGAAGTGTTGGCTTCTGTAGAATGATGGATCACTAACCCAAACTCTAAAACAAGAATTTAGGTTCTTAAAGTTGCGGCTATACCTAAAGTCTTTTAAAAAAGAGCTTCTCACTGTTCATCAATTTCAAAACATCTTGACGCATTTTACCAGGTTCTAATTCCTCCAACATTCCTCAGGTCATACAGGTTGTTGGAAAAAGTCTTTGCATTATTTTTATTTTTTATTTTTGTCTATTTCTCTGCCATGATATCTTTTTTTATTCTCCTTTATTTTACTTTTTGAAAATAGGTTTTTTTCATAATAAATATGTCAAATATTTTCTTTGACTAAATTAATTTTGTTAAAACTGTTGCTCACAGCCGAATGTCACTTCAGGATGCAGGAAGAGGTGTGTGAGCATCCTAAATATACTGCAAGCATGAAAAATCAAGACAAACCAGTATGTATTTTAGAGACTGAAGGAATTGTGTGTCGAAATCAGTCTTTTAGGCCTTTGAAAGCCTCTACCACACACTGATAACATGCAGCACCATAATTATCCACCATAGTGTGTGTCTCAAAAGACAAACATTAAGGGTCTTTTGTAAAATTCTAATCTCCATGCCCGCTGTGGGAGTCTCTTGAGGCAAAATTGGAAATTGTGCAAAATATGTCTGACATGTTCCAGAACCTCCCAGAAATACACACGATAAAAAACAAAGCGTAATAGACCTCTTTCAGGGCGGCTTGTGTAACCACAGTAAGGTATTAGTAGGGGTTAAGAACGTTTAATAAGTACATGGCATTTAAATGTGTTTATTGCAGTTCTAATGACTGCAGCTTTCGCTAATGTAACTTAGATTACACACTGATTTATGTGCCAATACATCAACAGCAGTCCAGCAGAGCCCTGCGCACACCCAGGGCTTAATGTGCCAGGATCATTAAATCATGTCTGTCCGTCAACGCACGTGGTCCTGTTTTATAATAGAACAGCCCTCCTGTCCAGGTTTCATCTGAAGCCTTTAACATAAAAACCTATTGATGATAAATGGACTAATGTGATGTAATTTTATCCTAACGAGCAGGATTTACACAATTATAATTTAGTTAATTCATTTGTTGGCTGTATATTTTGGTTGAAGTGCAGGCGATCATGTTAATACATCTGTGATTTACACCACAAAACTGTGCAACCCTGTTGAATGAGGCAGTGACAACCTTAATGTGACTGATTGAAATAGTGTGATACACTTGACCAAATAACCGAATACATTTTAGATGTAATTCAATATCATACAGTCATGTGTTGGCATGTATCACTCACAGCGGTCTGATAAATATGATAATAATAATCCAACTGTAATTCAGTTGTTATAGCTGCATTACAAATTAGGCCATGTTATCATAACCAAATCCTCAAGCAATAAGCACCAATCGTCTTTTGAATTTGTTGACCTGTCTGATCCAGCTGTGCTGATCTCTGTGCAGGTGTTGTTCCACGACGTGGCGGCCCTCACACAGAAGCTCTTCCCCATCGTGGAGGCCATGCAGAAGCACTTCAGCGCCGGCTCTGGGGCTTACTACAGCGACGCCATCTTCTTCCTGTCCGTGGCCATGCATCACATCATGCCTGAAAGTAAGAATGTCTTTTAGCTGGTTATTTCACGCGCAGGTTTAGCTCATTAGAGCAGCTTAGGAGAACTAGAGCATCGGATGAATTTCTGCCTGAAGAGTCCCTATTTTTTTTTTAATAGTGTAGCAGAGAATAGTTACCAAAGTCAGGCCGGTTGATTGACAGTCTCAGTACAAGTATGAAGACTCTCTCAAACCACACGGGCTGAGCCGTGGTTTAGTATTGTGTCATCAACCATGTCTAAACCAGGCTGTAAAACTCTGCTGACCAGGTCACCATAGCCGGGTCACCGTGGACCCACATCCTGATCAATACAATGGGTTTTACACAGAGCTCGTTATAGAACAAATTATCTACCAATGTCAGAACCCCTCACAATAGACCCTGGCGAGATGCTTTTTACCGAGTGGCCTCATGAGTGACTTCATTTCTCAGTCACCCAGCTCTCAGTGCAGATATTCATAGTATATCTATTTGTAGGATTTCTGCAGCCACCCCAAAATCCTTTTTTTGACATTGATAGATTACATCAGATTGATATAAATTTTTAGCCACTGTTTGTCTGCCAGTCTGTTGACTGGATTTTCGTCAAATGTTTAAATTCTGGTAATGATCCAGAAGAAATCTTGCAACTGCATAGCTTGTTTTTTCTTGTTTTCATTAGTATGGGACAACAGTGTTGGGTGAGAGTCACAATACGCTTGTCAGAGGTCTTAAAAGGTTTGAGTGATGTTCTCTTCCATTTGCTTATTTGCTTAAAGAATTCTGCCTTCAAGGTTCAATATGTTCCTCTCTGTGAGGAGGAAATAATGATATACGTCACATACTGTAAGTTAATTTGGGCAATTAAGGAACATCTGCACTGTCTCAATAATTAATTTACTGATTTACTTACTCTTACTTAATGCCTGTTTTAACATGAACAACACGCTGCTCTGTGTAGCTCCTGCTCTGCTTGTCTGGCAGAAAGTGTGAGGTCTAAAGCTTAAAACTCGATGAGATCGATGCTCGCCCCTTCACTTCCTGTCACTGCCGGTCCACGCCCGGAAAAGTCAGCCTGGGCAGGTATCTGAGGGACACCTGGGGAGTTTAGAGGGACGGATGCACCACGTCATCCCCTCCCCGCCCCCCGCGTTGGTGTGACACATGCAGCAATCTCCACTGATTTCAGTGGGTGTGCAGCATAGGGAACCAGCCGACCCATCAGGCTTTGGGATGTGAATCAGTCGTCGCCTGACAGCGTAACACTGCCCCACTGGACGGTTTTATAACAACCGACGCGTTGATCCACTCATCACTGCACCTCTAGTGTGCATTAAGGCATAATGAATGAACCATAAAAAATATTAGTCAAATGTTTTATTAGAGTTCAGTGGTCTTCCAGAACACACAAATGTCCTTCAGTTAAAGCAAAAGCACAGATCTGGGATTCTGATTCAGAGCTTAGAGCAGGAAGCTGCTTTTTAAAAAAAAAAAATAATTTTATTACTCTTTCAGCAAATAAATAAACACTCCTGTTTAGGCTGTATGTATGCTGCATGTATGATTGTAAGTGCACTTTTTACATAGCGCAGGAACATAGGATGCGACTTAAAGAGCGGAGAAAGTAATTTGTGAAGGAAAAAGTTGAAGGATAGGACGATGAATAAAAGATTCTGCCTGCGGGGGAAATGTTTAACTGTGTTATCACTGCTGTCAAATCCGAAAAGTAAAAGCACAGTGGAGACCAGACTTTAGACTTTCAAAGTTTGTGTTTTTATCTAAAGTGAAAATTAACTTTCCTCATTGATTGTATTTTTTTTTTTCCGACTTGTCTTTCGTGTGGACCGGCAGAGATCACGTTGTGGGCTGGAAGCGCTTATTGATCAACCACACGTGTGAACTGTCTACACGTTTCTATTTAAAGAGGCTTTTATCTAGAAAGGCCATAATGGGCTTGTCTTCACACAGCGACCCGGGCTGTATGCTGCATGCTCATCCTGGAGATCACTGTTTCCTTCTTTTATGCGACTGGGAGTCACTTTTTATTCAGCATGGTGCATGACATAGGAAGGAAAAGAAATGAACATATATCACAATAGCTGTAAAAAATGAAACCCTACCTTTGCATTGAAGGATCAAACACTTCTGGTAACTTTCTATTAAATTTTTTTAATTGTAACATGCTTACAACCTTCATTATAAATAACTACATGAATAATGAAAGGAAAATCATTTCAATTATTTTTTACACCTGTTGTTGTTGATGGAAAAGGAGATTCCACAGGGGAAATCTGTTCTAATTCATAATGACACTACTAGGACTGTTTTTTTTTTTTTTAAGTGGAGTGGTGTTCCATGTTTTTGTTTTTTTTCCAGAGGAATCAACATGCTGGGACTTGAGTCTGTCCTACACACTCAACCCTCATTTTCCATCTCATGTCTGAAATGTAATGTAATGATGTATGTGCAGAATTTGACACGATAATGCTTTTTCTTACATTCGCCTGCTGAAAGTAAAAAGTTTCTCTGCTCGGTGAAAATCCATTTTTTGATGTCCAGGCCACATCACTAATAGTTATGTGGAAACTTGGAAATCTGGAAAAAATCAGACACGCATTATGATTCCAGACTGTGTCTCTGTCCAAAGGGGATCTTTAATAAGGATTACTGACACTCAGGAAAAGAACTGTCAAAAAGTGGATCTGGACAGTGATGCATGCTGAAATATTAAGATGCATGACGTTTATTTGCTGATACTTTTATTCTTGCATTTGCTTTTCAATCACTTCTGTTAAGATATACAGTGTTAATTAAGTTTTTAGAATTATTTCATTATAATTCTGACATTTGCATGCACATTAGTTCCAAAAAAATGTGAATGTTTCTGCAAACTGCCGGGACGACAGACACACACATCCCAGAACATTCCCTTTTCCATAAACAACAGCCAGTAATATGATGGAATGCCATCCTCTCCTATTGTGAAGGGAACTGTTCTAGTGCTATTATGGGAACATGGCTGCCGATCTATAACTCCACTGACCTGTTGTTTTAAAAACTTGCCATCGATCATCACCGGCCGTTTGCATCAACTTCCTAGTTGCTCGACGTGTCGAGGAAGCGGCGTTTTTATAACGGCATCACGGAAAGCGCCGCACACAATGGAAAAAGAGTCGCAGTGCCGCTGCCAAACAGGTGATTCATCAGCCACTCTCCACAGGGGACGGCGAGCCGTTTATTGATTTACTGGTGCTCACAACTGGTAGTTTGTCCTTTGCAGAATGGAGCCGAGGTGACAGATTTAATAAAGGACTTCCAGGACTCCCGAAAGTTGCTTATGAGCTGCTTGTTGTTGAAGTGAGGAGCAGCAGCAGCATTCCAGCTGCAAAACTGGTCCATGAGCCATGAGTCCACTAAGGTTGGGTGATGTCCCCTTAACTGGCAGATGAAGGTATTTTAGTGAGTCATTGCGATGGACAATGATATTAGATAATGAGAAAATTTAAGCCTTGCTGCCTTTGGTGTGATCGTAGGCCATGTGGGAGATTCTGTATCCACCCTGGAACTTTTCTCTCTTTCAGGTGGCTTTGTAAAATAAATGCATACAGGGAGAGCCAATACTGACCGTCATATTTTTTAAATTATCAATCGTATATTGCAGCTTGCATTGACTCTGTTGACCAACCACAGGAGGAGGCGTGGCGTCATGATGGCAGCTCCTCATCATGATGTCCACAAAATAGCTGTCTCTATCTAAACTGGTTGAAACACTGGCTGATTCAGTACTAATGTTCAAGAACCAGCTAATTTGGTTGCAGTGGATTTAGTGCTGAATGCTGAGATGTAATAGTGACATACTGAAAAGTGACAGACTCTGCAACAGTATCACAAATATTCAGCATATTTAATTTTTTTTAGACTCTCTCAAGAGTCCTTTTGTATTGCCAACAACACTGGGGTGTTGATTACCTCACAGCTGGTGAGGTTGTGTGTTTTGGATGGTATCTCTGGAACCAGGACGGCCCGTGGGAACCCATCAAGGACGGGCACCACTAATGTGTGAATTGCTTTGCTCGAGTGAGAAACCAGGAGGTTTGGTAGTGGCTGTTCTGTTCTGCCATCAGGGCCCAGTGGGAGCGTGTGCTGTTCGCTTAAAATCATGGAGCAGGGCTGGATTTCAAGAATGCTGACTAGGGCTGAACGAATAATTGAATTTGCAATAATATCGCAATATAAAATGCAATTTTCGGATTGCGTTGTGCGTGATACGTGACACAAGCGATAGAGTGAAGGACTCGGTTGCATCAATTTTTCATGCTATTCTTTTATCTGTTGCACAACAGCTTCTGGCTCAATGAACAGTCAGAAAAGAGTCTCTAAAAATAACAGCATGTCATGCTGTGGAACTGAAAAAAGTTCACATAAAGTCATTCAGAACCAGGTAGAGCTGCTGACGGTGTAACGCTGCACATTTGTTCCAGCACTTAAAAAAAAAAATACCACAAATGACAGCTACATGGTGCTATACGATAGCTGAATGGCCAAAATACCAAGCACTAATGCTCCATGCCAGACAAATACCTCAAGACAGGGATCACTGACAGATGTTTCTGTAAAGAGCAGTTACGTAAAAATGTTTTTTTATTTGAAGTCATACATCTATATCTATCCAAATGTACTGGTAATGAATCAAACTCTGCTCTTCATGATTATAATGTTGAAATTAATTGCATAAGTTGACCTTTTTGCTATTGTAAATGTCAAACTATTACCATCTCTGTTCTTCTCTTAAGTTAAATCTTCTGCTTTGACACATTTATAAACTCTTCACATTTGCAAAATAATATGTAATTGCAATTTTGTAGGAAGATTTTTTTTAATTTCATTACTTTTGCAAACTGTTCAGTCCTAATGCTGAAGCATTGTTGTTTTTAGGATTGACCTCTGACCTTATAGCTTTCAAGACAAAGCATCTGTCATCTTGAGTGCTCAGCTTTTATTTCTGCTGTCCCTTAGGAAGAATTCATTTCTATTATCAAGACTTAAGTGGACCACAATGGAGCTGGGGAAAAAATGTCCTGACTTCCCCTCACTAGTCGACTGCTACGAAACAAGAGCAGTAAAAAGCCCAAACCACTACACCTGCGGCAGATGTGCATTTCTTGAAGCTTTTTCTGATTAGTGCTTGTGACGAGATGAGCCTCGGTCAATTTTGTCGCAGCGGGACTCTTTCAAAAAGAACAAAACAAGAATGAAAATGACTTTCATATGACAAGCTGACCAGGGTGTTTTTTTCCAGAGACCCTTACAATCAGGCTTTAAGTGCTCACATCAAGACTGATATTAGGACTTAATGAGGTTGACCCACTTAGATCCTGGGGGAAAAAAAGTGAGGTTGGATAACAGTGTCTCTGTTGTTACTCCCGCTGAGTTGAGGCGTCGATATATAGGATTATCTGATAGGAGCAAAGCCTCAGGCCAGCTCTACGCCATCGCAACCATATTAATCCTATAATAAATAAAGAATTTTACACATTTCCTGTGATCAATCCAACATAAGAAACTAAAAGGCAAACATCGATTTAAACCTGAGGGATTTTTTTTCCACTCTGTTCAATAGCAGATGGAAATAATAAAAAGGAACAGTCGATTTCATGGCTGCTCACAGAGAGACGCATTGTACTCAAACTACTACTCCAAACAAATCCTATAACAAGTGAAGGAATTAACACACTGGAAAACAGTCAGTACATCAAGTAGTATTATTTATGTATTAACCTATAAGAAAGAAAAGTCAAATTTTACAGGTTCCAGGCACTCACTGTGAATATTTTAATAGATTTTTAATTTGTCCTTCTGTTTATCATAAAAGGTTTAATGTATGATATTGTTTAAGCAATAATCCTCAGAGCAACTTGGAGCATCCCTTTAAAATCCCTAAAATTATTATTCAGAATCCAAGTAAGTGTCTTAGTCAATGATTATTGCTGTTCTTATTATAAGATGATCAGACACATATTACATTCACCTGAGAGAGAGCTGGCCTTCAAACACTAGATTTATGATCTGTAATCTTAAAAAACAAACATTTTTAACCCCCACAAAAAAATCTATAAACTGTGATACAGCTGTTGTGATGAGGTCTTACCTACATTTAGATCACCTTCCCATAACCTCACCATCGTGTCATATGTTCTAACACTGTCCATCCCAACTTTCCCGATGTGTTGAATCATCGATCCAACATCAAACCCACCTCATCAGAATGTTGTAACAGTTTTAAGACCCTCTTCCTGGTATCCCCCCTAGTTAAGCCCCGTTAACACCAACAAACAGCACTGGCCTCTCTTCCTCTCTGGCCGAGCCCCTCTGTGTTGCCACAGCACATGAAGGCATTGTGAGGGCCGGCTTCCTTGTTTGGAGAGCACAGAAAAACAGGTTGCTGCTCTTTTGCTGAGCACTCCCTTTTTTTTCCATCACTTGTTTCAACCAAAACTGGGATTCAAATATCTGCATGACCAACCCCCCTATAGATATAGCCTTTATTGTCATTTATTTCAGTTGGATGTGTTGAGATCAAGGCTATGACATTTTTCTGATATCTGGCCCCTTTAAATCCATCGTGTGTGTGTGTGTGTGTGTGTGTGTGTGTGTGTGTGTGTGTGTGTGTGTGTGTGTGTGTGTGTGTGTGTGTGTGTGTGTGTGTGTGTGTGTGTGTGTGTGTGTGTGTGTGTGTGTGTGTGTGTGTGTGTGTGTGTGTGTGTGTGTGTGTGTGTGTGTGTGTGTGTATAGATGATATATATATATTTTAAAAAAGGCTTTGATGAGCTTAAAATTTATCTGAAATAAAGTTGAGCTGAGCTGTGGAGGTCATCACGTGCAGCACGGTCATTTATAGGAACATCCATCTTTTTGTATTGTGCTAATTCTGCAGATGTCGTCAATTTAGCCTTCGCAGCCGGTAAATATTTACCGCTGTTTTGAAACGGGAGTCCATCATTTTTGACAGTCTCTCTCATGTTGAAATGGCAAATGTTTTTTATCGGCACAATAATGCGTCCACGGCGGGCCGTTCCACAGCGTTTCTCGCCCTTTCATCGCCATGCCAACAAGCAAAACATAGGAAGTCGAAACAATGAACAGATAAAGTCCTGAATTTCCTGGATACTGTCGTTTCATCTACAAACAAGTGTCAGTATAAATCATTATATTCTGTACAGTGCTCAACTTTCTATACATCAAGTTTGACCCTTTTCATGGGAGTAAAACACTAACTCGTTGACTAATCCCTGTACACATTAAGCCTTTCAGGCCTAGTCAGACACGGCTTTTATTTCCTGCTGATCTATGTTCCTTGAAGGACTCTTAGAAATAATCGAGGAGGCAGAAGCTCTAGTTCACAATGAAATTGGTCAATCCACACAATTGCTCAGAAGTATATTTGCCGCTTTATGCATGTGTTCTATGCATGTGGTGATTTTTCTTTTAACAGATTTTTTTTTCCTTCCAGGTCTGACGCGGATAGTGCAGCTTGACCTGGATCTGAAGTATAGGACCAACATCAGGGACCTTTTCCAAGAGTTTGATCGCTTTACTCCCGGAGCGGTAATAGGCATCGCCAGGGAGATGCAGCCAGTCTACAGGTACGCAAAGAACATACACAATATTTAAATTATAGTATTAGAATATCAGCAAATAACACGCAGAGCAGTGAACCAGTCTGTTGCTTGTTATATGTTAGTTTTGGTGCTCCTGTGTTCTGTTGTCACTTTTAATAATGTGTAAAAAGCCACAGTCCAGACTTTGGTCACTTTTGAGCATATCTGAAGACTTTCATTCATAAGGAACCTCAAGACAGTCTGTTTCTACAAGTAAAGTACAAGAAAAATAAAAAAAATAAAAATGATAGTGACAATGCAACCAAAGCAATTAAAATCCTTTCTGCTGATCCATGAAGGTATTTTCATAACCGTTAATATTGAGAATCAGAAGGCTGCACATTTGTTGTCAGCATCTTTCTTTTTTTTTTTCTTTTAACTTCTCAGATGTGTAATGATGGGAATTTAAATTTTGCACCAGTTGCCTCAGTTGTCTGACGAATTGAATGCAGTGGAAGTGTCGGCTTTCAATTTTTTTTGAGGATTTTTGGGTAATGCAGTGTATGAGTCACAGCTCCTTCTGATAAAGGTCCTCAGAAGTGGACGGGATCAAATAAGAAGCTGGCAATCAGCAGCGGTTTCACGGACGTGTTCGTCCACTTTGAACTTCAGCATTCAGATTTCCTTAGGAGCACAGCTTTTGAGGATGTTGTGAACTTCCTCTTTTAACAGCTGGAGTTCAGTTTATGGCAACTCGTTTATTTATTTATATTTTTGCTTGTGTTGCCTCTGGAAATACATGGAGTCTAATGCCTGGAAATCACAGCAGTAGACATGTAATCTAAGTACAGCGTCTCCATGTCACTTTAATGGAAAGACGAGTGTCTGTGTTTTTAAAGGTGGTGAAAATCATACCTTTGGGATTTCTAAATTGTCTGGTATGCCTTTATAAAACGAACGAGGACCTGGCAGCATAGAGGCAGAGTGCCATATGGCGATGGATCATAGCAGATGTAAAGTCACTTGAGCAACATCCAATCTTCCAGTATTATGTTATCATGACTATGCTGTTTTGAGTCCTATGCCAGATAAAAAAAAAAAAAAAGTGAGAATTTGGCACAATCTAAGTAGAGAGATGAAACTAATCAGTAAATGTTGTGTGTCTGGTCTAGGGCTGGGTGATAATTCAATAACCATCTCTTTTAATAGATGCGTGATTAACAATATAAACAACAAGTTGATAGAAAAGGTTGTTTTCCCTCTTTCTTTTTAAATAGAATTCATCAGTTTGCTTTTGTTGCGCTTACAGTAACATAACAAGTGTATTATCTGTCATTTTTGGTGGAGCAGGGGCACGTTGTGAACTTGCTGATGACATAAACATCTCGAAAGACATCTAAACAGGTTTTACGAATTTACACTTTACATACTGCACTGACCTTCTAAAGTATATATTCCTATAGAAAAGTAGATTGGATTCATGTGATTTTTTTTTTTTTTTAAATGTCCCACACACTGCTCTGCTAACCACAGTGTGTGTAGTCGCTGGTGAAATGAAATCCTCTTGTGTTTTCACATTGTTTTAACTGTCCATCCATCCACTTCACATATCACATATATAAATATATTAAAACTAGATTATTAAGCATAAAATGTACCCCAAATTTCTAAAAGAAATCATCAATCATAATTAACATTGATTATTATGAACACATTTTTATAGATCTCCTTTTTTTAAATATTTCCAGGCCCATCTGTCTTTATTCCTGTTTGCAATGATTCTCATGCACCAAACTTTAGCAACACACTGACGAGATCCATACAAATATCTCTCACAGTGTTATTTTCCTTTCATTATCGGTTTCTCACGAAACTCCCGCCGGTGAACCCGGGTTGACCCCGGGCATTTGGCACCCGTCGTCGGTGCTGCAGAGCTCGAGGCCGGACTCCTGCGTCCTCTCATCTCCTGCCCTGCACAACAGTTCTCCTTCTCCGACCGTTGTTTTTATACCCAATAAACACACCTCACAGCACAGCAATGTGCACATGGAGAGGATGTGTGGACGTCTCACGAGTTCGCTTCGAATGTTTGCTCACGTCCTTGTTCTTTCTTATCCTTTGATCAATCGACTGGTCCGAATCTAACGCTGCCGTTTTTAGAATCTTTATATGGTTTAAATTTGATCAAAGTACTGCGTAGCTACTCATGTTAAGATAACAAGCTTCCACATGGTTAAAGTGGATGAAGAATGTTTTACGGTTGTGCAGGCACCATTAATCTTTTTTTTTTTTTTTCCTCCCAATCTGGGAAAGTTGTTGAGTAAGACGTTTAGAGAATTTGAACTGTTGAATCAGCCCATATCCATCATATTTGCGTGCGTGCATTTGTGTGTGTACAAGGGATTTTCAATTTTCAAACTCTTTGTTCCTCAGCTGATTTTTTTTTTTTCCGTCCCTCAGCAAGACAGTAAAATAAACATGCCCGGTCCGTTTAGACTACATCACTGTTTCCCAGCTATGCACGGCATCAAAACAGGACGTGTGTGTGTGTGTGCGCTTCTGTGTGTCTGTGCGTGTGTGTGTGTGTGTTAAAGCAAGGTCAGGTGGCAGTTTTCATGCAGCAGCTGTTTACTGCAATAAACATCCATCCAGGTGATTTCCTGAGGGGTATTATAGGCTGTAAATGAAACAATAAATCAGACTCTGTGCTTTCATAGTGCAAATTGTAGTTTTTAACACTTCCTAAACAGGTTTCTTCATGTCATTAAAATGTGATTGTGCAAGTTTACTTTACACACATGGTGAAACGCTTGTCATTATGTCGTTTTGCATGGTGGCAAAGAGTGTGAAGGACAGTAAATCCTGGTCTGCATAAGCATTAATGGTGATGTCAGGGTTTCTACGTAAATCCATTTCTAAAGCGGAGCCATAGTTTTCCTGGCAGGCTCCAGTTGGCATCTCTAAACAGATCCGTATCTGCCCCGCCGCTGAGATACAGCCGCTCAGCATTGTGCTGGACTGGGGAAGCCCCGGCTGAAGTTGTTCCTGTACGCTCATTCCATCTGATGCCAGCGCGATCCCGCAGCTGCTCCCAGGTCTTTGTACATAGGCGCTGTTGTGTATGAATGTACGTCTGTCGTAGGAGAGTCTCGAGTCTGCAGTGCTGTAAAGAACGCGCCTTTCTTCCAGTGTATTTGACCAGTCTGAGATTCCAGGACCAGCGACTGATTTATTTATTAGAATGTGTTGACAGAGGTTTGTGGTTTAAGTCACGGAGGCTTTCAGAGTTATTGCTTTTTACCCACTCAATAGCGATGTCTTCACTTGCCTATAATAAATGAAGTAATTTGAAGAACCTGAACTTTTTTTTTAACTAGACCTGTGGTGATGTGGTTGTTTCAGGTGCAGTTTCTGAAAAAGAAGCAAAAAGAAATGTGTAGAATGCTACAGTGGAATTGAAAGTGTTTGCCTGAATATAATACATACTTACCATTTTCAGTCAGTCAGGCTTTCAATATACACTATATTGCCAAAAGTACTCTCTCACCCATCCAAAAAATTGGAATCAGGTGTTCCCATCACTTCTTAAATATCTCACAGTCAACTGTCGGCTGTGTTTATAAGAAAGTGGAAGTGTTTGGTGAAGAGAGGAACTTACCCACATCATCGGTCATCTAAACTAACAGAGCAGGGTCAGCTGATGCTGAGGCACGTGGTGCAGAGAGGTCACCGACTTTCTGCAGAATCAATCGCTACAGGCGTCCAGACCTTCATGTGGCCCTTAGATCAGCTCAGAGAGCTTCAGTGAATGGGTCTCAATGGCCGAGCAGCTGCATTTACATGTAAGCCAAGTCCAATGCAAAACATCTGATGCAGAGGTGTAAAGCACGCCACCACCACTGGACTCTAGATGTGTTCTCTGGAGTGATGAATCACGCTTCTCCATCTGCTGATCTGATGGTGGGTTGGTGATTGACAGACTCCTTTCTATCGAGTGTAAAGTTTGGAGTAGGCTCTTTAGATCCAGTGCTGTGAATGCTTCAATATACCAAGACATACATCATACTGAACCCTGTAGATGTGGAATGGGGTGTCACTTAAGTTCATAGTCCAGGCAGGTAATGTTTTCTTTAAAAGATAATCCAAGCTGAGTAAACATTCCATAAACAAATCCCTTACTGACATGTTAGCCCACGGAGTTGGCTTTTTATCCATCGGCAAACTATGTAATATTTTAATTTTGAAAAGCATCCATCCACCGGAGTGTTTCCTGTGTTGAGTGGCGAGAGCTCTCAGCTCCCACTCTGTTTGGGTGCTAATGGACGCGGCATTATGCAGCAGAACCAGTCCTCCCACCAGCTGCATTCAGAGCACATCCTGCCACTGAAAAGTTCGTTATTTGGGGGGGGGGGGGTTGCCACATGTCTTTTCCCTGAAGTTGCATTTGTAATGTGTTGAAAACCCAAGAGACAAGAACCATTTACATAAATGTCACGGTCAGAGCCTCAAACACACACATGGTGGCAGATATTAGCTGGAAGAGAGCAGCTCTGTCTTTATGCCTTTTTGTGCTGGTTGTTTAGTTCACTTTAGGTTATTACAGATCCACATTAGCAGTTACAATAGTAGCAGCGAATCTTCCTAGGGTCCCCACGTAGTCATGAGTCAGTCTTATGATACATCCCACATATTCCAGTTTTTTTGCTCTGAAGTGGTAAATGTTGAATATAAAATATTTAGTTTCATGATGTTTGCATATTACACAGCTGGGAGCCACAGTGGCCTGCAAAAGTATTTGGACTTTCTTGACCTTTTGCCACATTTCAGGCTTCAATCGTTGTAAAATTGGAATTTTTTTCAATCGGAACACAATCATGAAGTGGAATAAAATTTATACAATGTTTGTAACCCATTAAAACCCAGACCCATTTGTCCTTAAAGGAAAATGATGTGGGTTATATCATAGTCCAAGAGGGCTACATTTCTAATTTTTTTTTTCTAGAATAATACTTTTTATTCCCAGAGATCTGTATTTAGACATATATGTAAACTTGGGCATTAGTGGTAAACATATTCCATATTAGGATGCTTGGTTTATGTCACTTATATGAGGCTTATAGGGAAGAGTCTGGGGGAACCAAAGTTCTTGTTACACTGGTGTCACTGTGGGTCCTTATGGGTAAAACTTTTTTTTTTTTCAAAAAAAAAAAAGGTGTTATTATTTGCCCCCTATCTCCTAGTTCACACATTTAGCTTTGATTACAGTTGCAAGTCTTTGGGAGTATGTCTCTATCAGTTTTCACATATCGAGACAGACTTACTTTCACTTACCTTCACAAGGCACTGTATGAAGCTGTGACGTCTTTGTTCTGATCAAAATGAGATTTATTCTTGCTCTTGACGAGATTATACCACGGTTTCCCGCAGCTTTTTATAGACCAGGTGCCCTGTGTGACCCTGTATACCATCCATTAGTCTTACAACCCAGGGGAGGAGGTGTATTAGCTACAGTAAACCCACTTTGTTTTGTAATGACAGAACTGGTCAATGTAGAGTGGCAGCATTGTCGGCTTTCTCATTTTCGAGGTTGCTCTTTTCCACTAATGCTGGAATTTTGTTTAATATACCTTCGGGTTGCCAGACTCCAGCGTGATGAAAAGGACCAGACATTTTATCCGTGCACACCAGAACCCGACTCCCCTCTGTCAGTGAGTGTTTTATGCTGCTTTCAGAGAGCAGGCTGTTTCTTGTCCCGGTGTGGAGGACACGTCGGGAGAGTGTACAAAGTGTCCCGTCCCCTGTGAATGCTCTTCATTCTTTCAGAGGCGAGAAAGAGGGTTGTCTTAAAAAGTTTTGGCACAACTTGAGAGTGGAAATTGGAGGTAGGAGATGATGGGGCTGTGAAGAGGCGAGGGGGGGACAGGGACTTGTAATAGCAGTGTTTTAACCTAAGAGGTTATACCGTATGTCTGGTTTGGCTGAGGCTGGTTTGAGTGGGAAAAAAAAGTTAAAATCAAAACTATATTCTATTCCATCCACTTGACTTTGACCATTTGCTCAGTTTGCTTAAAGACAGAGAAACTGTTCTGCACTTATATCTTAATTTCCAACTTGTCTTGAGATGGTCTAAACCACAGCTTATTAGAAGTCTAAATGGTTACTCTCACCTGCAAATAATACTCAAATTTAAGTGATAATATGACATATTGACAGAACTACAGCAACATCATCTCCACAAAGGATAAAGTTACCTGAGGTTAAAAAAAAAATAATAAAAAAAAACTGTTAGTTCTAAACAAACTACACACTGGTTCTTTAATGTGTGTTGGTGTGTTTTTGTGTTTTTCTCAGCTTTTTTTTTTAGAGATGTAAAAGCTTTAAAATTCATGACTGACATGCATTATGTCATAGAACAAAATGTGAAAACGCATTAAGCTTCCTCTCATGTAGAATTAAAGGGGCAGACAGTGACTCACTATCAACCCTGAGGGACAAAGTGGTATTACAAAACCAAATGGCCCAGGGCTAGCTGGTTACGTGTTGCTATTCATAATCTATGGCCATCAAATGCAGTGTTTTCTGCTTACCTTACATTCTTATGTTTAAAAAAAATGCAAGAACAGAAAAAGTAGTAAAGTATTAAAATATTCACAGTTGAGGCAGCTGTGGCTCAGATGCAGAGCAGTCATCCACTGGTCAGAGATTCGATTCCCGGCCCCTCCAGGCTCTCTGTTATGTGTCCTTGGGCAAGATACTTAACCCTGATTTGGCCCCGATGGCTGCACAATGCGGTGTGTGAGTGTGTGTGAATGGTTAACTTCTTGATGTGCAGACAGCACTTTGTATGTAATCAGCGTGTCAATGAACACTTATAGAGTAAAAGTGCTTTCAGTGGTCGAAATGACTAGGAAGGCGCTTTACAAATGCAGCCCGTTTACGTTTAATATTTATCCCCCCCCCCCCTTTTTTAAGATTTACTCCACAGGGGCAAATCGTCCCCAGCTGCCATCCGACAAAGTATAAAAGTGCGTGGACAAGTGCAGTACAGCACCAGCTGCTGGATATAGGTCAGTAATAATATGAAAATATGAGAATCCGTTGCGCCCACTAGATTTAATCAAGCTGCACAGACACAGAGAGAGAGGAGAGAGAGGAGGACAGAGCTATCCTGAACAATAAGAGAAGCACTATTGTTCTTCATGATTGTCCCCCATGCATTTATCTGCACTGTGAGGGCAGGCAGCCTACAGCTGATTTAATTCCTCTAATTTGGTCCTGAAGGATGATTTTATGTTATCTGACGAATCGTTCATCTCTCACCACGCGTTTAAAGTTGTAACATTTCTCCATTAATATTCAATCTAGAGAAGGCCAGTACCAAGTATAATATCCACATCCATGCTACAAAGAAAGTTCCTTTTCCTCTTTATTTGGTATTGATGACCCCTTAAAATGCTCTTTTACACATCCTAAAACTTTTTGAAGTGAGCCCTTTGGCCACCCAACAGAATCCCACGGTCTCTATAGACGTTAAGAAGTAGGGAATAAACTGTTTAAAAAAAAAAAAAAAAAAGACAGATGTTGACATGACCTTGTTCTTTTCTGTTTTCTTATTGGTCTCGTGTGGATTTTTCCCTTTTACTCCTCGAAACAAAAATACAGCGTGTGTACACACACACACACACACACACACACACACACACACACACACACACACACACACACACACACACACACTCAAACTCACACTGCGTTTGCAGCAGGATCCAAACCTCGGTCATCTGAATTGGGTTTTATCCAAATATCCGTCTCGTCTTAGGGATCTAAATAACCTTTGGAATAAGATAATATTAATGCATCCTACAAACGGTCCACTGTGCATGCATATGCACGTTGAATGAAGCTTTGTGTGTCATCTACCTACTTCAGAGTTGGTGTGCTGACAGGAGGAGGTGCCGAGTTGGCACGGGCCCCTGGCGCTCCTGGACCTGTTCTCTTCCTGTTTGGGCCAGTTTGCTGTTTGTTCAGCAAATGTGTGCCCCTCAGTTTTATAAATGTAGTCCAAACGTACACATCAGTGAGACATTTCACCATAAGTACATAAGCTGCTGTGTGTGAAAAGCGAAGCATTCAGATTTATAAAGATATTGCTTTAACTAATCAACGCTAAAATGTGTATTTTACACAGAAAATGTGTGTTTTGATTTACAGATGCAGCTAATGATTATTTATCATCAATAATTCAGCCAATTATTCTTGATTAATTGTCGAAACTACGTAATGTAAGAAATAGTCAAAAATAGCTTGTTTTGACCAATGATCTAAAATGTTAACATATTCAATTTAGCGGAGTACTTTTTAAAAACAGCCTGATTTTACATATGAGAAGCTGAAACCATCAAATATTTGATATTTTTGCTTGAAAAATGACAAATATTCAAATATTGACTGATCAATCCTAATTTTTTTTCATGTTCTGCCAACTTTGCTTAAATCTACATGAACAAGAACTAGGTTTGTGATTATGCAATTAATGACAAATAAACACGGTTTACGCCGCTTCTGTGTGTCTGATTTCCATGCAAATGTTAGAAATGGCACCATGAACAGATCACTATATTTTGGTAATCAGCTGGATGAAGTTGTGGATTCTGGATCACTGAAATGTTTTGTTGGGTAACATTTTGGTAAATGGACCTTTTTGAACAGGCTCGTTTGGGGCCTCCTGTTGGTCATATCTTACATCTGCATAGCTCGGCCATATGTTTGCCAGAGGTCTACGCTCTATTTTTCATTTTGTCCATATATTTTCTGTATAATCTCTGCTGTGGCCACTACAAACGGCCTCATGTTGATATCCGACGCCTCCTTCTCTCCTCACAGACACACCTTCTGGCAGTACCGTAAGGAGAACCCCCAGACCAGAGTGGGGGAGCCTCCTCCCGACGGCCTCCCCGGCTTCAACAGCGGCGTGATGCTCCTGGACCTGGGCGCGATGAGGGCCTCGGCCCTGTACAACGAGCTGCTGAAGCCCAGCAACGTGGCCAAGCTGGCCGACCAGTACCGCTTCAGGGGCCACCTGGGGGACCAGGACTTCTTCACCATGATCGGCATGGAGCATCCCGAGCTCTTCTACTCCCTGGCGTGCGGCTGGAACCGACAGCTGTGCACCTGGTGGAGGGACCACGGGTACGGCGACGTGTTTCAGTTGTATTATCGCTGCGACGGACCCGTCTATATCTACCACGGGAACTGTAACAGCGTCATACCGGACGACTGAAGAATGGGTTGGACTGAAAAGGGCGAATCGTGACACTTTTAGCCATTGCCCGTCTTGACCACTGCTGCCTCTACAAGTCATAGAGATGGCCCCCTGCGGGTCAAGGGGCTACGGATCTAGCCTCCACACACAGTTGGTACAGGTATGACGCTCATCTGTGTCAGCCTAGAATAGTGAACACACTGGCGACATCAAGTCCTTTAAAAAAAAAAAAATGATTTCAATACATTTTGTATTGTATTTGGGGCAAACCCACAAGACCACTAGCCATATTTTACACAATTGTGTTTTCTAGCCAATAACTCAGTCAATAACTCTCTTTATTGGTCTCTATGAACAAACAACTTCCCTCCCTCACACCTCATGCTTTGAGGTGCATGCATGTATCCTTTATCTTCCTGAAAAGCCACACCAGGTGAGGTCTAATCTTTTGCCCTTTACCTCCCACCTCCATAGCTGCAGGTAGCAGGAAGGTTTAGTTTAACACCGGCGGCCTCCATCATTTTGCAGTCACTTGGGCACAACACATGACTGGATCCTTTTGAACACATCTTTCTGTAGGTGGGACGGTGGAGGGGGGGGGGGGCACATCCCGAGGGTGTCATGGGAAAAAACAACTTGTAGCCGTTGTTCCTGCACCAAATCTGCAGATGTGCTGAGGCCCGAAACTCTCGTTTCTCGTTAATCGGCCAGTTTTCCAGACCCACTTTGGAGTTTTCTCGCTGTGCTCACTGAACCGACACTCTGGTTCAAAGAAATGTCAACACTCAATACCCGACTGTCAGGAAATTGTCTGAGGTGATAGAAACACACGTACACAAAGAGAGCGAGAAGCAGCTCGAGGCTCCGTCAGTGAAACTAGCGGAGACTCAAAGCTTCCTTTGACCACTGTTTTATCTGCCTGTTTCAGGGCAACACTCCATAGTCTCCAAAGCTCTGATATACTTTGTTAGCCAAGAAACATTTTTAAATAAATATAAAAAAAAAAAAAACTTTCTCACTCCCTGATTGCACTTTACAACTTGAAAACCCATGCTTGATTTTATTTTATTTTTCACTGCATAGTTTTTATTTCATTTTTTTTTACATCCATGATTCTGACATTTTGGCCCAATAACTATTGATTTGTACCATTTGTGCAAAAATAACTAAACGTTTCTATAGATAGGTAATCAATTTCAGGGAAGACATTACGATTTCCTATTAATTTTTTATATTTGGCAGTACAGAGTAATGTGGTGTTGGTGTTTCTGCAGGAATCTAGATATGATCAGGTGTCTGCTCACAACTGCATTACTGCTATTCCAATAAAATGTTCAATGTGATGGGTTACCCATCTTAAGATTTCAACGTTTTTCTTTCCACAATTTGCTTAAAATAATTGAAAGCAGTGGCTCTGGGAATAGGGTAAGGAATCTAAAAAAACATTGTTCAGTTGTGCTACAACGTCAAATATTAGAAAATCTTACGGGCTAAAAAATGTAAAAAACAATGGTATCCTCCTTTAATGCTGGATCATGTGTATCCTCACAAGTGTTTGAACACATACTTGTGTATAACATGGGCATTTTTTATTTGCCTTTTGACTGAGAAATAATAAGACTAAAAACATTGGTTAATCACAAGAGTAATCCACAGATTTGTTATTTTGGAAATTGTCAATAGTTGCAGCATTAGTTGAGATTGGAGGTGCTTAATAATAAATGATCTGATATATCTTGATAAATGCTGTAAAGGTGGTAACCTTAGCGTTACCATAGTAACCCGCTTTCACATTTTTTTGTTGCTTTCGTGCGAAAGTGGTGTGTGACTGTTCAGGATCAGCACATTAAACATGGACTGATCTCCTTAATGCTAATAAATGCTTGCTAATAAAATGACCCATTGCACATACGGAATATCACAGATGGTGTGTTCAGTGTCAAGGGCTTAAAGTAACATGTTTCTGTCAGTGACATAAAGCAGTCTCACATGAAGCAATTTGTATTTTTATTTTTAAACTGGCATTTAATAGATGAGCTTCCTCTGACACAAATCTAACTATAAACCAATGAATGCTTATATGTAAGACACATCGCTCAAGAACCTTTCATCTGATCTGATCCACTTACTTGTTTGGTCTGATGTTCGGGATCCGAGTAAGTACAGTGTCGAATTTGGTGCAGTTTTGACATGTGAGCATTTAATATTAATAAAATCCAATCTGCAATAGTGGTGCAGGGCTTCAGGTCAGGGCACACAGTCGAGATCAGAGCTGCATGGCAACTCAGAGCAAAGTATTTTCACATGGTGTGCTCTAAAACGAGAAAAGTGACTTAAGTCTACATGTGAAGTTGATGAGTGGTTCTCAAGAAGTATATTGAAATACCTCATTAACCACATCACTTTTGCTTGTTCACTGCCCCTGGACTGAAGAAGTGGAAATACAGACACCCCCCCGTTTGCCATTTCAACCCACATTGTGGTCAGAAGAGGGAGTAAATCCATAGTGGTAACAGCTGCTCTATCATAGAACATAGACTGAAAAAAGGATCAGCTCTGCTGTTCACATTAAAAAAAAAAAGTAGTGCAGGATGTCTATGTCTGGTTTTAACAGCACTGCAGTTCCTCCAATCAACGTCCTCTCAAAGTTGTCTTCCGAGATCCTGCATGAGGTTAATTTCAGACATGTGCTGCATGTGAGGCATTTGGGGATCAACCACTGCTCTCTCTGAGTATTTGCTCACATTTGTGCCCGTTTTTACATTTTGTGTTTTTGATTTTCCTGAATAAATTATGATACTTTACCCTCTGTGTTCCTGTTTTATGTAAAATAAGAATTGCACACACACACACACACACACACACGTGATTGTATCTTCTTGTTCCAGTTCACACTAGAGATGATTTTTTTTTTTGGACAGCGAGGGAGGGAGATCTGACAGCACTCGCGGCCCTGTGAAAAAAGGCAATGCTTTTACTCACTTTTCACAAACCCATGCCTGTGTTCTTGTTTGTCTGTTACAAGCTCAACGTGACCTATTTCTGTCACTCAAATGCACCGAACCAGCCAGCTAATGGTCCATATAGAGATAAAAAGACATCAGCTCAGACCCCTGAATGTGCTGATATTAACCATTTTATCATATGTAGCAAATTATAGTGAAGAATATATTTTATGTAAAAAATAAGATATTTGAAGACATGTCATTAGCTCTAAAAATCATCAGCTTTTTCTTATATTCACTATTCTAATATTTTAGTGACCGCTGATCAATTGATAATGGAAAATGGAAAAAAAAAGTTGAAGTATCCATGAATGAAATTTTTAGGGCTGTACATAACTTTACCTTGACACTCAAAAGAAAAGATTCCATTTTCCAAGATACCATTTTTTCGACACCCACACATTGAAAAAGTATACAAATGGGTGTTGTTTGTTCTTTTGTACCATCAGACATGACTAAAAGCCTAATTCATCAAAAAAAAGCAAAGTGATCCTGCTCCCGACATGTTGAGCTGATTTCTTTCCTCTCCTCACTCAGCAATCACACCAGCAATTTGATAAAAAAAATAGCAAACAGAACCTTCAGTATGAACATGAAATCTTGACAACATAGAAAAGCAAACATGAAATATCTCAAAGTGCCATCTTACGTTGAGAGCTGCTTTGTCAGAAAGTGTAAAATTGAAATATCACAGATTGCTGACACCAGCTCTAATTTGGACATTGAGACCATGTCAAATCTGAAATATATTGCCTTCTCTGGTTTTTCCTGACAGGAGCTGTATATGAACTGTGTGGAAAAAACTGTCAGTAAATTCATTTGGCAGTGTATATACTACATACGATAAATGTGCATATTTGCATATCATCGCCCTAAGCAGGCCTTTATTTTTATTAAAATAAAGGCCTTAGTCGATTTTTGACCTAAATCATCTCTGAGTGATGCTTCCACATCTGATAAAATCAGCAGAATCATGAGGGTAAAATTAGGATAAAATTTCTTGAATCTGACAATTTACCAATACAATGAAAACATATTTAAATTAGTGATAGGATTTAATATCATAAAAGCTATAGGCTTTAATGTTTTATAAAACTTCCAGGCTAGCCCATTTCTTTCTGTTACATTCAAGTTTTATCTAAAAAGGGATATTGCATATTAATGAACATTTACATGAAATATGACTTCCCACCTTGGTCAGGTTTACATTTGCCTAAGTCACAGAAGAATGTTCAAAAAATTGACAGTAGTCACATTACTTGTTTCACTAATTTATATGTATATGTATGTCATTCAATTTACTTTGCTAACCACATGAAAAAACATTTGTTTCTTTTCTAACTGTTAAAAAAGGTTTTCGATGGATAAATAGTCATTGACCTAAAAATCTATAATACAAAGATTAGTAATTAATAGGGTTGTAGCTATGGGTGTCCTGTCAAGAGTTTTGCAGGCTTCTCTTTTACTATTGCAGTCTATGGAAAAAATGATGTTTGGGTCGCGTGGGATTTTTGTTGCAGTACCACGAGTGGCCCCTGGGGGAAATTAGCAGCGCTGTTGTACTGTTCTTAAAATACATTCATGAGTTTTTCTAGTTTCTATCGTATCGTTTTGACGTCACCTGATTGGCTGCGGCAAAACCAGCCGTAGCTAACGGTAGCGTTAGCTCGTTCACTTTAGCTTAGTGCGTTTTATGCTCTGAACGTAAGTCAGTGAAAAAGCAAAAGTTGGTGAATGTATTGAAAAATGGATTTGTGGGACGTGAATTTGTCGACATGGGAGGCGAAAATTGCGGATAAAATTTTGAAAATAGACTTCAATCATGAATGGTAAGGCATTTTTTGTATATATCTGTTCTGAATGCTGCAGGTGTTTGTTGTTTGACACCTGCGTGTTTTACTGTTTTATTTCTCCTTCACCTGAATGTGGTTGTTTTAATTTAGTCGCACCGTGTTGATAATGACTGTCTATCTGCCATTTGCTGGCATTTACACATATGTAAATATATATATATATATATATATATATATATATAAACGGTATATATAAACAATCATTTTGATTAAAAAGGCCTTGACACAGGATGAGTGGACATGCATAGATCGTTGTGTAACATTAAAGCCTTTTTGATAATAAACCTTGTCATTCATCAATAGACACTGATTCAAGTATCATCTTCAAAAAAGCTTCTTCTGCACCACAGATTCTTGCTTGTTAAAGCAGCTGCCATCATGAATGCTTGTTAAATTGCCAAAGTCAGGACATTCGATCATATAGAATACAAAACTGACTTGCCTATATTGTCCTGATCCCATTGCCCTATAGGGCATAAAGGTTATAATTCCCCAAAGGATTAAAGGGATTTAACCAGACATAGCCAGCATCATTGATGTGATTTAGGCGACAAATTCACTTTTGTCAGAAAATGATTTAGGTCATTTAAATAGGGTGACAATATGTAAAATTGTGCTATACAGTATGATTTTATTTTGATCAATGGTGCGCATCTGCTTATATAATTTGGACTTGGTCAGGTTGGTAATAATTTTGGTGATGACTCTGGGTAAAATCTATATAGGCCTCAAAGTGTGCACCTAACTAGTGACGTACTAGTGATATGTGTTAGTATCCGGGACCGTGACTCTGGCCGCCCTGCTGGTCAACAGCGGCAAATACAGTACTCTGTATGGCCTACCCCTCCCTTCCTGTGTCTTCCCTGATTGTGATCCTGTCCAGCTGTGTCTTGTTACCTCTGTGTGTCAGCCTGTATTTAAGCCTTGTTAGTCCTTCCCTCTGTGTCCGACCGTCTGCATGTTTTCCCCCGTGTATGAGGTTTCCGACTCCTGCCCCTGGTATTTACTATTGACCTGCCTGACTCTGTTTTCTGCCGTTTGTGCCCGTTGCGGTCTCCTTCTGTTGAATTATCTAAAGATTTTGTTTTGCTACTTTGTAATATCCCTTTGTACCTTAACGAGTGTTTATTTTCCCTTATCCCTTAGTGGACACCTTTCGTTAGTATTTTGAAAAGTATTCTTGCTACTGCCCTTGTGGATTATTTTTGTTGTGAACTTGAAAAGCATTTTGCTTACTGCCCTTGTGGATTATTTTTGTTGTGAACTTGAAAAGCATTTTTGCATATTGCCCTAGTGGACCATTTCTGTTGATACTTTGAAAGGTATTTTTGTGACCTTTAATAAACACTCCTAAGACTGATCTGCATTTGGGTCCCTGTGTTTCCGTACAAATCCTAACAGTACGGTCGGACCAGGATGGACCCAGCGGATCAGAATCTGATGAGGACCTGCCTGGAACAGCAGGGGGCGCTCCTTGGCCGCCACCAGACTCAGCTCGACGCAGTGGTCGCCAGCGTCAAGGACCTGACCGCCCAGATTCAGGGGCTCCAGTTCCATCAGCCCCCTCCAGTCCCGTCTTCTCGGCCCGCCCACGAGCCACGGCTGCCCCCACCGGAGAAGTACTCCGGCGAGCCTGGCATCTGCCGTTCCTTCTTGTCCCAATGCGCCCTCATTTTTGAGCTCCAACCAACCACCTTTCCCACTGATAGATCTAAGGTGGCCTACGTGATCACTCAACTGTCGGGGCGTGCCAGAGAGTGGGGAACTGCTATGTGGGATGCTGAATCAGCCGTCTGTGACACCTTCCAGGGGTTTGCCTCAGAGATGAAGAGGGTGTTTGATCGCTCCAAGCATGGACGAGAAGCTGCTCGGGAGCTACTGCATATGCGTCAGGGGCGGAGGTCAGTGTCAGACTTCGCGATTGATTTTAGGACCCTTGCTGCCACCACCAAATGGGACTCTGAGGCACTGTATGACACGTTTCTAAATAGTTTATCCGAGGACATCAAGGATGAACTAGCATCCCATGACCTGCCCCCATCCTGTGAGGCCCTCGTTGACCTGGCCATCCGCATCGACGCGAGACTTCAGCTACGTCGCCGTACAAGAGGGTCCAGGTTCCCGACTGAGTTTCCAGCTAACCCAGGCCTGCAACCACCTCCTGCGCCCATCACCACAGCGGGACCGGAGCCGATGCAAGTTAACCGCATCCGCCTGACTCCGGAAGAGCGGCGACGGAGGATCTATTCCGGCTCCTGTCTATACTGTGGCCAACCAGGCCACTATGCTGCCTCCTGTCCGGTAAAATCCAACGCTCGCCAGTAAGGGGAGTACTGGCGAGCGCGACACCCACACAGTCCCCATCTGCTCAGCGCACTCTTCTTTTAGCCACTTTGGGTTGGAAAGCCCAACAAATGGAGGTGGCAGCACTCGTAGACTCCGGAGCCGAGGAGAATTTCATTGACGCCGGCCTGGTAAGTCAGTGGCAGCTACCTGTCACCAGTCTAGCGAAACCTCTGGTGGCCAATGCACTGACTGGAGTAGAATTAGCAAAAATCACCCACACCACGGTTCCGGTGAGTCTGACTCTGTCCGATCATCACGAAAAAATAAGTTTCCATATCATTAATGCTCCTCAAGCTCCGGTGGTTCTTGGCCACCCCTGGCTTGTTAAACACAACCCACACATAGACTGGCTAGGAAGGTGTATTAGGACTTGGAGTTCTTTCTGCCATTCACATTGTCTTCCCCAGATCCAGACTCCAGTGAGCTCGGGCCCTGACTCCCAGGAGGAGTTCCCGGACTTATCAGGGGTTCCTCAGGACTACATGGACCTAAGAACCGTTTTTAGTAAGTCCAAAGCCTCTTCTCTACCTCCTCATCGGCCATATGATTGTGCCATTAACCTTCTCCCAGGCACTTCCCCCCCTAGGGGTCGTTTGTATTCCCTGTCCCGACCGGAGATGGAGGCTATGGACAAGTACATCCAGGAGTCCCTCGCCGCAGGTATTATTCGACCGTCCTCATCTCCTGCCGGAGCGGGGTTTTTCTTTGTTGGGAAAAAGGACGGTTCGTTGCGGCCATGCATTGACTACCGGGGTCTCAATAATATTACTGTCAAGAACCGGTACCCTCTTCCCCTTATGTCCTCTGCCTTTGAGTGTCTCCAGGGGGCCACCATCTTTACGAAGCTTGACCTTAGGAATGCCTACCATCTTGTCCGCATACGTGAAGGGGACGAGTGGAAGACCGCCTTCAATACCAGCTCCGGACACTATGAGTACCTTGTAGTCCCATTTGGCTTAACTAATGCCCCCGCAGTCTTTCAAGCTCTGATTAACGACGTCTTACGTGAATTCCTGAACGTTTTTGTCTTTGCCTATCTCGATGATATTTTAATTTTTTCTAAAACTTTGTCTGACCATATCATCCATGTCCACAAGGTCCTGCAGCGCCTCCTGGAGAACCAACTTTTCGTGAAGGCCGAGAAGTGTGAGTTCCACCAGGGGACCGTCACTTTTCTCGGCCATGTGATTACCCCCGGCGCTGTAAAGATGGACCATGGTAAAACCAAGGCGGTCTTGGATTGGCCCACGCCTGCTAATCGTCGGGACCTACAGAGCTTCCTGGGGTTTGCAAATTTCTACAGACGATTCATCAGAAACTTTAGCACTGTGGCCGCCCCCCTCACCGCCCTAACCTCTTCTGCTGTAAGGTTTGTCTGGTCCCCAGTAGCAGACAAAGCCTTCCAAGACCTGAAACATCGGTTCACCTCTGCCCCAATTCTGACCCTGCCCGACCCCAATCGCCAGTTCATCGTGGAGGTCGATGCTTCTGAGGTTGGGGCCGGTGCCGTACTGTCACAGCGTTCTGTAAAAGATAACCGGATTCACCCGGTTTGACATAGAAACAGCCGTATTATCAGCCCAAGCAGGAGAGGCAGGGTCCAGTCAATGCCCCGTCAACCGGTTGTATGTCCCTAACTCCGTCCGTTCTCAGGTCCTGCAGTGGGGTCATTCCACCCAGTTATCGTGCCACCCTGGTCCGCGACGAACTCTAGCTTTCATTGAAAGGAGGTTCTGGTGGCCGTCCATAAAAGAGGACAGCCTCAACTTTGTTCGGGCCTGCCAGGTCTGTGCCCGAAATAAGACTTCCACCCAACCCCCTGCTGGTCTGCTACAGCCCCTGCCCGTGCCCCAGAGACCATGGTCTCACATTTCCCTGGACTTTGTTACAGGGTTACCCCCATCAGCCGGTAATACCACCATACTCACCATAGTGGATCGTTTCTCCAAATCGGTCCACCTCATTCCCCTGCCCAGTCTCCCTTCTGCCAAAGACACCGCTAACCTCATGATTAAACATGTGTTCTGCTTACACGGGTTACCGGTAGAGATAGTATCGGATAGAGGGCCCCAATTCACATCCGCTTTCTGGAAAGCCTTCTGTAAATTGCTTGGTGCCTCTGTCTGTCTGTCTTCAGGTTTTCACCCACAGAGCAATGGCCAGACGGAGAGGGTGAACCAGATGATGGAGACTGTGCTGCGCTGTATGGTGTCCCAAAATCCCTCCTCTTGGAGTCAACAACTTCCCTGGGCAGAGTACGCGATCAACTCCCACGTCTCCTCCGCAACTGGACGATCGCCTTTCGAGTGCTGCCTGGGCTACCAACCACCCCTGTTCCCGGACCAAGAGAAGGAGGTTGGGGTCCCCTCTGCCGAGGCCTTCATCCGCCGGTGTCGCCGCACGTGGAGGCAAACCCGCCTGACCCTTCGCCGCTCGGCTGCGAGAATGAAGGCCCAAGCCGACAAGCATCGTTCCCGGGCCCCACGGTACCGCCTGGGTCAACGTGTGTGGCTCTCTACACGGGATTTGCCCCTTAAGACTGAGTCTCGCAAACTCTCCCCACGCTTCATCGGTCCCTTCCCCATCACCAGAGTCATCAGCCCCACTGCCGTCCGCCTCAAGCTCCCAACGCCCCTGCGTCGCATCCACCCCACCTTTCACGTGTCCAGAATTAAGCCTGTCATCTGCAGCCCTATGCATCCCGCCCCCAAACCCCCTCCTCCCCCCCGTCTCATTGATGGCTCGGAGGCATACACCGTCCGACGCCTACTGGATGTCCGACGCCGAGGCCGGGGACTCCAGTATCTCGTGGACTGGGAGGGCTACGGCCCTGAAGAGAGATGCTGGGTCCCGGCTCGGCACATCCTGGACCCTGGTTTGGTGAGGGACTTTCATCGTCAGCATCCCACACCACCCAAAGGGACGCCAGGAGGCGTCCGTTAGGGGGGGGGTACTGTTAGTATCCGGGACCGTGACTCTGGCCGCCCTGCTGGTCAACAGCGGCAAATACAGTACTCTGTATGGCCTACCCCTCCCTTCCTGTGTCTTCCCTGATTGTGATCCTGTCCAGCTGTGTCTTGTTACCTCTGTGTGTCAGCCTGTATTTAAGCCTTGTTAGTCCTTCCCTCTGTGTCCGACCGTCTGCATGTTTTCCCCCGTGTATGAGGTTTCCGACTCCTGCCCCTGGTATTTACTATTGACCTGCCTGACTCTGTTTTCTGCCGTTTGTGCCCGTTGCGGTCTCCTTCTGTTGAATTATCTAAAGATTTTGTTTTGCTACTTTGTAATATCCCTTTGTACCTTAACGAGTGTTTATTTTCCTTTATCCCTTAGTGGACACCTTTCGTTAGTATTTTGAAAAGTATTCTTGCTACTGCCCTTGTGGATTATTTTTGTTGTGAACTTGAAAAGCATTTTGCTTACTGCCCTTGTGGATTATTTTTGTTGTGAACTTGAAAAGCATTTTTGCATATTGCCCTAGTGGACCATTTCTGTTGATACTTTGAAAGGTATTTTTGTGACCTTTAATAAACACTCCTAAGACTGATCTGCATTTGGGTCCCTGTGTTTCCGTACAAATCCTAACAATATGTATAGGACCCATCATTATATCTTCCACTGGGGCCATGTTGGGGTTACTCACTGCTGCTTGACTCTCTGACTTTCTCTCTTTAACCATTATCTCTATTCATGCACTTTCTCTGCCTACTGAAGGGCGGAACAATGAGAGGCCTACATCCATCCTACAATATCATCACCGTTCTGAGGCCCTTAAAGGTAAGAACATAATCATTTTTTGCGTGACCCGTGAACAAACGCATGAATAGAATAGAATAGATAAACTTTATTGATCCCACAACGGGGAAATTTGTGTGTTACTGCAGCGTTACAGATAAAGAAAAGAAAAATAAAGTTGAAGAAGATAAAAAAGACTTTAAAAAATAAAAAAACACACAACACAATGTACGAATTCACAGAATTTGTTAATCCGCATACACAGTATGCATTATCGACAGAATGGAGAAAGAAATGCTAATAAATAGTAAGAACAAAAAGTATGCATAAGCAAGGCATATATACATACATACATGGCGTACATACCTACATACATACACATACACACATATTTGCATATATATATATGGACATACATATCCACGCACATACCCACATGTACACATACATAGCTAATGCATACTTAAGGTGCAGGGTGAGTGTGAAAAGGAAAAAAGTGACCAGTGTAAAAGTGACAGTGGCTACAGTGAGGTTTATGTTTATGTTATGTCTCTGTATCATAGCCACCTACAAATAGGAGGTTACTATCTCGTGTAGCAGATTAAAGCCTATGTATGAGAACAGCACAGAAAATGGCAATTACTGTATGCAAATGTGATGTCTGTCCATTTCTTTTTCCTGTCCTCAAATCCAAGGCTTTGCATAATGCATAGACATAAATTAACATGCACTCACATACACAGCCACCATCTGTGCTCTTCAGAGTTCACTGTTTTTCACCTCTCAGTGTCAGAACAGCTGTAACTTAAAAAAAAAAAAGGAAAAAAGAAAGAGGGGGGATATTATGATGACAGCAGAGGGTCATTTAGTGAGTCATCAGTGGATAAAATATGAGCTAAAGTGGCACTGCTGGAAACTGGGCCACTGTCTGCAGACAATGTCTCAGCAGAGACTGTCCTCACAAGAAAAACAAGTGCGACAAAACTGCACACATTAACATTTCTTTTTAAAAACCATGACCTTGATTGCCAAATAACCTGAACAACACAGTTAGTATTGTAGGTGACAACACGGATCTGGTATCCAATGTAGTAATTTCAAACAACTGTTGTCAATGACTACTGATGCTGCTGCAACTTTTGGATATTTAACTAATTACCATAGCCTTCCACCCTACAGATCTTATATTTACATCATGTGAACTACAGCACTTCACATTTACCACGGCCGCTAGATGATGGTGCGTACCAAAGGCACAAAGCACTGATATCCATTTAACTTAATGATATCATTCGAAGTGGGTGGTACAGAACATAGACAAACCCCAGAGAACACATTGTTTAACAATGAACATACAGTGAGATGTCTATATATACAAACATACTGTCTCAAGAGCCAGACCAAGGCATATTACAGCTATTTATTTAAAAGATATAGAATCACAATGCCTTCTGAGAGGATGCAAACTGTCAAGAACAGCAAGAGACTCATATAATGTATGGCTCCTTCTAGCAGAAATGATGTTCACAGAGAGAAATGTCTAATTTCATATTCAGCTCCAGAATCAGATTTGAAATGTGAGGTTTTGTGTTAAATGGTGTGTGCATGTGTGTGTTTCGCAGTTCACTCGCTTAATATATAGTGTACAAAAATATCTAAAATAAGTTCAGAGATACTCATTTCATCGAAAGTTTTGACCTGAGGTAATGCCTTTTTTTTAAAGTTTATTCAATCATAGAAAATAATTGACAGTTTTCTTTTAACTCTAAGCTATTGAAACTTGTCAGGACACCTACCAGTATATCAGCAATTTATCAAACAACATTGGAATCATTGAATCATTTCATGAAGTTTTTCCCAATAATTAACCATTCACCAATGAAAGTCATCAGGTCATAGGCAATGTCAGTGGGCTGCTTAAGTGCTTCTTAAATCAGTTTGACTTTGATTTTTACTTTGAGTACTGTGAGATTTAGCATTCAAAAAAACATTGTGTAATCAGTGACGTCCCTTCCACATATTTTCTGGAATGATCAATCTTTTCATATGAGGTAAATTCAATAAACAGGGAGATTAAGATGTTCGGCTTAGAAGTAAATAATGTGTCCCACTGAGGTTTTGCAGTGATTTTCATAAGCCATTGTGCGTCAGTGCACCAGACGAAACACATATTTTCATTGTGCTTTGAGAGATGTGTCTGAGCTAGGAAATGGCCAAACTAAGTATTTCAGGAGTCAGCCGATCCTGTTGAATAATCTTTCAGTGGCATAACCTTTACATCGTTAAAATGACATCAAGGTGTGAACAGATGTAGTGATGAAACTTCTTTGAGACCAAACAGCATGTCCATTACCTTCGGAAGAATGAGAACTCTTATAGTGTTATGTATACAGTGCTGTGAAATGACATACATGCAGTGTTTCGGTTCCATGGTGCTTGCGCTCCCCTGTGTTAACAGTGCTTTATGTGCCAGTTACCCGGTGAGACATTGATGGTGACCCATTTTGTGCTATTTGTTGGTCTTGGCTGGATGCCATTTATGATGCAGAGCATACAAAATTACTTGTGCACCTGTATTTATATGATAATATTCTGACAACCTACTATTCTGGCTCCAATGGATCTATTACATACACTATGGTAGACTACACACATGCAAGTAAAACATGAATACACCACCATACTGTAGCTTTAACCTTGCTCAAGCCAACTGCTAAAATTACCCAGGAGAGTGGGAGAAAAAACGGAGAGAATAGCTGCACTAATTAAGTTATTTTTTACATCCGTCCACTCTGTTGCTGGTGCGTCAGTCCAGATTTAAAATGCAGACACTATAAGTAGGTCAGTGTGCTACAGTACATGCAACAGGCGGGATGTGGAGAAGCCCCAGTGCTCAGAAACAGCCACTCTGTCATGTCACTGTAAATATTATGAGGGAGGGTGACACACTTTATAACAGGATGTGAAGGTCACATGTACCGGCGCTTCTGTGCGAGACTCATCCGAGATCTGCCCGGGAATGGCATCCTTTCATTCCAGTCACTTCCAAACGTGTGTTTTGTACCCCTTCGTTTATAAGCGAGAACGATGACTCACCCTGGGCTGCAGTGTGGCGCAGATGGACGCTGTCATCTACCGAACTAGCTTTTTAAACTTCATGACAGCGAGCAGCTGCCGCGCTAAAGGCACTGAACTCCCATCAGTTCCAGGAGTGTAGTTGTTGACCTTTTTATCGCCGACTCACATTAACAATTCAACGAAATGGAAACTAACAAGGCTCTAATAGATAATAAATGTAATATTATAATGTAGTATAAAGGGAAGCATTATATCACCAGCAGGTTTATTAGATATGAGAAGGGAAGAGTTTAAATCACACACAACTGCAAATGTTAAGGGTGACACAATTAATGCAAGATGGATTTCCATCATGCTCCCTGGTGTTACTAGAAGACAGATCCCCATTTGATGAGACTTTTGCTTTTAGTTGTTTTATTACACAAACTCTATGAAGCCCATTATCTAAATGTCATACAAGTAAGGAGTTATATTGAAAATGAATTGATCCCCTTTGCTGGGGCCCCCTTGGAACCACCTGAAGGAACCCTAGGGGGTTCCCCTCGACCCCACGTTGAGAATCACAAGACTTTGTGATATCATAAAAAAAAAAACAATAAATTAAACAATATATTATATTATACAATAATATTTAGTGTGAAATTTCTATTAGATGATCATTGAGTTTAAACTCACAGCAAAATGAGTGACTTTGGTGACCTCAAGTGAAAATTTACAACATGACTGCTACGTAACAATTCCCACAAGCCTCAGCTGCAATCTAAAATAATGGTAAAATAAGCCATGCCAATACTGTATGTTACAATTAGCATTACAACCCTGAAAATATGATGTGAACATATCACATATTAGCATATTACCTTAAGTTGGTAAATGTTAACATGTAAAATATACATGTTAACCTGCTAATTCTGTCATGAACTTACAATTAACTCATATTCTCAGCATGCTAATGTGACATTTTAGCTCAAGCCACAGCACTCACACATCTGAGCCTGACATGTCCTCAGATGACCACTCAACATATCATAATTCTCTTTTAATTGGCAGAGCCAATGTATTTTCCGTGTAAAAATCAAATGCGAAAAAGCATGACTATAAAGAATTTTCAATCACAATTTAGCTGTGGAATCAAGTACACAAAATGACTAGACATACAGATGCCAGACACCATGTTCCAATGCAGGATTCTGCAGGTAAAAAAAACACTGATGGTTAGAATGTCCATTCTACATTAATATTAATTAATGTAATTGGTTCACAGGTCTTTGAAGCTCCACTATACAAAGACTGTAGACTGTGTTACTTGCGTCAGATGATGAAGTGTTCAGAAGGAAAATTGATGTTTAAATGCTTCTGTCATGTTTCTTCTAAATTAAATGCTGGGCCTTTATATGCAAACCAGAAATCCGAGATAGAAGCCATTTATAGTAAATCGTGGGCATGTTCAGAAGGCTTGTGCATGTGCCCAACCATTTTCAGGATGTTTGAGATTCATGGAACACGTGGGAGCAAAGCTCATAAGTGGAGTTTATAGATCTGAAAAAAAGACTGCACATGATTGCCTCACCTAAATATACAGAGATTTATACATTTGCCCCCATGGAATAGATGTGGGGTGCAAAGCACCCATCATTGCCATGGAAACAAGCAGACTGTAACATCCCAACAAAACCCCATCGCTAATGTGGGGAACATCATTTTGTGCCACCAGCGGGTGCGTGTCCACCACTCTGTCCTCGTTCCTCGGCCGAGATGGCCGGTGTCCACACGCCCCGTGTTTCTGTCCAAGCAGCAGCGGTGACTCACTGGCATGACGGAAAAAAGTCGAAGCCTCCTGATTGTTGCACATGCTGTTCTCAAAACTGCCATTGCCGAGAGGGATCTATTTTAATCACCAGCTGCTTATACATGCTGGACGTCACACTGGACGTCAACATTAAAAGCATGACAGTGTCGGTATTGGAGTGCCGGGGAGGGGGGGGGGCATGAGGATCCTGACTAATTCTGTCAGGCTTTTAGCCCGAGGACTAAATGTGTTGTTGTGTTGGGAACAGGTGTCCCTGTTTAAGTCAGTGCTTTTTTTGGCTGAAACAACTGGACACAGGAACAAGCATTTTAACAAACTGCTGAAATTGTACAGTATGCTACACAAATAGCAAATTGTTGCTCTGATGTCAATTGAATAAAGTTGCCACAATGCAATTACTTCCTGATGCTGTGACTCAGTCAATACAGTAATCCCTCGTTTATCGCGGGGGTTACGTTCCGAAAATAAGCGATAAGTGAAATCCGCGAAATAGAAAACTTTATTTTTTTTTTACAATTAGCAACTATTACATGTATACAAATACAGTGACTCACGTGTAGGCCGTTTCCAGGGTTATGTTTTTTTTCGTGCAGTCATTAATCCACAGAGCTAATGCCGTCTCCATCTGTACCATGGTCTTGTTGCGGACAGTTACAACCCTTTTTGCATTCGTATTAAAATTGACTGCTGCTTTCGTCCTTGTGTTTTTTTCCTCCTTCTTTATGTAACGAACTGAAGATTCATTGATTCCGTAATGGCGAGCAACGGCTGCATAGCTTTTACCTTCCCTTAGCATGTCCAGAAGTTTAACTTTATCTGAGATAGGTAGCATCTTCCGCCGTCTGGGCCCATCCGCAGGTGCTTTTGTCCGTCCAGGCCGTTTCATTGACATTATGGGTTTAGGAGATGTTCGAAATTACAAGATAATTTGGCCAACTTAATGTAAATTTGCCAAGCTGTTTTATGTACGTACACATAACTGCACGAGACGACAAAATGATAGCACAATTCGTAGCATGTTTTGATACAAGAAGCGGGAGTGAGTTTTTAGCGAATCAGAATGCAGAACACAATGCACCAAAAAAAAAAAAAAACATTATGAAAATCCGCAAAATAGCGAATCCGCGATAAGTGAACCGCGAAGTGGCGAGGGATCACTGTATAGGTGTTTGAGGTAACACTTATAAATAGTATGAGACATTTGGTGCAGATTGGACAAAGCATGCTAAAGCTATAGGAAGCTCCGGTTTCATGATGAGACATGGAACTTCGTGGTGGTGAAGTTAATTCAGATGTTTTTGATGTTGCTGTGATAAAATCCAGAGGTGTAGTTCATTCAAATATGATGCCTGAAAATCGCCATTTGATTCAAGATGGCTGTCTTCCTGTTGGTATCGGACTATTTATCTACGAGACTTTTGGTGTGTCTCAGCATGTTGTACATGTCTAGTAAATTTCGTTTGTCTATGTCAATAGAGTCGGGGGGCTTATGTGCAAAATTTGGTGATTTTTGGGGCACAATCATAGGGGGAAAAGATAATAGAATGAGACAAAAGAACAAGAAAAGCACCATGAGAGCAAACCTCTCACCAAGCATATTACCATATTTTGAGAATCGATTATTGAAAGACAAAAAATTGATTGTAATTGAAGCTTCGAAAGTCATCAGACCCATAGATCAAACTGTGGCGAAAGCCAAGTGCCATAAATTGATTCCAATGCATTTTTTTCTGACAACCACACACAATACTGGTGCTAAGCAATCAATTAACATGGCAACAATCAAAGCTTCAATTTCTGGGGGTTGGCACTTATTATTTTCCACTGCCTCAAAAATATGTCCAATTTTCTCTCATTCTCTCCAGCTCTGGTTTTGTCTCCCAAGGGAAATCTGTTTCCCGGCTGAATACTGTTACTCACACTGTTAATCTTCTAGTAAGTAACTTTTTTCTGTCTGTTGCTGAGCAAAGAGTGTAAAGTTTATATATTGGATATTCTTGGCTGAAATCAAGTGCCCACTGCTGCTGAATATGAGGTTTAAAACTCAAATCAATGAACCAAAAGACATTAAAAATTCGACATAATCAGTTGAGCAATAGTGCAACTTTAACTATATTTTATTAACAATTAGCTTTTTATTGTTGCGTCTGCTGTTTTTCTCTGTTTATCTCTCTCTTTTATGTGGCTGGCCCTGCATAAAATTACTGATGACTTAGTGCTTGTTGACGTAATAAGTGACCTTAATAATATGCTACTAATGTGCAGTGGAGGAAAAACTCACTGGTAAGTGAAAACAACATCTTGCACTCCTTTCTCTCTCCTGCATTTGCATCATTCACACACACACACACATGCGCACACACACAATTTATTCCTTTACATTAGGAAAATCTGTTGTTTATGTCCTTAGCTATTTGCAGACATTGAAATTTATTGCCAATCATGTTGAGCAAGACAATTGTGGTTTTTATACATTGACAATCTCATCCATGTGGATGGGAAGGTGTGTCCAAATGTGTTCTCTCTCATGTCAACGTCATCCACCTGATAGAAAAGCAATTTCTTTTTTACTCTATCTTGGGCCAGTAGTAGGGTTAGCTATGTAATGTAGGGCAGACTTGTTATCTCATGTGAGTTTTCCTTGAAAGCACACTCCCTTTTTATGAGGAAAGAATTAGCGATTTAATTATGAATGCTGGGCATTGAGGCGAAAGGCCAGTGGTGACATCAAAGCCGTGAATGACGCAGGGAGAACAAAAAGCTTAACAAGGGAAAATAAGGAGGGTGTGTGCAGGTGAGCAGCTGCTGATCAGAATCTCTCATGGTCAGTCATAAGATGACCAGATGCAAACAAAAAACATTGGTGTGAGGAATGCATACACACACACAGCCGCATGATTTATTCCTCCTGGCAGACGGCAGGGTTTTTTTTTTTTTTTTTGTCGATGTGGCTGGTGAAAAGCATCCACAAGTTTGACCCACATTCTATATCCAAACAATTCACAGGTGCTCCTCCTGTTTCATTCCCATTCCTCCTCCTCTCGTTGTGTTTATTTCTTTTCTCACAGAAGAACCTGTCATGTGAAAAGAAGGATGACAATGGGGGAAAAAATGAAAATGACCTCTCTCTCGCTATCAGGTGAAGGTAGCAGGTAGATGCTGGGCAAAATACTGACACTGCATTAAATGTCCAGCTATTTCATTACACATACGTACAGTTTTGGGAATACTTCGCTCTGAGTCGCATAAAAGCTCAGATTGAACTGCAGTGAATCGTTTGTTCAATTTAAATTCAGCCGGCTTCAATAGGAATAGCAAATTACAAGGGCTGAACTTGAGTGAACCTGTTCCGGATTTAATGTAACCTGCTTTGACACAGGTGACCTTGTTGCATATGGGGAATTCAAACCATGTGCTCATCACATTTTAAAGCGACAGTCCTTGACCAAGCATTTCTTCTCCGCTTTTTAGCTCAGAGGGAATTCGTGGAGTTTGCGTTTCGAATCTTGATGTGAATCAGACCTGACAGGCACGCGGCATTGCACATTTTTCAATGATTATAAACCCATCACAGACCTGCTCTCTACCTGCAGTCACGTTCCAGCTTCCCTCTAAAGCCTTAACATTTACCTCTGACACGTTTGTCACAATAAAGACTCTCATGATAATGTGAAATAAGACCTGAGGAGAGCTGCAGTTGGCCTGCCGCTGTGTTGCACATACGGTTTCTCTGTGTCCTCTAATCATCACCAGAAAGATAGTAAATTATCCTAAATTTAATCAAATTGCTTTGCAAAACAGCATTTCTGTTAGGATTGTTTCTTCAGTTTTGATATTTTTGATAATACCAAAATACAAGAAATACCATGACATACATTTCCCAGATTTACTAAAGGTATGTGTGTCATTAATAAAGGTGCTGTGTCATAAAATTTACCTTAATATCTCTCTTAAGCTGTCAAGCTATCCCCAGAGCTCCCTCTTAGCCTAAAGTACATCTTCACTAAGAGAGATCCTACGAGTGGACCTGAGCACTTGATATTAGTGTGTGCAGCACATCACGAGATGAATGTCCAGAGACTTGACTTTAAACTGCATGAGCTCAACATTTTGTAAACAACTACATCACCCTGAGATTAAATGGACAAAGCACACACTAGAGTTACTCCTCCTCCACTTCAGTAACCTAATCACATCTGTGGAAGTGCGTGGCACTATATACTGCACAAGAGATTCTTCAATAGATAAGCAGATGATATTTAGCATGCATGGCTTCATCTTCAGGGCGACACGGTGGAGCAGTGGGTAGCACTGTTGCCTCACAGCAAGAAGGTCGCAGGTTCAAGACCGCCTTGGGGCCTGGGTCTGGGACCTTTCTGTGTGGAGTTTGCATGTTCTCCCCGTGTCTGCGTGGGTTTTCACCGGGTACTCCGGCTTCCTCCCACAATACAAAACATGTTCAGGTTAATTGGCAAATCTAAATTGCCCATAGGTGTGAGTGTGTGTGTGAATGGTGTGTGTGCCCCACGATTGGCTGGCGACCATCTGGGGTGTATCCCTGCCTCTCGCCATAAAATGCGCTGGGATAGGCTCCAGCAGACCCCTGCGACCCTGAAAAGGAATAAGCGGGATAGAAAATGGATGGATGGATGGATGGATGGCTTCATCTTCATCTTCTTAACTCCTAAACCTCTGTACAAGTGAGACAATTGACTTGCCATTGACTAATATGCTTTCAGCTTGGCCTATAATAATATGCCCAATCATGATTCGGTTTGTATGACAATTTTTTGACACATCGTTTAATACACGCCACGATGCACCTGCAAGAAATGATGCAAAACCAAAAAACTTAAAACACAAAAACTTAAAACAAATGCAACAAAAAAAATGCAGAAACACAGCAGAAGCAAAGAAGACTTACAAACCCACAAAACAAATGCAAAATGAAACTTAAAAAAACAAAAACTAAAAAGCGTTCAAAATTAGCAGTCGCCAGTGGTGACTACTTCTTTACTCTTTGGCTGTGAATGAAGTAAACTATCCAGTGGGGGAAAAAAAACCTGCGTGGTCCTATTAAATAAACTGATACACTGCCAAACAATTCAAGAAACCATGTGGTGCGGATCGGATGTAAAAGTGATCGCTTTTGTTTCGTTCTTAAGCACTAAGTACTACATTAACACGTCTTTGCTTCCACTCGGCCCCAAAAAGGCACACGGGTATACCACAAGAGAGCGTCATGTTTCCTTGGCAACGGTAAATGGACCCCTTTTTGACTGTGATGTGCTGCTGTTTTTGTGCGTGGAGTGTGACTGGACCTGGACGGAATGGTAACTGGGATTTTAAAAGATGTCCCCTCCACTTTCCAACACTCCTTAAGGAAAAATATTAACTCTTTCTTAAGGCAGAGTCTCTGAAAAATTGTAGTTGTATATTGGTTAAGTATTTCTTATAAAACATTTTTTGACATTACGGTATATTGTAAGTCCTTTAGCTATCCAAAGCATAATCTTGTCTCACAGGCCATAAACTGATTTGTCCATTCAGCCATCTGCACACACCTTGTCACCACCACTGCATTTATTCTGTCTGTCTGCGTCTGCTCACATCTCTAAGAAAGAATTTTTTTCCCCCCAGTTTAAGGATTGATATTAGATCAGTCTGCCAAGAACATTCTGCTGGCAATTTCCAGTGTAGGAGGAGTGGAGCATCTATGGGCGACGAGAGAAGGAAAGGACGATACTTTTAATTTATTTTTAGTAAACCCAGGGCAAGGGGGCACTCCAAAAATGGCAATGAGTGGAATGGATGCTATTTGACTTCTGACAGGATTTTGTGATTAAGTGTTTCCCAAATTCCTGTTAATTTTACACATGACTAGAAGGTATGTGTGAGATGAGAGGGAGTAGAAGCATATCTATTACAGGCCTCACTGGTGTCAGGAAAGTATGTTTTTAGTTCAGCTTTGCTTATGTGTATTCAATGGCAAAAGAGCAGCAGGAGGAAATGTATTCAAATCATCCTTAATGCAACTGTAAACCTTGAGACAGCGGCCTGACTGAATTATTTTTTAATTGTAAGCATGCGTTTCAACATGATCTGGAATTGCTTTTAAGCAAAATATTAAGACAAGATTCAACAAGATGGAGAGATTAAGTTTTAATGAAAACATATTTTTAATGCCTCTAACTTTTACCCTGATTGACCTCACTTTATTCCCACGCTGAAAAGACTGATGGATATTTTACTAATAGTTTCATCATGGAATTTTGATGTAATCATGTGTGATGTATAGAAGCAGCCATGTTTTCATCTTGTAGGGCAGCTTCAGTCACTTCTGAGCGTTCTGATGCACAGATGACGGAACTTTTTTTTTATTTTTTTGTGACTGGCTATAGAGCCGATATCAGAACATGCTTCACAAGGCTCAAACTACTTCTCACACGGACAGCAAAGTCCCGCCCCGTCCATGCTGGTGCCACTTCCTCCGTCTGCCCCGGAGAGACTGCCAGTTCAGGCCTGGCACGGTGCCCCCAGCAGCCTGGACCGCCCCCTCATCTCTGCTGGGACTTCTGCTGGAGTGACACCAGCCGTCATGACTCTGTTACACATACACAATGTCCCGTATGTGCTAATATACACACACACACACACACACACATTTAAAAGTAGTGCTGTTGGGGAACAGGTAGAGTGTAAAACAGATACACTTATGTAGTAGTACTTGTGTGCACATTATTACATGTTTCTTAAATGGATACCACACTTTTTTTGTATGTACCTTTCTATGTGTTTTATGTAGAGTTATGTCCAGTACGGACATGAGAGGACCAACTTGTGTGTGGGGTGGGAAAAAATCCTAAAAATATTTTTAAACACTTAAGAACAATGGTCTATTTTGAAGTGTTCCTACTATAAATGATAATAAATTTAGAAAGTACAAACCTGGTAACAAAAAGAAATCTACAGCATGTCAGGTGATTGTCAGAGTCAATTTATGGTATTGTCAGAGCAAATATAGCTAGTATTGCAAATAATCTAAAATGTTGTTTTACTATAAATACAAATACTTCATTTAAACATGACCAAACTAACCCAAATAAGGAAACAGCGAACAGTATAAGTTTTTTGATATGCAAAAGTTCAATGATTATATGACCAAAAAAACGTTTTCTTTTTTTTAATATAAATTAAAAACACATGCAAGTTCTATATTCCAGATGAATTAAATATTTAAAACGTATGAGTCTTCTTCGGTTGCACCATTTCACATTTTCTGTCAAAAAATCACAGTAAATTGTGTTTTTAATTTTTTTTTTTTTTTATTTAAAACAAAAAATCAACTTTTTAAAGCTATTTTGTACATTTTTGGAAGTTCTCATTTTGACAAACATGATTTGTCATTCACCCATACGCATAAAACTCAATGCTGCCTACATATCAGTGGTTTTAGGATTTTGAACAGCTTAAGACACATACATAAATGCACGTGCCCTCAAATGTACACAACAAGTACACATCTGTTGCACAAAAACACACTTCTACTACTGTGTTTACTACACAGTGAAACTGCAGTTATTGGGGTGATGGCATTTGGCTCTTCTTGGAATTGCAAATGAATGCGCTGCGCTTCCAGTTAATTGAGTTATGTAACTTTGGCCACGGCTCATTATTTTTTGGCATGCCCGCAGGGGGAGTTTTGTCTTGTCGGTGCCAGTTTTCTCGCAGCTGCTCTCGTTCCAGGCCGTGCCAGCTTTGTGGGCGACGGGCCTCAGTATCAGAAGGTGGCAGAACATCATGTTTGCTGTTGTACATTCCATCGTTCGTCATCCTCGTTTAGCCAGAACCACGAAGCTCTCTACCCAGTGTGGCTTGCTGGGGCTGAGTGATATTTGTATGAAATGTACATTGTTAATTAAAGACAGAAGCCAAGTGTTCCTCTAAAGATGAGACATGAGCATGAATGCTCCCTTCACCTGATTGGACAGTTGCCACTCAGTTGCTGGGATATCACTAACTCCACTGTAATCAGGTTTGGAATCAAGTTGAGCGACGAAAAGGCTGTGAAATTAGAAGTCACATTTCATTTTATACACAGCAGTTGGTTTATATTGATATTCATGAGGTTTGTGAGACAGACGGGAAGAAAAAATGATATTTAAACACATTAAAATAATAAAGCAGCCAGCAGGTTTAAGAAAGCATCAGACTATCAGTTCCACTATTTTTTTTCTTTTCTTTTTCATTATTTCTTTCCTTGTCTTTAATTAGTTTCTACTTACTTTTATTCTACTACCACATATACTTTATGTGTCTAATAAAGAAAACTAATGTATATACCAGTAAAAGGTCAGATAAGGTAATTCTATTAGTAAAAAGCTCAAAATATCCACATACTTACAGAAAATGTCTAAGCTAAGACTACTGAAGAACAGAGCTAAATGGCATTGAGGCAAATAATACATTCACCTATACATTACAGGTCCTTCTTAAAAATGTAGCATATTGTGAAGTTCATTCTTTTACATAATGTAATGATAAAAATTTAACTTTCATATATTTTAGATTCATTAAACACCAACTGAAATGTTTCAGGTCTTTTATTGTTTTATTACTGATGATTTTGGCATACAGCTCATGAAAACCCACAATTCCTATCAAAAATTAGCATATCACGAAAAGGTGCTCTAAACGAGCTATGAACCTAATCATCTGAATCAACGAGTTAACTCTAAACACTTGCAAAAGATTCCTGAGGCTTTTAAAAACTCCCAGCTTGGTTCATTACTCAAAACACCAATCATGGGTAAGACTGACGACCTGACTGCTGTCCAGAAGGCCATCATTGACACCCTTAAGCAAGAGGGTAAGACACAGAAAGAAATTTCTGTACGAATAGGCTGTTATCAGAGTGCTGTATCAAGGCACCTCAGTGGGAAGTCTGTGGAAAGGAAAAAGTGTGGCAGAAAACGCTGAGAAACATTGTGGAGAAGGGCTGATTTCAGACCTTTGGAGAAGCAGTCTGGAGAAGGATCCAGAGCCACTGTGCAGGAAATGGGCTACAGGTGCCTCATGCCCCAGGTCAAGGCACTTTGGAACCAGAAACAGCGGTAGAAGCGCCTGACCAGGGCTACAGAGAAGCAGCACTGGACTTTTGCTCAGTGGTCCAAAGTATTATTTTCAGATGAAAGTAAAGTTTGCTTGTCATTCGGGAATCATCAAGGTGCCAGAGTCTGGCGGAAGATTGGGGAGAAGGAAATGCCAAAATGCCTGAAGGCCAGTGTCAAGTACCCAGTGTCATTGATAGTCTGGGGTGCCATGTCAGCTGCTGGTGTTGGTCAACTCTGTTTTATCAAGGGCAGGGTCAATGCAGCTAGCTATCAGGACATTTTGGAGCACTTCAGGCTTCCTTCTGCTGTAAAGCTTTATAGAGATGAAGATTTCATTTTTCAGCACGACCTGCTCACAGGTCCAAAACCACTGGTAACTGGTTTACTGACCATAGTATTACTGTGCTCAGTTGGCCTGCCAACTCTCCTGACCTGAACCCCATAGAGAATCTGTGGGATATTGTGAAGAGAAAGTTGAGAGACGCCAGACCCAAGACTGTGGATGAGCTTAAGGCCTATTGAAGCATCCTGGGCCTCCATAACACCTCAGCAGTGCCACAGACTGATTGCCTCCATGCCAAGAGTCTATGGCACTGCTGATTGCCTCCATTTAGAGATAGGGATTTTTGGTTTTTCTTTACTTTTTTGCCAAAATCATCAATAATAAAACTAGGGATGCACCGATGTGAAAATTTCGGCCGATATCAATATCCAAATACATATCGGCAGTCACTGCCGATATCGATATTTGCTGATATCGATATATGTAGAGAAAAAAAGTTTTCTGTAGTGTCACAAATTTAGTACAGACCAGAAAAAACACTGTCATCTGTCACGTCTCCCCGTTACGTCGGCGGCTGGTTAGAGGAAGTATGGCGGAGCGGACCCGATGGAGCTCCGCGAAGGTGGCTACGTCGGCGGCCGCGGCGGCCGGCGATGAGACGGCGGCAGGAAGGCGTCCGACACCCCGGAGCAACTTTCCGCGCATTTTTTTTGTCTTTTCGGGCGATGCGATGTGACAGAGGAGCCCGCTAGGACCAGCTAGCTTAGCGCGTTGCCGAGAGACAGTGACCCAACTAACTGTAGCTGTTTAACTCTGCCAATTTTTGACATCGGCCAGAATTTTTCGACATCGGACCGATACCGATAAGTTAAAAAACGTGACATATCGGCCGATATATATCGGTTGGCCGATATATCGTGCATCACTAATTAAAACAATAAAAGGCTTGAACTACTTCAGTTGTGTGTAATGAATCTAAAATATATAAAAGTCTAATGTTTATCAGTACATTACAGAGAATAATGAACTTTATCACAATATGCAAATTTTTTGAGAATGATCTGTATGTTCTGTTCTCACAGTGCTGAAAAAGGCCACAGTCATGGTGTGATTGGCCTGTAGCAGGCACTGCTGCACACGGAGAGGAGCATTCCTACTGAATGTACATATACATATACAATATGTGTACTGTGAACTGTCCTCCACTCACTCCAGCTGCTTCCTGCAGTAACATGAGTTACAGCTTGCCTCATCTGTTGCTGAGTAAGGCGAACGTGATGATTTGTAAATAGGAGCCAAATCCAGGATTCCGCCCTTGCGAGACACTTTAAATCAACCTTTAAATCTACAGAGTCCTGGTGTGGGTTGTTTTTCAAAAGCAAGTAAAAGATATATATATTATTGATTACAACTCTCAAAATGTAACTGATTTATTAACTGACTTACTTCACTATGAAAGTAATTAGTTACCAAGGAAAAGCTATTGCATTGTTTTTTTAAGTTTAAAAATGTACTGGGATTTTCTAAGGGCCTTAAAAGCATCTTAGAGTAAGATGCTGTACTGTGCGAAAGAAAGAAAAACGCAGCACTTGTGAACTTTACTTACAAAGTTTGTTGTTTTGGCGTTTGTTATGGCCATAGTCACCTGTATTAATGTGAGGGATAAAGTAGCAGCTAAACCAGCTTATACATACATATGTGCTGCATAAATATAATACGCCAGTAGGTGGCATAGTTATTTATTATGAATTGATTCAGAGTAGAGAATAAGAATCATAATTCTTATGTTTTATGGATTTTTTTTTCTCCAACGCATTTTAAACATCCTTCATCCCCTCCTTCTTTTACCTGGGCAGCGGGCCAGTTACATGTAGTAACAGTAACTGTTTTGTAAAGATAGAAAAATTAATTGGTTAGATTACCCGTTATTTGGAAAAAAAAAATAACAGCATTTATTATAAAGCTATTTTCCCTATCACTGATTGTAAGATATGTTTGTCCCAACAACATTTTACAGATTATAGTAAATGATCAGTTACAATTTTTTTTTTTTTTAACCGAAGTATTTTCACATGAAAACGGCATCTCGTTATGGTAGAAGTCCCTTCATCTAACACTTTCTCTGCCCATGTTGCTGTGGTATCACATGCAGTTTGTTTGGTACATTTAATATAAAAAAACACACCTGTATTCAATATGAAATGTTATACAGCCCAGGATATAAAGCAGCCTGTTGCAGTTTTAAACAGAGGCTGAACAAAGGGGCTGCATAGGGGCGTCAATATATAATAAATAAGGAGGAGTTTCTTGTGGAGTCCCGGAATAAAAATGCAGTATTCAGATGGAAATCAGCATAAGAAAGATGAATGAATGCACATGCAAACAAACTGTGTTTGACATATATCCATATTTTAGCGATGTCTACCTTCCTATGTATGACTGTGTCTCTGAATGTCAGTGTATTGAACAGTTGACCTACTGCAGCATTGTTAATTGCACATATGCACACCGTGATCCCTGAGCAATCCAGGAACATGCATAATTAAATAGACAATTGATTTTGCAATAAAATATATTGCAGCCTTCTTTTTTTTTTTTTTTTTTAAACTCTCCCTTATGTCTGGTACATGCTCTCGATCTTGCTTTGCCTCCTCTTGCCTCTCCCTGACATACATTGCCATCTTTCCTCTCCCACTGTTTTTCCAATAACCCCATTGAAAAAGACCAGTTGAACCTATTATTTATGTAATCATCTTTTTACCTTTGTTTGGCCTCCTGCGCTTTTATCTGTCGCCCACACTCTGCTCTGTGAAGCCGCCTCCCTGGTGGTTCCTAACACACTGACATACATTTCTAAATTGATGACCTACATTCACATGTCAGAACTTCCATCACTCGCTATAGCAACCCCCCCCCCCCCCCCCCCCCCATCACCATCACCTCTCCCCCGCTTCTTCATCTGTCTCCATCTCCCTCTCTCATCCTCTTTCACTTTCAGACACTATTTCTGATATTCAATCATCCTTTGAACTTTTCTCTTTATTGTTTTTTTAAACACTTCATTTGTCTCTCATTTTCTTTTTAGTTTCTCGGAGCACATGTAAACGTACTTTTTTTTTTAATCGTTTGATATTAACATGCGTGCTGCAGGCTTCAATATATTTTCTTATATTGGAAAAACAATTCACATCTTATATTAGTTTCACAATGGGGAACATGTGGGGGGGGGTCTAGTTTTTCTTTTATCCTTGTTTACAGAATCACAGCAGCAGATGCTATCTTTGATTGGAGCGTTTGCTTTCTTTCACGGGAGATGAGTGTGATGATCCATTGTGTATGTGATAAAGTACAGGGATGCATTCAGGATGTGGTGGGGGGGAAGGCAAAGAATAGCTTGCCTGGCTCTGTCAATAATATGTCTAGCAACACATCCAAGTAAGTCCTTCCAAAATCACCAGTTGTCATTTTTACAAGTGAGTTTCAGTACTGATTAAACAAACGAGATGCAGTGTGTTAATTAGTGATATCCAGAGGTTGTGGTGCTTCCAGTGCTAAGATCAGCTCACCAATGCCTGTTTACTAAGGCAGGTCAAATGCTCTACTTTTAGCTCTGTTTGGGTCTCTAACAATTGTTGAAACAAATCTGAGAAGTGCTTTACATTCACCCTTTCAGTAACAAACAGAAAATCGCTGAAATAGAACGTTTATTGCAGCGTCTTTTTATCAGGTTGTCAAAGTATGTTTTTAAATGCAGAATACATACAATGAGCATGATACTGACAGTCAAAAACTGTAAAATAAATACACTTTCCACTTTCTGCGCAGAGCATGCTGAGTGGACGCTCCAGCAGCTCTCCACTGCTAGGACACATTTAAATAAAAGAAGACCTAATTGAACAAATTAAAAAAAAGAAATGTAAGTCTTTCCTGAATGGGCCTTTTTTCCCCCTTTCGTCTCCTGCTCACCTTCTTTGTTTTCATTCATGAAAGAGGAAGTCACATTGACAGCCTATTGAACGTGATCAAAAGGCAGCAATCAGCAAGAGAAAAGCCTCCATCCTCACGTGCTGCACATGAGCACCGAGCGTGACGGGGAACGACGGGGGGAAAATATAGATCTCCACCTTGACCTTTACGTTCCTCCTGATTACAGCTTCATCCAAACACATTTATTATAATGTCGGAAGTCCTCTGATGTACGCGCCTGACTTTACTTGTTTCTACAGCTATATTTTCTTCTTTCGCTGTGTATCTGTCGCTTTCATCTCTTGTTGCTTTCTTTTTCATCACTCCCCTCAACTCTCTCTGGTTCCTTTTGTTTTTTCCTCTTCATTCTCTCTTCTTTCTCTTGATCTTCCTTCTCCGCTCTATATTCTCTTTTTTTTTTTTCCTCCTCTGTGATCACTGTCTGGCCTCTCTGTACAGCAGGTGATCAGCTTCTTTTTTTTTTTTTATTTCCCCTCCCCACAAGGCTCCAGCAGTGCCACAGCAGGCGGCCGTGACACGTGCTTGTGGGATGACATCTCTTCCCTCCCTCCAACAATGGAACACGCACACACATACACACCGTCACTATTGCCAAACTACCGGTGTGTCCTTTAACCTGGTGCTCATATAATGTTCTATATACAGTAGCTTAAAGATTTTGACACACCTTCCCATTCTTGCAGGTCTTGAAATAGTACCACAATTACCACAATGTTCCCGCCAGTATTGGTGCAGTTGGAAGACGACTGAAAGGCCCCATGAAAACTAAAGTGTCGCAAACCAGGGCTGCACAACCATGAGAAAAGTGGATTAACATTACATGACGTTAAAGATATAATGCGGACAAGGAAAATACATTTTTCATGGTATGGGGCACTTAATATTTGACATATTTTGGAGGGTTTGTTTCAAATAAATCCATTTAAGAAAGAATGACCATCTTAAAATCCACATATCTGTTATATTTATCTAGTGTAGGCCCTGAGCAGCTATGCTTAGTGTTATTTATTGCAGGGATCCCAAGATAACAAAGCATGTGTTCCTGTGATAACAGGCTAATTGATCTCATTATTGTAAAACCATAGGCTGATTTATTGAGATAACATACCGACCGTAGTCATGCCAGTGCTGAGTTTGGCTTCTTTCCGTGTACATTGTCATGTCATTGTTCAGTCATTTTTAAGGTAATTCTTATTACTTATATATACATTTGATTTTGAAACTGTAGTTCTTAGCAATAGCTTTTTGCAGCTTGTCACAGTACTAACATCTGAAATGAGGTTGTCGGGAGTGTTATTCCTCACACAGGCTTTGTCCTCTAGAGGTTCACCCACTCACTCTCATGAAACAGCAATCTAAAATTTGTGTTTTTATCTAGTCATGGATAAAACCAAAAATGTGTTTTCTTTAGTTTCTGTTAATATTCTGTCTTTGGTCTTTCACTCCTGCCATCGGAAACCAGTGTCTAAGCAAGTTAAAAACCAAAGATTTTATCCTTAACAAAGGAAAGAGTATGAGCCCGCCATCGTTCTAGGTCAAAATCCTCCCAGTGTTCATTCTGTTTGGGCTCAGTGCCACGTTCACACACTCAGAGAACATGGACAGAGTTGCTGAGTAGCAGAAGGGGAGCTATAAAAAAAAAAAAAAAAAAATCGGGCATTTTTCCATGAACAGACAAAATGCAAGCACGAGTGTATGTGAACATGAGCAGAATCTCTGCCTAGTGAAATGTAAGAGAACTAAACATCCGCCTCAGGCTTATTTCAGTTTAACTGCAGGATCCTGGAGTCGTTGATTACTGCCGTAGCTTTGACAGCAACTTAATTTCAGTCCTTTAATGTGTGAGATAAAGGGAATAAACTTACACATCTCTGCATAGCGTTCAGCTGACTCTGATGTCTGCAGAAAGGAGAGAATGCTTTGTGCTTCTAAAGCAATCACTTATTTTTTTCAAGTACTGAGAACCACAGGCATTATTTCCGCCTTTATTTTGTTAACTTGAGCATTGTGACAATAACGGAATTAATAACTGACTCTGACACATATATTTAGAACAAAATAAAATCACTACAGGACAACAGGTGTTTTTAAGATGTTAACAAGCTTGCTCTCTACCTGTTTTCCACCCTAAACAGGACTGCAGGTATTTAGTTTATTATCATAGAGAACTAAAGAAAGCAGAAAATATTACCATTTGAGAAGCTGGAATAAGCCAGTTTGAAATTAATTTTCTTAAAAAAAATTCAGAATGTACTCAAAATTATTTAGTTAACAATATAGTTTAGTATAGTTTTAGTGTATTTCAGATGTTTGTACTTTTGTATTATGTAAGAGGATCGTTACACATTGACTACTACATTTCAAACGCCAAAGATGTTTTGAACATGTACGGAGGAATTCAAGTGCTGAGAGAAGAATAATAAATAATATTCAAGCAGCATAGCCATTTCTTGGCTCATCATCTCCAATGCCGCTCTCTGGAGTTTTCTACTCCAGTGGTGATGACCTGGAAGTGTCATCCTGTCCTCCTATGTGTGTCTTTGTGAAGCTTGTTATCTTAAAAAAATGGGGCAGATTCTACACTGAAGACTTGTTCTATACTTACTGTACAAATGTCTCCATGCACTCTCCAAAATCATGATTTTCAGGCTGATAAATGATTGAATCCAGTCTTGTAAGACAGTGAGATTGCAGATATGTAACAATGTGTATGAATTTTAAAAGCTAAAATGACCAAATTAATATGATCCATCTGCTGATTGTGAAATAAAGGTCTCATACTATGTAAATGACACAGCCTGGATTTATAGATTTAGCCATTTGCTTGTTTGTATTTCCATACCTCACAAGCTCATGGATATTTAGACAGAGTAAAAACAATCTGAGTTTTATGGAGTTCCAGTGAGGGGCATTAGAGAAAACAGTAAAACATATACATAATACATATTTTTTTGCAATTTAATTTGTAAATATTTCATATTAAAGGTATAAAAACTTCAAATAAAACCCAGAAAAGTGTATAGTATGTAACCTTTATATAATAATCCAGCAAACAGATTTTTTTTTCTTTTTATTCAAAACATCCATTAAAAGTGGATCACATGTAGCAAACACATTTTAGAAAGGTATTCCCCAACTGAACAAAACGCCTCATTAGGATCCTGTCCATCATTTTCAGTGAGGTCTAGTCACACTGACTGACTAATAATGGTCATGATCCATGAGTCTTCTTATTTATTCACTGGAACAAACTTTGTTTTAGTCTTTCTATCTGGGTCCATGCAAAAACTGACAAATGAGTCTGAATTATGAATTTTTTTCCTGGTCTGGGGAAAACACAAACACAGACATGCCAGGAAATCACTGGTATTCTTTCTAATTTACAACTAGCCATAATAAACAGTGGGGCTAATTCAGCTTGAAGAAGCGGAGCAACAGCTGCTTAAAGCACGTCAGAAATATGCGTCTATGTTATCATTCTCGGGGGGGCGGCTGAGGTTCGATACCCAGGTCCTTCGAAGTGTGTATTAGTGTGTGTGTTTGTGTGTGTGTGTGAATAGATGAGTGTGCATTACAAACATTTATAAAGCACTTCTGATGAGAAAGTTGACACCTTGCACGACAGTGTCAGCTATCAGTCTATGAATGTTAATGAATGGATGTTTGCATGTGGTTTAGCCTAGATAATCCGTACATAAATGCCTTCCATTTACCATTCATGTGGCATGCATGCAATTAAAGTACGATTCACAGCTGATGGCAGAGAAAAACTGAAATGTGCAAAATATAAATGTAAGTTTTAGTTAAGTATGGAGCTTCAGTTTAGTTTAAACCTGCAGCAATCAAAGCTTACACCCATTAGCATCTTAATAACAAAAACTAAAAGACCTCCTATAGGTTTTCTCTGTAGTTTAAACTCCTAAACCTAAACCTCCTGTTCCTCATTGCTTGCATTTAGAAAAAATAATGTGAACTCTAACCTGGTTGTTGAACACTGGACCAGCTGTTTACTGGGAGGGGGGTCGTGGGAAGTTCAGCCACTCTTAGTGTGTTCTTTAGCATGGAATTTCATTTTTGACCGTGAATGAACCTCAAACATCAAAAGCCAACCTCCTTAATAGCTTAAAAACAAGTCTTTTCAAGTCAAGTAACTTTTATTTGTACAGCCCCAAATCACAGATTTATCTCTGGGGTCTTTACATTTTGTACAGCATCCCTAGACCCTCATATCATATAAGGAAAAACTCATACACACAACCACATGTCATTGTTTTCATTCAGCGGATGGAGATGGCAAAGGGGTCATCATGTGATCTACCGTAAGTGTGGAACACGAGTACTCTATTTGCAAATGAGGGTGTAATTCAAAACTCAGAGAGCCGACCTTTGAGCTCCAATTATTCTGTTACACAGATGCCGTTGTATTAGCTCGGGAGAGGGTTCGCGACCTCGGTCCCATGGTGTCCTGTGCAGGGCGTCAGGCACTTTTGTGAGCTCCATAATCCAAAATTATCCATCACAGCTCATGTGGGATTTTCCAGTTGGCATGTTGTGCTATGTTCTGCCCTGAGGGATGCACAGGACTTACCACCTGCTGCCCGGGTGTGATCTCATTATGGTCTCATTGGCTGGCTGCTAATATACAGCGATGCCAAGGTGTGAGCCAGGTTACCGGACCAGAGGAGAGAGGTTTCCTAAAGCTTCTCACGGTGGAAGTTAATTGCTGATTGGTCAGACTGGTCATTCCTCTTTCTCTCTTTCTCTCTACCTGTCACTCCTGTAATTAACTCGTACTCTGCCACTATTTTACATGATCGAGACAAGCGAGTGACGTGTGTGTCTTGAGAGCAAGAGAGGGATTTTCAATTCAGCAGGAATGAAATATGCCTGCAGTTTTACAAAGTCAGTCATTTTTTATACCCGCTTATTCCTCACTAGGGTCACATGGGCCTGCTGGAGACAGCCTATGGGCAATTTTCAGTCTTCATTAAAGTCTTCAATCGACCTAAGTGTTTTTGGTTTGTAGTAGGAAGCCAGAGAAAACCCACACAGACACAGGGCGAACATGCAAACTCCACAAAGAAAGGTCTCAGCTCAAGGACTTAAACCTTTGCTGTGAGGTAACAGCACTGCCCACTGCACCAACAATAATGCAGATCATTTATAAAAAGAGGCAAATAAGCATATAAGGGTCAGTGCATCTGTGTTTGAGATGTTTGGATGGAATGTATGAGTAGAACCAATGTTGGACGGTGCGAACAAAGCAAAGCAAAAAGCGGGTGAGGAGAAACAGAGAACACTGGGTCACTGTCAGGTGTGTCCACTCAGTCTAGTTGGTGTTCCCAGTTCCAGCCCCACCTCTTAAAGGGGGATCGTGGGCCGAGATGTGATGAGAGAGGAGACCACACAACTGAAATAAGAGAAGGAATGACAAACCTTGAGCCGTGGTACAACAGAAAACACTCTTCTACCTACAGTTTGGGGCTCTTAGCCCTCATTTGGCCTAGACTTGCTTTAGTTTTGAATAATCAAATCAGTCAGGGCCCTTTTAGAGTATTATATTTGCCCATGGCTGACTGGTCGGATGAATGGTGGATGGCGACAAAAGCCCGATTCAGGGATAAAGGGATGAGGCGAGTGGGAGGCTACAGCTGGTGGTTTAAGGACAGAGACATTTATTCATTTACTCATTGTGTTTAAAGTCAGGATACCTCTGAAACCAGTTAACAAACAAAATGACTTGTAAATTTCACCCTTTTAATGTCAACACTCATCCATAAACACAAAAAGTAATACAAAACCATGTCTATAACCTGGCATAGATTAATAATTGGGGGAGTACCATCCAGTGGTTCTCCTTATACTTTTTAAAAATAAAATGTGTTGTATATGTTGGCTCACAAGTATAGGTTAGATTGCTGCAGGGCTCCATTCTAGGAACATTTTATTTTATCACCGTTAAGTTCTTGTGGACCATAATATTAAACAGCAGGATGTTTAACTTTTATTGACATGGAGATGATAGCCAGCTACATTTGTGCAAACTATCTGAATCAGATAAGATATCTAGTCTGTATAATGTCCTAGTTGTGTTTAAGGATTGGACAGCAATACATTTAGTTTCCATCTTAACTTTCCAAAACGGAAATCCATATAACTGAGCACACACATGGCCAAGTGCTGTATACTCGTTCAACATGTGCTATCTACTGTTTTACACCAGAACTTCACTGTAGAGTCCTATGTCTTTTATTCATGAGAGTGATTCATGTTTTTATCACATCTGGATTATTGTAATGCTGTGTTAAATGCCTTGGCCAAAATATGATTGCATGGCTTCAGAGTAGCAGAAACACAGCCGCCAGGCTTTTAACCAAATCCTGAAAGCACGATAGTACCTCCACTATTTTAGTTTCCCCTTCCTGTAATTCAAAAAAATGTATTCTTGTCTTGTAAGGCCCTTAATGGAATGGCGTAGAAGTATCTGGCTGAACTTCATTCTAATTATTATTATAAGCAAAAATATGCAGGCAGCAGAAGTAAATCCAGAACATGATTTCTGATAAAAGTAAGAGACTTAAGAGAAGACACTGAGTCAGACAGGCTTATTTCTTTGAGTAGGATGATCCAGATCCTCGGGGGCCTGATTGCAAAGGTCAGACCCTTTTATTTATCAGCCTGGAGTCTGGATGAAAACAAAAAACTCTGCCTGAGGATCTCAAACTACACAAAGGTACACAGGGGATTGAAAGGTTTACATTACTCACCAGCCTATAACATGACAGCTCATCTGCTGGGCCTGTTGTTCATATAGAAATCTTATGAATTGTCTTGCAAAACTTATTTCTACTGATGAGGAGAAACAGAGAACACTGGGTCACTGTCAGGTGTGTCCACTCAGTCTAGTTGGTGTTCCCAGTTCCAGCCCCACCTCTTAAAGGGGGATCGTGGGCCGAGATGTGATGAGAGAGGAGACCACACAACTGAAATAAGAGAAGGAATGACAAACCTTGAGCCGTGGTACAACAGAAAACACTCTTCTACCTACAGTTTGGGGCTCTTAGCCCTCATTTGGCCTAGACTTGCTTTAGTTTTGAATAATCAAATCAGTCAGGGCCCTTTTAGAGTATTATATTTGCCCATGGCTGACTGGTCGGATGAATGGTGGATGGCGACAAAAGCCCGATTCAGGGATAAAGGGATGAGGCGAGTGGGAGGCTACAGCTGGTGGTTTAAGGACAGAGACATTTATTCATTTACTCATTGTGTTTAAAGTCAGGATACCTCTGAAACCAGTTAACAAACAAAATGACTTGTAAATTTCACCCTTTTAATGTCAACACTCATCCATAAACACAAAAAGTAATACAAAACCATGTCTATAACCTGGCATAGATTAATAATTGGGGGAGTACCATCCAGTGGTTCTCCTTATACTTTTTAAAAATAAAATGTGTTGTATATGTTGGCTCACAAGTATAGGTTAGATTGCTGCAGGGCTCCATTCTAGGAACATTTTATTTTATCACCGTTAAGTTCTTGTGGACCATAATATTAAACAGCAGGATGTTTAACTTTTATTGACATGGAGATGATAGCCAGCTACATTTGTGCAAACTATCTGAATCAGATAAGATATCTAGTCTGTATAATGTCCTAGTTGTGTTTAAGGATTGGACAGCAATACATTTAGTTTCCATCTTAACTTTCCAAAACGGAAATCCATATAACTGAGCACACACATGGCCAAGTGCTGTATACTCGTTCAACATGTGCTATCTACTGTTTTACACCAGAACTTCACTGTAGAGTCCTATGTCTTTTATTCATGAGAGTGATTCATGTTTTTATCACATCTGGATTATTGTAATGCTGTGTTAAATGCCTTGGCCAAAATATGATTGCATGGCTTCAGAGTAGCAGAAACACAGCCGCCAGGCTTTTAACCAAATCCTGAAAGCACGATAGTACCTCCACTATTTTAGTTTCCCCTTCCTGTAATTCAAAAAAATGTATTCTTGTCTTGTAAGGCCCTTAATGGAATGGCGTAGAAGTATCTGGCTGAACTTCATTCTAATTATTATTATAAGCAAAAATATGCAGGCAGCAGAAGTAAATCCAGAACATGATTTCTGATAAAAGTAAGAGACTTAAGAGAAGACACTGAGTCAGACAGGCTTATTTCTTTGAGTAGGATGATCCAGATCCTCGGGGGCCTGATTGCAAAGGTCAGACCCTTTTATTTATCAGCCTGGAGTCTGGATGAAAACAAAAAACTCTGCCTGAGGATCTCAAACTACACAAAGGTACACAGGGGATTGAAAGGTTTACATTACTCACCAGCCTATAACATGACAGCTCATCTGCTGGGCCTGTTGTTCATATAGAAATCTTATGAATTGTCTTGCAAAACTTATTTCTACTATTTTTTCTTAATTATTATTTGTTACTCTTTCCATTAGTTACTTTCAAGGTTTAAAAGTAACAGATGCATTCTTTCATTTGCATTTGTTTGTGAAGTTTATTATTTGTATGCATTTCCACCCTTTCCCAACCTGTTTACTATACATCTATACATACTTGATTGCACTTTATAACACAGTTACCATGGTTAACAGTGACATTTGCAATTCTCCATTTTTCCTTATATATGTAGCCATAGCACTTTTAATAGCAAATGAGCGATAATGGCTAGGTTTTAAAAATGTGTACTGCAAGTTTGATTAGTACCATTGATGCACTTGGTAAATTATTATAGTTGAATTTGGGAACTTTACAAAGTCATTTTTTGTCTTTTATGTATTTTCTTTCTTTTAAAGTTTTTACGATACTAACTGCACACTCTGACAGACAGATTCCATTAGCATTTTTGGATATGTGTAAGTAAATTAGTAAGGAATTAATGAAGCTCACTAGCTCGGTAGGCAGGCGTGGTGACAGATTAGATTAGATTAGCGTCACTGTTAATCCTGATGGAGATTGAAGTACCAAGCAGCTCACAGTATAAAGAACTCACCAGAAAATAAAACACACAGAAAATAAAAACAACAACGACAAAAACAAAAACGACCATATATATTAGAAAAGTAATTTAGAGAGTAAAGTGGAGCTGTAGAAAATGGAACATAATTCCTGTGAAATCTGTCTCTGTTCAGTTCCTACTTGCGTGTGAAGTTTGAGGACTAATCAAGTGGAGAAATGCATGTTCACATCCTCAGCAGAACCTTTTGCTCTCCGTAGAAGCTGCATCCACTTAATCTCTCGGTCTCTCCTCGGGGAGAGAAAGAGAGAGGGAAGAGAATCATGCCGTCCTCTCACTGACGAAGCCAATCAAAGCTCTCTCTAAATACCCGGGGGCCATCGGGCTCCGGTCTAAGCCACTGACAGCGTCATCTTGACGGTTAAATCTTTCCTCCACAGTGGCCGTCAGACGCCAGATTGTACAGTATGTGAGGTGAAGCGTGTTTGGATCCAGAAATCAAATCGGAAGGATGAATGGAGCGGGAGAGAAACACACCTTCCTTTATCTTCCTTGCGCAGATAAAGGAAGGTGCAAGGTTGGAAGAGTTGTTGGGAAACAGGCAAAAGTGCATTTTTCAAATTAATTTTGAACTTTTACCATTAAAACTTGTCTATTGATAAATGTCACAAGGTAAACCAGGCTTTAAAACAGCATTAGTCATACTCACTTCTCTGTTAAGATTCTCTTGAGATATATATATATAAAAATGATTAAAAATAAAGGCTTGCAGAAGGAGAGGAGAGGAGACTGGAGTCACGGCTCTTAGTGACGGCACGTGTCGAGCGTGTTGCCGCACACGCCTGGAAATGAGTCTGTTTATTCACGTGGTAGCATGAAGCCCGTCATTACTTCCCTCTCATCTCCCTCGCTTTCCAGCAAAATGGACAAAATGGTTGGGGAAAAATGGACACATTTTACTTGTGTTAAGGTCAGTTATTATCGGAAATTGAGGTATAAAAATGGACTTTTGATGATGAAGCCGCAGGTGAGACGGTAAACGTTGCTCTGGCTGCGGCTCATGCAGCCGCAAACGGCGCAGTTGCCTGCATCATCGGCTGTTATTTGTTTTGCTGCCGTAAAAAAACAAAAATAAAAAACAAAGGGGATCATGCAACAATGAGCAATGAAAGATTCATAATTATTAGCAACATATTAGTGAGAGACCCTTTTCACAGCAGATAACTGACTGTATCACACAGCTGCATTATTTTTATATTTCAAGGTCCTTGTATTGTCCATGCTGGCACACTGGCTTGGTTTGCTGGACACCTAAATGGAAAAGTGCCACTGGTAGTGTCAGCTACAGCTGCTGTTAAAATAAGTCAGAATAGCTGCTGTGGAAAAAAAAAATACTGTTATACTTTTGATTTAACAAATTCAGCTGCATATTCACCTTTAATGCTGTTGAAATACAACTTGTTTAGGAGTTTAAATTCAATTCACTACTTTTTGAGTTGCCTTCTTATTTTCCTGATTAATTGATTCATTTGTTCATGAAATAGTAAAAAAAAATGGCCTTTACTCTTTTTACATAATTAAGGAACTGAATCTTCTGGGATTGTTTAAAGATCAGTGAATTTAGTCAGAAGAGTCAGTTGTTGTATTATTAAATGTATTATGTTCATTATCTAAAAGACGCAGATAAGTTTCCTCCCATGTATGAAAAGAAATAATTAAACCATCAATTATATCCAATCCATAAAATATGAAAGATTATTTATCATTAGCAATTAAGTTTAGTAAGAATGTTATATCTTAGAGCTGCACTTATCAAACGTTCATCACACACTCTGAAACACCTCATACTGCTTGCAAACAGGATTTTATCGCTGAGTGGTTAAAATGCAAATCGTACGCCAGTTTGATTGTCCTGACAACACTAACCACAGACCTTTTGACATCCAATCCCCTGACTCCTCCTTTTCCATTCATGTGCCACTTGTCGAGGTAACCTCGGGACGGTAAGGTGAAAGCTCTTAAGTCGCAAGTGCTGAACATCTGCAGCTCACGTGGGACGTGCTCGGAAAACATAATTGGATAACGATTCGTCGTCCCCTTTCGCTGCTTTTGTGGCTCCTTTTGTTGTGGCGGCGCGGACGGAATATTGGAAGATCAGAAATCAGTTGTCGGGCTCGGGGGAAGTGGTGTGACAAGCGGTGATTTTTGTGACACATTTGTGAGCCATCAGGTGACACATGACCTTTGAAGAGGAATAAAAGCCGGCTTTTAGTCTTTCAACGGGTGTTTCTGCTACATTGTGTTTCGTTAGGAGATGCAATAAGGAAACTTCTCCGCAGTGAATTCTCAGACAGTCCAGCAAAAGAAAGCTTCTGTTCTTTTTGTCTCACCTGCTCATGACTGTAGTAAATGCTTTTCTGTCTACTTGTTTTTTTTATATAGAATTTTGCTTTTTTTTTTACTTACTACAGTGGAAATGAACTAAACTGCACTGAACAGCATGCTACTCACATGTTAATTTCATTTTAGAGCTTTGAACATTTCTATTGAACATCGTGGGCCCACACACAGTAACTTTGAGTCTAAATGTGTCAAGACAAATTTATTTAATGGAAAAACTTTATTGTATCCTATCATTTGTTTAAGTTTTTACAAATGTGCAAAAAATCTCTGGGCGGAGGATGAATTGAAATGGTACTGATATTCCCTTCAAGTTTCTACTCAATTTCATGTTGGTTAGTATAGTCACATGAAGTAAACTAATTCTAGAGTAGTTTGTTTGCAATGTGAAGTTGATCTGACCTCGAACAGGCTTCTAGAGCTTCTATCATAGGCATATTCTGCAAGAAAAAGACACTGAAAAAAACTGAAAACAAGGTAATTGGTTCAAGTCCTTTTAAAGAATATACAAACAGAAGCTTGATTAAAAAGTACATAAAGTGGAGACAGGTCAACTTTTCACCAGTGAGTATTTTTTAATTCCAGTAATTTACCTTGCTTGTCCTCATCTCCTCGGTCTTCTGGCATCCAATCAAATTATCCCTTGAAACCTGAATGCGGCCGTACATCATCACGCTGATAGCCATTGTTCCTCCGTCTCCTAGCCTTCCAACTAAGCCAGAACACTTACATAATATGTTTATCAATTGTTTTCTTTTTCTTTTTTGACAATTATGATGTTCTGTGTAGGGAAATGGATCCAAATTAGGTCAACTTTTCCATCTTGTTGTTGTTGTTGGTAGCACGTGGATTTAAAATGACGATTACTTTATTACCAATATTTTGTTAAGAGTGAAGGGTAAGTTCCACACACACACTCCACTATTGAGGGCACCTGGGCTCATCTCGCCCAGCTGGAGTTTAGCAGACTGGCTGCTCTATAAAAGGAGGCTGGTGTTGCTGGTTTATTAGTGCGGGCGACACCGGAGGGCTAACGCCATCAGTTGGCTTGAGTGGGATGCATGTGTGTATGGTGGTGGTTTTTGTCTTCCCCCCCACCAGACTCCATGTGTTTCGGTCTCTCACAGTTGTGGGCTCCTGAAACTGGGGAAACCGGGGTGACCGTTCTTTCCGAAGTTCCTTTTTTTCCAGCAGTCATGCATCGACAGGAATATCGCAATTTTTTTTTTTGTTGACGTCGTTCGACGTCACGCTGTGTGCTGGTAAACAGTAAGTTGTATCCATAGAGACGAGTGGAGCACTCCAGACAAAACCAGCCATGTGATTGGATGAAACGGCCTTGTTGTTGGGGGCTATCACCACTTGTTTGAAGCGGATTTTGTGGCTTTATGTTGTCATATATATATATATATATATATGTATATATATATATATGTATATGTGTATATATATATATATGTATGTATATATACAGTGGGGAAAATAAGTATTTGAACACCCTGCTATTTTGCTATTTCTCCCACTTAGAAATCATGGAGGGGTCTGAAATTTTCATCGTAGGTGCATGTCCACTGTGAGAGAGATAAACTAAAAAGAAAAATCCAGAAATCACAATGCATGATTTTTTTAATGATTTATTTGTGTGATATAGCGGCAAATAAGTATTTGAACACCTGAGAAAATGAATGTTAATATTTGGTACAGTACCTTTTGTTTGCTATTACAGAGGTCAAACATTTCCTGTAGTTTTTCACCAGGTTTGCACATACTGCAGGAGGGATCCTGGCCCACTCCTCCACACAGATCTTCTCTAGATCAGTCAGGTTTCTGGGCTGTCGCTGAGAAACACGGAGTTTGAGCTCCCTCCAAAGATTTTCGATTGGGTTCAGGTCTGGAGACTGGCTGGGCCATGCTAGAACCTTGATATGCTTCTTACGGAGCCAGTCCTTGGAATTTTACAATTCTAGGATAAGTGAACCACATTTAGGTCCCTTAACACAACTTCTCCAACATGGCTGAGGTACTGAAGTAAATTTTTTCCCAATTATAGTCTCATCCCTCTGCAGAATGATGACTTAACCTCTTGCAGCCCATTGAGAGCATTTCTGCAAAAATGCAACGGATAATTCACTCATAGAGATATAATGGATTACTGTTCTGTACGGCAAAAGGTCAACTCTGAAATAAATTCAGCTAAAAGAGCAAATGATTGAAACATATTTATGCCACATACAGGAGACATTACGTTGTGTGCTTTGCATCTTTGTCTGAAAGGTACCACATGGTGCCATTATTCATCATTTGAACAAAATTACTGTAATTATGAATTCTTTCTCTTCATAATTGGGAGGAAAACTTGAAAATACGCCATGCTTCAATGACCCACAAATGCTAAATGAGGAAGTGAGAAGATGACCTCACTAAAGTGAGCTGTATATGACTTTCCAAAATATAGAGAAGATTGAAAAATATAGCCCAGAGATAGGATTTTCAAGTTTTAATTGAGTTTCTAAAAGTTTTATCTTAAATAGTTCAGTACTATAAGGGTGTTCATAGTAAAAAGGAAAAAAGTGTGGTAGTTGTCATTTGGGTGTAAGAAAGTGATATAAAATCTTTAAAAGAATGCATAATTTAATGTTTTTCTCGTATGACTCAGATTATTCTCCTGCTGTTGTGCTGCAGATGTTCGCATTATTGCACATGGGTCTCATCAGTGTTTATTCAGAGGGCATTAGTCTAAATCCCCGGCATCAATGAGCAGTGAAAGGGGAGCCAGATTGCATTAGAGTGCTGGGATCAATAGTCTCTGGAATACAACCGAAACCCAGAGGAGGCGAGGCAACCCGCTCCACAAATAATGAGAAAGTGACTTATAGGTTCTATGAGTTTTCATCGCTTTTTCATAAGATCAGTATAACCTCATTCTAACAGATAGGAACATCGATCCTGACCCGCCGTTTCATCAGGTTGGTTCTGTGGGATATGATGCGTTGAAGAGAGTCATCTTCGCTCTCTCTGGCTTTTTTTTCTCTTATGTCTGTGTCTCTGTGTCCTTCCCTCAAGCTGTGCTGAAAACCTACATTACAGAGCCTGTTGTGTGTGAGTGTTCCAGCCAACCTGCTGTTATTTCAGGCCGTCGCATCTGAAATTATCATCAGATTAGGCAGCTTCTATAAATTTTTGTCCAGTTGACCCCATTGGTGTGTTTGTGTCACATGAAGCTCCTGAAGACAAAGGACAAATTAACTGACTAATGCCGCTAGAGGTGTTTGGCTTATCCACACATCAAACTCACACAGTGCATGTTACATAAGTGAACTTGCTAAGCTGGATAAGTTCAGGCAAACACATTATTCATGCTCTACAAAGTCATGAGCTCAGCCTCATTACAGGGGACTGATCTTGCGTAACAGGCTCTAATTCTGTCTAAAACTTGTAATCAAGCTCTTTTTTCATGAGCCTATTTGTGTATGTTGATGCTTCATTCAGTCCTTTTGTTGTACAGGTCAAACACTGTATTGTCATAAGGGGAATGCGCCACCCGCTTGATGGAGTGTCTTTAATCAAGTTAAGTGAATTCCTTCTACAGGTGTGTTTTTTCTTTTGCAGCCTAACTCCTGCCGTGATGTCTGTGTGTAAATTCTTAACGTCCTGAGTCAAGAATCTATTTCCCTATGTGTTCCTTCGGTCAACGGTTGATCTTCAATGTGCAGAATGATGGAATGTGCAGCGTTTGACACTTGACACAGAGCTGTTTTCACTTTTCTCTGCACTCACATTAAATCTAAGTTTGAGGCCATGCATGAGCATGATTTTGCGAATTTCTAGCAATTTTGGAGCCACTGCACATGGCTCTATGTTGAGATGAGGAGCAGCCAGCTCTGGCACACGCCAGCCTCCTAAATAAGACCATTGTATCCGCCGATGCACAACATCTTCATGTTACACATATCGTGAACTGTGATCTGAGAAATTGCATCTACAACCCCATAAGGCCACGGCTAACCCTCACACACAGCAGGCTTTGTGCTCGTGTTACTCAAGACTCCATCTCTACAGCAGCTGAGACACAGTCTTAGGATCATAGCAGGCTGATCCATTGACACCAGCCTTATGTGATACCCCCCAACAGTCTCTCAATGCCTTTGTCACATATTATGGTCTGGCATAACATCTGGATCATTGGGTTCATGATCATCAAAAATGAAGAAGAGCTGGTACAAAAAAAATGAATAAGTGGAGGTCTTCTCAAGATCTGTTGAGTTATTGCCCAACACAAGCGCTGCTAAATGTAAAACACTGCGTTTAAGTGTTGTAAACTTACATAACATTCTTTATAACATTCAAACAAGCTGAGGGCTCAAACCCGCAAGGCAAGTTGCCAAGAAGTGTTAGGGAGAGAGAGAAAAAGATAGGTTTAGGTTATCTGATTTAGATTAATAAAGTCAGTTGTATGCTATTTTTTTATAATGTCGCCTCAAGAAATTATTCTTTAAAGAATACTTTTACTGCCCCCCCCATCAATAAAATGGGATTTTCTATATACATTATAAACAATGTACTCCAAGGTTTCAGGAGTAGCCGTGGCTACTACTTTGTGCTCTACATACAGCGCCTTAAGCCACCATTAATAAAAAAGGTCCTAGGTTCAAATCCTTAAAGATCCAAAGATGATTCAAAGAAGTCTTCTGAATACAGTCCTGCTCTTTATTTTCATTCTCTTCAGTGTGAGCTGTCAGAAAAATGCCTTTAACCTTAACCTTTTAAGACCCACTGTATGGTGAGTGGTACAGTGGAATGGAGGGGGTATTTATGCTTATACTACACTACGGATGTTGGTTTCTATGCAAAAATAACACAATAGTTATGGTCTTGAGGTCGTTTCACATTGATTGACACCAGAGTAAATATATATATATATATATATATATATATTTTTTTATCCTCAAAATATCCACAAAATAATATAACGAATAATTTAAATATGACCAACACAATATGAGATATAAGATTCCAAATTTGTTTTTTCAATTTGTTAGAATTGTATTAAAAGCCATTTGACATGATTTCATTTAACGGCTCATTACAGAATCAGTGATCCCTGTTTGACATTTTGGCCACACAGCTATCATATAGCACCATATAGCTGTGATTTTTGGTACTTTTTAAGTGCTGGAACAAGTTTGTAGAAGGGAGAGGGTGCTCTGACTCTGTGACCCAATGGGAATTGACCATCCAAGAGACACCTCAAATCTGATAACCAATTGCCATACCATGTTTGTGTCATGTCTCGTCGTAAATGTTAAGTTGTCACTCGTGTTGTCTTGTCCTGCACTTCCTGTCTTATTGTGAAATGACTCTTCCCCCTTGTGTCAGGCACCTTTGCTTCCTGCCCTTGTGTGTTTCCCGCCACAGTGATTGCCTTCCCCTGCCCTGATTGTTTCCACCTGTGCCCTGTTACCTCTCCTATATATTGTCTGTGTCTCCCCTTGTCCTGTGCCAGTTCGTCACGTCCCATGTGTCAGAGCCAGCGCCCAGCTCCAAGTACTACCAGGTTTTGTTCTCGTATGCTCAAGTTCCCAGTCTTGTTTTGTCGGCCTTTGCCTCGTTATTTCTCCTAGTCCCGTGTTCCTCGTTAAGAGTGATTTTTTGTTTGTTCCTCGTGAGAGTGATTTTTTGTTTTCCTCATGTCGAGTGAATCTTTTGTACAGTACCATAATAAAGACTTTTTCTTTTGATCGATCCGTGAAGAGTCGTGCATTTGGGTTCAGCCTCCGGCCCCGCCTCGTGTCAGTACGAACTGGCCAGCCATGAACCCAGCCGACTCCAACCAGCTGACCGCAGCGGTCCACTCCCAGGAAGCCCGACTGACAAGGCAGGAGGAACACCTGACATCCCTTGCCCGAGGGTTGCAAGGGTTGGCCAACAGCCAGGACAGCTTTAAGGCGGCTATGACCACGGAGATGAGGGAGTTAGCCCTGCAGATTAAGCAGGCCCTTCCTCGATCACAGCCTGAACCTTCTCCACCCCCGACCGCTTCTGCTACTCCGGCTTCACCTGGATCACCTTCAGCCTCGCTCCGGTTAGCCCCGCCAGAGAAGTTCTCCGGAGAAGGTGATGACTGTAAATCTTTCATTGTGCAATGTGAGCTACACTACGAACTCCAGCGCTCGGCTTTCCCGACAGACTCAGCCAAGGTGGCTTTTATGATTTCCCACCTTACGGGACGAGCGGCGGCATGGGCGACCGCAGAGTGGGCTCGAGGAGCGTCCATTTGCTCCTCCATAGACTCTTTTAAAGACTCGTTGCGGAAGATCTTCGATCGCGCAGTACCAGGGAGGGAGGCGGCAAGAGAGCTCAGCACGATAAAGCAGGGCAGCCGCACGGTGGCCGACTACGCCATCCGCTTTCGGACCATCGCTGCTGACAGCGAGTGGAACGAAGCGGCCCTACGGGACACGTTTTTGACGGGGCTTGCTGCCTCCGTCCGGAGTTTACTAATCCCCCTGGACTTACCCGCAGACCTGGACTCCCTAATCGCCCTAGCCATCCGGACGGGCAATCGGCTGAGGGACTGGGAGAGGGAGACCGTGACGCCTCCTCACCACCGGTTAGCTACTCAACCTGCCACGCTGTCTCATTTTTCTCCACAGGCTGCAGCACCCCCAGAGCCCAGGGAGGAGCCGATGCAGTTGGGGCGGGCAAGGCTGTCCAGAGAGGAGCAACGGCGCCGGTTACTGGAGGGCAGATGTTTTTACTGTGGAGAGACTGGACATCTGCTGGCTGCATGTCCAGTGAAAGGTGGGCGCCCAGCAGGGAGGGGAGATACTCGGGGGCGTCAGCGGTCTACGCCAGAGAACCCCCCTCGCGCACTGACTGCTGTCCAGGTAATCCTGACGGGTCGCTCATTTTCAGTAGGGGCCTTAATTGATTCAGGAGCCGACGAAAGCTTATTAGACTGGGGTTTGGCCCGCAAGTGGCAAGTTAAGACTGAACTGTTATCCCAGCCTCTGGAAGCCACTGCTCTTGACGGCCATTTTATTTTTAGGATAACTCATAAGACTGAACCGCTCCATGTTCAGGTTGGTGACCACCATGAACAGATGTCGTTCCACCTTTTTAACGCTGCTCGGCATCCGATGGTTCTCGGATACCCATGGCTGTCTAGGCATAACCCCCATGTTAAGTGGGAGACCGGAATCATCACAGCCTGGGGAGAGAATTGTTTAGAAAGCTGTTTAGCCGTGGGTCAGAGACTGGCAGTAGGTCAAGTCGATACTAGAGGGGCAGACCCATCTCCAGGGGAAGAACCAGACCTAGCAACGGTACCCGTGGATTACCATGACTTGGGGGAGGTATTCAGCAAGAGCAAGGCTGCGTCCTTGCCTCCCCACAGACCGTATGACTGCGCCATTGACTTGATTCCAGGTGCCCCAATTCCTAAGGGGAGACTTTATGCCATTTCGGGCCCTGAGAAAAAGGCCATGAAAGAATATATCGACAGCTCACTCAAGGCTGGCCTAATTCGTCCCTCGTCATCTCCTGCGGGAGCCGGTTTCTTTTTCGTGGGAAAGAAAGACGGCTCCCTCCGTCCATGCATAGACTATAGCCCCCTTAATGCCATTACGGTTAAGAACCGCTACCCTCTGCCCCTTATGGCTTCCGCTTTTGAACAGCTCCAGTCAGCTAAGGTTTTTACGAAGCTAGACTTAAGGAACGCTTACCACCTGGTTCGGATCAGAGAGGGGGATGAGTGGAAGACTGGTTTTAACACACCATCAGGGCACTATGAATATCTTGTCATGCCATTTGGACTTGCCAACGCCCCTGCAGTATTTCAGGCTTTTATTAATGATGTCCTCCGTGAATTTCTGAACTTGTTTGTGTTTGTGTACCTGGACGACATTTTGATCTTTTCCCCTGATCAGCATACTCATGTCCATCATGTCAGACTGGTTCTCCAGCGCCTGCTGGAGAACCAGCTATATGTTAAAGCAGAGAAATGTGATTTTCATGCCGATACAGTATCGTTCCTTGGCTTTATTGTAGCCTCGGGACAGATACGGATGGACCCGGCTAAAGTTAGCGCTGTGGCTCAATGGCCAACTCCTGATAGCCGCAAGAAGGTTCAGCAATTTCTGGGGTTTGCTAACTTCTATAGGCGGTTCATCAGAAACTTCAGCGCAATAGCGGCACCACTCCATGCATTAACATCTCCTCTGACACCCTTCCAGTGGTCCCCTGAGGCCGACCAGGCATTCAGGAGGTTGATTGCCATGTTCACGACAGCACCCATTCTCACAATGCCTGACCCAAATCGTCAGTTTGTGGTGGAGGTGGATGCCTCCAGTGAAGGAGTGGGGGCTGTTTTATCGCAGCGGTCAGAGAAGGACCAGAAGATGCACCCCTGCGCCTATCTTTCCAGGCGGCTCTCATCAGCTGAGCGTAACTACGACGTCGGGAATCGGGAGCTGCTGGCGGTGAAGGTGGCCCTGGAGGAGTGGCGACATTGGCTGGAGGGAGCTCAACAACCATTCCTCGTCTGGACGGACCACAAGAACTTAGAGTATATTAGGAAGGCTAAACGCCTAAACGCACGTCAAGCTAGATGGACATTGTTTTTTAACCGTTTTGATTTTGTCTTGTCCTACAGGCCGGGGTCCAAGAACACCAAGCCAGACGCCCTCTCTCGCCTTTATGACCCCGAGTCTGTTGCCAAGGTCCCCGAGCCCATCCTGCCACTGAAACGTGTGGTAGGAGCGGTGAATTGGCAGATAGAAGCTGAGGTGAAGCAGGCCAATGGTGAGAGCCCGCCACCTAGTGGTTGCCCAGCCAATCGGCTGTTTGTCCCAGCGCCCCTGCGACCTCAGGTGATTCATTGGGCTCACACCTCCCTGCTTACCTGCCACCCAGGGGTGAGCCGTACTATGTTTGTCGTCAGGCAACGCTTCTGGTGGCCTGCCATGGAACAGGATGTCCGGGAGTATGTGGAGGCCTGTCGAGTCTGCGCCCAGAACAAGTCATCCTCGAGACCTCAGATGGGATTGCTCCATCCCCTCCCAGTTCCCAGTCGGCCCTGGTCGGACATCTCACTGGACTTTGTTACGGGACTTCCCTTATCTGAAGGTAACACCACTGTATTGACAGTGGTGGACCGTTTTTCCAAGATGGTGCATTTCATTGCCTTGCCTAAGTTGCCGTCAGCCAAGGAGACGGCTGAGATAATGTTAACCCATGTTTTTCGCCTACATGGCCTCCCTAGAGACATAGTGTCCGACCGGGGCCCACAGTTTGTATCACGTTTCTGGTCTGAGTTCTGTGCGCTGATTGGGGCCACAGTTAGCCTCACGTCGGGGTACCACCCCGAGTCCAATGGACAGACCGAACGCCTCAACCAGGAGCTGGAGACTTGCCTCCGCTGCCTCATCTCCCAGAACCCATCAACCTGGAGTAAGCACCTGGCTTGGGTCGAGTATGCCCACAACTCCCTCCCCACCGCAGCCACCGGTCTGACACCATTCCAAGGCGCCTATGGCTACCAACCTCCTCTGTTCCCTGACACAGAGAAGGAGGTAGCGGTGCCGTCGGCGCATGCCCTAGTTCGTCGTTGCCGGCGGGTCTGGGCAGCAGCCCGCAGGGCCCTCCTGCGAACCTCGGCCCGGATGAAGAGGGCTGCTGACCGGAGGCGCCGCCCAGCGCCCGTCTACAAGCCTGGCCAGAAAGTCTGGCTATCCACCAGGGATCTGCCCCTCCACGTAGAATCCAGGAAGCTGGCTCCCAGGTTTGTTGGTCCTTTCCCTGTGGTAAAAATGATTAACCCTGCTGCTGTTCGTCTTCGTCTCCCCAGATCCCTCAGGGTCCATCCCACTTTCCATGTGGGGAGACTTAAACCGGTCAAGGACAGCCCCATGGTCCCTCCTGCCAAGCCCCCACCACCCCCCCGAATGATTGACGGCGGTCCAGTGTACACAGTTAAGCAGCTACTGGCAGTCCGGAACAGAGGCAGAGGACGCCAGTTCCTGGTTGACTGGGAGGGCTACGGTCCGGAAGAGCGCTCGTGGATACCCTCCAGATTTATTGAGGACCCGGGCCTCATAGATGACTTTTTCCGCCGCCATCCTCAGGAGCCTGGGCCGTCTGGTGCCGTCCCTAGAAGGGGGGGTACTGTCATGTCTCGTCGTAAATGTTAAGTTGTCACTCGTGTTGTCTTGTCCTGCACTTCCTGTCTTATTGTGAAATGACTCTTCCCCCTTGTGTCAGGCACCTTTGCTTCCTGCCCTTGTGTGTTTCCCGCCACAGTGATTGCCTTCCCCTGCCCTGATTGTTTCCACCTGTGCCCTGTTACCTCTCCTATATATTGTCTGTGTCTCCCCTTGTCCTGTGCCAGTTCGTCACGTCCCATGTGTCAGAGCCAGCGCCCAGCTCCAAGTACTACCAGGTTTTGTTCTCGTATGCTCAAGTTCCCAGTCTTGTTTTGTCGGCCTTTGCCTCGTTATTTCTCCTAGTCCCGTGTTCCTCGTTAAGAGTGATTTTTTGTTTGTTCCTCGTGAGAGTGATTTTTTGTTTATTCCTCGTAAGAGTGATTTTTTGTTTATTCCTCGTAAGAGTGATTTTTTGTTCTCCTCGCAAGAGTGATTTTTTGTTTTCCTCATGTCGAGTGAATCTTTTGTACAGTACCATAATAAAGACTTTTTCTTTTGATCGATCCGTGAAGAGTCGTGCATTTGGGTTCAGCCTCCGGCCCCGCCTCGTGTCAGTTTGCAAATTAGACTGAAAAAGGGGGTGCACATAATGTGATTCTCTGATATGAATCAGCTTGATCAGTGCTCTTGTATTTGATAGAAAAAAATGCTGCCACCAAATGAGAGGTACAGTATGCACTCGACAAAGTCAGAAGGTGGAAGAAAAACAGTATCATCCCATGATCTTTCATGGGACATATATGTTCAAATCAAAATGCTGCCGTGTCTTTATTTTATCAGGGGGAATAAAATACAATTTAAATGTGTCAGCACACAGATGAGAAAATGAATGAAAAACAAAAGTGACATGTTTATACAAATATAATATAGAAGTTAGCCGCATAGATGGATCATCCAGGCCAGTTTGTGGTTGCAGTTGTACAAAGTGCTGGGGATGATTAACTAAATATCCCATCATAACAAAGGTTTGATGAGTTCATCTTGTTTTGTGCACTCACCAAGCACTTTATTAGTAACACTTTATTGCAAACTGATGCAATTCAATACGAAACCTCTGCCACTAACTCTATTACACATTTTCAGTACATGTTAAGTGGGTGGACAAGCTATTAGGATCATCTTTCATTATAATCTCCATTGCACCGCCACCACTCACTGTGACCCCAATAATAAATATAAAGAAGAATTATCACAATTTTCGTACAGTAAAACTAGAATTTATTACTTATCTGGTAAGTATATGTGTGTAGAAACTAAAATAACCAACCACTCTGAGAAATTAAAAAAAGTTTTTTTTTTTCCTTCATTGTTTCTTCTACTTTTTAACAAATTTTGATTAGAATCTGGCTGTGCACACACATCCTGTTTAAAAATAGGAAAAAACATCTTCGGTCGTCATTTAGTTTCAGGTGGTCACATGTTTTTCTGTCATGGTGACGGCTGCAAAGAAAATTCCCAGATATGTCAAAGACGAAGTTAGAGAGTGTAGAATAATTAAGGAAGTGGTTGTTGGAGGCATGGTGTGTATTTCTGTTGTTACACACTGTACCCTCTCTAAAGACACAGGGAAAGAAAAGGTGTTTCACACTACGGTTCACCTTACGTCTCAGGTGACAAACTTGTTATCTGGTTTCATCAGCTTGCTCACATTTGTATTTGTGGTAAACGCTGCTAAACATAGATATAACTCAGCCACTCACAGCAACCATATGCTGACGAGTCAGGAAAAAAAAAACATGTGAGTCACACATGATGAAAATGAGCAACCAGAGGACAGCATGTATCACCCCAGACTGAAAAACACATCATTTAAAAAAAACACAGGTAAACAAGCTCTTAGCCATAAATGATGCGGCCACCGCAACAAAATATAGTTTACAGCTCTTTTTCAGGCTCTATGGCTTGAGAGTTGGAAAACAAATGGAAGCTGATAACATTTCTATTCTGATCAATACCACTGTCTACACACGTGGCAGCATATCAGCTCATGTTTCACATGGGCTGTATGCATGGAACTGAAAAGCATCTATTGAGATCCAGTTTATAGACAGCGAGTGTGTGCGGCTGTCACGTTTGTGCCAAAACTACAGATCCTGACCGATTACTGAAGCTGCTCAGGCCATGAAGGCTGTGCAGACATAGAGTTAAGCTTTTGACCTTTAATTATTTATGGTCCCTGTAGACCATTAATGCAACTCAAACCCGTGGTCCTGAATTCACACGTGAGATGGATAAACAATTGGAGGCTGCCATGCTCATTCAAAATACCTCTAAAAAATCAAGAAAAGGCCTCCAGGACTGTAGTTGTTGGCTTGTTTTTGTTTGCAATGCCAATGCCAAACATTTGACAGTTCCACTTACTGAAATTGGGATAATTATCCTCTTTTCCTTGTCTTAAACTGGGGTAAAAACAAATATTTGTGAGGGTTTGAACTGGCAACAAGGCATTTGATGACCTTGCTCTACAGAATTCTTTCCGCTTTCAGGCAGTTTTCAGTTAGCTGCTGTTTAACAGGGCTATCAAATAATCAAGCAATAATAATAGTAAGTGCAGCCCTGTTGTAGACCATTTAGTTTTACGTATCAGTATGATAATTTTAAATACTCAGTCAAATAATGAATATAGAATCTTTTTTTGAGCGATGTGCAAAACGTTGAAAACAAATTAGCAAGAAAACTTGTTTCACCTTGATGACATCCGCTCATCTGAAATAGCCTTTACTGAGAAACGCGCCTGACGTTTCCTCTGCTTCATTCAGCGGCTCATTCATCGGACTCAAGGTCCAGCGTGGGTTTGCTGTTAGTACTCTTCATCCTTTATGTTTTTCATTCAAAAGGTCAAGGCATGTGTTACCGTCTCGCCATTGACGAACGGAAACCATTCATCCGTTCAAGTTGTTTGACCAGGCAGCATCTGCTTGATATTAACTGCATATAGTTTAGCTACAACAATGGACTCCACTATCACAGTATATGTAGTAGACTTGTAGACAAGACACTATCAAGACCAAGACTAAGACAGACCATGTCCAGTTGAGCTTGAGTCTGATTCCAAAGAAAACACAAGTTACCTATGTTTTCCTGTTTTGCATGAATTACAGGTACATCAGATACATATTATTGTATTATGTCAACTACAAGCACAACAGTATAGAGAAAGTGTGTGTTCTCGTGTGTGAACTCATTATAAATGTTTGCAATAATTTACTGAGATCAATAGGTGTGGTAATTGCATGACAGCTATGCTATTTGTACACTATTGGAGGATAAGGCCTGAGTGCTGTTGAACTGGTACTATCTCAAATACAGCAATAACGGCAATGGAAAAAAAAATGAAATATACAAACTTTGTACCTGCAAATAATGTCAGGCATTGTGAGAAGGTGATGACCCCTCCCCTTCTCACCTGTTTATAAGGGGGGGAACTGAATGGCAGCGGGAGAGTTTGCGAGGTGGATTTTCCCTGCTGGCGTGAGCGTGTTGTGTTTTGTGTTTTGGTACCGCCGACAATAAATGTTTTTTTTTGTGAGTTCCTTTGCCTCCTGTCTCCACGTCTTCTTCTGGTTGCCCTGATCCCTTTTGTTGGGAGGCCACGTCGGTCGCCCACAGGCATATTTTACAAGATTTGCTAATTGCTGAATGCTTCTTTCTTCTTGTGTTCTAAACAAAAACCCAACCTTTTTTTGGAGGGGGTAAAAGAGGACTAATGCAACCAACACATCAGGAAAAGCAATTGATTGGGACCACTTAAAGAGGTTGTGTAATAGTGATATCCAAGGGAGGAGGAAGCGTGCCTGCCCACCACATCCCTCTGAGACTGTTCCAAATGTGTGTTCTCTGTGTACACACAGTGAAATGCGGGGTTCACATTTGAACATAGTGTACACACACACAAACAAACAACAGTAACATCCTTTAAATACGGACATGTGAATAACTGGGACATCTAACCATAAACTTTATTGTGGTTTACTTGTTTTGTTTTTTTGTTTTTGCCCATAATGCTGTTACGCAGTTGTATCTACGCAGTGCTTATGTGTGTGTGTGTGTGTGTGTGTGTGTGTGTGTGTTCGTATTATCCGCTTGTCTGGTTGAGAGGAATTAGATTAGAAGGTGCAACAGCTAAATTTAGCCCCAATTCTCAAAAATAAACCCACACACGCAAAACAAATCAGAAAAACAAGCGGTGTGGGAGTGACAGGAAGGGCAGTCTGAGGACGTTTGAACAAAGCCTTTCTCCTGCTTCAGTGCTAAAAAGAAGAATGAGCAATGCTCGCTTTCCTGATGTGTTATAGACCATTTTTCAGGGCAGCCATATTGACCTGAAATAGTAGGTAAACACAGGTGTTAGCAATGATACCAATTAATGTTCTATTCAGGTCAAACAGAGTCAGGATGCTGCTATTGTGTGCGTTGGCTCACTGGAAAAAGCTCTGCTGCACTCAATGGAAGTTTCATTAGTATCATTGGTACCACCTGTGTTCATCTACTATTTCATGTCAATATGGCTGCTGTGAACAAGGTCTGTTACACTCGTAGGAATCATGAGCTCCGAGGGCAGGTTGGCAGAGCCAGCAGCTGCGCCGAGATGAGACAAAGGAAGATGTAGAAAAGGATTTGACTGGTGATTGACATCAGATGGATGAGCTGTAATACGTTATTGCTTTCAGGCTGAAGCGGAAGCATCGACAGTATTTGCGCAAGACTGTCTGTGTGTGTGGGATAAGTAGAACATTTTTTTTTTTTTAAATAATTGCCTTTCTTCTCAAAAGGATGCAGTTACACATTTACAGTTGAAGGCAAAATGGTTAAAGATGCTAAAGTGTATGTTCTGCACATACACTTTAATATAAAACATGAACTGCTGCACCAACTCATGCCTCCTACTAATAGAAACATTATCATGTCAAACTGTAAAATAGATGCTCTCAGCCATGGCACATTTTATTCCCCGGTAAAGTTTTTAGATTTAAATATTTATGTATTTGATCATATTGATGCATTATTTAATACAATTATTTATTATAATTATTACTACTGTAGTTAAAATTGATACAATTTATTACAAAGGCCAAACCTTAAATCCTACAAAGGTTATATGTTCAGTTTGTATTATTTTGAAGAGGTGGGTCAACTTAATGGTCACTTTGAAGGCTGATGGTAAATTATATTTTACTTGCATTATACTAAACTGTGATCATGGAAATCAGGAATGTTGAATCATGGGTCTAACAGGATGCAGCTGCTGTGGGTTTTTGCTATTGAAGGGGGGGGGGTTATTAGTTTTAGTATATTTTCTGGGGGCTTATTGCACTGAGGCTATGTGACCACTAATGCAAATGGGTTCGGAGAGGCTGGTGCTTCCTATCGATGGGGTCACCCACCCTGCTATTAACTGGAAGAGGAAACTTGGCTTCAACAGCCAGACTAACAGCAGGGAAAGATCCTGATAGTCGTGTGTGTGTGTGTGTGTGTGTGTGTGTGTGTGTGTGTGTGTGTGTGTGTGTGTGTGTGTGTGTGTGTGTGTGTGTGTGTGTGTGTGTGTGTGTGTGTGTGTGTGTGTGTGTGTGTGTGTGTGTGTGTGTGCTTTGCTTGCTCTTTTTCTGTTGAAAAGTAGTTACCAAATATATAATATATTTTAAATTGCAATATTGCAAAATTAATTCAACTACTCCTTGAATTAC